>OU862924.1:47772677-49015594 GCA_917880885.1 Limnephilus marmoratus | reverse complement strand
TCCCGGATTACAAATAACCCAACAATGTTTGAAAATCTCCTACTACCACCACAGAAAGCCGAAAATGTTGCTTGTGTTGTGATGGAAGACTTAGCCAGCCGAGGAATCGAACACGCGACGCTCGGGTGGGACCCAAGCGCTATGCCCATTCAACCACTGACCGGTCGAATTGTATTGATTTTGATTTTATGTACCGTGAAATGTATAGGCCGCATGTACCAAGCTTTTCGGTCAGCCGCAAATATCAACATTTTGACCGTCTGTATCTTCGGTAAAAGTTCTGTCCTTAGCACGTTCTAATAAATTAATGTTTGTAAAAAACATGAAATATCATTGTTGGAGACATTATTATAGTACTACGATAAAAGCATGGTGACTAATTTTTAGTAAATAAAAGGGGTCCTGGGTTCGAGTCCCAAAGGTGCCAATATCTTTTTCTGATTATTTTGTCTCCACATTTTTGATTGAGTTTCACTAATATTGTCTTCATTTAATTAAATAATGACATTCCTTTAATGGCAGGTTTGAAGACCACCTATCGCGGTTGGTATGTGGATATTGGACCTGTGGTGGGCAACGCTGACAAGATATGGACCATCTCCCTGAACGAGGAGTCACCCAAGACGCCGCTGCTGATGCTGCATGGGCTGGGCGCCGGGGTGGCTATGTGGGTGATGAACCTGGACTCCCTGGCCACTCACCGACCCGTGTACGCCATTGATGTACTGGGTAATGTAATATCCTTGTGAATCCTTTGCTTTGTTCAATTCACATTTCTATCAGTAGCTTCTATTTTCGCCCAACCACCGTATGCTATTGATTTACTGAGTCATTTTTATTTATTGAATACTTAATTTCGTTTACTGATACTCGTTTTGCATCGACTTCAGTTGGGAATTTGTCCCAATTAAACGGAATGGTGTCCCAGATTAACAAAGTAAATTAGTATTATTTTCTTAATTTGTGTATTTCTTGTTAATTTACTCGTTTTCTCCAGACATAAAAATGTTGTATTTGAGGACAGTTTCAGCTTTTAATCATCAAAACTTTGGAATGAAATACCATTGGCTATTTGAAAATCGACATCATTGCAGTGCAATGGTTGCTGACTGCACGGTCAACCGCACGACATTTAATTGATAGAATTTACAATAAAGGAAAACCTATTTGTTTTTGTGATTGTATTATATATTTTGAATTTTAATTTAAATTATTTATTATATATATTATACAGGGTGTCCGGGGGTAAAGTGCATTACTTCGGGAGGTGATTCTACATGATGGTAGGAGTAAAAAAGTTTAATAACTTTTTTCGAAATTCCGACATTTTTTTTCCCATACAAAAAGACGTACCTACTAAAACTCCTTAGTGTGAGGTACGATCTTACTTGCTGAGAGCCTGCCGACCCGACTCGTTTGTGATTGGCCCGTATCGTAACAGCGGAAAATAATAAATCTGACCGCACACGCCGGACTAATTTTATCTTTTTACCTCAAAACTACCCCTAAATGTTGGAATTTCGAAAAAAGTTATTTATCTTTTTTTACTTGTACTATCATGTAGATTAACCTCCCGAAGTTAATGCACTTTACCCCGGACACCTTGTATTAGAGGCACTGTTGAAAACCAGTTGCTTTCCGGGAGAAATCTTGAATGTATAGCTGGGCAGTGACTCATTTTTCAATAGAATCAATGTTAAATAAACAAGATGTATAAATTTGTAAAAATCTGTAGACATATTAGGGGGCATGCATTAATTACGTGAGCAGTTTTTCTTCCAATCTAGACCCCCTCCCTTGGTGATATAAATTTGGGCCACTTCTTATATTCATTTCAAGTACGGTGAGATTTTGCTGAACCCCCCCCACCACTTTTTTTGAGCTCACTTAATTAATGTATGCCCCCTTATTATACCTATTTATTTATTTATTTGTAAGAAACAAACAGCTTTTACGTAATATACAGTGATAATATACAAGGGAGTTGAAGTCAAACCACAGAGGTTTCTTATGCTAAAGTACATTGGAAATGAAGTTTTAATATCTTATAATTAATTTTGGGTTATAGGAAGGAGAGAGGAATATAGGAAAAGGATAGGAGATGCTCCCGATACACACCATACTCTCATATTAATAATTTATCGAACGCGTTACTTCATATCGATATTTCTTTAAATTATTACTAAAAATGTCAATGCTGTGAAATTTTTGTTTGAAATTATATTGTGCACATACACGAGGATATAGACATACATTAATATATAGACATGTATTCTTCATCTCATTTTTTTTTATTATTATTGGGTTTTGCCCCAAATAACTGGTTGTCCCGATAAACTGGTGTACCAATTAAGCGGAATCGACTGTATTTGGAAGTTTTGTGTTATTCTTCCAGTATGCAAACCTTATAATAAATTGTTTTGATTTAGGATTTGGTCGCAGTTCCCGTCCGGCATTCAGCAGCGATGCCAAGCTGGTGGAGATGCAGCTCGTCAACTCGGTGGAAGAATGGAGAAAGGAGATGAACATCGACAAGTTCATATTGCTCGGCCACAGTATGGGAGGCTTCCTGGCTGCCTCCTACTCCATGCAGCATCCTGGAAGGTTCAATCCTTTAAATACTTTTTGTTAGAAACAATTATTAGAAGTCCCAGAGGTGCAAATATCTTTTTCTGATTTTTCTGTTTCGAGATGAGTTTCGTTGAGTTTCACTAATATTGTCTTCATTTAATTAAATATTACAATTATAATCTTTCATTGTCATTTAAATTACACACATTACTGATTCTATTTTCGTAAAATGATATTTTTGTAAATTGTTCCATCTTTTAGGTAATGTGTTTGTATATTTTTATAAAAATTGTACATAATAATAATTAGCATATTATAAGATAAGTATTTTCCCCAGAAAAGCTACTTAATTCGGATAAATGATTATTTGATCGTGCCTATTGGCTACTGCGTTGCACAACAGGTTAAAATGGCCACCATCTTGAACCATAACACACAAATTTATAAACAGATGAAATGCCAATGGTCGAATTAAAAAAGGACTTTGCTAAGCTCAATAATGCAAAAGTTTCGCCAAACCTTTTCATACAAACCATCTTGTCGGATATATGCGTAGCTTCATCAGGTCAGTTTTCTGGTCCATAGGATTCAAAAGCTTAAGGATTCACCATTAGATACTTTAGCGAAAACGTTTTACATATAGTTCCCGTGAGCACTTAGGCAATAGGCCCATCTATCTCCTCATTCCTTTAATAGTAACCAGGTTTCTTTTATAAAGTTCACCAGGGCTGTTATTGGATATGAGGCTATGTCTTCTGGTTCCACAATGTGTCTTTCCAGATCTCATCTCTCCTCTCCACTCCTCCTTGGTTTCCTGAAGGCCTCACGATGGAAGAGTCCACTTCCCCTTGGTTTCCTGAAGGCCCCACAAGGGAAGGGTTTACGGGGGTGGCCTCAGCTCTCCTCTTCACTCCTCCTTGGTTCCCTGAAGGCTCCACTAGGGAAGAGGGTCTCATCTTTCCTCCCCATTCCTCCTTTGTTCCCTGAAGGCCCCACTAGGAAAGAGGGCCTCATCTTTCCTCTCCACACCTCCTTGATTCCCTGAAGATCCCATGAGGGAGTGTTTCAATGGTCCAATTTTCATCCCACGAGTTTCTAAGGAAATAGAAGGTCCACTCTGTTTCCTTAGAAACTTATTTAGACCTTGCCTTCTATTTCAAGGCAAGGCGAAGGCAAGGTCTAAATACTCCAAGATGCGACCCTGTTTCTCGGAGGCACCGCTCGTGACACTGTTCCCAGGTCATATAGCCTGAGCACGGTAGCTCATACCTTAACTTGGAACGGCTATTGCAAGTTGTGTTTCACTCCTTGAGCGATAGTTTTTCAGAGCGAATTTATATACTGAATGTACATCTTCATGATTCCAGGGTGAAGCATCTAATCCTGGCCGACCCGTGGGGTTTCCCGGAGCGCCCTGCCAACGTGGCGGAGCGCTACCAACTGCCCCTGTGGGTGCGCGCCGTGGTGGCTGTGGTGGCGCCCCTCAACCCGCTGTGGGCGCTGCGGGCCGCCGGGCCCCTCGGCCAGTGGGTGGTGGAGAAAGCGCGTCCCGACCTTGTACGCAAGTTCGCTCCTGTTGTGCCCGATGCGGGGGTCATCATCCCGCAGTACATTCATCAGTGCAATTCGCAGAGTCCTAGGTGAGTCCTATACATTATATTATAACCATACCTTCTATTTAATCACAGTTTCTGTAGTGGTTCATTGGCGGCTTGCTCCGCTTCACTTGTCTCCCACACCGTGCTTCATTCCAGATGATGCTTTTGTTTAATGTCGAACTATAGATAAATACACAATTAAACAAATTTTTAGGACGGGTTGTTTTTTGTTTTGTTGAACAGAATTTGAACAATTCATCAAATTTCAAATTTAATATTCAAGTTCTGTGAAACAACAGACCTATGATGAACAAATTAAAGAACATGAGAATAATCTTGAATTTTAAGTTTGAAATTGGTTGAATACCGTAAACTGGGATTACTTTGCATCACTTTTTACTACTTTTTACAAAAAAAAAATGTTTTAAGGAAATGAGTAATATTTTAGAAAATGCAATAGTGAGATTTTTTTTTTTTACATGAGCTCCACACAGGAGGCCCTGAGAAAAATAATTTCCCTCAGGGTCTATGTCATCTTTGGGGATGCTGTGTGGAGGGTTTTTTGAGGAAAGGAAGGAGAGGAGAGTTCTGGGTAGGAAAAGGGTTTAAGGGGTGGGTAGGAATCTGGGGTTCAGTATGTCCAGGTCATCGGCCTCCAAGACCTAGACAAACCTCACCCCATGAACCCGGGCACCCCTGCTAAATCGCCAAACATAGCGAACTACTTGGGGTGACCTATGGCAGAGGTTTTGGTTATCCAATAAAGGTTCCCGGGGCGGCGGAAGATAATATGAGATCGGTATTAACGTCATATTTTTTGTAGTTTTAAGTGTGCTTAGTAGTTCTATAAATTAGTTGTACTTTTTTTCATAAAGAAGTAAAGTAACTTCGATGAGGGTGTAACTTTGCATAACTTACGTATTTACTTACTATCTCATTGGATATCGCATACTGGTGCAATGTTAAGCCATAAAAATATTTTGGGCAACGCTTGGTTTCATTCTTATTAATTTTTGTATGCAAAATTCCCTTGTAAGATGCAAAGAAGTCCCAGTTAACATTAGTTCAAATTCTGTGACACAACCCGTCCTTGGTTTTAGTCCTTTTAGAACAGAATTAGTGGATATTGAAATAACATAATATATTAATGAAACCAATCAATATACGAGTACCAATATCACATCTTTATTTATATCTACATGCAGGCCCGAAGAAACCAATTTCCCTGTCATCTTTGAGATCGCTGTGTGGTGTGTATTTTTGAGGAAAGGAAAGAAAGGAAAAAGGTTTGAGGGGTGAGTAGGAATCTGGGAGTCAGTGTGTCCAGGAGTGACAGATGTATGAATCCATCCCTCCCACCGCACTGCAAGGTGATGGAGTCGAGATAGTCCGGCTGGAGAGGTCAAAGGGTCTCCCTCAAAGATATTTAAATGTAAGAGTTGTGCTATCGACAGCTTTTACTGGGTGGGACTGTGTTTCCTGGATATTGTTAACCAATACTACTGCACACCTTCAAAAATCAACTAAATTCCGTATTCAAACTAGGATCGTTAGACCGTAGTCCGCCGACAGTCTGGCCGCCATCACAGCATATCTCTTATATTTCAATATCTTTGGTCTCCCTCAACCGACTAGTTACTAGTTACTAGTCTTCAGTTTTTATACATGGTGTGTGAAAGATAGCTATTATACATTTCAGTAAAATTCTGAAGGAAATTTGTACTTCAAACATATTATTTTACTGTATTTAACCCGTCTGCTTGGTTCAATATATTTGCACCTCACAATCCGGAAGCCTCAGTTTCGTGCGAAAAATCAGAAACCGTCACTTTGAATCGAGATTGTAAAATATCTATGCAAGATAGCTTTCATATTTCAAATACAGTAAGAAGCATTATTTCGTTCTCTTTCTGGTTAAAAGAAAAATACATATGTTTGCATGAGAGGAAGAGAGATATATAGCTTTTAAAATGTAAGGTCGCTCGGGACGTTTTTGGTCTTATGAAAGTATAATGCGATTACGTGTTTTGGGATGTATTTATTCCTAAACAAGCAGACGGGTTAAAAGATAAGCATTTATAAAATAATCTGTATTTCAGCGGTGAAAGTGCCTTCCATGCCCTCATGTCAGGCTTCGGCTGGGCCAAGAACCCCATCATCAACCGGATAGACCACATCCGGGACGACATCCCTATCACGCTGATCTTCGGCTCCCGCTCCTGGGTGGACAACGTCACAGGGGACATCATCAAGAAGCACCGACCCAACAGCTCCTTTGTCAATGTTCAGGTAAGGCAATGTTTGCCAGTAACACTGGATATTTTAATCCTATAATGTCTTGCTAAAGTGCTCGCTACCATAGATATTTTTTTCTAATAATATAGTTTGTGTCAAGAGATCTCCATGATTTCTGTACCTGAAAATTAATTTTAATTTACATTAACCCCTCAGGCCTTAACCTTATTTTGTAAGTGGGTCAAAATATTTCCGTTGCAATAAAATTCAAATAAATGGAATGTTTTTGAATGTATCAAAACTGTCTTGGAAAGGTGATGAAATAAGCTTTCTGAGTTAATAATTAGAAATAAACATAATATTCGAACAAAAATTTTTTTATACAAAAATAAAATTTTAAAAACGGCTTACCTTACGTTTTTTCTAACAACAATTACTGATAATCACAAAAAAAACACATTAGACATGTACTACAAACTTTATTGTCACCTCACTTTTTTTGCCGTTTTATGTAAAAATAATTCGTAAAAAATTTCCAAAGTTTCATTAATTTATTTCAAATTACGATTTGAAACTTTAGTTTCATAAAGGTCTATATTTTACTTTTTTTGTGGTTAATTTTTATATTTGAATATAAAGCGTGGTGTTTCTCTCTCTAACACCGTTTAAATCATATTTCTTTTGTTTTTCTCAGTGATAATAAAGTACTGATATTTTTTTCATTCTCACATATTTCCTACATATTCTATGTAAACAGTTTTGTGGCGCTAGAAGTTCAATAGTATAGCATAACCAAAAAATTAGAAATCCTTTCGTCAAAGACGACATAGCAACAAATATTAGCCGGTTCACACGATTCAATTTTAGTTGATCAACTCAACACTTGAAAGCATATTGACAGGTGTGAACCTTCTTTCAACAAAGTTGAACAAGTTTTTTGTTGACCGACTAAAGTTGATAGCCTGTCTACTTTTGACGTTCGAGTATGACCGCGCCATCTTGGTTACCATAGTTACTCGCGGGCACAAGTAGACGTCAAACATTTATGTCAATATTCGTTAGACATTCCTAGTTTCTACCGTCATGGAATCCGTTTCAACGAAAAAATATCTGAAATGGTCGGATGATTTGATGTTCAGATTTATGCATCCCTGTCTTTGGGATCAAAACCAAGAAGTGTACAAAAATCGAAATGCCCGTGATACTGCAATAAATAATATGTGTTTCATTTACACTACCTACCCAATATATTATGATAATGACAGAAAATAATGGTAAATATTCAGAGCATGCATCACCATTAATATGCATAAATTAAAAGAAAAAACACTTTGTACAAATCTAATAACAATAACTACCTATGTCAAACTTTGACGTTTGGCGTTGTCGTTTTTAGGTTATGGTAAAGCTAATTTTAACGAAATATGGATTATTTCCTTGCTTCTCCGGTTACTGTAGTTAGTAGTAATTATTATTAATTTAAACATCTCTGAAAAATTTTATCGCCAATTTTGGAAAGCAGCTCATCAAATTATTTTTCTGTCATCCATATCCTTCGGAGTCTTCTAGGGCCATCTCTTTCAAAATTGTGTTGGATGCGTCTAATTTACTCCTTCTCATGATCCATTTTCTCGCCCAAATACGACGTTTTTATGCTTTTTCATAATCTTGAGCTCGTCTCGCTGAACATCAGAAGTTAGAGAGACGCACGCACTGACAATTTCAGTTGACGCCATCTTGAATGTCAAATTCAGTTCTACTTAAATTGAAACGTGTGAACATAATCTTATTCAACTTTTTACGTTAAATAAAAGTGGATCAACAAAAATCGAAAAGTCTGAACGCGCCCTATGGGAAAACCCATATAAATGTAATAAAATCCTTGTATACTACCCCTCCCTCTCAAACAATTTATTTTACCAGTCTGAAGATGGTCTTAACAGGCTGAAACCGGTTACGGTCACAAATAAATTAAGTGGAAATAAGTTTTATGTATTTTTTATTAGTTTATCATACCTTAGTAATATTTATTATCTTCTGTTTAGATTATCAACGGAGCTGGTCACCACGTGTACCTTGACAAGCCGGAGATCTTCAACAAGTACGTGGGTGAAGCTTGTCAGTACACCGAGAGAGTCCCCCCGCCCGTCAACCCCACTGACGAGACGGAATCCGACCAGGAATGCGACCAGACCAACCCCCAGAGCCCCCCGCACCCCAAAACGGTGGACACTAGGAGTTAGCCGACACTGCAGCTGTAGAATTAACTGTTTATTGTTATTGGATAGTCGCTAATGTTGAGCAAACGTCCAAATATTTTTAATAATTTTTAATGTTGTTGAACTATAAATGTATCGCTGATAGATCCATTGTAATCTCTCACTCTTTCTCAAATACATATAACAGAAGGACAGGGAATAAAGGAGCTCTCAGCGGCATGACCATATCTCACTTTCATCTGAGCCGTGGAGAAATTACTTGTATATATATATATAATGTTTGTACGCAATATTGGTATAGAATTTACTAAATTGGTTCATTGCCAGTAAAAATTAAATCAAATCAGTGAGACTCACTGGTGCATTTTTTTTAGACTAGACCCGGGAGTTAGATCTGTGCTAAAGTTAAAGCGGTGGTCAAAACCTAAGATCCTCAATTACTTGATGGAGAAGTATGACCGATTGTGATGCAACATTTAGAACTGGTTAAACATTCCTATTTAAATGACATTTAATTCAACGGAGTAATAAAAATATGAAGTTTTGGCGTTTAGATTTTAAACAATGCTTTAGCTGTATTACGGATAAAACAACCGGGCAGTACAAAAAAAAAAAAAACGTTGCTTTTTTTTTCTATTTGGTACCGAATTAATGTTGTCATCCACAACTGTGATTGGCATTTTATTCAGTCCAACGTTAGTGCTAAAGTGCATAAGTTATGACACTATATTATTCATCCTTGTAATTTTTTTTAGAGCATGGAGACTAATTTGGTTTATTCTATATCAATGTAGGTTATGTATTTGTTTTAACTTAAATAATAATTATTATTGTTACACACTGAACTATTTTTATAAGAAAATAAAATTACTGGGCCCAAATTGGTCTTGGAAAAATGTTTTAAAAATTTGCAAATAAAAAAAAATTACACCATTGTATTGAAAGTTTCTTTTGAATATGTTCTAACTTTGTAATATTACTAAGTCAGTTTTTGGATATTATTATTATAGCGATTAGTGTGAAGTGTGCTTCAGTCAGTCCATTGGCAAGCGTTGCTGGTCTTGATGTCATTCATCCACTTTCTACCACATACCTCTTGTTCTCTTCAAAAATCATTCTGGGTCACCGCTTTGTCAGTCTTTTAATTTAATTTCGTCATATTAAAGTCATCACAGTCTGTGTGCAGTTCACCTCGTTAAAAACTGATGTGAAGGAATCCTATTTAAAATAAATGAAACAATGTTACTTTTGTTTGAACCACTTGTATATTTGTTTAAAGCCGACCGGTTTCGGAACGACTGTTCCTTCCTCAGGGCAAACGTCTACTGATTTGACAATTACAAAATAGTGGGTGGGAACAATGTATTATTACTAAGGATTGTGGTAGGGGTGGAGGTGTTGCTAGGGATTAATGAAGAGTGGGTGGGGGAACATATCCATGATTGGGCTGTAAGATAATATTTTTTGTTTGTTGATAATAGTTTCATTATTTTTAACCCTTCGAATAATAAGAAAATAATTTTCTGTCAACTTTTGCCTGTCAAGGTTTGCGCGCAAAATTCCTGGTTCTTCCCATGCATTTTAAATGTTCCTATTTATTGGTTTTTTTTAACGCTTTTGCAAAAATAAAAATTATTCTAAAATTAAGATAAAATAATCTTTCCGATATGTTTATTAGAAATCATAATTTTTGTTTCTAAATATTAAAATTTTAATATTGGAAATGTAAATTGGCTAAAAAATGCATTCCTGCGAATATTTGAATTAAAGTAATTAAAATAGAATAAACTTCAAATTTTAAATTCAGATTCCTTTTCTAAACAAAATTTGTAATAAAACTGTCACCTCACTTTTTATCACTTTCATACAATTTTATTTTAAAATTAAATGTGGGTTACGTCACAAATAGGCGCAAAATTTAACCGTCGCTTTTGATCAGGTTTGTAAAATATCAGCGCCCTTGAGATGATTTTTCATGAAAACGGCGCTTTATAAATCAGCCAAATATTATTATTTATCTGAACAACCTAGTTCATATAATTCTAAGACAATGAGAAGCATTATTTCTTTCCGTATCTAACATAAAAGAAATCACAAATATTTGCATTACAGAAAGAGAGATATCTAACTTTTAATAATGCACGGTCGCTCTGGGACAATCTGGGTCTCCTGTTATTATAACGGCATATGATGTTTTGGGACAACTTGGGTCTCCTGTGATTAAACGGGTTAAGGGATTTTTTTTTATTTCCAAGGCTTCTAAGTTATCTAAGCGTTTTCTTTTATGGTTAATATGAAAAATATTTATCCCTGTATTTTTTTTCAAAACTATGGCTTTAAACTAATATACAAGTGGTTCAAACAAAGTAACATTGTTTCATTTATCTATAATGGATAACCACAAAGTTATAGCTACATTCAAAAGAATCCTATTTTATTTTTAAGTGTTTTTCCTTGAGACTCATCGCCAATGCTTTGGAACCTTTTGATTATTTTTATTCTTTATCTCTTACCCTTGTTAGCCATTTGCTCGATCATTTCAATTAACTGACGTGAAAGGTAGACCTGATAATAACATTGTCCAGGTCCAGTGTTGCCATTTTGACGGATTATAACGATACCTTATAAATACATAGGATAGTGGAACCAAATCAAATTTATTGAAGGAAAGAGTAAAGTAATTCCCGGAATTGAATAATGGGGTATCCTTAGTTGCATTATTTTATCACCCTGGCAATTTTTCCAGAAAACATTTATTTATACTAACATACTTGTAGGGACTATTTTGTTTATCGAACATTTACGTATTGGGCCTTTGTCTCTTAGCTTTGTTCATTGTTTTAGATCCAGAGTTCCGTTTTTAATCTTCAGTTTTTTTCCT
Source organism: Limnephilus marmoratus (assembly GCA_917880885.1). NCBI lineage: Eukaryota > Metazoa > Arthropoda > Insecta > Trichoptera > Limnephilidae > Limnephilus > Limnephilus marmoratus. Next base: position 49,004,090 of record OU862924.1, on the reverse strand, counting down.
GATACTCAAAATACGTTTAAAGAGTAACTAATTTATTTAATTCATCAAAAGATATGTGCAAAATATTTGGTGTTCTCAGATGTCAAAAGTGGCAATTGCAATGCAAAACATTAATCCGCTGATCATCTGTATCCCACAACATACTTTCTTAATCATCATCACTATCAATTTTATTCCAAGATGACTCTATAAAAGGGAAAATAATCATTAGCAGAGGATCAAACTTGCATTGACCATATTGACATAAAAGATGTGTCCATCTTAGGGAGTATCTCGGGTATGTGATTTGAGCAGGAATGTGTACATTGCTCCTGCCTTGTTTTTCAAATAACTCGTGTGTTTTTCTAGCTACGTTCATAAAATTTGTTCAGCACGCGCAAAAATCAGTGATTACGCTAGATTTAAAGTAGATGTTTTCGAATATTATCTATTTTAATTTAAATATAAAAAACCTAAAATAATCCTCCTAAAGAAATGAAAGTCCCAGTAGAGCATTAAGTCTTATTTCCTAAAGCCCCATAATACAAAAAATCCTAGTAATGCATCACTAGGTACAGTGAAACCCTCTTAAGAAGTTTTCCAAGGGACCGGAAAAAACGAACTTCTTAGGAAAACCTTATATGTGGAAAAAATTGGACCAATTTTGGGTTGAGGGATCGAAAAAACCAAACTTCTTAAGCAATGAAACTTCTTAAGGGGGTTTCACTGTATTTCCATTTCGCAATTAGCCCTTTGCGACTGGCTTCATATGAGCTTGAGTTTGTCTTTAAAAAAAAACCTTGACAGAAAATAAATCTGTTTTTGGGAACAAAACCGGTGTGGATGGAACGTGCGGGAGCTGCTTGTGTAGGGTACCTTCACGCGCACGTGTTTCAACCAGTAAGTCGCCCAGCACCACGGGATCATAATTAAGGGCTTTACTGGTAGGGCCCATCAAAATTACGTTAGAGTCATTAAAATAATTGTTTTAGGAACCGTAAACATAAATAATATCCAAGTCCAAAAATCTTTTGTTGGCTAGCTTCGCATTATGTTTCCAGTGAAGGGTGTTTCCAGCGAATCAAAACAATTAAAATGCATTTAAGTTTCACGGTGTTTATTTCAATTTTATCATAAATTTATAATATATTTAAAATATTATAATCTATTTATTATAAATATACATGTTGTGTTTATTACATAAATTAAGTTCATTAATCATATCTGTCGATTTTTCTGCAATCGAGTCGTCAAATGTTCAGAAAATATTTAAAATAAAACAAAGCATCTTTTCAAATTATTTATCTAAATTCTCTAAATAACCTACATTAAATACATAGTGTTGCCTTCTAAAGTGTATTGTTTTGAAAAAAATATTTATACGAAGACTAGCATTTAGCATAAATTATACATAATTTCCTTAGTTTTTAAAGTAAAAAATCGTTAAACGAAACGAAACAAAGTATAATTATAATAAAATGAGATATAAATTTTTGCACGAAGAAGCCATCATTAATTGAATACGATAATAAAAAATATACACAATATTTAAAATAAACATGCTCATTGCTCATTATTATAAGCATGTCACATTTACATTTACAATACGTTGGAGAATCAGGGAACCTATTTTCTGGTTATGGCCATAGAATAGATACGTAATGTACCTTTTAAAAAGTGTTAAAGTTTTAAATTTTAATTGTAGTCAGTATTATAATACACAGGTGAAAGTAAGGTATGCGCTACCGAAAAGGTGCTCTCGGCGAATAAGGCAATTTGGCTGTGTTGCATCTAGCTGTGTGGCTGTATGACTGTATCAGTGGGGATGTGTGGTAGTATGGCAGCACGGTTGTGTGGCTATTTGGCTGTGTGGCAAGTGAGGGAGTGAGGCAGTGTGACTTGTGGCAGCGGGGATGCGTGGTAGTGTGGCTGTATGGTTGTGTGCCAGTGAGGCAGTGAAGCAATGTGGTAGTAGCGATGTGTGTTAGTGAGGCTGTATGGTCGTGTGGCTGTTAGGTTGTGTGGCAGTGAGGCAGTGAAGCAATGTGGGTAGTAGCGATGTGTGTTAGTATGGGTAGTGTGGCAGTATGGTTGTGTGATTATTAGGCTGTGTGGCAGTGAGGCTATGTAGCAAAGTGGCCAGTAGGGATGTGTGGTGTGTGGCTGTGTGGTAATGTGACAGTGTGGCTCTGTAGTAGTGTGGCTGTATGGCTGTGAGACATTCAGAGCTTTTCGTGTTCGAATGATCCACAAGACCAGTGGCGGCTCGTGACTTTTAGGTGTGCTAGAGTGCTGATATTAAAAAAATGGCATTATTGATGTTGTTGTAGTCGAAAAAAAATTATTTTTTTTGAAAATCAGTTTTTTGTATGAAAAATTTCAGGAAGTTTCAGTTTGGCGGTGCGCCGCACCGATTTACTGAAAAATCTTCATACAAAACACCGATTTTTGAAAAAAAAAAAAAATTTTTCGCATACGACAACATCCATGATGCCATTTTTTTAATATAAGCACCCTAGCACACCCAAAAGTCACGAGCCGCTACTGCACAAGACGATAAGGTGTTCGAGGTGATCCACAAGACCAATCAAACATAGAAGTCAAAACACACTACTTATTCCAACAACATTTAATACAGCCTGCTTGCGATACTGCCATTAATAAAATATAAAGTGGGAAGCATCCTCCGAGACTTTGTGTAAAACTTTCTATAAATCACAAATATGCTTTAATAATTCCAATTTAATAAAACATCATCTTCAATTTATTACAAACCTATAATAAATTGCATTCAAAATTACAGTATTAATTTTTATGCTTTTAACACGGTTATGAATGATTTTGAAATCAGCATTTTAATATAGATTGACTGATGACTGATGAGAGTAAATTAATAAAATTTCACATTTATATAATAAATCAACAATTTAAAGGAATTCTAAAAATAAGAAGAATGAATAATAAAATATGGCCATAGACAAAAACCAAGAAAATGTCCTCCTGCATTTAAATCCCAACACGCATGATAGCTCCTTGTTGAAAAATAATTTAAAGCAAAATTTTAAACATAGTAAAAACACAGAAATACAATAAAATCTTACACGTCACATTTTAAACACGATGGCAATGTTATCTATACACAATCTTAACTAGAACTAGTTTCATAGCACTAAACCTATCCTAAAGCAAGCATTACAATAATTTAATTTATTATTTTAACACCAAGAATTCAAACAACTCCCCGGAAAAATAAATAATTATATTTCAAGTTTTCGTTTAAAAAATACTGCTATAAATTATATTTTTTGGTGAAAATTGTCGCGTTTTGTTTTAAAAACAATGATTTTGTGAATTTCTTGGCGTTACAAAATATTTAATGCAAACAAATTTGCATTAAATCTACCATGAGAATCTTTTCATACATCATTTCCTTTGTTGTTAAAAACATTTTCAGTACAATCAACATTTCAAATGTCCAGATTAGGGACAAAAAAGAGCCAATCGAGAAAAAAACATTAAAAAAAAATTAAATAAAAAAATTCATCTGCTTGTTCAAGACGCAAATAGATCAAATGTATTTCATTTCGTAAGCATTTACTAATTTGTTAAAAATAATAATAATACTCGTACATGGTTTTAAACCACTAATTTTTATACTTACATCCATTGGTCAACTAGATTCGGTTGTTAAAATGCATAACATCATTGATATTACACTGTTCCATTGATGGTTGACAACATCCAAAACTAGCTGACTTTGTAAGTAAAACCATAAAGTGGCGTGAAAGAATTATTATTTTAATTTATTATATTGTCAAGCCACAAAGTGTTTGCTTTCTTTAAAAAATACTCGGCATTTCACACCCCTTTTACAAGTAACGTCGAATAGTCCTTGGAAGATAATAATAATAAACCATTTTATTACCTTCTCCAGTATTATTCTTCATTGTTATTTAGACCTTGTTGTAAGCTTACATGTTAATGTTACACATTCGAAGAGGCTGTTACGTGTAAACATGTTACTACTAAACAGAAAATAATTACATTTATATTTATCACAAATTCAAAAAAGCCAATTTTAAAAGTGTTATGGGCTTTGATCTTATCGCATTTTCAATAACTGAAAAATTTAACGATCGCCTATCAAGTTAAATACACCAACAGCGTTTTCAATGAAACGAAAGATAGTTTCAATTCAACATCGCTAAAGCTTGACAAAATGAATGAGAGAAGATTTTAATATTTTGCATGTGTGTATGGGCCTTATGGCTCCACTTATGTAACTACCCATCTAAGACCTCGCAGTGGTGAATGAATGCGTGAGTGTGTACACCGTCCACTGTCTACTGTTCACTGTCCACTGTCACAAGCGCAGGTGTCAGTAGTCAGTTTAGTAGCAAGTAAGTTAGTTAGTTCTAGGACCCTGTCGCTGAGATGGAGCGCGTTATGACAGCGAGAGCGCGCGCCGACACGCTGCGCAGCAGGACGTCGCGTAGTACTTGTAGGGGCAGAGTCTCGCCTGTACCGCCAGGTGGCAGCTCGTTATCTTGTCGATGCATTCGCCTGAGGAAACATAATGTTTTGTCAGCACAAGTCGTATTTAAACCATTTTTAGTAGAAAACATCACATATTATAAAGAATAACCAAACCATCAGAAATTGATAATTCAAACCAGAAAATAAGTAAACAAAAGGCAGCGATTCAAATTCAGACAAAAGCAACGTGCTAAACAACATTTGTGTTGTCATTAAGACATTCGGCGAAGGAAGTAGAAATGAACTAATATTGCGCAAACTAAGAAAACTAATAGAGCGATGAGAATAGTGAAATGAAATTGCCTAAATCAAAATAATAGAATTTTTTCAATTTTACCTGATGAAGGTGTATCGTCCAGCGAATTTTCGTTATCTCGTTCTCGTTCTGACTTTGGAGCTGGAGCTGGAAATTGGAAAATAGTTTGTTATTCATTTTATTTTCATTGAAAGCAATTACTTCGTGGCCTTGACACGATAAAAAAACAAGTTATTTCATTTTAACCATATTTTTAAACAATCTACCGGTTTCGCTTTAATTCAGCTTCACCGGGGATATATTTTAAATCCACCACAATTAGAATAAAAAAATAATGTATGTACGGATAGTGATATATTTATTTTATTTAGATTATACAGATATGGACATAATACTTGTTTTCTATTTCTTCGGAAAGATGACAATTTTTAGAGACAAGTTAAAAACTTTGGTAAGATGATAAGTCAACAAAGGATAAACTATGAGTGGAGGTCCTGATAATTTGGGATTTCAACTAAATTATAATACAGCTTCCTTCTAAAATGAATTAATAAAAATTGATCTTGTTGTCATTATTAGTGACTTCTGTTAGACTTTGTTGAAAAAATTACTGTGGTTAAGTTAAATTACAAAGATAAGTGGAGATCCTGATATTATGATATTTCAATGTAGGTCTAATTAGCTTTCCTCCAGCTTGATGACGATGCGACGGAACCCCGGCCGAGCCCTTGCAGGTCACCAGGTGGCCGCACTGAGAACTGCCGCAACTACCGTACATTCTCTTCTTATTTATGATCTTTATACTTACTGAAGCCTCCAGCTTGATGACAGTGCGAGGGAACGCAGTCCCTGTTGGTTGCGGGGCGCAGTCCCAAGCATGTGGCCCCGGGGGCTCCGGCCGAGCCCTGGCAGGTCACTAGACGACCCTGCTGCGTACTGCCGCAACTACCCGTACACTGCAATAGAACAAGACTTTGTACTGACTGGAGTTTGAGATTCAAACAAAAAAAGGTTCTTACAGACGACTATCACAATGTAAAAAAGTACAGTAGTACACAGTCCTGATTACGGATTTCTGTTATAAGGCAGACTGCCTTGTTGTTGTGTTGGTGTTACGTCGTGATTTCCACATCTCGTGTGTCGACGTGTTTGTCGACCTCACCATCATGTTTGTTGATTGTCATCGTTTGTTGACTGTATTTATTGACTTCCTCATTCTCATGTTTGGTAGACCTCATTTTCATGTTGGTTGATTGTAGGACATGTTGGTGTTACTTCTTAATTTTTCTGATTACCCTGAGATTGAGATTCAGATTATCGATAGTGTTTTCATAGGATGCTTAAAACGTTGTATGTACTATGTAATGTGTTGTGTAAAATATATTTAATAATATTATTAATCCAAGCAAAATGACATCATTCCTGAAATGAAATACGAGTAACGGAATACTAACTTGTGACCAATCGCTCACGAACCACTGCGGCTGGCAGTCGGCCCTCAGAAGGTTGGGCGGGCAAGGCCGCTCCGGGTCGGGCCTCTCGCGCGCCGGGCAACCCGAGCCAATGCGGTGCTGGCCGCGGTTGTACACCAGACACACCACCTCGCGGCTCATCTTGCCGTTAATGGCGCACGGGTCGGAGCAGGGCGACCACGGACCGGTGAACCACTTGAAGGACTGCGTGGAGCATTTCCTGTCGCTGGAGCAGGCCCTGGAGTCCACTGGCTTCTTCTTCTCGTCACAGCCCGAGGGGTCTGCGCAGCGCACCATACGCGTCTGCGCGCCCCTCCCACACTCTTCAGAACACTGCAAATTAGATACCAATCATTCACTGAATATTTATACTGAGGAATGAACATGATAATGTGAAGTGCTTGAACTCACAACGTTCATCTACTTTAATGAGGGAAGGACCTATTTTACAACAAAGGAGACCAAAAATCATTGTGTGGACATTGGCTGTGAAAATTTAGTAATCTGCATTTATTTATTTTAAAATTTTATTCTATGAATGCTAAAACCAAATTTGAATACCTACTCAAATACCAAAATGAAAAATATTGAGAATATTGAAGTGAAATGAAAGCGATTGTAAAAGTATTAGGTACTGTACCTCCTGGGTCCACTCCGAATAGATCCAAGCATTTCCAGCCTTCCAGTGTCCCCCGTTTCTGAAACCGTTTACACCTCCGATTTCATTGCTCAAGTCATCAGTTCTATCACCGACATCAGATGGTCTTAGTCTGGTTTCATTCGACACCCTGGTAATAATCGAGGTTCCGGATCCATCTGTGAATCTGTCAACGTCATCTTTATCGCGGAAATTTCTAGAACGAGATCCGACTCGAAGAATTGGTTCTTGTCCTCTCACTTGGTTGACATCGGGATTGGATTGCCTAATGGAAGGGTCAAACTGTCTACTTCCAGATTCTGGTTGCTTGTTTGAAGAATCATATTGGTTCCTTCCCGATTCAGGATGCCTACTCGATGGATCGTACTGTCTATTGTTTACGGATTCGGGTTGTCTGATTGACGGGTCGTATTGCCTATTGGCCGAGTCATAGTTTCGATTTGTCGGGTCATATTGTCTATTCGACGGGTTTATCTCGTTGGTGTTAACTGCTGTCTCAGGATCGCTGGGGCATTCAGACTGTTGGCATTTCTGAACCAAAGACAATTGTTTGTCTAGGCAAAGAAGGTCACTGACCTATAAAATAAACATGGATGTATTATAGAACATGGTTAGAGTTTTCAGAAAACAAATATTTATTTATTTATAAGAGACTAACACGGCTTGTACATAAAATATAGAGTTAAATACATACATTAAGTTAAATGAAGTCAAGTCAAAAAGTCTTCTACGTTAAAATTGCTTGGAGACAGAGTTTTATTATAACTTAAAATTAATTTTAGGTGAGGAGGAGAGGGAGTGGTAAGGATAGGAGGTGCTCTCGTTACATTCCACACTCTTGTATTAATTTTTTAATTGTACGCGTCACTTCTATTCGGTATTTCTGAAAGGTTTCTGAATTGTTAAAAATGTTTGCATTGTACATTTTTTTGTTATATTGCGTACATATACGGGGATTTTTTTCTAATGTTAGTTCTACATGTGGGCAAATAAAATAAATTGGATTGTCATGTTGATCTTGTCGGAATACGATTTTTTTTAAAGTTGGTAAGCTCTAACGAGTCCAGGCCATTTAGAATTTTAAATAACAAGATTTGGTCAAATTAAATGTCGTGTATGAAGAGAGTTAAAGTTGTGAAAGTTAATAGATTCGGTGTAATTTGAAAAGTGTAAGTTTTGTTCATATTATATGTGTTTAAATATTTTTTGAATTATTTTGATTCTTTCGACGTGGGCTTGGCAGAAAGGAGTCCAGATCGGTACGCAGTGTTCTAAGTGGGGACGGATGTACGCTGCTGTGTAAAGGGAATATGAAGTCTGTTGCGGAAAGGTTTTGTTATACGAATTATAAAAGAAACAATGATATTAATTTATGCTCATTGGGACGAAAAAAGAACATTCTCAATGGTGACCCCTGTGTTTGGGTAGGACGTGGCTTTTAATTGCTATATAAGATTAGTGCAAGACTTACAAAAACCTAATGTAACCCCACAACCTATTTAATTATAATCATATTAATATAATTATTAATGCAGCATTTTTTTGAGTAAGAGGATTAAAATTTGGCAAGCTTTGATTAAAATGTATTAATAACTTCGCCTACTTCATAAGAAGTTCATCAACAAATTTCCCACAAAGGAACAGATCAAACGAAAGCTAAAGTTAAAATGGATACACTTCAGTTCCTATCTCAGAGCAGATCGTAATGGCAGCTTCCTAACTTCTAACGTGATGCGTTACAAGAGTAATGTTTATTATACAAATAAATTGATGGCTAATGCATGATTTAAGATTAACTAATCTTAAATATATAGTTATAATTGAGCAAGCGTGGTCATAATTATGATCATGACGCCTGTGTTCATGAAAAATAAATAATTTGTATGTGTGTAATAATTTTGCACGGCAGATACGATTTTGGAAATGAGTGTTTCTCAGTCCCTTAAGTTTTTTTTGGTAACTGGTGTTATTAATTTGCAACTCGCACCTTATTACTAAACGTGCCATCATACTACGGTTACTGTGGTGTTCAATTTGCACCTCCGCCATATTGCCAAAACTTTACTTTCACATGTTTTATTTATTTATTTGTTTGCTCGCCAACAAAATATATCACATATAATTATTACATCAGTTAACAATTTTAATATGGTTACAGTGATAATTCCAATGAGAGGTGAGCACACCATTCATCACAACATTCTTAATTAGTTGTAATACATAATAAATAATAATAAATTAAAGTACATACATATGTTGCAGTGTTCAATTTGCAACTCCACCATATTACCAAAATTTTACTATCACATTCATGCCATCACACGTCGTCACTGCGGTGTCATAAATTTGTAACTCCCATCATATTAGTCATAAATGTCATAAATCAAATAAAAACAAAATTCAATTATTATAAATGGTTACCCTGATGAAGCTTCAGCCAAGCAAAATCGGTTGGTGAATTAATTTAAATAAATAATTAAAAATTTAAAGAAAAGTGTGTCTTTCATTTGATTATAATATTAATTCACTATGGCCTACCTTGACATTGAGTGCGCTGTGTGCCACATCCTGCCGGCAGTGCACCACGCGGGTCTGTGTGCCACAGGGCCCGGAGCAGGGGCCCCAGGTGGTGGGGGCCCAGCGAGGCGCGCACGGGCCTCCGCAAGAACGGGGCGCGCCCGCTGGACGGGGACCGCAGCGCCGCTCGGGCACGGCCAACTGCCCAGCATCGCGCACACATGAGTACAGCGGGCTTTGGACACCTGGGGAATTCAATTTAATTAAAACTGTCATGTGTGGAATATAACACCTAAGAATATTTCTTATAATACAACCAACCCCAGCAAAATATTGGCAGTATTTACTTGGATTGTCTGACATTTCTGGCCGCGAGGGGCGCTAGTGCAGCATGTTTCATTCCTTTCAGAAGGTTTCATGACAGCTGATACATCCGGCGTACTTATATACAATGTGCAGTCGGTTTAGGTAAAATATGGAAAGATGTGCAGAGAGGAAGTACCGCCGAGTAACAAAAGAATCAAACATATTTTCATTCAAATGCATGAAGTAAAAATCTGCTTCTCTATATATCTGCTTCTCTATACACAGTAGTGTATAGGTACCAGCGCATAAGTACCAAAAAATCGACAGTGTATAAATTGGTATAAATTAGTTTGATATTCACACCAACTTAATAAAAGGGTATTTTTAAAATCAATTTACATATTTCAATATCTTTGATTTTACACCTGAAATTGGTAAATAATGCACACAAAATATAGTTTTATAGTAAACTAGCTGGTCCCGGTATGCGTTGCTATGCCATTTAATAAAGAAATTGTTTGTTTGTAAGTGTCTTTTCCCATTCGTCCCGTTCCCCTTCCGCCTCACCTTCTTCTCCTGCGTCCTCTTCCCCTCTTCGCCCTCCCCCCCGCCCTTCCCCTGTCCCGCGATCCCCCCTCCAGAGTTGCCCTCCCCCTTCCCACTTCACTCCCCCCCCCCTCCCCCGTCCCGCGAACCCCCTCCCGAGTTCCCCTCCTCCCTTCCAGGCCCCCCTCCCCCTTCCCAGGTTCCCCTCCCCCTCCCTGGTTCCCCTCCCCATTTTTCCCACCCACCGGAAGTTTTATAAAAACCTTGTCCCGACAATAACGAACACACAAAAAAAAAGAATTATCCAATTTGGTGCAGTCGTTCGAAAGTTATGCGCTTAGCAACACATTCAGCGATTCATTTTTATATTATAGATATCATTTCTGAAGTGGTTATAAACAAGAAGTAAACAAATTTTATTACGTTAATATGTTAAACCTTGCACATAAAAACTTTAAAGAATTTAACTCTCCCAATGACTACAAGTCTACAAGATATTTCACAACCATAGAAATCAAAAATCAAATTAAATTATCAAATACCTGCCCACAAAGTAATTGCCACACGTGAAAATTCGATATTATGATTAAAAACTTACCCGCGCAAGGTTTTGTGCAGGGAGTGTATTTGATGATCTGCCACATGAACCTCCTCCTCCGATGTCTTGGGCTGCCGTGCGGCTGATGCGGCTTTTCGGACTCCGTTGCCAGAACTCCCGGCCCAAATGGATATTTCTCTTGATCTGGTCTTGGTCTCTGATCTATCCCATTATCCACCACTTCATCCGCATCTTTCGGCGGACTCTGATTTTGGCCTGGAGCTGAAATAGAATTATCATCTTGTTCTGGTCTCGGGCGGTGCTGTTGACGGTTTGGTGGGCCGTGGTGGCGGGGAGACGAGGAGTTGACGTGCAGCAGCACCGGAGCGATCACCGGCCTGGCCACCGGATCTCCTGGTGCCTCTTCATCAGCCGGGATCTGGATTGTGTACTCATATTTGATGCCAGGGTTGGGATGTTGGTATAAGATCTGGAAAAAAAACATATTAAAAAATATTTATATTTATATCTCCAAGTAACGTATTCTTGGCAAACTCCGCCATTTATAGAAATTTTCGAGGAGGCTTTTGGGAGATGGGTACGGATACTGCTGTCCTCGGAACAATTTATTGACCTCTGTCGTAGGTCACTCCAAGTGATACACTGCTTTGGTGACTTGATAGGGGGCCCGGATTCATGGGGTGAGGTTTGTCTAGGTATTGGCGGCAGATGCCTCTGTCCACTTTGGCTTTGCCTCTGGCCGGATCGGGAGAGGCTGGTTGAGGGAGAGCATTTGGCTTCCCCAGTTGGTCTCTCCCGATCCATCGCCTTGCACTGCGGTGGGAGGGATTGATTCATATGTCCGTCACTGCTGAACCCACTGACCCCCAGATTCCTATCCACCCTTCATACCCATTTCCTCACCAGAACTTCCTCTCCTTTCAAAGATGAAATAGGTACACAAGGAACTTTTTTTCTTCAGGGCATCCTGTGTGGAGCTTTTATTTAAAAAAGACTCTTCAAAGCTTAGTTCATCCTTGAAGCATTGTATTTAATTAGCATTACTATTGGCATATTGTTATTATTATTGTCTTACCATGACGTCCACGGAGTGCGTCAGGGGTCCGGGGGCGGAGAGGGCCTCCACCATGGTACCGCTCTGCCTCCGGTAGAAGAACTTCGTCCCGGCAGCCTCGTACTCTCCTGACCAGCTGATTGCGAAGTTCCCATTGATGACGAAGGTACCATTGGTAATCTTGAGGGCTATTGGACAAGGAAAAACATCATTGAAAATCAGGAAAGTAAAATTCTTGTGTTATACCTACATGTAATACGTTGTTCTAATATACTATTATACATATATTATAAACAGGGTAATAATTATTGTTATCAATTCGTGGGCAAAAACGCTTGAAGTTACTGATTAATATTAACCCCTCAGGCCTCGGGCCTATTATGTCGGAAAATCAAAATATTTCCTCTTTGCAATAAAATCTAAATAATTTGAATATTTGTAAACCCACCCGAAAACTAAAAACTATTTTTGAAAGGTGATAAAATAAGGTTTTCAAATTTAATAATGCGAAATAAACACATAATTTTTTAATCAAAGAAATTTTTAATGCAAAAATTTAAATGGCTCACCTTACTTATGTTCTAACTAAAATTACTAGAAACAAAAAAAATAAAAACACACACATATTTTATTAAGCATACGTATTATAAACGTCATCGTCAACTCACTTTTCTTGTCGTTTCATGAAAAAATAATTAATAAAAATTCCCAAAGTTACACAATTTTTTTTCAAATTGCGTTCGGAAACTTTGGATTCATAAAGGTGTAGTTACATTTTGATTATTTTGCGGTTAACTTCTAGATTTGAGCGTGGTATTTTCTGTTTCTAATAATGACGGCCGGCGTAGTCCAGCGGTAAGGCTTTTGACTCGCATTCCCGGCGTGGCAAATAAATTTTATTTGCTTAATTTGTGTATTTCACAATTTACTCATTTTAAAATAATATATAGCATATTTGCGGCACGTTCCAGAGTGGAAGATACTCTCAGTCGAATCGCCCTGGTGTAAGACCACCATTCAGAAGTGAAAGGTTGCTTGAGATGGCTTTAGCCATGTTTGGTTACCAGATCTGAATAGCCAGGTACTTCCCCACCTTCTTCTCCCCTATCTCCTTCCCCTCCCCACTACCTTCAGCCTCACAACATACCCCAATTGGGGATGCCATAGTCTCATCCAGACGGGAGCAGTTGGGACTCTTGTGCGGTGTTCATGTAAAAAAACCGTTTAGATTATATTTCTAAACATGTAGTAAGGGAGACAACGATTTCTATGAGACCTATATGAATTGTTCCGAAAATCGAACAAAATTTCTTGAGTTTCCTATGCGCTCAATAGATTTATTTTTTATTTATTTATAACATTACATTTGATACATTTGTATGGCAAAAATAACATAATAATAACATTGAAAAATAACTATAAAATGTGTACAAGTGTTATTATGTCTTGTGGGTCGATATTAGTTCCTAGCTAGGCAGATTGCCCGTTCTAAGGAACCAAATGCTGGTGAGAATGCAAAAAAAAAAATTAACAAAATGTTCATTTTAATTTTTAAAATTAAATATATATTAATAAAAATGCCTGAAAATTTATTCTGTAACAAAAAAAGAAAAAGAAAAAGAAAAAGAAAAAGAAAAAGAAAAAGAAAAAGAAAAAGAAAAAGAAAAAGAAAAAGAAAAAGAAAAAGAAAAAGAAAAAGAAAAAGAAAAAGAAAAAGAAAAAGAAAAAGAAAAAGAAAAAGAAAAAGAAAAAGAAAAAGAAAAAGAAAAAGAAAAAGAAAAAGAAAAAGAAAAAGAAAAGAAAAATGTTTTTATTTTTATTTATTTTTTATTTAAATAATATACGTACTAAATTTTAACTAAATGTGCCGTTAACATGTAAAATTTTAAGTGACATTATTTAATAGTTTTTCAGATTCCACCCTACCTAAGCCAATTAACCATTTTGTTATTATTGAACTGACGTGGGACATTTTGCAAGCTTTAATATTTAATTCTAAGGGAATTTTATTATATATTTTTGGTCCAAGATATGTACATGTTTTTTGATACTTTGCCGTATTGCTCCCTGGGACCACAAGATCCTTTCTGGTGTGACTTCTTGTGATATATTTGTGATCATTTTTTTTAATATTATCTAGATTTTTATGTACGTGGATAATAATCATTTTTATATAGTTTTGACGAATATCAAGTACATAAAAGTTTTTATAGAGCTGATCGCTAGATTACCTATAGGGTTTTTGCAAGGTTTAGGTTTTTAGATGGATGGCATGTTTTCATAAGCTCCATAATTTTCTAAAGTGAATTTTTGAAAGTCAAGTTAATCTATGCTTTATTATGTAAAGCAGGTTAACTTCGCCTACTCCTAAGTGATTTCTTAAACTCACTGGATTTGTTATGTAGCAAGATATGAAATATTAAAAAAAATGGATCCTATCAAAAGTTTTGAAAGTTTTATAGACGTGTCTCAGAGTTTACATATTAATAATTTATAGTACTTATAATCAGTCGAGGTTCGCTCACAAAACAGGGTATGCATTTCACACGCGGTAGAAGTGAAACCTTCAGAAAACTAAAGTAGACAAGAGTGGGGAGGCTACGAAACACCGCACAAAGAGGAGAACGATTATACTATCTTATTCTCTCGCAGGCTAAATCCTACAGATGCATGCGTTCGTCTCTATTTAATGGCGATATTTTACGTTTCATTGAGTTTCAAATCACAACGGTGCTAAAGAAGTTTTCACTTCAAAAACGATAGATTTAATAAATAATTAATTTAACGGTAGAAAAAAATTGAAGATTTTTCAATGATTATTATTTCCTAATACGCTTCGAACTGATATCCAACTAGAAACATACCGAGTCATAGGGGAGAAAGCTTGGAATGGTTTGTTCAAAGTGCTTTCTCATTCCAACAAGTAATGAACATCTCATTTCAAACTGTATCTGACAAAGGACGCTGCGCTAGAGTTTCTCGAAGCTTTTACACCCATTAACTTCTGCAAAGCACTGATAAAAGAAACAAAACTCAAATCGAGGCGATTCAACAAACGTTAGATGTACTTTTAATTCTCAGTTAGGTATTTAAGAGTTAGTGATAACAGCGTAGCGCACAGCACCATTCTTCATATTTTAGCTTTCACTCGTTCGCATCTTTGTGACAGAAAATATTATTTTTGATTTAGGTAATTAAATCAGGGACATAAATAAAAAAAATATCAGAGTGTGTAATTCACATGTGGTAGAAGTGAAGCCTTCAGAAAACTAAAGTAGCACAAAGAGCAGATCGATTATGCCATCTCATTCTTTCGCAGGCTAAATCCTACGTTTGTATCGTTTTAGTGTCGCTATTTTTTGTTTCATCGATTTTCAAATCACAACGGTGCTAAAGAATTTTTCACTTCAAAAACTTCTACATTAGGACAGATCGTTGACAGATCCCATTGGATTTGCATTGGTTTCTTTCAAAACTAATGCTTTACGCGGCATATACATTTTCCAGAAAGTTTCCGTTTCGGAAAGATTTTCGTCGTTATTTATTTATTTTTCACTTATTTGTAAAAATCTACAAATCAATATAATATTTTCTTGAAAATTCCACGACCAAAAATATACCTACTATTTATTTATTGACGGACATTTTATAAAATAAGTAACACTAATCTAAGAAGAATGTACATTATAAGTCTTAACTACTAAGGGAAGGTTTTATCAAAATATACTTTATGAAAATGTAAATTAATATAATAATTATAATGTGATAAGCCAATAAATAAAATAAATAAACATTATTAATTATTATTAGAGACACTGATTCATAGCTTTAATTTTTAAGAAATGTAGAATTAATTATTGACAAGATAGCTTTTATAGCTTTAATTTTGCATTTTGGAGTGAATGGGAGTCGGCAAGAGGGGAAAAACAATTAAATTAGCAAAATCACTTGAAACATGTTTATTGTATTATAGATTGAAACTCAATATGGCACATATGTTTCTACAGTAGAGTGTGTCATGTTCATTCTACGATCCGTCAATACAAGATTACAGTGACTAAAAAATCGTTCTGCATCAACACTATTCACAGGGCTCACACAGTCTCATCAGAGTTGCCTCAGCAAATTCTCTGTGAACAATTTTAACAGCTAAGAGTAGCTGAATTATGTCTACAGTGACTCCATCCCTCACTTGCTCTACAAGGTGTCTTTGAAAATAGCTGATACCTTCCAGGAATTTACTGTCATCAACAGATTTGAATGTTGGTGCAAGCCTACTTTTACTTGCTAAAAGAATAGCGTCTGATCGCTGGACATTCTGACCTACAATCGCAGGATTGAATATTTTACCTGCGTGCTCAAGAAATAGATTAGTGCTGTTGTCTTGATGGTTTAGCATATGAGATGCCAGTTTCACAGAACCCTTGACAACTCTGAACAACTCTTTCTTATTTGGGTTAAGACAACCTGGTTCTTTACCTCCTGCACAGCCTTTAAGATTTTGGGAGGGAAAACACCATCACTCAATTTTTTTTAAAGTAAGTCTTAGGGACACCAAATCGCTGCTATTTCGCGTTTTAACGTATTTATCGCTAAAAACACCATTTATCGCTTTAATTTGCGAATATATCGTTAATACGATGAATCAGTGTCTCTAATCATTATATGATCTTTCCTAAATCTTGCTTGAATCATCATTTGTCCAAGAACATAATATTTAGCTATACGATGATCGCTAACACTAATTAGTAAGAGGACAATATTATGAGAAAAATATGATTTTTTGGTAGTCATCTCCAGCAGCTGGTAGTAACTCAGGCCTTCCCCACTTGTTATTCATGAACGATGTGGAAATTAAGCTCAAAGGACGATCGTTAAGTAAATGCTGTCTCACCACGGTAATTTATTTAAAATCGTGTGAAATATAATCTGTCGCACTATCAGTGATATCACAAACCAAAAGCCAGTGATGAACCAAATTATTAAACCATCTTTGATTTTTTTTAAATACTCGTAGGCACGATATATTGTATATAAATTACTGGAATAGCTTATTAGATCTTCAACCTCGTTGTAATATTTAATCTTTGAAGAAGATAATATTAACCACATCTCAATGAAACATTCAATTCAATTTATTTAAAAACATTAATAAATTAAGATTTCAAAACGCTTCTAAAAGAGAGAAAAAAGACAAGATAAGCAGATTTGTACTAACTGTCTAAATTATGCTTCATTGATGTTAAACATCAATTTGGGAGGCGGGAATGGGTACCGCCGCCCCTGGAAGCATATTTCCAAAACCTGTTCCAATCAATCTGTTCTCAGCCATGTTTTTAGTTCAGTTTTAAGTTTTTTGTTTGAATGATTTGATCTAGCATTAGGTAGGTATATAGTTTCGCAGCATGAAATTTAATATTTCTCCGTCCAAAATATTATTACCAATATCTTGCAAACATTTCCGAATCATTTTCACGCAAATTTAGGGGTAAACTTATATTTGCAATACGTACATAATACGACATAATAAGCAGTGGTAAAAATAAGCGTAGTATTTAGACTGAATTGCTGGTATGTAACAAATTTCAATAATAAAAAAAAATCCGTTCACCAGGAGCTCTAGCACGGCGAAATCGATATCTTTACAATATCAGATCGATAGGCGTTGATTCTATATCGATGTTCCTAGCACGCTTTCACCGTTGACAGCCGAACCAATATTGACAGGGAAAAAATAAGAAATCGATATACGTTGGCAAGCTGTCCACGAATTCACACCCTAAAACATCAAACCCGAAACAATTACGTAAAAATATTAATAATTTGGCAATGTTGAATTAAAATACTAAACCAAATATGCATTGGCAGACCCCATTTACCTACTTTTTGACACTAAACGGGAGTTAATTAGTTGATCATTTCTTTAGTACATTTCAACCACTTTAGTTTCTCAAAGATCGAATGGAATAAATCGGTCGCGTCTCAGTTGAATTATTTAAGTCTTGAAACTTCTTTCAACTCTAAAAGCTTCGTAAGTTGAACTCCGTCCATTAATAGGCCAGTAATTTTTCATAACGAACGACAAAATCCAAATAAATGCATATATTTATAGTTAACAGAAAGATATTTGATACTATGGAATCCGGACTTATTAAGATCTATCCGGTCTATCGGAATATTTCTTACCAATTGTTAACCGTGATCGCAAATATTTATAATTGACCATGGATGACGGATTTGGTCAATATCGAATTGATTTAGGGTTTTATCGATCAACCATGCTAGAGCTCCTGGTATTGCTGATGTTGTCATACCTAAATTATGTAGGTTAGGTAGGATATTTTTGGTATTTCTTGGGCATTAAATTAACTATGTAATAATTTCTAGACATTTTGTTTTGAAGAGTTTTTCTTTCCATGTACATTTGTTACGTACGTTTTAATTTATCTTCTATCGAATTCACATCCGTGTCACTTAACCAGCAATAGAGACAGGCCATAGCTTCAACAAAGAAACAATCAAGTTTTAACATTCAAATATTAATACATATTTTAATTTGTGCGCTTTAGAAACCTTAGAAATAACAAACAAAAAGTTAGTTAACAAAATAATAGCACCCTGTAAATCACCCTTGTTGACAATGTTTCCATGTTAAGTTGACTCGTCCCACCGTTCTCCCCCCCACCCCCAAATTCACCCCACCCACTACCCCAACCTAATAAAATCAAATAATTTCTGTACTTGCATAAAGTTTTAAGTTTGCTAGTGAATGACACGTATGTATCGAAACGGCAGTAGCAGATAAATTAAATTTCAAGTAAAAAATGTAGTACATGGAAAGTAAACGACTTCAAAAGAAAATAGGTAGGATGTACCTCTTGTTCCCGGCTACCCACTTTAATCGCTTTACAAAGTTGTGTTAGTGTTGAGCCTTAAAATCATTAATAATACGAAAGGGATAATGTCACAACTTATGGAAGCCTCGAAAGATCACTCAACATTCCTTTACAAATCATTGTTTAAGTTCAACTTAAGGGTGACACTTTCGTAATTAATGACATTCCCCTTCAAAATGATGGGCCAAAAGGTAAACAGAAGCGACCATTTTTGGAGGAATGATTTAGTAGTCAAAATATTATTTTTTTTTTTTTTTTTTTTTTTTTTTTTTATGTTTGTTACCTCAGAACTTTCGACTGGGTGAACCGATATTGATGATTCTTTTTTATTTGAAAGCTGGTGCTTCCCATGTGGTCCCATTTTAATTTGGTCTAGTTCTGACAATGGCATCCATGAGAAAACCATATAAGTCTTAAATTTGCATAAAGTATGTGCGCGACAAATGGACGAATAACTCAATATCACGCCAACCGATTTCAATGATTCTTTTTTTATTGGAAAGGATGTACTTCAAGGATAGTTTGATGAAAGTTTGGTTAGGTTCTGATTATCGAATCCATGACAAAGTAACGGAACTCTTCAATTCTTAGGAGCAAATTAACGAAACTCGACCGAATCTCTTAATTTGACCCTAACGTCGTTATGGTCAAATTATGTCTGTCTCATATGAGCAGCACGTTTAGTAGGTCCACCCATATTTAGACAAATTAGTGTACTTCAGATTCACTAAAAATAAAAAAATAAACAAAAATTTTAACAAAACAAAAAAACGACTTAAAAAAATGCACTAAAAAGTAAAAAAAATAATTTCGTATTCTTCTACAACTTCATAATCAACTTACTTTTTCTACTCATCAATATGTAGGTACGATTGTTATTTTTGGAGTCGGTGTCAGCAAAGGTACCCCTCCCGCTGCAACTTCGCTCTCGCCTCGTCAAGTCGCTTGTGCGACACAAGCACATCTCACCTATAACTGTGTATGTAGTTACAAACCTACCATGACTGACACCGATTCCAAAAATGACAATCGTACCTACATATTGATGAGTAGAAAAAGTAAGTCGATTATGAAGTTGTAGAAGAATACGAAATTATTTTTTTTACTTTTTAGTGCATTTTTTGAAGTCGTTTTATTGTTTTGTTAAAATTTTTGTTTATTATATTTTGAACTTAATGAGTAAAACCTCAAATTGTAATATTTTATTATAAAAATAAATAAAACACTTTGTATTTTAACCACGAATTTATTATATTACATATCGACCGGTTTCGCTTACATCAAGCTTCTTCAGGATATAAGTAATAATAACTGTTATTAATACTGTGAGTTATTATTACTTATATCCTGAAGAAGCTTGATGTAAGCGAAACCGGTCGATATGTAATATAATAAATTCGTGGTTAAAATACAAAGTGTTTTATTTATTTTTATAATATAATGTCTAACCACAAAGTAATTGCTTCTTATGAAAAAAAAAAAAAAAAAAAAAAAAAAAAAAAAAAAAAAAAAAAAAAAAAAAAAATGTAATATTTTAGTTAAATATCGACAATATTAGCCAAACTTAATCGAAAAGAAACATAAAGATGCGAAAAAGTCATGGTCATATCTAGGACTCGAAGGACAAATGCCTTGCCGGGGCGGAGATCTACTAACTGAGCAAATGTGTCTGGATACGCGCCATAAAATATATTTAAATACATTTGGGCATTAATCTCATTTAAATTAATAATTTATGCTATGGGACCATGGGGGCGCCATCTATGGTGGTTGTATTATATTGAATTTCCCTATGTGACATTGAAATTCAGTGAATTCACGCATTTTCTGACCTCTGTGGAGCAAGCAATTACTTCCGACGTGAGTGTTGGTTAAAGCCAATAGATGTCAGTCCTAATCAAATGATTGACCCATAATTGAATTATTGTTGTGAAAATTCGGCACGTATTATTAATTTGCAAATTAATATTCATTGTGTGAATTACCTTCCTGTGATAAACACCTCTTGAGATTGTGCAATACCGCCTTGGCGAAATCAATATTTGAACGAAACTAGTGTCGTTTTGTGCTGTGCAGAGTGAGTTTTTTTGTTTGTTTTCACTGAGGATTTTGGAATTGCTGTATAATCTGTTTTGAGTCACGTAGGGAAGAGTTCATCTTTCATTAATTACATAGGGTAGTATTCCCTCGTGTCTGGGGCTATTTACACTCCCCTACAGTGTCCCTAAACCGATTCGGTCATATTTAACTGCAGCGGAAGCGTGCTGGGCCCATTAAACCTATAACAAAGATGTTTCGTTCAGAAGACGGAGCAGAGACTAGTTCATTTATTTTATTTTACTTTTACATAAATGACATAGATGGCAGCACTAGTATTATATTGTTAATATCA
Organism: Limnephilus marmoratus; assembly: GCA_917880885.1. Classification (NCBI taxonomy): domain Eukaryota; kingdom Metazoa; phylum Arthropoda; class Insecta; order Trichoptera; family Limnephilidae; genus Limnephilus; species Limnephilus marmoratus. The sequence continues at coordinate 48,982,919 of OU862924.1, read as the reverse complement.
TTTTAACAGATTGTCTAATGATGACAGATTTTTCTAAATAATTGTTTTATAATGACGTGAAAATTATTAAAGTCACCACAATATTACCCGGCTACGAAAATGTGTTAAAAGTGATTTTTTTTCCTTAAATTATTTTTAAGAATTATTACATTGTTTAGGTTTCTTGAAGGATGATGTTTCCAAGGAGTGAAGACTATATCATTTTTCTTCAATTATTTGGGTTATATTTGGATCATTTATATGTTTTTTTTTGAATAGCAATTAGAAATTTATGAATAACGTTATTACATTTTTTTTTACTTTATTTTTATTTTTAAATATAGTAATGGAGTTCTTCCTAGAATTAATACGTGGGTAACCGTAAAGTTATCGTAAAGCGCGTTAAAAAATGAGAACATTACAAAAAAACTTTTGGGTACTATTTTGAATTTGTAAAGTCTAGATTCAATATTTAGAATTTGTGACAAACGTGCTCCTAAACAATCCTGAGTCACTAAGAGAAAGATCCTTAAACGAGCGTTAAATGGTTAGCTTTGAATTTAATGATACAAGAAAGAAGCACGTTTCAGAAACCTCGTTAAGAGAGACCTTAGTGCTCTACGAATGGTCAATAATTCTATTTTACACGTCATTCTTGTTAACATAATACGTGCATAAACTAGGGCTTGTGAATTTACATCCCCCAGTCTAACTTAACTATATCACATTGGCGCGTGTGTGGGAATTTATTTACCAACAACCCGCTCTTAATTAATTTCGAGGGAAATTTACGGAAATGTATGGGGATTCCCAAACAGCCATTACGCCTCGTATTATTCCCGACTACTCTTCCGTCAAGGCTATGAATGGAAATAGGGAAGAAGCGGAACTCGCTAACAAGGCGTAAACACTAAACATCCCTGCAGGCATCAATGTTCACTGTTCACTGTTCCATTCGATACAATTCATAATTAAACAGCGGTAATAATGACTTGCTTTGAGTGTGCATTTTATGAGTGCTCTCAGTGATCTCTTACCCACGTTTTCATTAATTCATTCTCCAATAATAATTATTATTACAACCCGCGGAAAAGACTTGGGTATTTAGATATTAAAATTTATCTTCCCTTCAGCTAGCAATCTCTTCGTAAATTATGGATGTACTCCCCAGAGAGCTCTGTGCTTTTTGTAAAATGCACCCTTTAAGGTGTTAAAACGGAGACAGAGTAATAAATAAATGATAAGTAATAAATAAACGCAAAGCGTCAAAATTTAAAAGGTTAAAACATGATCACTTTGATTTTTAGGTTAATGCTACTGACGTGACATAATATTGTCATCTCTGGCTCTGCAGACGCTTCTCGCTCTGACAAATAATAAGGTACCTACTACCTAAGAATTATGCAATTACAAATTTGGTTTTAAATAGGTAGCTCTAATTTTATTATTGTTTTGTTTTTAACTAGAACCAATTGAGATAAGGTAGGTAGCAGTGGCGGTCCGTTTTTCAGTGAGCTAGAGTGCTAAGATTAGTGCTAAAAATTCGAAGTTATTGATGTTGTTGTAGCTGAAAATTAATTTTATTTTTTTCAAAATTTCAATTTTTTGTGTGTGGATGCGGCGTATCTGAAAGAATCCTGAAAATCTTCATACAAAATATTGAAATTTTGAAAAAAAAAATCATTTTCAGCTACAGCATCAAGAAGGTCGTATTTTTCAATCTTAGCACTCTAGCTGACTGAAAACTCATGAACCGCCACTAGTAGGTAGCTCATTTCAAAAGGAGACAACATTAATTCGATTATTTATGAATTTTTGCACGTTTTTATTTATTTTCATTTCCATTGTTGTTCTTAGCCCTCAAATGACCCATTTGCATTTGAAAAGTCGGCTTTGAACTCTAACAAAGTTGTCTCATTCCTCTCATTCTCATAAGCTTCGTCCAGACACTCCGCATAACGCACGTGAGCCGTATCCAACTAGCAAGTACGTTAATAAATACTTGAAAATTGAATGGGAAGGTACGAATACATTATTTCTGTCGCCATTGTTTTCATACACGTTATTAGGTCCTTTTGACTGCTTATTTGCTATTTGAGAACGGCTCATTTACGGTGTGTGGAGTGTAGAGGTGAAGCTATTTATTGGGTTTAATTTAGTTTAGGAGATACTAGATGTTATGAACGAATGTGCCGAAATCTGGAAAAAAAACTGTATTTTCTCACTTGGTAGAATCTAAATATTCCTTTTTATCCATACCAATAAGGGTTTTTAAAAATTAAATTATGATTACCTACTAGGTGGAAAAGCGTTAGATACCTTCCCTTAAACTATGTACATGTATTATGCATAACCGTAAGTATAACGTTTAACGTATTATCCGCTCAAGGGTTTTTCATTGCGCTTCGTATTATTAATCTAGGGATTAATTAAGGAGATTCCACGGAGCCATATAATATAACGGGAGGGGCAATATCTTGTGTCGTGTTCCCTGCGTGGGATAGTGGAAAAGTCTTATTATTACTTAGGAAGCTGGGAGAATAATATGCATCCCCATCTTAGCGCAGTTAAGTGAAATGTGGAAGAAACTCGCGCCCTCTGCTTTTTCTGAAGCCTTCTACTTAGTACGATGATTTTAAAAAATTAAAGAGAGGAAATCTTGAACAGTTTGCAAGAAATCACCGAAGAGCGCTGACTTTGTTAACAATCTTAATTTTAAAATATGAATTAAAAATTTTAAGGTCAAGTTGTATTACCAATTTTAAACCATTATTCACCATCAAATTTCAAAGTTCATTTTCAAGTTCTGTTATTATTTCAATTCAATTCTGAGAAAGAACTGACGATCTGACCCATGATGGAAGAATAACAGAACTTGTATAGAACTTTTACAGAATTTGAAATTTTCTTTGAAATTTGATGAATTGTTCAAATTCTGTGAAACAACTGGCCCTCAAATTTTGTTTCACATAATAAATAACATAATTATTTCTGACATCGACATTTTCTCCGATTCACTGCCTAAATTTAAAAAGAGCATCATGTCAATAATATAATTCGTTCAAAGCACATAAATACATACATACATATTCACACACACACACACACACACTCACACACACACCTACCCACATCACTATTGTTTAAAATTCTAAATGATGGCCTGGACTCACCAGAACTTACCAATTTAATAAATTTTCATATTCCGTCAAGATCAACCCGACAATCCGATTTATTTTATTTACCATCATTTAGAACAAATATTAGAAAAAATCCCCAATTCCTCGAGTATGTACACATACGACCGATTATTAATATGAGAGTATACAATGTATCGGGAGCATCTCCTATCCTTTTCCTATATTCCCCTTCCTCTCCCCTTCCAATAACCCTAAATTAATTTTAATTTTAAAATATTAAATCTTCATTTCCGATGTACTTTAGCATAAGAAACTTCTGTGGCTTGACTTCAGTTCACTTGTATCTATATGTATCTCTGTATATTACGTAAAAGCTGTTTGTTTCTTACAAATAAATAAATAAATAAATCACCCGGTAATTACTTAATATTCACTAAATAAGATACTACAAAGAACACATCATAAGTGCCCACCATGAAATATACTTAATAATAATTGTAAATTGTTTTCACCACTGTAAAAAATGTACCTGCTGTTTGTTTCTGTTTAAAATAAAAATAAAAATAAATATAATCTGTAACTCAGTTTTAATGTTGATTTTTGTTATTTACTGTAATATGTAATAATAATAATAATAATAAAACGTTTATGTTGCCATCTGAATCAGATATGCGCGATTTTTGGACAAACATTTGGAGTAAAGATATAAAACATAATGAGGCAGGTAACTGGATAGAAAATGAAGAACTCAATTGTTCAGACATTGAACAAATGAGTTTTTCTGATATATCGGTTGAATTGTTAGCCAAAATTATAAAAAATACTCATAATTGGAAAGCCACGGGTTGCGATTGGATACATAATTTTTGGTACAAACGTCTAACTACTTTACATCCTCTTTTTGCAAAAAATCTTTCAAAACTTGTCAGAGAACCTGAAAATTTTCCTAATTTTCTAACTAAGGGCATTACTTATATGTTGCCTAAAAGCGAACATATTAATAATCCCTCTCAATATAGACCCATTACATGTCTACCGACAATATACAAAATTTTAACCTCTTGCTTGACAGATTTAATATATACTCATTTGGATGAAAAAAATATTTTATCTGAACAACAAAAAGGTTGTCGCAGAAAACATATGGGATGTAAAGAACAGTTAGTTATTGATTCTGTAATTTTAAAACAAATTCAAAATCAAAAGCGTAATTTACATACTTGTTATATAGATTATCAAAAAGCTTTTGATAGTGTCCCGCACTCGTGGCTAATCAAAATATTAAAAATATATAAAGATAACCCAATTATAATTAGCTTTTTGAAAAATATTATGTCCTTTTGGAATACAGATTTGCTAGTTAATTTAAAAGGTAAGAAAATAGTAGTACCGGGCATTTCCATAAAAAGAGGGATTTTTCAAGGAGACTCATTGAGCCCTCTTTGGTTTTGCTTAGCATTGAATCCCCTTTCTAAAATGTTAATTAAAAGCAAGTTTGGAATAAAAATTAAGGGTAATACAAGACAGAGTAGTATAGTTTCACATCTATTATATATGGATGATATAAAATTATTTTCAAATTCTGAATCAAATTTAGAGAAAATGATTAAGGTAGTTAAAATTTTTTCAGATGATATTAAAATGACTTTTGGTTTAGATAAATGTAAAACTATCCATATAGAGAAAGGCAAAATTGTAGATGGAGACGAGGGTATATTTAGAAATTTCAAAATTCAAAGTATGAAAGGGGATGAGGTTTATAAATATTTAGGATACCCGCAATCGATGATATTAGGATTAAATTTCAAACTAGGATCAGAAAAATTTTAAAATGCAATCTATCTGCTAAAAATTTAGTAAAAGCAATAAATACTTGGGCAATACCTCTACTAACGTACTCATTTGGCATAATTAAATGGTCCAATACAGATTTAGATAGTTTAGAACGATTAATTAGAACTACGTTAACAAAATTTAATTGCCATCATCCAAATTCAGTTATAGAACGAATTAATTTACCTAGAAATTTAGGAGGTAGAGGTGTAGTCAAAATAACATCTTTGAAACACAATCAGGTAGAAATGCTTAGAAATTTTTTCCATAGGAAAGCTAATAGCTCAGAAATGCACAAAATAATTTGCAAGGCAGATAGAAATATTACACCTTTAAATTTATATGACGAGAATGCCAACATTCTTATAAATACTAACCAGGAATTATTAGATTCCTGGTCAAATAAAATTATTCACGCAAAACACTTCAATTATCTCAAACAAACGTATGTTGACAAACTTTCGTCAAACAAATGGTTGAGTATTGGAGAGTTGAGCGCAGAAATAGAAGGATTTATGCTTGCCATTCAAGATAGAGTCATTAATACTAAAAATTATAGAAAGCATATAATCAAAGATATAAATCAAATTGATGATTTATGTAGAAAATGTTTGGCTTTTCCCGAAACTATAGAACATATTATATCGGGATGTTCTATATTAGCGCCTTCCGAGTATACATTTAGGCACAATCAGGTTTTAAAAATAATTCACCAAAGTTTGGTAATTAAACATAACTTGATTGATTGCCGTAATGTAGTACCATATTATGAATATGAACCAAATTCATTTATAAAAAATGAATTTTATAAAATATATTATGATAAAACTATACTAACAGACAGAACAATTAGTCATAATAGACCTGATATAGTTTTACATGACAAAATTAAAAAAAATAACTTATATCATTGATGTAGCTATTCCAAATTCCTGTAAAATTCAAAAAACTGTTTCTGAAAAAATTAGAAAATACACAGATTTAGGAAATGAGATTAAAAAAATTTGGCATTCTCGGACTATAAAAATATTACCATTTGTTATTTCGGCCACTGGCATAATACCTAGGAATCTGATTCAAAATTTAAGCATATTAGATTTGTCAAAGAATTTGTATATAAAAATGCAAAAAGCAGTAATTTTAAATACATGTAGGATTACAAAAGATTTTTTAAATATTTATATTGAGGGATCAGTAGGATTTATAGGTTCAATTAGAAATGCCACAGAGCCGAACCCTCTGATATGAAAATATCTGGAGTCGGTGAATTATATTCCCATTTGGTCTCTAGTAGGTTGACATGTTGTTCTTGTATTGTTTTGTATTTATAATACTTATATAGTGCAATTGCATAACGTGGATTCATTAGATGATCATTTGGGGAAGTGTATGAAAGGGTTTAGTTTTTCCTTCTTTTTTTTTTTTTTTTTTTTTTTTTTTTTTTTTTTTTTTTTTTTTTTTTTTTTTTTTTTTTTTTTTTTTTTTTTTTTTTTTTTTTTTTTTTGGGGGGGAAAATTTAACCCTTAAAATCTGGTGCGTAAAAAAAAAAAAAAGTTATAGAGAATACATCAGTACAAAGAAGCTTTGACTGTCCAACTAGGAAGGTCTCCCGTTCTAGGACAGTCAAATGACAAACATTTTGATAGGCGTAAATTTAATTTAGAAATGACCAATTTGGGACACAAATCAACAAATCATCGCCAAAAAACTTTATCTTATGTACTAAAGCTCAGGCAAAAATATTTAATTATTTATAATGTATGCATAATTTAATTATTTACTAATTTAGTTATTATTAATTATTTATAATTATGCACAAGTGTCCTTTACGTACATGTTTTTTTTTCAAAATAGAATAAAGAAAGAAATGTAAAATTATAAGTTTACTTGTAAATAAACCAAAAGAAAAATAATACATATTACCAAAATAAAAATAATACATAAGAAAAATAATACCTATTAATTATAAATAAACCAAAAGAAAAATAATACATATTAATACAAAGTTATTGAAAGCAGTGAAGAAGAAGCAAACAGAAAATACCTGTATACAGTGACTTTGTTAAAAAACGTACTGCTAAATTGTTTAATTAGTACAGCTTTATACTTCAGTAGAGGCATACAAAAAATATCAGAATCGTTAGCATAAAAGGTTTTCAAAAATGTTTAAAGTGTTTTCCAATCGTACTTTAAAGAACTTAATCAGCCATTACAATAAACTAAATCCGAAAGAAGCCTCGTAAGCCAAAACATTTTACAATGCAAATGCAGACTCTCAATTATTTTTACAATGTATTAATATGTTATTCATGCAAAAAAATCTATTTTCTATTTTTTCGTTCTAGGAGTATCATCATATTGATTCATTTCGTTGTTCCTCTCTTAATAGAAAATCCTGTACTGAGGGAGACAAGATTTTTTGTAGGCTTTCTGTGACTTCTATACAACTCCATTGTTAGTATTTTTTCTATGAAGATGTTTTTAAAATACCAATTAGTTATTTGTCCGCTTTGATTATATTTTGTCCGATAATTCCTGAGCCAAGATTAGGTGCACTTAATGCAGTTATTTTTTAAAATTTGTTTGTTACTTGGCGGGTGTTAATAAATGAGTTAATGGTCTACAAAAATAATGCATCTCCCAGCTCTTTTGCAGAGCTGTTGTTTTTCAAGTCTTTCAGACACATGTGAATACAGCCGTAAATGAATCTACTTGCATGTGTAGCCACTGACACAGTAATGGCATAATCTGATATAGTGATGACAGCGTTTTTTGCAATTAAAGGAAACAATTTGGATAAAGAGTTCGCGGGGACCTACAGAGTCGCTTGGATAAGGCAGATATGTTGTCACTGCAACGAGATATTTACAGTTTCAAAACAGCCAGCGGGTGCTAATGTTAATTATTACACTGCTCATCGAGCGCATCACTTCATAAATCCCAAACTAATGGCTTAATGTAACTCAATTAACTGCATTTATGGTTCCCATAAGGAATAAGCGTTTCAGCTTCTGGTCGTCAAGTTGTAACATGCAAGTTATAATTTGTTCAGAACCAGCAAACAACAGTATAAAATAAATCTTATGTCTCCCTTACCATCATAGTGAGAAATATGATATAAACGGTATTAGAAAGAGAAAACACCACGCTTTACATTAATCTAAAATATAACCACAAAATAAGTAAAATGTACACCTTTATGAAACCAAAGGTTCGTATTTGCAAATTGAAAAAAATTATAAAACTTTGGGAATTTTTTTACAATTATTTTTACATGGAATGACAAAAAAGTGAGGTGGCAATATCGTCTAATGAATTATTTACGTGTTTTTATTTTTTTTCGTTTTGCGATACTTATATATTTTTATGTTTGCAAGTGTATTTTATCACCTTTCAAAACAAGCTTTTGTTTTCGGATATGTTCAGAAATATTCCATTTTTTTTGATTTTATTGTACAGTGGAAATATATTGACCATCTTACAAATACGATCGAACCCTGAGGGGATAAATAGTTATTTTGGAATTGCGTGCCTTCTAAGGTTTCAAAACATTTGATCTCTAAAAAGATTTCTCTTCTTGTAAAATATTATGTCATTTAATATTAGGTATATAATATAATGTTTGAAATGATTAACTAATAAAAAATGTCTAATCTTTGACGCCGCGCCTTACGCTAAACCATGATGTTCGTTAAAAAGCTACCTTTGTAATATAACCGAATTCAAGCAAGTGGCCAATAATGCCAAAAGATGGCGCCACTTACTTTAACAGCTAACGTAAGGAACGTCGGCTGACAGACGTAAGTACTATTGGATTTGTAATTTTGTGAATCTCTCCGGGTATGGACATATTGATGATAATATGATTATTATTGTAACTGGCAGTTGTGAATAATAATACCACGCGTCTATTTTAATATATGACGTCCTTGCTTAATGCGGTTACTTTGTCCCGTTGACTAGCTGTTACTGGATTCGAGGAACCGGCTATTTTTGGATCCAGTTTCAATCTGATTTATAAAATGGTCACCCACACTTAAACTGGGCGAAGCCGAACTATAAGCCGCCCGCACTAAAAACCTGCGAACCGGGTTTTTCTGCTAGGATGATTAATTGGTATATTCTCTCCCATCATGCTTTCTCCAGACGATGTGACCAATAAACCAACATATCCCGTGTGAACTGAAGTACGCTCTAGTAGCAAAATCTAACTGCGGTTATAAATCTAACTAATAACTCTCGTAAAACTATGCCAAACCACATGGCCAATATGCCAACAGACAACAGACATGCACACCAACAGGCCTAGGTACATCGCAACATTAGCGCCATTAAGCTATCCGTTCAATAACCAATATACATATTATTATATTTGTAGGTTAGTTATACCGGCAGAGTCATCAGCAGATTTAATATAAAAGCAAGAAAGTGTACTACTGTTCAAGGAAATCCGAAGAAAATATAATTTATTACAAAAAAACTAAGTATGCAATTTGAGGTCAAGAGAGAGGACTACGAAGCACTTTTTTTATCAATGGCAAGGATGATTTTTTCCATATTTTTATAGTTGAATTCCAGTGCACCTTTTCCTATACATTTAGTCATCTTATTAGTATTTGTGGTTTCTTCTTTGTGGTAGCTATATGTGCTTTCTTTTGTGTTTTCTTTTGCCTGTTCATTTTGGAGTGGTTTGAAGATTGGATATTGATTTTACAATTTTAATAATACTTTTTATAAAAACCCCCTCCACTACCACAGCTGTTTCCGGGTTCGCCAAAATAGCTGGCGCTAATTCAGCAAAATTGCAAAGGATTGTCTACCAGGGGTAATGGTTTTTATAAAAAATCTAATTCTCAAATAACGTGATTTTTATCTGTCTTTTCCCAAATGTTTTAATCCCATAGGCAGATATTATGTAACCAAAGTGAAAACGATACAGTCCAAAAACGAAATATTTTCATTAACAAATCATAATGGTAAACTTGAGTAAAAAGTTCAGAACTGTTTTTTTTGTCATTTGTAATGTTTTTTTTTAAGCAGTTACGATACGTATCGTAAACGATTGTACCACCCCAGCCAGGAGCACTCCTGTCGCGGTGAGACCGGTACACCAGGGGGCACTGATTTGTTAGGACTAGGAACACGTGCTCTGTGGATAGGAAGGAGGTTGGAGTTTAATCGACCGGTATACATGGCAACCTAATAAGCCAATATTGGAATTTAGGATGGGCAGGAATAAAGGAATGGATTGAGCGTTATATATTTTTCCCCTTCTTTATGTCTTCCTTCTTCTTGCTTCTTTTCGACTCTTCTTTCATCTCTTTGACTGTTTTAGCTCTGCTTGGCTCTTCTTGACTTTCCTTGCCTCTTCTTCTCTTCTTGTCTCTTCTTGTCTCTTCTTGTCTCTTCTTTTCTCTTCTTGTCTCTTCTTGTCTCTTCTTGTCTCTTCTTGTCTCTTCTTGTCTCTTCTTGTCTCTTCTTGTCTCTTCTTGCCTCTTCTTGTCTCTTCTTGTCTCCTCTGCTTGTCTTGTCTCGTCTCTGAATTTCTCTTCTTGAATTTTCTGATCTCTTCTTACTGCTTCTTCTATGTTTTTGTCTCTTCTTACCTCTTCTTGTCTCATCTCGTCTCTACGGCTGTGTTTCCTACTTGTCTCTTATCGTCTAAAATTGGCTTCTTCTTGGGTTTTCTTAACTCACCTTTGTTTTTACTGCATCTTCTTTCAAATTCTCACTATTGTATTGTTGGCTAGTCCTGCTTTATCCTACATTTTCTTGTATCTGAGTATTTCTTCTTGTTTCTTCTAGTCTCTTTTGTTTCTTTTTATCTCTTCTCGCTCCTTCTTGGCTATTCTTAGTATTTCAAGAAGATTTTCATAAAACACAGTCAAAATAAATACAAAAATCAGATAGCAATAGTAAGTCACAAAGTAAAATGATCCACATTACTAGTTAGTTAGAAACCAAAGAAATGAAAGGGTAATGTTGTAAGCCCTAGTTAGCCTGAGAGTAAATAAAGTAACTTAGAGACATCATCTGATAGAAAAGCCCTTTCCGTCTCTTAAATTCTAAATTTGCCCTTTCTCCTAAATTCTGATTTTATTTCTTGATTCACTTAATTGAACCATTTCCACCTCAGGCATTTTATTTTATTTATTTACCCCCCATTTGTATTAAGTCGGAATATTTAAAATATTCATTAACGAAGGGTAATTTATGTGCTCTAAAGGGATGTTAAGTTTAAAATTAACAAAACGTTGACTTTTTTTATGAATTCTTTCACCATTATGAACATGAATTGGCATGGCGTCTCCGACTTTTTCAATCATTCACTTTCGCGTTACATTATTTTCTCCCGGCAGTAATTTCTCCGTTCATCCTCTTTAACCTAGTACAATACAGTAAACACTTTCCTGTCAATACTCACGAATGCATGTGGAAGAGAAAGCAAGTAATAATCCCCCCAGAGCTGACGGCTGCTGAGTGCTGGTGTCGATCAGAGGGTTTTTGATATAAAACAGATGCGGGGCTGTTTGCTCGCAAAGCTCATGGAAGTCATAATACTGTCAGGCAAATGAGGATTGAGTACTGCTGCACATTACGACGATAACGACAAAGTGCATCGGGCTCAATGAAAAACATATCAAGCTAATAATAATTCACGATTAATTTAATTATTCTGTTGCACACTCGACTCGACATACTGGCGCCCAAATAAATTGAAATGCAGGTAATTGAACCTACTAATTTACACGAACGATAAGTAATTGGTTTACATAATTACAAATCATTTTATTTTATTTTAATGACAATATAAGATAAAGTAAAATTACAAAATAAGTAAAAATACAAAGTAAAGTGGTTTGTTTACAGTCCTCCGCACTAGGTTTTCCTGTTCCGAGGCGGACTGTATGTTGCTGAATGGGTGTTGATTTTTATTTCCTCATCTTCCAGTTTCTTGATTTTCACAAAATAACAATAAATAAAATAAAAGTATTTATGTTTGTTGCCTGCAGGTTGTATTGGGGTTACTTCATAATTTTAATGATTTCCTCATCTTCCTGTTAAATTAACCATTATTTGATATCTTTTTTAAACATTTGTATCTCCATGGTATTCTTAATTTCAATTGGAAGGGCATTATATAATTTTGTAGCATGGAAATTATGTTTTTTTTTGGCTAAAAGATGTATTTAATTGCGGGATGTTTAGTAGTTTTGACTTGACCTTGTAGTGTAGGTGTGTTGGTCAGCAAGGTATTCATATTTTTCTTTAAATTTGAGAAGTGCATTTTTTTAGTATAATTTAATAATGCTGAACACATTAAAGTTTTTAAAAATTTCTTTCGATGGAGTTTTTATGGGTACTCTTAGTATGATTTTTATTAAAACACACATTTGTTCTGGTACTGCCAGATGAAGAGAGAGGGAACCCTCCCTACTACAGAGCCGTTTTCTTATATCTAACTGTGCTTGTCTTTTCTCCTATCCCTTTCTTGCAGCATACGCAAGACACAATTCCCCTGTAAGCTGATGTCCTTCGTCTTGCTTTCTGTCGTCTTTACATGCCCTTATATATGTTTACTAACACCATTATATCAAGTTTATTATTTAAGCACTTGCATACTGCTTACTAACAACGCACGCAGGAATATTGGAGGTTTGGTTTGTTTTACACTAAATGTAACTTCGTTATTTAAAAAAAAATAGAGTCCTAGTTGAAGGAATAACCATCTGTTAGTCATAACCTCCAAAATCATTAAACTGAGATTAAGAAAGGGACGCTTAGAGACGGGTGGAAAAAGCCATGAGAACAGGAGATCATGATGGGCGGTATCGAGGAGGCATGGGAAGGGTCATTAAGGGAAGAGGTGGGGGAGGAGGGAAAGGTAGAGGGAGGTATTGCAAACGAGATGTAGTGGCGGTAGGGGATAGCAGGGGATAAATTAGAAAATCCATGCTAAATATGACGACCTGTCACCAGGAGGAACTAAAAGCGGCTGATAAAATAATGATAGTTTTTTTTAATTATAAAGTCGGACTTCTGTCATTAGTACTATTTCGTAGAACCACATTAGGAATTAGTAACCCTTCATTTTGAATTTCACGGTTAGCCCTTTTTAAATTCCCGTTTATAAAAATGGAAATTCCAATCGACTTTTGTTTAGCCAGGTTTTTTTAATCAATCAACACTAATTGCGTTGCCTGTACCGACCTCTGCAGATAAAAAATGGCATGACGGTTTGATGGTTCGATGATTGCAAAATTTTCGTGACGTCACCAAAATAGTTTCAAAGATGTTCCAAAGGGTATTGACAAAAATAATCGCGTAACAAATATTTACTTTAAATAACTTTGAGAAGGTTGCGTCAAAATGTTGAGAAGCGAGGGGCTTACAATAAAATATTTTAATACGACAAAGCGACACAAGCGCCTAAAGGCTTTCATGATAATGTACGGCACAAATTTTACAAAAAATACTTTTAAAGTTTGGAATCGAGGAAAAAATTGTTAATATCAATATTTTACAATTTATATATTATTATCAAACAATATAGTTAGAACTAATATAGGTAGTTTCAAATATATACCAAAATAAACTTATAATGCTTGTGTTGTAAACTGCGCATTTTCTCAACATCGGAGTTTCTAGTGAGACAGGTACAGCATATTACCAATGTAATGCAATTAAGAAGGTTGAATAAAAAATACAAAAAAATGCATTAGATCGCGGCATTGAGAGATTTTTCAGGATCCATAGATTTTCCTCCACTGAAGCAAATGAAGCAATGTCGATATCAGAAGAGATTTTGTTCAAGAGCAATGCTGATCTATTTACCATAACAAATTTTCTGGCCACCTGCGGTGAAATCAGAAACTAAATTTTATTCGCAATTTAAAATATTCAAATTTTAAAAGCGTTGCTCTGTGGTTTCTGTTTTTACACGTGGTGGCGCCATATTGGTGCATTTTGGTGGTAATAAATAATTATAAATGAAGCGTTTACTGTAATGTGAAATTGAAACCATATTCAAAATAATTATAAATATTAAAATTATAAATATTAAAATAAACTTTAAAAAATTTGGGCTCGTCCGGGATTTGAACCCGGGACCTCTCGCACCCAAAGCGAGAATCATACCCCTAGACCAACGAGCCAGCTGATCGAACAGCCATCAAAATGTCTTACATGCGCGATCGAGATGCGCTGATTACGTACATGGAAATAACGAATTTCACCTGTAAAAGGTAAAAAACTCCGGTAGTAAAACCGGTACGACACACAGGTGTTGCGCGATACGAGTACATTACGTGGAACGTTTGCTGGGCCCGTTTTATACAACTTTAATTTGGAATTTGAGATCAAAATACCCAACCAAACTGAAAAAATATTTTTGTTACCAAAAGGAATATCAAATATCTAGTACGGATATGAGCTACTTTATTTATTTTTGCTTGACATTATAAGATATGGGCAATTAAACATTTTATTGTTTCAGAATTTTAGAGGCGACGCGACGTGGGCAATTATTTGTGAGTAAATGAATTAAAAAATTATTTAACCACATTCATTTTTAAAATAAGATGAAAAATAAAATAAAAAAATAGAACATTGTTAAAAATGCGTGTTTTGGTTAGTACTTAATTTAATAATATAATCGAAATTTTTTTGTTCCGACGTAAATAGGACGTAAATATGTAATTTTAATTTGCACCCATCACAAAGATTTATTTTAATAATATTTTGTTTTATATATCATCATATTTTTATAATAAAAATAGTAAAACTATTTATTTTAATGACTTTCATTTACTCACAAATAATTGCCGAAATTGCCTCTAAAATCACGAAACTTTAAAATCTTTAATTGCCTGTATCTTATAATTTGAAGCAAAAAAAAATAAAGTAGCTCAAATCCGTACTAGATATTTAATATACCTTTTGATTAAAAAAATAATTTTTCAGTTTGGTTGGGTATTTTGATCTCAAATCTAAAATTAAGATTTGTATTGAATGGGCCGAAACGAACCGCGCAAAAGTTCCTCTTAGAGACATTTTGCCACTCTGTCGACGTGGCGCATTGGTCTTGAGGTATACTTTCCAGTTTAGATAAAATATTAAGATAAAACTGGTCTAGGGTCAATTCCCGCATTGCCGCATGTCATTTAATAATTTTCATCCAAAGAACCATATTGTGTTGAGAAAGATTTGAAGGAGGGGGCGGTGGACAACGCCTAGGGCAGGGAGAAAGTTTCAACAATTATTGGTGCTTTGTATTTGGGAAAACAATTAAGTTTTATAGAATAGACGTACCAACAAATCTGTGCAAGCGCCCAAAAGGAGAATTAATGAATTCTGTACTAACCGATGCGATACCGCGACAAATAATAGCGCGTATTGAAACATTACGAAAAAAATGAATTCCTTTTATAATTGCGGTGGATTCTCTTAGCGTCGAAGCGGTGCTCGTAACTTGAGGCGATAATTAACAACTTCGTTCATTTCGCTCTTTCGACCGTGTTTTGTTCTGCGATATCCTTATTATTTCACGAGGAATTAAATTATTTACCTCAAATTTTCATTTAAAATACACATTTCGGCAATTTAAACCAGGTTGATAATATTATCACGAATTTACACTCACTCGCAAAGTGAAACGATGTAATATCTATTTTGAGACTGTTCGTTCTCGGAAGAATTCAATAAAATTGCTACATTATGTTTAAAAACGTTCAGTCTTGTCTGAAGATGTCCGAATCAGCATGAAGTGGTTTCAGTCTCAAATAAATAATTGGTAGATAAATAAACGTTTAAAAAACCCACTGAAAAAACAGCAGACTGTTTCTTTGGTGTTAACATTCATTTTAAGGCTTTCTCGGATCAGTTAGATAATTAACACAGAAAGTTACCTTACGTCCTAATGTAAAACTGAGTTTCATTCATAAAAAGATTAAATTTACATTTCTTGTTTGAATCTGATTGGCACTGTTATTAAAAGAATTTTAATATAATGAACAGGATATTTTTATGGCAAAACACACAGAAAATATTTAATAATAATCCGAGTATTTGGATGATTTGCATAGTGCCGTTTTTCTGAAAATCAACTCAAGGGGGCTGTTTCTATAATCTTACTTCTAACTACAGACTAGACAAACCATTATAACTGATAGCTAAAAATTGCATCTAAGGGTTCATCGATCACTGGTACCAAACTATGCGACCCAGGCGTGATTTTCGAAGCAAAGTTTCAAATCCCACATATCTGACATTGTCTCCCGCGCCAAAATGCTTGGATTTGTTCTTCGTAATGCGAGATCATTTACTAATGGAATTGCAATACGGAGAACATATGAAGCAATTGTCCGCAGCATCCTGGAATATAGCTCCATTATTTGGGCCCCTTCTGAACAAACCATATCCTAGAAATATAAAAAGTGCAAAAAAGGTTTATGCATTACCTGTATATCTTCTCCATAATTTTTTAGTGTTTAACTATTTTATGGAGAACCTGACAATTTGTAGGTACAATGATTTGACCAATGAACGCGATTCTGCGTAAAAATGTACATAAGTACATTGCTTAATTTATACTCTGTACAGGCAGAAAATATACAAAACCATTCTTATCTGGAAGGTCACTTGAGATTAGCACTGTTTATTGTTTATTTAGAGAAATATTATATCAATTATTTTCAGTGATAAAATTAAAACCATTTATTTCAATTGATCTATGAAAAGAAAATATTAAATCATTGAAGAAGAAAATAAAAATGGGAATAACCTTCAAAAGTTATAAAAAGAGAGTTGTTCTAATCAAAATAAAAAATATGAATGTTCAGAAGTACCTAACTATATAAAAACTAAACCCAGTAAGGCCTCTTCAAAAGGAAGCTAATACGTTTAAATCTCTTACATTCATCACGAAAACAAAGCGAAAAATACATATTTTATTTTATTTTGGAAATTCGGGCGTAAATATAATTTTTTTTGCTATCATTATAAAGGGTCCGCCAAATAACTTTTTTTTTTTGAAAATGCTATAAAAAAAAAACTATTGAATATTTTCTCAAATTTCTTTTTTTATTTGAAAGTACAATCCTTCCGGTTAATAATGGAAAATAATTTCATTCAAATGGCTGCCTCGGCTGGCCATGCAGTAGCCTACACGATCGGTCCAATTTTTAAGCACATTATCGATTATGAGACGCAGTGCCAAATTAAGACGAATATGGTTGTGTATACGCTTGAACAACGCTGGGAAATATTGCGACATTACTTTGAAAATCATGGTAATGTTGCAGAATGTGTGCAAAAATTGGAATTTTTTAAAAATTGAAAAAAAAAATCGTTTGGCCACCTCGGAGCTGCGATTTGACACCGTTGGACTATTATTTGTGGGGTGCCCTCAAAGATAAGTGTTACGCCGACAAGCCAGAGACAATTGACGCTTTAAAGGACAATATTCGTGAAGCCATTGGTGAAATACAGCTGCACACAATCGATAATGTGCTTAAAAATTGGACCGATCGTGTAGGCTACTGCATGGCCAGCCGAGGCAGCCATTTGAATGAAATTATTTTCCATTATTAACCGGAAGGATTGTACTTTCAAATAAAAAAAGAAATTTGAGAAAATATTCAATAGTTTTTTTTTTATAGCATTTTCAAAAAAAAAAAGTTATTTGGCGGACCCTTTATAATAAACTGAATTTGCCACATTATACAATAAAATCGGAGAGTTTGGACTTGAAAGTTTTTTTATAGGCCTTATACTTTATTTTTTTTGTAGGCTTATTAAAAGACTTGTAAAAAAATGACCGATATTTTTAAGTACAAAGATATGTTCTACACGTAGTATTTAATTGAAGCATCTATAATACTTCTAAGTGACCAAATTTTCAAAACAAAAACGTATGATTTTGCATTATTTACTATGGCTTCATCTTAATAGAAGAGAATTAGTAGAATTTTTACTATCGAAGTACCGTACCCACTTATAACAAAAAAATTATTTACTATAAACAGTTTTCTGAGAATTGAGAACCAAGGCCAGTGATCAGTTGACGGCAACAAGAAAACTCTCGATGATAACCACATCCACCAAAAACGAGTCAGCTTGTCGGAAGTCTGTTGGTGTTATCAGCAACATTTCCAGACACTGCACTGTTTACCTCAAAGCGACATCTGTTTTATTTTTCTTATAACTTTATGCAAGTCATGAGTTATTCGTTCTTTATTTTTCCGCCGTAAGAATCAAGAGTGCGCACCGGTACGGAATTTCACGGTTGCGTAAACATTTGCGAACATGCGCCGAACTAAGCCACGAATTACGAGTATGTTAATTATTTATTATAAGCTCGCAGGTTCGATCGCGTGTGTATAGGCAGCTACGTAGGTACGCATCCAGATAAAAATAGGATATAAGGGATATTTTGTTTGTAAACACCGCGTATTTTCAGCAGGAAACCTAAAATAGAGAAGGCAGCCGATTAATAAACAAGAATGTGAAAATCAACAGAAAGAATGAAAATATTTTTACAAATTTCTTCTTTACTTTCTCGAAGGGTTGTATGAAGACGACGTAGATATGCACTAGTTTTGAATTTTTTTTGTCTTTTTCCCATTTTAGAACACCCTAACTTTTTAGTTTCTAATTTTTTTTATTACCCCCTCAGGCTAATACATGTGCTCTCTTTTCAGAACAACCCATATAGGTCTCGTAGAAATCGTTGTGCCTCCCTTACTATCAAAGTGATAAATATAATCTAAACGATGTTAGAAAGAGGCAACACCATGCTTTATATTAAAATCTACAAATTAACCGTAGAAGTAGTAAAATGTACACCTTTATGCACTCGCAAAATTTCGGATCACAATTTGAAATCAAAATTATTAAATTTTGGGAATTATTTTTAAATGTAACGTGAAGAAAAATAATGTGTCGGTAAAGTTAATAATATTTGTCTAATAAAACATATATGTGTTTTTATTTATTTTGTGTTATCAGTAATTTTAGTTTAACGTAAGGTGAGCCATTTATAAAACTGTTTATTTTTGAAAACAAAATTTTTATACTTATTAAATTACAAGTTTATTTCGATATACAAAATTTGAAAGCACATTTTATCGCTTTTAAAAACAGTTTTTAATTTTCGGATAAATTCAGACATATTCCATTTATTTGAATGTTATTGCAAAGCGGAAATATTTTGACACTCTGACAAAATATGGTCGAAGCCTGAGGGGTTAACGACTCCTTAAAAATACAAAGTAAAGTAATTTATTCACAGTCCGCCTCAAAAGGGATTACTGTTCCGAGGCGGACTTTTGGTTGTTGTATGGGTATATTACATCATGATTTTCTCTTTTCATGTATGTTGATTTCCACAAAATCTCTACATATTATAAATTAAAGTCCTCCGCCGCGTCTCTCTGTCTTTTTGCGATAAACTCAAAAACTACTGAACGGATTTTCATGCGGTTTTCACCAATAGATAGAGTGATTCATAAAATTGTAATTCTTAAATTGGTTGAAATATGTAATCTGTACGTGGTGCACGAGGGGGCTGGCAAGCGGGCGGTGTGGATTTGATTTGTGTGCAAATTAACAGATGGCGGTGTGAGTTAATTTATCGTGGTTATAAAGGTTGGGTAACCATCTAGTAGATGACATTGTGTTTCGTTAGCCACAGTAATGCGTGTCCGGGTCAGCTAGTAAAGAATAAATAAATTAAAAAATCTTTGTTGACGGTTCGTAATTTGAATGATTTTCTCATCTTCGTGTTTAGTTAGCCATAATTTATTTTGCTTGCAAAATTTTTTTGGCTCCGTGGAATTTTTAATTTCATTTGGAAGGACATTATACATATAATTTCGTAGCGTGAAAAATATGACTTTTTCTGACTAAAAGATGTATTGGAATTTGGACGTATAGTAGTTTTGAGGTTTTCATTCTTGTAGTGTAGATGTGTTTGTCAGTAAGGTTTATGGTTTTCACTTAGTGGTTTTGGCTTTCACTTTATGGTTTAGGTTTGCAAAACTGGCGTGTAAATTGTTAATTATTTACCTAATTGTTACGATGGCAGGCTAATTTATTAGAGGATTAGGTATAATGGTGTGCAGTCATACATATAATAAACCTACTAAGCTCTCTCCAACTGGTTGTTGGTTATTGGTTACTATACACAATTCATTATATCTATTATTTTATCCCTCTTCTGCCGCTAATAATATTCTTAAAATATTTCCACATCCACACCACACATTTACATCAAAATCTCGGTACATTGCTTTTAGGGTATTATAATAATTTAAAATAAATTTTGGTGCGTGAATCATGGTCAAATGAGTCTCAATAAAGTTAAAAAAATAACGGAGAAAATTGTTCATAACATGTCTCATATATGTTATAATAATAATATCTTTATATTTATTAGACAGAAACATTACACCTTTAAATTTATATGACGAGAATGCCAACATTCTTATAAATATTAACCAGGAATTATTAAATTCCTGGTCAAATAAAATTATTCACGCAAAACACTTCAATTATCTCAACCAAACGTATGTTGACAAACTTTCGTCAAACAAATGGTTGAGTATTGGAGAGTTGAGCACGGAAATAGAAGGATTTATGCTTGCCATTCAAGATAGAGATATTACTAAAAATTATAGGAAGCATATAATCAAAGATATAAATCAAATTGATGATTTATGTAGAAAATGTTTGGCTTTTCCGGAAACTATAGAATATATTATATCGGGATGTTCTGTATTAGCGCCGTCCGAGTATACATTTAGGCACAATCAGGTTTTAAAAATAATTCACCAAAGTTTCGTAATTAAACATAACTTGATTGATTGCCGTAATATAGTACCATATGAATTAATAATGAATTTTATAAAATATATTATGATAAAACTATACTAACAGATAGAACAATTAGTCATAATAGACCTGATATAGATTTACATGACAAAATTAAAAAAAAATAACTTATATCATTGATTTTTGTTATTAGTTTTTGGGATATTATGCCGTGTTGCGCTACCTCCTTCTTTAGCCTACGTTTCGGACAGCGTTACAGTGTCCATCATCAGGGCAGATGTGTCACATCTGAGCGGCTGTTATAAAAACGGGATACGTTTCTGCCATTGCGACCAGGAACTCTAATATCTATTTTTTGTAAAAGATACGGGGAAGATATCGTATTATTTAGGATTCTGTACAATAAAAATTGATCAGAAATATCAAATAATAAATATCGACTGGAATATGGTGGAAATCTTAGAAAATTCTAGATCGTACAAAAATACTAAGAAATTATGAATGTCCAATAGTTATTAGAATTAAAATTTAAGACGAACTGAAAATAGTTAGTTCTATAATAATATATTAAAAAAAGTGGTGTTAAAATAAATTATTTTGTGTTCAAAGTATAAAAATGCAGCACAATAAGTATTGGTTTTACACTTGGAGGAATGATATATATTTCCTTGAAGGTTATGTATCTTTATAATACAGTCTTGGAAGGATAATTTTCCTCCAAGAATACAATATTTCTGAAATGAATTCTCCACATAGCATTGCCACATAATTTTGAATCATTCGACCACCATACTTGATACCATTTTATTTAGAAAAATTGGTCAGATTTTACGATGGTGTCTGATGCCAAACCATCTGGTACCTACCAAGCCTTTTAGCAGATCAAAGACGTACTGGACGACTCGAATTGGAGAAGAATCGCTTGGAGCAACAGACAATGGACCGCAGGAAATGTAATAGTATCACAGAGTTCTAAAGGAACTATCAATCCATCGATAGTAGATAAGTAAGAACAAAGGAATGCACTCAGAATTGGCTCTTTTTCATTTCATTTTCTATTCGAAATATCTCTTTGCTTACCTATCAATAAATAGCCGAAGTTTTATAAATAAACTGCATGGGAATTTCTGGAATTCAGATCGAACGGCCGTCGATTTGGACTCCTACGTAATTTTAGCAGTGGCCCCGTCGTTTTAGATTGATTAGTAAATATGAGTGCGCGTGTTATTAGTAACTACCTGCCTAACTTTAACTGGTGTGGAATGTCAGCTCCTGAAATAGTTGCCAGTCGGATGAATGATTCGACGCAAATAGCGGGACCTGCTGCTATGCCACTGGTGCAGAACTCGGGAACTTTGGGACGAGGCAATATTGAACATCAAACAATGGAAATACTTGAGATTGATTGCGAAGGACGAAGGGGGACTTTTAGGAATTGAGAAATTATCTCAGTGAGATCAAACTTTACAGGACATACACACTATCTACTAATCTATTTCGTAGTTTTTTCGCGGTACAAAACACCGAAAAAACATTCAAGGTCTAATCAACATTGCTAAAAAGTAGGCGAATCTCCAGTGGAAGATAGCAATACGATCAGACTGTTAAAAAGTAACCAATCAGGAGATACGCGTTGCCTATTAGATAGCTATCATTATTGGCAACCAGAGTTCTGCCAATATTTTTTTTTTTAGGAAACTAAGCGCCACGCGGTGTTCAATATGAGAATTTTAAATGAAAATAATTGCAGATGAGTCATAATCAGTTCTTTAACAAGATTAAGCATTTATAAGAAAATAAATTAAGTTTAGGAAACGATTTTCAACTCAAAATATAAAATATTTTTATAGCAGTAATGCTTCGTTTAGTAACAAGAATTGGGCCAATAAACCTTAAAAATCAATCACGATAATACTTTTGGCCTTTGGTATCTGAAATCATACCTGAGTAATGAGTAATGTTTATATATCTATGAACAGCACCGTTTTTTATTTAATTGTATTCCGTCCAAATATTAATAATAAAGTTATAATGAAGGTAATAGGTAATCAGAATGATTAGATAATGTACATTTTATTAATACAAATAAAAAACACGTAAAATCGATGACATGAAAGAGTACAATTTGGAGGTATAAAACAATTTTGCATGACGTAATTTATAAAACATCACCACAAAAGATGCTTTACTCATGGCCGTTATACACGAAATCTTTTTTCAGCCCGATTCCAATTAGACACAAAAGTGAACATTTTTCGCTCTACGCGATCGCTATTTTCATCTTTTTTCATATCTACGATTTCAGTTGGCATCAGAGCAAACAGCAGGGTTCATGTGTTGTTTGCAGTGGTGACAATTGAAATGGTAGATATGAAAATGAAGAAGAAAATAGCGATCGCGTAGAGCGAAAAATGTTGACTTTTGTGTCTAATTGGAATTGGGTTGAAAAAAGATGTCGCGTATAACGGCCCTTAGGGCAATAGCGCACTAGCGGCCAGGCCGCTGCGGCCAGGTCGCGGCGGCCATCGAGATAGATACATTAATATGAAATCGCCATAGAGCACGCGCATCTGGCCGCACGCGGCCAGCGGCCACACCAAGCCGCGGCGGCCAGCGAGATCGAAGCGACGCATTTGCGGCCCGTGTTCAGTCGCTGGCCGCTGCGGCCACTGAGATCTATTGCATTGTAGTTAAATCACCAGTGTGCGCGCACTAGCCGCGGCGGCCGCACGTATTGTGGAACTACAGCGTGATTTGTGATCATCGCGATGTCTTTCGACACGGAAAGATTTATAACCAAGATTGAGACAAGGAGGGTGTTGTGGGACATGTCCTGTGAAGACTACGCCAACCGAGACTTAAAAAGGATGATGTGGGAAGAGATCATAGAAATATTTGGTAATGAAAAATTAACAATAACAGAAAAAAAACGAACTCGGTAAGGGTAGCAAGGGATGAACCCAATATTTTTTCCTTTTCTTTTTCGGCTTCTTACTTATAAGATACAAAAGCATTGCTATTTCCTCAACGTCCATTTTGAAGCGCGCTGTATGTGCAACTGACGATCGTAGCCGCGGTTTTGGCCGCGTTGCAAATCGCAACCCCTGCGGCCAGGCCGCGCGTCGTGGCCGCGCGGCCAGGTCGCTAGTGCGCTATTGCCCTTACGCTAATATTACCATTGGGATCGGGGGTCAATCGCTTCTACGTTCTATTTTCACTTTCGAGTTTGGAGGCAAGCGCATTGGTCCAAACTATATTAGTTTTTTTATGAGGGAGAAATTAATATTGATTATAGAAATGTACAGCAAAAATGTAAACGTCCAATGTCTAACGCCTTTTCAACTTATCGTAGCGATCGCTACTTGTTCGCTCTCACTTTTCATATACTTACGAATATTTTAGAAATACTAAATTATGGTACGGATGTAAATTGTCATAATAAACTAGTAAGCACAGTGTTAGATGCTTTTTTGATTTATATGCAATTATTATATACATAACCCACATAAACCCATTACTTTCCTGGATAGGTGCAAGAAGCTAATAGTGTGTGCTTTCTGGATATTATGAATTAGATATATACAATATTATCCTCTAATAGCCTGTTTACCTCCAGTGGTGAAAAGTAAAAGGTGTAAGGTAGGTACCTAATGCAGATCGGCCGCTGAGATCTTCGAGGGAAAACCAAAACGGGGATTTTCATGGTGGATTCCATTTGTCAAGCATGCTCAAACCTATACTTTATTAAACAATTAATTACATATTAATTTCACTGGGCAACAACTCTGCATAACTGCACTATTGCCAGTCACATATGTTACGAAGCCACGAAGTGCGACGTCTTCCTCTGCTTGGTCTTCTATCAAATATTCCTCTGGATTCATCTCTTGGGTAGTCTTGTATTGCTCATTCCTCTTAATGCGAAGAAGATATTTTAGTTTTCTTCTTTTATTATTTAGTACAAACTAAGAATCTTTTATAATCATTATTGTTTTCTTATTTTATTTTTCAAATAATTATTTTTATTTCTCTTTCAGGGTGTTGTTTTAGGTCTACATTTCAAATTATGGAGAAAGGAAAGGAGAATTTATATAGTAATCATTCATTTTCAATGTGTAACCAAAGATACGATTTTAGATTTTCACAGCCAAAAATTATTTTGTTATTAGTTTTTGGGGTACTATGCCGTGTTGGCTAAAGAAGGAGGTAGCGTAACACGGCATAATACCCCAAAAACTAATAACAAAATGTAACCAAAGACTTTATTTTTTATTAATTATAGTTTTGACTGTGTAACGTAATAACTACTACCTATGTTCAGTACTAACAAATATACCAATGTGGATAGTAAAGATCGATCATCATCATCATTACTCTTGGCTCTACAACACCTGGTGGGTCTTGGCCTCCTCAAAAGTCTTCCTCCACTTATCTCGGTTTTGTGCCAGCTCTCTCCAGTTTAGAATCTCCAAGGTAGATATATCCTTGAGGACATTGTCGCTCCATCTTAATCTTGGTCTTCCCAGGCTCCTTTGCCCTGTCGGTCTTGAATTCAGCAGGGAATTTGGTGCTTGATGCTCGGTCATTCTCTCTACATGACCCAGCCACCTAAGTCTTACCAGTTTTATAAATTTTGTGACGTTTAGATTCTTAAACAGAGTATATAGATCAATGTTATAACGTCTGCGCCAAAATCCATTTTCTGAAACCGGTCCGAAGATACGCCTCA
This sequence comes from Limnephilus marmoratus, assembly GCA_917880885.1. Classification (NCBI taxonomy): domain Eukaryota; kingdom Metazoa; phylum Arthropoda; class Insecta; order Trichoptera; family Limnephilidae; genus Limnephilus; species Limnephilus marmoratus. The sequence continues at coordinate 48,957,407 of OU862924.1, read as the reverse complement.
AAATTTTCCTTTCAAAAACATCCAGTGCTCGCTCATTCCTCTTAGTTAGTACCCAAGTCTCAGCTGCGTATGTGCGTACGGGTCAGTAAAGATTGATAATAAAGGGTATGAATAGACATCTCGTATACTCATACCCAAGCAAGCATATTTTTAAAAATCAAAATATGCTTGCTTGGGTGTGAGTATATGAGATGTATATGTGTTGCTAAACCATTCAATCGATTGTGATGAAACTTTGGTGATTTGATGTGCGCTTGCCCGCGATGGTTTCTATATACAGTAGTGAACTCTGGTGGCATGAAATTATGCGTTACTAAACCGTTCATCCGATTGCGATGAAACTTTGGTGAATTGTTGTGTGCAAGCCCGCGAAGGTTTCTATATACACTGGTGAGCTCTGGATTTATGAAATTTGTATAAAAAAATTGCAATAGGTGGCACGCGAGCTGTTTGAAAACCGAATGAACTGGGACTGAATGTATGGAATGTGGGAGGGAGGAGGGAACTCGGGAGTGGGGACGCGTGAGGGGAGTAAGGGAAGGCGGAAGGGGAACGGGACGAATTGGAAAGGACACGCAGCGAGAAACAATTTCTTTATTAAGTGGCATAGTAACGCAAGCAGGGAACTCGCTAGTTTAATAATAAAATATCAACTAATGTAATTCTGTCTTCTTTGAGCACCTGGGTGAAGTGATTATTTAGTGATGGATCACTATTTAGAAAACAATTTTTTAAAAAGCTTTTCACGAATAAACAAGATGGAATGACACATACATCACAGCTGTTGAGCGGAACGTGTGCGCTTAGTGAAGTCATTAATTTACCATAAATTAGAAGGGAAATTCATCATATTCTGCCTCCGTGATCACCCAACTTCACGCGTATTTTCACGGAATATTTATTTATCAAAATCTATATAAGCGCCTAGTTAACTTTATCCGAAAATAATTTTATTGCATTTTTCCATTTCATTGCTGGCAACCCAGACGTTGTTTATTTATTTTTACATTAGGGAACGTACCCACGTGGTCACGTAGTATGGGTACGTTCCCTTGTGGTGGGGTTAATATTAGTGACGCAACGGAAGTGTCTTAACGGTGGGGTTAATATTAGTGACGCAACGAAAGTAAGTTTTTACAGAAAATTAAAAATTAGATTTTTTTAAACGATTTTCATTGAATTATTTGATAGTCACCTCTGTAACAATACATTAGTGTGGGTTCAACCACGAGATCAGGTATTGCATAAAGTTGCAATTTCGCACCGACAAATTAATAATGTCTCGCACACTTCATCATCAACCTCGGTGGGTGTGGTCGCACAGTGCTACGGAGTACGGTCCCACACAGTACTAAGGAGAAAAAAAGTCGGTAAAAAATTTACAACCCTATAAAATTACACTGAGCTAAAAAAATGGCAAAAAAATCACTTAATAAAAAATTATTCATAAAAGGGAATTAATAAAAAACAACAATGAATGAGGTAGCTAAAAAGCATGCTTTCTGTAACTTAAGAAATGCAAAATCAATTAGTTATTTTTCAAAGCTTGGGAGATTGAGAGTGTAAGTACTTTTAACTATCATATAATTATATATATAGGTTTTTGTGTTTGTTTCGAGTATAGAATCTACTAACCAAAAACCTACATTATTTTCGCATGATAGTTTTTGCTACCAATTTTCAAATTTGATAATTAAAGTTGCACCTATACCGAATTTTCATTTTATACAACATTATACGAGGATATGACTTGTGATTTTCACGACTAAGTATTATCGAGATTTATTATTGATGATTACATCTTCCCACATGATTTTGGACACTGCAACACTATTCGAAACGTTGCTTTGGCTAAAGAAGGAGTTTGCGCAATACGGCAAAATACCCCTAAAATAAATCACGATAACTTAGTACAAGGGTTCAATATGGACGATTTTATACATGAATTAGAAGCCTAATAATAAATCGTCACAATAAATCAAACTCATATTTTTTTATCATGTCCTACTAAAATTTTATTATTTGCAATTATTTTACTCAAATAATGTGCACATCACGCCTGTTTCGACACAGGTATATCCAAATGTGGCAGGCATCGAGAAACCCAATGTAAATATACTTTATATAGATAAATAAATAAATTGGTTAGTATCCTCCGTATTCAAAAAACTCAAAAAAACAGATGATAAAATTAATTAATCTCACACTCTGAACTTTTTAAATCGACCGCTTGGGGAAGCACTTTCGAACATAATGTACCATGTTTAAAAACCTTGTTTATCGTGACCTGTGATTATTTCTGACATTTTTTGGCAAAAGAGGGCCACGCGGTGCTGTAGAAATGTAAGTTGTCCAAGTCTGGTATGGGACCGCAGCACTGTGCGTCGCAACGTTAACCCCGATTTACAGAATGATTTTCCAAAACAAACGGTCAGAAATCAATTTCACCGCCACCTTTTGACGTACGGCCTCGGCGCCTTTGTTACCGCACCGTCCCGGCCAGCGTAATTTCAGCTACGGCCACACGCTGCGCCAAGTGCTTTATTTCCTTAACATATTCAGAACAATAGTTACAAATTTTCTTCGGTTTTGACACTGATTTTGCGATTCTGACAGTAATAGCGGTATGGTAATACGTACTTGCTCCCAACACAGGATTTCCTAGGGATACAGGCACAGTACTTTACACATATATTTATGTGTTTTTAGGAGAAAAACAAGATTTATAAAAAAACTTAAAGTAGCCGAAACGCCTCTACTCAACTTCCCTGAGTTTTTGTTTCATTTGACTAGTGATTTTGATGCATGTCGTACCAACTTATCCAAGTTTTTCTTTCATTTTGGGTAATTATTTTGATGCATTGTCGAAGCTACTTGCCCAAGTTTTCCTTTCATTTTGGGTAATTATTTTGATGCATTGTCGAAGCTACTTGCCCAAGTTTTCCTTTCATTTTGGGTAATTATTTTGATGCATTGTCGAAGCTACTTGCCCAAGTTTTTCTTTCATTTTGGGTAATTATTTTGATGCATTGTCGAAGCTACTTGCCCAAGTTTTCCTTTCATTTTGGGTAATTATTTTGATGCATTGTCGAAGCTACTTGCCCAAGTTTTTCTTTCATTTTGGGTAATTATTTTGATGCATTGTCGAAGCTACTTGCCCAAGTTTTTCTTTCATTTTGGGTAATTATTTTGATGCATTGTCGAAGCTACTTGCCCAAGTTTTTCTTTCATTTTGGGTAATTATTTTGATGCATTGTCGAAGCTACTTGCCCAAGTTTTCCTTTCATTTTGGGTAATTATTTTGATGCATTGTCGAAGCTACTTGCCCAAGTTTTTCTTTCATTTTGGGTAATTATTTTGATGCATTGTCGAAGCTACTTGCCCAAGTTTTCCTTTCATTTTGGGTAATTATTTTGATGCATTGTCGAAGCTACTTGCCCAAGTTTTTCTTTCATTTTGGGCAATTATTTTGATGCATTGTCGAAGCTACTTGCCCAAGTTTTCCTTTCATTTTGGGTAATAATTTTGATTCATGTCATAACAACTTGTCAATTTTTTTCTTTTATTTGGGTAATGATTTTGATGCATGATGTAGCAACTTGTACAAGTTTTTCTACCTTTTTGGGCTGTGATTATGATGCACCTACGAGTAGTAGCAACGTGTCCAAATATTTCTTCCATTTTTAAATCTATTCGACCGACTCCGCGTTTGCCGGAGTCGGTAGAATAGATTCAGCCATTTTTTTTTTTTTTTTTTTACATTTTTTACTGAGGAAAATAATTTCCCTCAGGGCCTATGTCATCTTTGAGGATGGTGGAGGGTTTTTTTAAGGAAAGGATGGAGAGGAAAGTTTTGGGAAGGAAAAGGGTTTAAGGGGTGGGTAGGAATCTGGGGTTCAGTATGTCCTAGTCATCCGCTTCCAAGACCTAGACAAACCTCATCCCATGAACCCGGGCACCCCTGCTAAATCACCAAACGTAGCGAACCACTTGGGGTGACCTATGGCAGAAGTGTTGGTTATCCAATAAAGGTTCCCGGGGCGGCGGTACCCATTCCCGCCTCCTAAATTGAAATTTTAGTCTGCCCGCGTCGTAAATAACACTGCTTGCAACAATATTGTTGTGACCTTCCTTTTAAAGTGTTTCAATATTCAAATATTAAAATGATGCCAAAATAAGGAGTGACGAGTATTAAGAATTACTATCAGAATTTCAGTACCGGATCTTTATCTCTCACTGGATCTTTGTAAAAATCAAGCAAATATCTGGTTTTGGAAATCAAAACAGCAATGCATAAGACGCATTTTGGATATAGACTGATTTTTAAACCAAAATTGGTTTCTCGTTGACCCTAATGTCACTTTTGTCTATATGGTCAAGGAGTGGAAAACTTTACTTAACGCCTAGTATATCTACGTTGGTCATATATCATATAATATTATGTGCATGAGTTTTGCGTGCATTAGTGTTGGCGATCCAATTTCAATTGCATTCATCGTTAATTCGAATAGGTACCACTTCCAGTATCCATTGTCATAAAGCTGTTCGCAGTAAATAATATTTGCGAGTATGTCCCAACATTGTGGCCACACGTTCTTTTGTATGAATATGTTATTGCACCATAGCCATAGATAAGACATCATAAGCGTAGACTAAAGCGTGCGAGAACAGAAACTGACTTATTGTGATTGGTGCGGCTAATTTGTCACTGAGACCGGTTTTACGGTTTCTTACTGGTTATTTATGAATTCGTGTACAGGGAGAAAACTCACACGAAGCCAAAATAAATGATTCTCTAAAGATGAATTTAAAATTAATACTATGAACCGGGCTGTGTTTAAACCATATTAGAAAATAGCTGGTGAAGAACACACATAGCGCTTTTGAGGTGATTTTTCACAAAAACGGCGCTCTACAAATTATCCAATTATTATTATTATTATTAAGATGCTATTTTTTTATTTTACATTAGCTTTATATAGGAGGCCCTGAGGAAAATAATTCCCCTCAGGGCCTATGTCATCTTTGGGATGCTGTGTGGAGGGTCTTTTTAGGAAAGGAAGTTTTAGAAAAGGAAAAGGGTATTAGGGGTGGGTAGGAATCTAAGGGAGTGTCTAGGAGTGACGGACGTATGAATGCGATGCGATGTTCAGAGAGAGTACGGCTGGAGAAGTCAACGGGACTCCCTCAACCACTCTCTCCCGATCCGTCCTGCCATGCAGTTGGTGGGCAGACGCATCCGCCGCCAAGACCCGGACAAACCTTAATTTGGGAGGCGGGAATGGGTACCGCCGCCCCGGGAACCTTTATTGGATAACAAACACCTCTGCCATAGGTCACCCCAAGTGGTTCGCACGTTTGGTGATTTAGCAGGGGTGCCCGGGTTCATGGGGTGAGGTTTGTCTAGGTCTTGGAGGCGGATGACCAGGACATACTGAACCTAAGATTCCTACCCACCCCTTAAACCCTTTTCCTTCCCAGAACTCTCCTCTCCTTCCTTTCCTTAAAAAAAACCCCCCACACAGCATCATAGGTGAGCATAAATATGACATAGGCCCTGAGGGAAATTATGTTCCTATTATGGGCCTCCTGTGTGGAGCTCATGTAAAAAAAAACTCCTTCCTATGAACCGGGAAACCCTGCTAAGTCACCAAACGTAGCAAAATTCGTCTTCAGAATTCTTAAAATTCATAATGGCTTTTCAATATTTGAAACACTTCCGATTTTTTAAAATTATGGTACATTTTATTCTAATTTATTACTTTTTCATGTTGTACGTTTTATCATAAAAATAAATCACCTAACCAAAATCTTTTTTGCGATTTTCGCATGGCGCAAATTAAAACTGGACGCCACACAGGTACAGTAGCGGCGTTAGGGTAGGGCGCGGTTGGGCGACCGCCCAGGGCGCCGGACATAAAAGGGCGCCACAGGCGCCCCTTTATATTCCCTCGCTCTTTGAGCCAGGTCTACTTAATCGTAAATTCAAATTTAGGAAAAAAATTGTTATGGTGGCAACACTAGAATTGGAACGTGGTGTATAATCCCTTCAATCGGAGCACTGCTGCAGATCATTTACCGGGAATCCCCAACAAAATTTACCGGGAATCCCCAGCCATAGAGAAACACATTATCTATCTCTTTTTAACATTTTTAAGCGTGGCCTAGTGCAACTCACATTGATAATTATCCGAAGAATGATATAGGGCGACATTTCTCTAATTCTCATTTCATAAAAAAAAACTAGCAAACAATGAAACAATTCATTTAAGATAAAAAAACCTATCTGCGATCGACAAAATCTCAATCTAAATTGACAAACTTGGTAACTTTTTCAATCGAAAATGAAATTGCTAAAAACATCGATTTTGATAAAACCTAATCAAAGAATTGTATTAGGTTATCAATTTCGCCGATAGGAAGGCTAGAAAAGTGAAATTTCATTAGTTTTTTTAAATAAAAAGGTTTGTTTTTATAAACCGTTATTTCATTATACTCATTGCCTTTTTTCGTATGGAATTGTATTGTACTTAGGGGCAGTGGGGTAGCCTGGGAGAGGAGGAAGGGGGGGGGGGGGGGGGGGTCCACCCGGGTGGCACTTTTATAGGGGGGCGGCAAATTTTCACAATAAATAATAACATTATCTTGGAAAAATTTAAATTTAAACCATTTCAAATCACTATTTGAAAATGTTCTACGATACTTTCGTTTACGAATCCAACTCGTTTTTTATTATTTATTGAAAATATCAATAATTTTATTTTTTTTACACTGCAAATTTCGCAATTCGTAGCAAAACCGTACGCATCTTATAAGAGTGATACTAATTAAAGCTGATAACTTACAGATTCACTCTTAATTAAAACCTGAATTGGGCTCAGATTGCATTAACGAATGAATTTCAGTTGTGTATTCATCTGCTGATACATTTCGAAAGATACCATTATTTTATTAGAAGTGCAGATATAAAATTCTAGTTGCAGACTATGTATGTGCTGACAGAATTAAAGAGAAACCATTTTCATATTCTGAGTGTAGTTTTAATTTGCCAAATACAGATTTAATTTAACCCGTCTAATCGCAGGAGACGCAAATTGTCCCACACATTTAATTTAAAAATAAAATTATGAAATTATATCCCACACATTTATTTTCAACTTACATTACTTTTTAAAATAAATTTGTGATTCCGATAAAAAGTTAAGATACAGTTTTATTACATTTTTTAAGAAAAGAAATCTGTATTTAAAATTTTTAGTTTTATTTTATTTTAGATACTTTAATTCGAATATTCGGAGACGTGTACTTTTAAGCCAATTCACATTTCCAATGCCAAAATTCTTATATTTAGAAACAATAATGTGTTAATAAGCACGTCGGGAAAATTAATTTATCTAGATTTTAGAACAATTTTGTTTTTTGCAAAAGAATAGAAAAAAGCAAAAAAGGAACATTTAAAATGCATGGGAAGAACCGGAAATTTTGTGCGCAAACAGTGACAGGCAAAAGTTTAAAGATATTTGGTTCTAATTATTCGAAGGGTTAAACCAGTTTTCAGAATGTAAAATTCGATTTGAGGATTCATCTGCTGTCACAATTCAAACTAAATCATTATCTTATTCGAAGTTCAGTTATAAAATTCTAGTTGCAGACTCTGTATGTGCTGCCAGAATCAAAGAAAAACCATATTCATGTTCTGAGTGTACTTTTAATTCGCCGCATACAGACTTAATTCAAACCAATTTTGTGTTGAGAATGTAAATTTGTGTTGGATTCATCTGTTGACACATTTCGAAGGAAAACATCCTCTTATTAAGTTATAATATTCTATTTGCAGACTATGTATGTGCTGCCAGAATCAAAGAAAAACCATTTTCATGTTCCGAGTGTAGTTTTAATTCACAAGGTAGAGATTTAATTTTAACCAATACAGAATGTCAAATTCCAGTTGGATTCATCTGCTGACACATTTTGAAAGAAAACATTCTGTTCTTCGATGTGCAGTTATAAAATTTCAGTTGCAGACTAATTATTTAATGCCAGAATCAAAGAAAAACTATTTTCGTGTTCTGAGTGTAGTTTTAATTCACCGCATACAAACGGGTTTTGTGTTCAGCATACAATGATACATTAAATAACGAGTTGCAGATGCATCGCGCATCAAGTGAAGCTTTACATTTGAGTTACATAATGCTTAAAATTCTGAGAAATTGATTGTTGCGTGTGTTACTATAATTTGGGGACTCTAACGCAATTTCAATCAATCAACTAAGGAGTAGAATTTATAAACATGATTTTTGTTGAAATAATACTCTTACAGACATACAATTCTCGATTTCTGAGAGCAGTTATATATAAATTTGTAGTAGAATTTATAATCATGATTTTATTGAAAGAGTACTCGGCACATGGGGTTATAAAAATCAGCATAAAAAAATACGATACTCCTCCCCCTTAGGGGGCGCTGTGGAAATTTCGCCCCAGGGCGCTGGTAGTGCTAAAACCGGCTCTGCACAGGTATAACATATATTGAACTACTAAACTTTTTAATACCAGCTATGTTCATAGCGAATGAATTAACAATTTATTGTGATATAGAAACACCAATTATTATCGCTCAAGGAAAATAAATATTCACATAAAAGAATGAGCACTAAGGAAAAAATCGTTAGCAACGAGACGAAGAAAAATGAGCATTATCGGCGTCAAAAACGCCAATTACTATTCCGTAGCGAGCAGATTGATGCTCTCGTGTCACTTTTAATGTGTGTTGGTATAAAAATTATAAAGGCAATCATTCACAGAAATTCTCCACAGTTTTTAAAGAGAAGTTGTACTGGCGTCGTGCATAATTGAAAAGCCGGGTGCCATTTGAATTGAGTACCTACTGAATATTAAAATTAGTAATTACAAATCTCATCACAATAAAAGTGATAAAGTCAAATTAATGTTTGGTGGCAATTGTGAGGATTGCGAAAATACCAAATATTTCGGAGTTTTATCTTTTGCACACTTGTTATAGGTTTGATTATTTAAAAATAAAATATTTTTGGTTTTCACTGAATTGGTGGTACCTACCTGAGTATGGAGGGTGCTGAATAGATTTTTTCTCACCTGCTTATTTAGGTTGAAAATACAGGAAAAAAAATTGGTAAAAATATTAATTTAAAAATTTCGTTAAATAAATTTCCACAAATCTTATATATAAAAATGAATCGTTGAATGTGTTGCTAAGCGCATAACTTTCGAACGACTGTACCAAATTAGATAATTATTTTTTTTGTGTGTGCGTTATTGTCAGGACAAGGCTTTTTTAAGGTGAGCTCTGGCATTATGAAATTTGTATAAAAAAATTGCTATTGGTGGCACGCGAGGAAGCTGCTATTGCTATGGAAAGCGGGAGGGAGGTGAGGGGAACCTGGGAGGGGGGAGGGGGACCTGGGAGGGGGGAGGAGAACTCGGGAGGGGGGTTCGTGGGACCGGGGAAGGGGGGGGAGTGGAGTGGGGAGAGGGAAGGTGTAGGTGACGGAGTGGGAACGCAAGAGGGGAAGAGGACGCAGGAGAAGAAGGGGAGGCGGAAGAGGAACGGGACGAATGGGAAAGGACACTCAGGGAGAAACAATTCTTTTATAAAATGGCATAGCAACGCATGCCGGGACCAGCTAGTTACCTATAAATACCTACAATCGGACTAAATCTGGGCAAATGGAAAAAAAGCAAGCCTAACTTTGTGTCTAACGCTTTCTTTTTAAAGAGATTTTAAAGCAAACTTAAAGGTCTTCGTGGTCAAAGGTTAAGGCTTTTGACTAACGATCTGAAGGTCTCGGATTCAATTCTCGGAATATGAAATCCATCATATTTGATTTAGTTGTGTTGTTTCAGAATTTATTCATTTGAAATAATAAATAGTATGTTTGCATAAATAGACACGTTCGGGAGTGGAAGATACTCTCAGTATCGCCCTGGTTTAAGACCACCATTCAGAATAGAAACGTTGCTTGAAATGACTTTAGCCATGTTTGGTGACCAGATCTAAATTTCCAGGTACTTCTCCACCTTCCTCTTTTCCCCATCTCCTTCCCTTCTACACTTCCTGCTGCCTCACAACATACCCCAATTGAGGATACCATAGTCTCTCTGGCTCAGATGGTTGGGACACTTGGGACTCTTATGCGGTATTCACAAAAAAAGGTATGTAGGTAGGTACCTATGTTTAATTCGAAAGAGTAAAAATTAAAAGTAAAAATAAAATATAATATAAATAAATTAAAGTAAAAATAAAGAGTAAATTTCCTTTGAAATACAATTAAAATATTGATAATAATACGGACTAACATCCATCATAAAAATTTACTTGTTATCATTTTTTTAATAAATTCAATTTAACCCTGTTTTTAGGTGAAAAGCTTTTTTTACGTTAAATCCACACAGGAGGCCTTAAGGAAAATAATTTCCCTCAGGGCCTATGTCATCTATGAAGATGCTGTGTGGAGGGTCTTTTTGAGGAAAAGAAGGAGTGAACATGGGTCTTAAAGAGACCCATGTTGTTGGAGGGAGGAAACACGGAGGCCGGCTTCGTTCGTTTCACAGCCGAGCCGAAGAAACGACCCGTTCTCATGTGACTAATGTCAACCGTGTACAAATGTTGGGCGCGTGTTTGGCTTGTTTCCCGACTCTGCACCGGTGCCGAGGGGACCAATGACGCTAGTTCCTCGGAGCATCTTCCATTGTAATACCGGTAGAACAAGGACAGCATTTCCACCTGACGCCTGTGCTCTAAAGATTGCAGTTCGTCTGTTAAGATGGAAGAATCTATCAAATGGACAGCCCGTTTCTGCACAGACTCATGGTTTTTTTTAGGTATTTTGGAGCTCTAGACCAGAGGTGGCAACCAAAAAAGATTATATTTTCAGTTTTCGACGATATTATGGAGTTATCTCTGTATAATTTAAGTATTACAGTAAACCATCTCATCGACAACAGATTTTTTTCATAAAATGATACATAATTTCAAGCGACCTCTCAGGTAAGTATGGTCCTGTTTTCATAAAATTTTAGGCAGCATCGCGTTCATAGGTCAAAATATTGTACATATATTTTCGTATCGGTGATCAATGAACCGGGTTATGCATTTTTTAGCCATAAGTTGTTTTTAATTGTTTGTCTAGCTTGTAGTTTTTTAGATTTTAGAAATGTATTCTAAGTTTGTACAGCGCCCTTGAGGTGATTTTTCACAAAAACGGCGCTATATAAATCATCCAAATATTATTATTATTATTAATGAAATCTGAAAAAGCGATAAATGAAGAAAAGCGGCATTAGACTTTTGACTGATTTAGATTTACAAAAACATCTTTTATCAGAAGACTGAACACCATAAAAGCGTCGGGTGGGTAACCACTTGAAAGGTTTTATGTGTCCTTTATGCGGCTTGCCCAAGCAATGGGTGATTTACGATGTAAAAATAAATTCTGAAAAGGAAAATAATACGTATATAGCTCTCCGGAGACTCGAACTAGGAACCCGCGACCACAAATCAAAAAAAATTACGAACGGATTGGGGCGTTTGGTTGGATTTTATTGCCATTGGTTGACGGATAAAAAAAGTCCATTAGAAAAATGCAGACCCAAGGTTGAAGGTTCCTTTCTTCCCGTTAGGCACACCTCCCATATCAAAATGATAACAGGTAAAGGAGACCCAAACCAATTAACCCTTAAAGCGCCCTCCTCACCATCCAATTTCTAGTTTCAACTCCACGCTCTCTGCAGTCACTGCCGCAGTCACTAAATGCAGTGTCGTGTGTAGGCCGCTTTAGTCTATTTCTTCGGTTTTCGAAACAACTCATATAGGTCTCATAGAAATCGTTGTGTCTCTCTTACTATCATAGTGAGAAATATGATATAAAAGGAGATATAGAAAGATAAAACACCGCGTTTTAATTCAAACTAGCTTTTACCCGCGGCTCCGCTCGCATGGTTTTAGGGGGAAATCTATATATATTTATAAAAATCAAAGAATGCTAGCTTCTGGGTTTGTAGTTCCTAGCATGCGTCGCTATGCCACTTAATAAAGATATTGTTTCTCTCTGCGTTTCCTTTCCCTTCGTCCCATTCTTCTTCCGCCTCTTATTCCTTTTCCACATCCCCTTCCTTCTCCGCTTTCCCTCTCCCCACTTCCCTCTCCCGCTTCCTCCGTCCCACAAACCCCTGTGATGACCGTGGCCGGTATCAACATTACTTTCTGGACTCCTTTGTATGGATCCAGATTCCTCTATATTGTGCTCTCAGTTCAGGGAGATTGAACAATAAATACTCGTAGGTAGACTTAGCGAGTTTATTCCGAGATATGGTACAGGTAGTGCTTCTTACGAAGCGATAATCCAAAGAGGACGGTAGACAGCAATCACACCCTTTTATACGTTCCTCATGCTGTCTCACTCATACACGCATGTCTCTTTCATACCGCAAGACATACGTTCACCACATCCCTCCACACTTAAATCCGAAGACAGTTACACAACATGAACTGATAATTATTTACAATACATAAAATATTCCAATATTTACAATGTAAGTAATTCATGTTGAGTCGAGAGCTGAGTGCTGCCTTCATTGACTCATCTGTGTGTTCGTGGTCGTAGTCGGTCCTTCCAATTTCCCGACGTTGACGCCACTGGATCACTGGGGCTGGAATGAGAAGGAGAAAAACCCATTAGACTGTCATCCAGGCCAAAGCTGGAGACATCGTATTCATCATACGACAGTCTCTTCGTCTCAGACGCGACATAAGGATTGCTGTGTTTCTTTTCCCATGACACACATAATTTAGACAACTGATCAAAATGCCTTTTCCAAAACATAATTTTACCATTTAAATTTACCTCAATTATATAAAGTTTTTTTCCTAATTGTTTATACACTTTCCCTGGTACCCATTTATCATTGTTTTGGTCTCTGAAATCTCTAACCATTACCTTTTGATTAATCGAAAAACCCCCCGATTCTTTATTATTTCTTTTATAATAATATTTTTGATTTTCCTGACATTTAGACATTTTAATTTTTGTTTCTTTCTTAATTCTATTATCCTTATCTCTCCCCCCTCTCGGTACAAAACTGTTTAAGTTTGACCTTAGTTTCCTTCCAAACATTACAACTGCAGGTTCTAAACCAGTTGTACAGTGTGGTGCATTTCTGTAATCAATTAAAAAATTTCCTAATTTTTCCTCATAACCTGACTGAAACTTATTTCTTATCATCATTTTTTTTTTTAAATTTTTACACGTTCGAACCGCGTTTTCCGCTAGACCATTTGATTGTGGATGATTTACCGGAGTAGTTAAATGTTTGATGTTATTCATCTCACAAAACTCTTTGAAGTCCGCTGACATGAAAGCGGCTCCATTATCTGAAACTATTGTCTGTACACTCCCGAAATAACTAAATAAACCCTTTAATATTTTAATAGTGTTATACGAATTTGGAGACTTTACTTCTACACAGTCTAACCATTTTGAGGTTGAGTCAATAATTACAAGAAAATATTTATTTGCAACTGGGCCCGCATAATCAATATGCACCCTACTCCATATTTCTTCCGTTATAGGCCACGGAGTCAATTCGCTCTTTGGTTGCGAAGGTTGAACCTCTGAACAAATTTCGCATCCTCTCGCTAAAAGTTCAATATTTCCATCTATCCCTGGCCACCAAAATATACCTCTGGCTAAACCTTTCATCTTTGCTATACCTAGATGAGATCTATGTAACAAGTTTAAAATTTTTTCTCTTAAACTTACTGGAATTATTAGCCTATGATTCCAAAAAAAACAATCATCCATTATGGATAACTCATTCCGTTTAATCCAGTAAATCCATTTTGAATCCTCCTTGTTTATTTTATTTGGCCACCCTGTTCTGAGATAATGTTTAATTTCCAATAAAATTTTATCTGTACTTGATTCCGATTTAATTTCCTCTACATCTATAGGTAAATCTCTGTTATTTTTAAATAAACTTAGAATTTGAGTATCAAAGTCATTCTCTACGTGAACTGGTTCCTCGACAGGAACCCGAGACAAATAGTCCGAACAGTTCAATGCTGATTTCACGTACTGTACTTTGTAATTGAACGACGACAGAATTACCCCATAACGTTGAAGTCTGTTACACGCTAATACTGGGATACCTTTCTTATCACCAAAAATTCTACATAACGGTTCATTATCTATTTCTAAAATGAATTCCCTTCCATAAATATACTCAAAAAAATTTTTTAACGCAAACACTATAGCTGTTGCTTCTAAATCCAAAATTGAATATTTCTTTTCTGCTTCAGTTAATTTTCGAGAAACAAAAGAAATCGGTCTCTGTAAATTATTATCATAACAATGTAAAAGCGTCGCTCCTAACCCTTTTGTTGAGGCATCTGTAACAATCTTCAATGTTACATCCGGATCATAATGAGCTAGCACTCTATCATCACATAAAATTGACTTAATTTTATTAAAAGCTTCCAAGCAATCTTGATTAAACTCAAAATGTGTATTTTTCCTCAATAAATTATGTAACGGATCTAGAAGTACAGACATGTTAGGTACAAATGACCTGTAAAAGTTCACTAACCCCAAAAAACTTCGTAATTCCGTAATGTCTGTAGGTTGCGATACCTTACTAATCGCGATAGTTTTGTCTTTCAATGGTTTAATTCCTTCCTTTGAAACTTCAAACCCTAGAAAAGTTACTGATGACGCCTTAAAAATACACTTGTGAATATTTACACTAAATCCACAATCTTTTAATCTATTTAACACTGCTGTTAAATTCTCATTATGTTCTTCTTCCGAATCTCCTGTTACCACAATATCATCTAAAAATACCGCTGTTTTTTTCAAACCTTGCAAGCATGAAGCTATCGTTTTACAAAAAATAGCTGGTGCGCTATTAATCCCAAACACTAATCTCGTGAATTTAAACAATCCTAAATGAGTAGATATAGTTGTGAAATCCTGACTTTCCTCATCTAGTTCTAATTGTAGGTACGCTTGCCTCAAGTCAATCTTGGAAAAAATTATTCCACCCGCCATTTGAGAAAATAACCATTCAATCCGTGGCATCGGATATTTATCTACCACTAGCTGTGGATTTATTGTTGCCTTATAATCACCGCAAATCCTTATTTCGCCGTTAGTTTTTACTATGGGAACGATTGGTGATGCAAACTTACTATAGTTTACTGGAACTAAAATACCTTCCGATTGTAACCGGCCCAATTCCGCTTCAACCTTTGCTTTTAAGGCAAACGGTATATTTCTCGGATTGCAGAATTTCGGTTCCGCATTCTCTTTTAATTTCAAATGCACTTTATATTTATTGAATTTACCCAGTTTCTCCGAAAAAACCTCCGGGAATTTCCGAATTAAATTATCAATTACACTAGTATTATTCTCAACCATATTGTGAGAAACATTTTCACTTCCCTCCTGGGATAAAGTAGATTGTAAGCCCGTAAATCCAATATTAAACTTTTTAATGAAATCACGCCCTAGAACCGTAATTGTTCCCTGTTTTACTACGCAAAATTCTAACATTTCCCTATAACCGTTAAAATCAACTGTTAATAAGATACAACCCAATAAATTTAACTTACAGTTAGCGTAACCCATTAAGGTTAAATCCTTTGGTTTTAACATCAAATGTTTGAAATGTTTAACATAATCTTCGTCCGTTAAAATCGAAATTGCCGCCCCTGTGTCCAATAAACCGTTTAGTTCCACATTATTCACTAAAACTTTGCACAATATTGGTTCACAATATACTGCGTTTATCCGCAACATGTTTTTATGTTCCTGCGTATTTACGAACACTGAAGAAATGTTATTATATTTTAAACCGCGACATATCTTCCCAATATGCCCTTTTACTCTGCATCTATAACAAAACACATCTTTAAATTTACAGTTTACTGAATCGTGATAATTCCCGCAATGTTTACACTTTGTTCGGTCCGCTGACCTCGCTCTGTACGATGTAACATTCTTGTCCGAAGTTCTAAAAAAATGTTTACCTACCGAATTTTGTTTTTGTGACAAATTGTTCGATGTATTTTTAAATTTATTTACTAAATCAACACTTTCCGTTTTAATTTGCTTATTCATTACCTCGAATGAATCCATAGCAATAGCACATTCTATAACCTTTTTTAATGAAAAGTTTTCAGCCTCTACAAATAATTTCTCCTTAATACGCCCCACTCGAAGACCGGTGACAAAAACATCTTTTAAATTATATTCAAGTCTGTCCTCGAATTTGCAAAATCTAACGAGATTTCTTAACCGTGCTATATAATCATTAACCGATTCTGAACTTTTTTGTTTCGTAGCAAAAAAAATTTCGCGCTCTTTGAAAACATTTCGTTTGATACCTACATGATTCTCTAGTAATAACAATAAATTTTCGACCGTAATATCTGTAATTTTTTTAGGAAAACACAAATCAATCAATAAATCTATTGTCTCTGTGTGTAAATGAGATATTAAAACCGCTCTCTTTTTTTCTACCGAATTTAACTTGTCATCATTGACGAGGATGAACTGTTCGTATTGCAACACGAACGTCTCCAGTTTGTCCCTCAAATGACAAAACCTGGGCAGTTCTCCCCCTTCCATCTTCACACAGATACAATCAATAAAAGCAGAAAATTTTACAAACAGCACTCAACTCACGACTCTGTTGACTTGATGCTGCTGCTCCGATCTCGCCCTTCCGCGGACCGTCTCCTGGCTCCTGAACCCTGGTCGTCCTTCAAATGCCCGGCACGCCTTCCGTGAGGTCTGCACCTGGTCTCTGGTCTTCTCCTGAAGACCCGGACTTCTCCATCCACGCCTTACGTGTATGCTCCTGATTCTCGGCACTGAATAACCAAACCAGCGCCTTGCTGTTCCTCGGATGCCAATATCTGCTGCTCTTGCCTGTTACCCCTGTAGCCTCAATCTCGGATTCCTCTTTCGACTGCCAAATGTGACAATTTGGCTGCCCGTGGTTCTTTTCAAACCGCGCCAAATGTGATATGATTTGACTGCTTCTCGTTCCTTTTCAGCTGCGCCAAATGTGATTTTGGCTGCTTCTCGTTCCTTTATCGGCTGCGCCAAATGTGATTTTGGCTGCTTCTCGTTCCTTTATCGGCTGCGCCAAATGTGATGACCGTGGCCGGTATCAACATTACTTTCTGGACTCCTTTGTATGGATCCAGATTCCTCTATATTGTGCTCTCAGTTCAGGGAGATTGAACAATAAATACTCGTAGGTAGACTTAGCGAGTTTATTCCGAGATATGGTACAGGTAGTGCTTCTTACGAAGCGATAATCCAAAGAGGACGGTAGACAGCAATCACACCCTTTTATACGTTCCTCATGCTGTCTCACTCATACACGCATGTCTCTTTCATACCGCAAGACATACGTTCACCACAACCCCCACCCGATTTCCCTCCCCCCTCCCACATTCCACATAACATTCAGTTTTCAAACAGCTCGCGTGCCACCTACTGCAATTTTTTTAATGCAAACTCATAATGCCAGCACGCACCAGTACATATATAGAAACCTTCGTTGACGTGCTCACAACAACTCACCAAAGTTTCATCGCAATCAGATGAACGGTTTAGCAACGCATAATTTCATGATGCCAAAGCTCACTATTGTGTACAGAAACCATCGCGGGCATACGCACGTCAAATTACCAAAGTTTCATCGCAATCGGATGAACGGTTTAGCAACGCGTAATTTTATGATGCCAGAGCTCACTATTTTATGCAGAAACCATGGCCATGCATGCACAGTGCACACAATTGCACACATCAAATCCTCAAAGTTCCATCGCAATCGGATGAATGGTTTAGCAACGCATAGCGGACATACAAATATACAAACCCAGAAACAAACATATTTTGATTTTTATACATATATATATTTATAAAAGTTAACCACAAAATAAGTAAATTGTAGATCTTTATGAAACTAAAGTTTTGGATCGCACTTTGAAATAAATTTTTGAAACTTTGGAAATTTTTTATTGATTATTTTACATGGAACGAAAAAAGTGAGGTGATATTAATGTTTGTAACGCATTTGTCTGATAAAATATGTAGGTGTTTTTATTTTTTTTTTCATTATCAGTAATTTTAGTTAGAAAAAAGGTAAGGTGAGCCATTTTTAAAACTTTTTTTGTTTGCACACAAAATTATATACATTTCAGTGTTTGTTTTGATTTATAAAATTTGAAAGCTTATTTTATCAACTTTCAAAATCAGTTTTTAGTTTTCAGATACGTTTAGAAATATTGACATTGTAACCCGAGACGAAACATGAGTTCATTTTTTTGAACCTGAATCAACGAGGCAGTCTAAAAAGTCTAATATTGTACGCTAAAATTGCTGTTTTTCTACATTTTCACCAAGCAGGTTGCTCCGACGATCTGCATATTTATTTATCCAGCGTCCAAAGTCAATCGAACGACGCGCGATAATTCACAAACACAGAGTAGGTATCGGTGCGGCCGGAGGAGGTTCGACAGATTTTCTGCCGAAATTTTTTTTGCCGAAACTTGCCGAAATCGAAACCGAACCTTCGGTCGGTCACTACTTTTTACCATTCTGGAATACATAACTGTGGAAATTGACGGAGATTGCATTCAAAAGTGAAAAATTAATTGTCGATGGTGTAGTTTTCAACCTGTGTAAATGCATTTTTATTTCTTGCTAGTAATCTTTACATCTATATATATATATATATATATTTTAAAATTCTTTGCGGAGACGGTTTACGACTTGTTCACTTGAGCACTTAGGCCATAGGCTCATTGTGCTATCTCCAATTTTACCTCATTCCTTTGACAATAACCCAGTCCCTTTAATAAAGTTCACCAGAGTTGTCATTGGATATGTGGCTAAGTCTTCTGGTTCTACAGTGTGTCTCCCCAGGTATCTGAGCCTAGTTCCCAACAGGGCAGGACATTAGCACCATAAGTGAATTGGGGTCTCTTCATCCTCTTCACATTTTCTACGTCTATTGGTGCTTTCCACTCCCAATAGCAATCTTTAGATAGTACAAAGTGAAGTCGCTCCAGTTGTCTCTGCGCTTAGATCTTTTAAACTACGCAACGGATTTTCATGCGGTTTTCACCAATAGATAGAGTGATTTACGAGGAAGGTTTTTAAGTATATAATTTATCAAGGTTTTGTGTAAATTGGTTATAAATAAAATATATAAATAATGGGAGCGGACAGCCGGCAGCGGGCTGGCATGCGGGCGGTGTGGATTTGGTTTAACAGATGGCGTTGTTTATAAATGTTGGGAAATGGCGTGGCGTTGTGTTTCGTTAGCCAGAGCAACGTGTGGCCGGATTTGCTAGTATATTATATAAGAACTCAATATGTTTTCGTACTTATAAGAACGCCCCTGACGACAGTACCCTGTAAATACGGGAAAACTATGTCGCCACCTGGTTACATATGCAGGAACATAGGTACACTAATACCTTGCCTGAATTATACGCTGAGTTCCATACATAAAACGAGTCAGTGTTGAAAAACAGATAGTTGGTTGTGTGGGGAGCAAGTGTTTGAAAAATGTAAATTCACCCCGAGATTATTCAGTCCTTTTAAAGGGTTAGAAATGTTTCCGAGGATCATGTAGGCGTTGTGAAAAGGAAAGTGACAAGCTCGCCGCCATTGTTTTGTCAAATATCTACCTATATAAACCTGCAAGGGTCGCCCTCTGAACGTGCCGGTCAGGCTCGCGTTTTCTGACGAAGGGTCACCCGCGCCGTGCCGGTCCCATAGAATTCCAGCATTAGTTAGTGTTACTGAGAATATATTATGTTTTAATGAATTTAGCTAGCCTTGACTGCAACAGGGCCAACCCTAAGCCAAAAGGCGCCTTTTGGCTTAGGGTTAAAAATTTTGGCACCCCTCGTCAGAACCATTTTCCAGTAATGGTAGGTAATCCATGATTACTTTAAATTTTGGAGGCGGGTATAGGGACCGCCGCCCCGGGAACCATTTATTGGATAACCAACACCTCTGCCATAGGTCACACCAAGTGGGTCGCTAGTCGCTACGTTTGGTGACTTAGCGGGTGACTTACGGGGTGAGGTTTGTCTAGGTCTGTCGGCGGATGACCTAGACACACTGAACCCTAGATTTCTACCCACCCCTCATACATTTTTCTTTTCCAGAACTTCCTCTTCTTCCTTTCCTTAAAAGACCCTTCACACAGCATCCCCAAAGATGACGTAGGCTAACTGATGGAAACTATTTTTCTAAGGGTCTTCTGTGTGGAGCTAATGCAAAAAAATTCAGAACGTGCAATTCACACGCGGTTAAACTAGAAAGTTGCTAGATATCACTTTCTTTTCTTTTGCCTGTTTATTTTAAAGTGGTTTGAAGATTGGATATTGATTTAGATAATAAAAATGTTTTATTTTTTTGATAGAAAACAATCACTTTGTAGTTTGACATATTGAAGGAAATAAAACAATAACTTTGTTTTTTAACCACGTTTTATTTAATTTTTATAATACCGACCGGTTTCGCTTTAAGCATCTTCAGGGTATAAAATTAAACTGATTAATTTAATTTTACAAGTTTAATTTTATACACTGAAGATGCTTGAGTAAAGCGAAACCGGTCGGTATTATAAAAAATAAATAAATCGTGGTTAAAAAACAAAGTTACTGTTTATTTCATACAAATGATTTTTTTTTGTATTTGGTAGGATTAGAACCTCCGTTCGCTGGATGTCTCTCTGGGCGCTGAGATTCAGGCGCTTTACGCCGCTGCACTATCAGAGGCTCGCGCGGAGTGGTGAATTTACCGCATTGTATTAGAACCGAGGACTGGTCAAATAATTAAGTTTTAGATTGATCCTAATTTCAAATCACAACGAGGCTTAAGAAGTTTCACTTCAAAAAACGTTTTTTTCAAACGCAATACTAAGTCGGATGGTGGGGGGGGGGGGTTAACCCCCCTAACCCCCCCCCTTATATACGCTCTTGATTTATTGATAAAAAACAGAGCTATGTATATGTATATAAGCATATTTTTATGCAGCACAAAACACAAGAAGCAAAATTCATACTTATTTGTGTGTTATACTTGTATAGATAAAAATCCGCAGAAGTCAGAGTTACTTAATTATATTCCTGTATAAAAATACGGATTCTACAGGTTAAACTTTACCCCCATAAAACAGTATAAAATCGATAAAATTTTAATTACCACCTTGGTTTAATGAGTTTTCTTCTAAATTAGTGCAGAAACTTTTGTGAAATTTCCGCCCCTAAGCGCTTTTTTATTCATTTGATTTCGATCGCCGAAGCCGCAAAAAATTTAATTATTTGATAATTTTGCCGTCGTTTAAAATTATAAATTAACATTTTTAAGGCAACTTTGGTCGACTTATCTTCTTAAAGAAAAAATAATTGTAATTATTTTATTAAACCTGTATTTGCTGTTATTTTTAATTTATGTAGGTATAAAACTGATTCAACTAAGTAAATTATTGTGAAAAATAATTAATAGTTGAGTAGTCCTAATTGTGCTTCATTGCGAAGTATAATGTTGTGTACACACATAGCTATAATATATGTGGCTTGACATGTATCAGCATATCGCTTGCCACATATTCCAATTGTGAATGTACACAGCTTAAGCCCAGCGCTCAAAAAGAACATGATGGAGAGATAATATGTAATTACGAATGTTGGAGAGAGTGCGCTAATATTTGAAACGGTAAAATTGAAGCGAAAATTGTGAAAATGTTTGATAACACACGACTCGTTTAAAATAGAGCAAAAATCTCTTGGGGGTTGTCTAAAACAGCATTTAAAGAAACACTGTGATTTTTTTTCATACATATAACTTGTAAATTAACTGAAACAAAGAAATAATAATTTTTGGAGCATACTTTGTGATTTTTTCTATTGAGGGAATTTCATATGATTTGCGTTTCGGCGTGGGGAATGTATAGATAATATCTTAAAAATTAACGTATATTTTTTTTAAGAACTTAAAAACTTCAAATATTTAAGGGGGTGTGTAAGAAATCGGTACAAATTCGGGTAGCGGCGGCTTAACGCACAAAATTATTATTATTATATTCTTTTACGGGAGACTCAAAAACTGGAGCCAAGGTGTTAACAATAATACAACCAAAAGACTCACTTAAATAAACTTGCTCTAAATTTTAAGCACCTGATAAACAACCATTTACCATACACACCATACATTATAGGTTGCTTATCAGTTGTGTAAAATTTAAAACACACTTTTATTAGTAAGCGAATTAGAGTTAAATAATGGCTCTGGCTTGCAATAAAATTTCTGTGGAATCTTTTATTTTGATCATTTTATTGGTTCAAATCGTTCACATAAATAAACAAACGAAAAAAACGAATACAACAGGGGTGGATTAAGGTTATTTTAGACCCTAAAAGAATTGAATTACGTTCCAACCCCAAATAATATTGTAATTAGTCAGTTTCAGTTATGTAAACAACCAGTTTCAGTTTTGTTTCTCATAAATGTAGCCTAACAGTGATGGGGCAGCAAATGTAGAATCATGCAATAATAATAATCCAGTGCTTTAAATATTATATCCTCCACTTGCAATGTTGTACCTTCTTCAAGCATAAACTTTCTAATTAAAGTGTGTTGGTCGGAAGTTGTCTGCCACGTAAATATGTTTTCTGTATCTATTTTAAATAATAAAAGAGCCCAAGAATTGATAATAAACTATACAGCGCCCTTGAGGTAATTTTTCACCAAAACAGCGCTCTACAATTTATCCAATTATTATTATCATTAAATAGCAAGAGAAAAATAATTTTTTAAACATTACCAACACACAATTAAACCCGAGTTTTTAGTGGAGCCGATGATTCTCGACCACCGACTCACATTCCGGAGGTCGCGGGTTCGAACCCGGCATGCACAAATAAATTTTATTTGATTAATTTGTGTTATTTCACAATTAATTCATTTAAAATAATATATAGTAGATATATTTGCGGCATGTTCCAGAGTGGAAGATACTATCAGTATCGCCCTGGTGTAAGACCACCATTAAGAATTGAAACGTTGCTTGAAAATGGCTTTAGCCGTGTTTAGTGACCAGATCTGAATAGCCAGGTACTTCCCAACCTTCCTCATCCCCACCTCCTTCCCCTCCCCGCTACCTTCAGCCTCACAACATACCCCAATTGGGGATGCCATAGTCTCACTGGCTCCAGACGGGAGCAGTTGAGATTCTTGTGCGGTATTCACTGTAAAAAAATAAAAATAAATTCTCAAGAAGCAAAGGTTTGAGGACTAATAAAGAAATATTATATTGAAGAATAAATTAAGTTTCTTGTATCTAAATACATGCAAAAATTGGGTTTAAAAATGAAGAATTAATTAAAATCTCAGGCTAATTTGTTGGGTTTTCGGAACAGCTCATACAGGTCTCATAGAAATCGTTGTGTCTCCCTTACTATAATGGTTAGAAATATGATCTAAACGGCTTTAGAAAGAAAAACACCACCCTTTGCATTCAAATTAGTTTACCAAAAAGATATTAAAATGTACACCTTTATGAAACCAAAGTTACTAAAAAAAATCGGATTTTGCCATTCGCACGAAGTAGAAGTGAAACCGTCAGAAAACCAAAGTACACGAGAGTGGGGAGGATACGAAGCACTATTCCAAGAGAAAACTGATAGGCTACAAAGCACCGCACAAAGAGGAGACCGATTATACTATCTCATTCTCTCGCAGGCTAAATCCTATAGATGTATGTGTTTGCCTCTTTTTAGAGTCGCACTTTTTCGTTTCATCGAGTTTCAAATCAAAACGGTGCTAAAGAAGTTTTTACTTCGAAAATGATTAGAAATTTTTTATTGATTATTTTTACTAGAAACAACAAAAAAGTGGGTTGACGATAACGTTTATTACATTCACCTAATAAAATATGCATATTTTTTTCATTTTTCTTTGACATTAGTAATTTTAATTAGAAAAAACGTACAGTGGTCATTTTATAAACTTTTTAAAATTTTATATTTATTTCAAATCATAACATTATTTTTTTTAATAGTTTTTGGGTGCGTTCAGGAATATTCCATTTATTTGGATTTTATTGCAAAGCGGAAATATTTTGACCTTCCGACAAAAGAAGCCCCAGGCCTAATGGGTTAATATAATTTAATAATTCTCTAACGAACTCCGCATCGCGTGTTCAGTTTCATACCAGCAGGAATTAAAATTTACCTTGTTCGAAAATCTCTCATAGAAGCCACGCATTCAATCGTAGACCTAAATAAATAACACGGATGCGAACACCGAAGTATTTAAGAAATAACAGCTTCTGAAGGGAAAACTAATGGCATTTTGAATAAGACATTAATTATTCTACTGCTGTTGGCCGTTCACTAATAATTTAATGTTCGCTCTTTTAGTAAATGGATTTTTCTTTCGATGATTGAGATGCACTATTAAGTATGATAAGTTATCCCAAAGTTGAAATTTACAATAAATTTCTCATCAACCTTGGCCAAACGACTGCCCACGTAGTAATATAAGACACAGAGAGAGAGAGAATGACTACTTTTTAATAATACCTAGGTACCTAAACATTTTTTATGGTTTTCACAGGTATTTTTATAATAATATATGCACGGGTGTGGGTATAATACTGTATGGGATGTGTAGGACTGTAGGAATAAAGTAAAAAAATACAAATTAAGAAATAATCCTCTGACGTAGTGAGTTGGAAGTAAAGGAAGCAATCTTCCGAACAGGCCGTCCAATGACACACTTGGTGTAACTCTAAGTGACCAGCTCAGGTACGGGGGCTCCATCGAAGCCAAAGTTTATTTAATTATTTTATTTATACGCAAAAACAGTGTAAAAACCAATACATTGCAAAAGCGGTATTTTTTTATATTAGCTCCACACAGGAGGCACCGAGGAAAACAATTTCCCTAGGCGCCTATGTCATCTTTCACGATGCTGTGTGGAGGGTCTTTTAAGGGAAAGGAAGGAGAAGAAGATACGGGAAGGAAAAAGGTATGAGGGGTGGGTAGGAATCTGGGGTCAGTGTGGCCAGGAGTGACGGACGTATGAATCCGGCTGGAGAGGTCAAAAGGCCTCCCTCAATCAGTCTCCTCCGATCCAGCCCGCCACGCAGTGGTTGGGAAAACATATCCGCCACCAACACCTAGACAAACCTCATCCCATAAATCCCGCCACCCCTGCTAAGTCACCAAACGTAGCGAACCACTTGGGGTGACCTATGGCAGGGGTGTTGGTTGTCCAATAAATGGTTCCCGGGGCGGCGGTACCCATACCCGCCTCCCATATTGTATATATACATAATACATATGTTTACATTTAAGATACAAATTAAAACATGAGTGATATTTCACGTTTAAACTCATTGTAGGACATATGGAAAATACACATTTCCTGCGAGGCAATTAGTGATTCTTCCCAGGGGCATCACCATTGGTAAGTTAGTTCTGCACCTGGGAAGAATCAAAAGCCTGTGTTGGCGGCCTCGCGTGAAATTATCCGGGACATAGAATCCTATTTTTGCCAGTATATCTGGTACCGATATAAAACCATTTAGAAGCTTATAAGCCATCAGTAGTAATGCGACAACTCTTCTGGAACTAAGGCTGCAGATACCCAACATTCCCGAGATAAATGCTGTTGGAAACAGCCATGGATAAAAACCACACTCTTTCATATATAGACGTATCATAAAAATTTCTTTTGTATTTTCTCGACCATTTGTACATAGACGATGTCCTCTGGCCCTCATATCTGAGATCCTAAAGCTAAAGTAAAGCAGCCTCATAACTGTAAGATTGGTTAGTTCCTTCGAATTTCGAGTTAAGTTAGCCTCTCAGAAACTGGGCGTACTGTACAGGTGTTTATAAACCCGCAAATACTTTAATAGTATGCAACTTCTAACCCTGTAGAAATGGAGCTCCAAAAATACCCTCGATTCTGTGCAGACACGAGCGGTCCGTTATCTTAACAAACGGATTGCAATCTGAAGAGCAAAAGGCGTAAAGCGGGAATTCTGTCCTTGTTCTACCGGTATAATAACGGAAGATACTCCGAGGAACTGACGTCATTAATCCCCTCGCCACAGGTGCATAGTCGAGAAACACGCTAAACACGTGCCCAACATATGTACATGTACCACCCACCGGCACTCAGCAAGGAGATACCCCAAATGCGTGCGCAGAATGTTTTTACAAACTGAACCTCTCTCTGGCAACAGACGTGGCTTTACGACCAACTATCCCGAAAGATGGCAAAAACCCTGACAAAAGCTAAAAGAAGAGTGAGAGGAAAATATTAATAAAGCATATTATTGTATAAAAAAACAGAGTGTGTAATTCACACGCGGTAGAAGTGCAACCTTCAGAAAACTGAGTAGACAAGAGTTAGGCGACTACGAAGCCCTTTCTTTTATCAATGTGAAGGATGATTTTTTCCATATTTTTGTCGTTGAATTCCAGTGCACCTTTTCCTATATATTGTACTTGTGTTTTCTTCTTCGGAGTCGCTAGATGCCGCTTTCTTTTGTGTTTTCTTTTGCCTGTTCGTTTTGGAGTGGTTTGAAGATTGGATATTGATTTTACAAAAATATATACCTATTATATATTTTGGGATTTTGTAGGATTCGATCGTTAATCGGCTAAATGTCTGCAAAGGTTCGTCAGGCTACACTACATAAAAGGAAATTTGCGTTGAACTGTGGATTTATCGTATTATATAGGAACCGAATACCCGTGAATCTATATAAATAAAAATGAATCGCCGAAATGTATGTACGCGCATAACTTCCGAACGACTGCACCAAATTGGATAATTCTTTTTTGTGTGTTCGTTATTGTCAGGACAAGGTTTGTGTAAAACTTCTGGTGAGCTCTGGCATTATGAAATTTGCAATAGGTTGCACGCGAGCTGTTTTAAAACTGAATGTACCGAATGCGGGAGGGGGGAGTGAACTCGGTTAAGGGGTTCGGAGGACCAGGGAGGGGAACCTGGAGGGGGGAGGGAAACTCGGGAGGGGGGTTTGCGGGAGTGGAGTGGGGAGAGGGAAGGTGGAGGAGGTGGAGTGGGAACGCGAGAGGGGAAGGGGATGCGGGAGAATGGGAAAGGACACGCAGGAAGAAACAATTTCTTTATTAAATGGCATAGCAACGCATGCCGGGTACCAGCTAGTTAAATAAATATTTTCTCTCGCAGGCTAAATTCTAAAGATGTATTTGTTTGTCTCTTTTTAGTGTCGCTCCCTTCTGTTTCACCGAGTTTCAAATCACAACGGCGCTAATGAAGTTTTCATTTAAAAAAACACAGCACGCTTCATACATGTCGAGAGTGCACCTTTCTGAGGAGAAGTAGCTGGTTTGGGGCTCTAAGTTACGTGAAACACCCTCCACGAAAGATGACATCAGTTCTCGACTATAATAATAATCCGGCCCTGATTGGAGGACTGTAAAAGTAAGCTTTGCGTAGTTTCCTCGCATATCGGTTCTCCGCGTTCCACGGCAAATGAATGTAACTGGTCCGTGTTACACGTAGGTATTATAGCGTATATCCAGCTGTTGTGTCCCGTCCCGTCGCATTAAGCGTATGTAATACCCTCGAAACATTTCGTAAACTGTCAAAATGTGTTCATTTTTACATCGCTAGATGGCAGTAGGAGTGTCTTCCCAGATTTCAAAAGGTCAACATTATACTTGCGTTATGTACATCCAAGCACAGTATTTTTTAAATAACGAAGTAAAAAACAAACCAATAACAAAGTGTGGTTTGTTTATGGAACTTATTCTGTTGGTAGAATATTTAGTATGATCCTTTTTATAAATGTTTCATAATTTGCTTGTTCTTGGTTCTTCCACATAGGCTTACATTATAAACAGCGTTTGGAATCTCGTGGTTGACATTTGGAGTCGATTTAAAGGTGTTTTTTTTATAAATTTAACTTCTAAATATTCTGTCGTTTATTGTTTTTTAAACTAGATATTTTCTAGAATTCATCATTATTATTACTATCCCCAAATTCTAAACGTATATTTGATAGAATATCTATAAATATTAATAACATCATTAATAATATTGACTTCGAGAAATAAAAGAAAGTTTCTTTTTTATTTATATATTTATTCTGTGTTATTTAGTACAACTACACAATATATTTTTTAATCATGGCAGTAGCTGTCGTGCAAGGCTGCAGAAAACCATGACAAAACTGCAGCGACACTCTTTATTTTAATAAAACATACATATAATAAAAATCGTTTATTCCAGAACTAGCGAATTCCAGGCAGAGCTCGCTATTATATGTATACATATAGAAACCATCGCGGACATGCACACATAAAATCCCCAAAAGTGTCATCGCAATTGGATGAACGGTTAGCAACGCATAATTTCATGATGCCAGAACTTACTATATACAGGATTTTAAGGGACGTACTTGATTTACTTTAACCAATGATTCCTGACATTATTTGGAGTAAAAAATGTAAATGAAATTTTGGTCTCCGGTGACTTTTTTGGTGACTTTTTTTTTCAAATTTTTTTTCTTCAAAATCAAACAAAAAAAAATTCTTCCGCATGTCGTCACTGGTCACTCAGCTGAGTAACAGACCAACCACTAACCACCCCTCCAACTATCCAACAACTACAATTTTTTTACATTTTTTAGAAAAAAAAACATGAAAAATGTCACCGGAGACCAAATTTTTTTTACATTTTTTACTCTAAATAATGTCAGGAATCACTGGTTAAAGTAAGTCAAGTACGTCCCGTAACACCCTATATATAGAAACTATCGCAGGCATGCACACAACAACTAACCAAAGTTTCCTCGCAATCGGATGAACGGTTTAGTAACGCATTTTCATGACGCCAGAGCTCACTATTATATATAGAAACCATCGCGGGCATGCACACATCAAATCCTCAAAGTGTCATCGCAATCGGATGAACGGTTAGCAACGCATAATTTCATGATGCCAGAACTCACTATATATATATACAGGGTGTCCCAAAAGAAAGTTGACATTTGTTTTGCTTTCTGTGTGAACGCAACTTTTCCGAGGGACGCGGGGGGTTTGTCAATCAGTAGTCTGGCTCTTGGGAATTTAATCGCTATGAATCATTTCTTGGGAGCAACCGCACCTTGTGCGTAAGTTTTACAAAAATGGTGATTCGGCGACTGTAGCGCGTAGAAGATTCTGCAATATTTGAATCAATTCAATGATGCGCCAAGCATTCCTCTCATTCGAAAATGGGTCAAAAAGTTTGAAGAGATCGGTACAACGCTGGCAACGCTGGCATCGATCCACTAAATATCAACTTTCTTTTGGGACACCCTCTATATAGAAATCATCGCGGGCATGCACACAACAACTCACCAACGTTTCCTCGCAATCGGATGAACGGTTTAGTAATGCATTTTAATGACGCCAGATCTCGCTATTATATATAGAAACCATCGCGGGTATGTACACATCAAATCCCAGTACACATCAAAGTTTCATCGCAATCAGACGAACGGTTAGCAACGCATAATTTCATGATGCCAGAACTCACTACATATACAGAAACTATCGCGGGCATGCACACAACAACTCACCAAAGTTTCCTCGCAATCGGATGTACGCAGAGTAGTACAATGTAATACATTCCGTGTTTCATTAGTTTACATTAGTTTCAATATCCCGTAATAGATTTTTCTTGCATTTCTTAATTTTTTCTGTTCGAATTAGTGTCGCTGCTTTTCTTTTTTTCTCCAAGGCGGACATAATATATTGTGGGTCACGAATGGGCATAGATCTTTTAAATCTTGAATCTATAATTTCTGGTAATAAACAATCCATAAAGAAAGTACTTAATCTACTTTCCATTTTTTCTCCCCAAAATTTATCGTCTCGTTTAATTAATTCTATTTTTAATGGAATTGCTTCACCCAACCAGACGGCAAAAATACATACAGTCTTATTGGAAATGTGAAGTTGACCCTGTACTTGATAATACCAGTTGTGATTTGTGTTTGTAAAAAAAAAATTGTTTTTTTTATCTTGCTTCCAGAACGTTATTTTTTTTTTTGCTATTGCTTCTTCAAATAGCATCCCACTAGCAGAAATCGGACATTTAATTTCTAATATTGTACTGTCATTTACCAAACCATCTGGGGTGGCTCCTAAGAACGGGAAAATATCATCAATAAATAACCCACAGTCATCGACGACAATATTTTCTTGAATGCAAAGTTGCCTTTTTGCAACTTGCTCATGGTCCCTACCATATTGAATAGATTTTATATTATCTAGAGAGCGGCCGTATAATATTGTTTTGACTAAATTAGCACAACTAATGGATTGACTTCGTTTACAGATATTACCAAATAAAGAAGCTGTTAACATGTTTCTTCTGCGTTCAAGCCACTCCCCGCTATCAGACTGTAAGACAGTTCGTCTTTCGACTGCCTTCTTTTCACTTTGTGAAATGTCGAGTAGCTTTAAGAATTCTGCCTTAGCACATTCATATGCATCTTGTTCCATATCCGTTTTTTCGCACAATTCGCCATAATGGTTATCAGGTGCTCCCGATTTTGTAAGCAAATGTCTCCCTTGTTTTTTTCGTAAAGATCTTTTGTCGTTTGTTTTAGAAGCCATTCTTCTTTTTGCTCTTTTCAATTCTAACCGTTTTAAAAAATTACTAGGACTTCTGTTGAAAATCTGCTTATGTAAAGAATAATAAGGTCGCTTGGAATTGAAAGAAACTACTGCAGCTGCACAACGACCCATATAGGACTGTTTTAAAGAATAATTAATTCTTTTTCCGCCAATAAATTTTGCAATAACTCCATTAAAACTTTCAACAATATTACTGTCTAAACAATATACTAGACTTCGTGCATTACTGACAAGCCGAGAATTAGCATCCATAATTTTTGAAAATATAATATTGTTTTGTAACTGTGGAACGTGATTGTAATCTAATATTTTATTCGGATCAAGTTTAAATTTGCAGAAGTATGGTAAACAATCTTTATGTTCACCGAAAACATGTTTGGGTCCATTTAATAAATCTTTCCTTAAATCGATAATTTTTTGGTCCAAAGCACTATTTGATTGCATCCTGTAATTTGCAGCTCCGACTACCGCCTTCCTAAGACGAAGTTTGTTGGTTGAAATAATTTTTCTGAACTCCAAAGGAAAGCCAGTATCTTTTGTAATTTTTTCAATTTGATTGCTGTAGTTTCGAATTAAGTGGTTAGAGCATTCTATTTTCTGTACTGTAATATTGGGATATGGGTGACTGTTTCTAATTCTGGCATAAGTACTGGAGTCTCCATCGGCAATGAGGGTTGAATATATAAGACCGTACATACTCATCGATTGTTGGAAGCCATCTAAAATTGCTTCAGCTTCCATTCCGCTTGACGAACCAACATAATTTTTAAAGCAAGTGTGCTCGGGCATAGGAATTTTCAAATTTATAGCTCTTGCGCAGGTTGTACAGTACTTGTTTTTAACTGCCATGTAAATAATTTTTTTTGTGCGGTAACCGATAATCGTAGCAGCTCCTGAGAGGGCGGAGTAGTTGGTTTTATAAGATCGCTTGGACCAACACGCATCAGCTACTACAGTGATCATCGGCGTCCCGTTTTCGTCAACATCGCCGCTTTGAATAGCCAGTTTTTTTTCTTCGTCGGCTGCCGCAGCCATACTGGTAAATTTGGTTTTCTCCCACCATTCACAAACCTTCTTATGGCATTTTCCATATCCAGCAATAGATAAGGACGGAATTTCAAGGGTAGCACATAGCTCTTCCATGCCCGAATAACCCGATCCTATGCTCATTATTCCCGACACAAAAGATTCGTTGATGCCAATGCCTTCTTGTAGGCTTTCGGACGTTTTAAGTTTAAAAGTTTTACCACATAACACGCATTTTAAATTAAAAGTAGAATTCAAACCATTTCTATTTTCTGAGGTAATTTGTAAATGCTTTAAATTGCAGTTAAAAAGGGAATCATGTTGACTAATACGTTGGAGTTGTTTAAAAAAATAATCAAATTGTACTACTCTGCGCCCTTCTATGCAAATATCATCGCTTTCTTCTACCACCTCTTCAATAGTAAGCTCCTGCTCCGATTCTTCACAGCTCCATCCTTGGTCTTCGGTCACAGGTAATTTCGCCAAAGAATTACTGTTTTTTTGCTCCTAAACAATGTAGAAATAAAAACTGATTACCATGCTATTCAATCTGATTTTGAGATTGTTAATATAAATTTTGGTAAAATACGAACCTATTATCACGATGTTGGGAACACGTGTCATAAAAATCATAAAAATTCAAAAAAATTCCCGCCCATCGACAATATATTTTAAGAGGGCCAACTCAGGTGCATGTAACAAATGTTCCGATATATTAGGAATATACGTAAATAGGTTACCTAAATAAAATACGTAAATAAAAGTACCTTTTCGACAGTAGTGGCTGATGATCCAATAAGAATATCCTCGTGCTCTAAATCTTCCAAGTTTGGTCCTTTGTGTGCAATATTTACGGTAGGCTCATTTGGTTCTATCGTATGTTGGTGTTCTTGCTGTATTTTTTCCTAAATAAAAAAGCAAAAAAATACATTAAGGAATTAAGATGAAAAATTCCCCCCCCCCCCCTCCCCCCTCCCGGGACTCCGACGCACTCAAATTCATTTGTTATTTGAAGAATACCTTGTTTGGAGTATTTTTTCCGGCTGCCATGGATAAATCATGTTTTGATCTACAAAGAGAAAAATAATATTATTATTTGGAACTTTACGACACAAAACATATACAGAATTTCTTTGATTTGACAATGTGTGTGTGAATGGTTACGTATTTATACGCAGAAAGGCGATATTTTTGTTAATTTCCTTTAAAAGTTTTTTTGTCTATTTCTCAAACACCATGTACATTAAACATTATTCACTTAATTTGAAATTTTAGATAAAAATAAATAAACGGTAATAAACTGGTTAACTCTTTAAACCCGTTATGCAGAAAGTATAAGGTAATTTTTGTATTTATTACCAAACACCGTGCACAAAATGTGCGGCAAAATATTTATGTAACTTGCCGAACACCGGCCGTCCTACATATATTATAGCTATGTATGTGTACACATTTAATAGCATCTCCCACACGCACACTACGGAGCGACCGAGTTCCGCGCCCGCTCAAGGCCGCCGCGCAGAAAAGTCTCATAGTGAACTGCGCTGTAAACCTATCGGTCTTTACTTTTCTGCACGGCGCGACTCGTGTCGAAGTGTGCGTGTGGTACAAAACAAGCCAGCTGCCGATAGACATGAACTTCGTACTAAAGAACGCACAGGCGATGTTATATTTTTACACGCTTGGATGTCCAGCCGTTAAAAAGTACATCACGAACAATATTTACACGAAAAAAGACAATTTGTGATTACTTACTGTTTTTGTAGCTTCCTGATATTGTTGCAATCTTTCAAGTGAGTCGGTATCCTACCTTTAGATCCATTAATGAAACATTTTGACGGCATTTTCAAAATATATAGGCTATAAAACGAGGAGCGTATAGTTTCACCGCCTATCAACGGGAGATTCTAGCCCGGAATGAGTAAAAGCTCTGGAGTGTGTTAGAATTTGGTGTAAAATGATGTATTTATTTAATTGTTAATATCCACAGATATCATAACGATAATAAGAGGCCGTACTTCTACAGATGTATGTATTATGTACATATTTTGAATTAAAAATATTGTGTAAAATCATTATTAATGCGACAATCATAGATTTAAGTTTAAAAAATGGGTTGTATGGTGTATCAATGTTTTTATTTTTCATGGTCGAATGCCTACATCAATTACAAAAAAAAATAAGCAGATTGAAAAATAAAGGTCCATTATTTGGTAACAAAAAATATCAAGTCCGAGAATGACACATGAAAGGTAGTATTAAGCCGTTTTAGAGAGCCGTTTTTCAGAAAATAACCATTCTGCCCCTATAACACACTCTTAACATTTTTCATGATAATCCTCCGGTAAGTCACCGAAAGACCGAAACACGGCCGCGAGCCGAACGGCCGTAAATCGGAATCCCGAGTCCCGAGTCCCCGATACAGAAACTCCCGCTATTGTCTCGGCATTAGCCTCAACGGCGCTCGCCGCTCTTCGCTTGACAGTCGCCGCTATTGTCGTGCCCGTCTTAGATTGTGACCATAATATGGAGGATGCTGCATGACGATTCTTTAACCTTCCCAATTGTCACCTTTCACTACTTAAGCCGCGGCACTCCGAATTTCTACCGATTTCTTACTTATTTCCCTTAATCATTTGATAGCTCTTAAAAAATATATGTTATTTTGAAGATAACATATATACATTCCCCACGCCGAAACGCAAATTATATGAAATTCCCTCGATAGAAAGTGTTTTTTTGAATGCTGTTTTAGACAACCCCACGAGATTTTTGCTCCATTTTAAACGAGTCGTGTTTTATTAAACATTTTCACAATTTTCGCTTCAATTTTATCGTTTTAATTATTAGCGCGCTCTCTCCAACATTCGTAATTACACATCTCTCCATCTTTTTCTTTTGAGGCTTACTACCGGGCCTTAAGAGAGAATAACCATACAAAACCAGAAATATGTCATCTTTAAACCAAATTTTAGACGTATTGACTCTTTTCCATAAAAAATTATAAATTTATTTCGAAAGAATATGCTTTTATCTAGTAAAGCTAAGTTTTAAATTTTGAGAACTATGATTTTTTTAGTACAATGAGGTTTTGGCAGATTTGTTAAATTTTCAAACAAAATTTTGTACAACTCACATTTCCAATCATGTAATCAAGTAGTAAAATAAATCAATAAATTACCTGATAAAGCTATGTTTCAATATTTTAATTTTAGTTTAAATAAAATCATTTAAAAAAAACATTCGTATCTACACTTGTTTTGCGACGAAAATACTTCATTTTATCTATTTATTTAGGGTCTTACAAACTAATATATTTAAGATTTTTTTACATTCTTATTTTGCTTGGACATTATTGAAAAATGATAAATACGTACATATGAAAAAAAATAATTACAAAAAGTACATAATTTTAATAGTTTTATCATCACGCCTTTCAGCATTTTTGAATGAAGGTATAAATTCAAGCAAATTTTGAATGAAATAAAATCGATATTGAGTTATTATTTAAAAAAAAATTGGTACGGAGAATAATTAATCTTTCTCATTGGAACCGTCCTGTACGATCGTTAGAACATCTTTCGACGAAATATGAATTCTCGGCCGTTGGCTGGTTAAAATGGCCCTTAAACTAGCAGTCGCGAGATCCATGATAAAATACTTTATTATTACACATTTGTGAGAAACATTATACAATAAGGTTCTTCTAATAAATTTTTGTCACAATGTCTTTTAATTTATTTTTGTAATATTTTTTATTGTAGTCCTCGTGAGATAAAAAAATTTAAATAATGTAACAAAATAAAATTTACCACGTAAACAAACAATAAACACAAATTTTCAGATTTATGATACATTTAAAGTACATGAGTAGAATTTAAAGATGTAGATCAAATATAAAAAAAACTTTTCACTTTAAAAAAAAAAAAATCCCACCACATTAAAATAATCCAAAAACAGTAAAAAAAGCATCATAAAAAGTTTAACCAAATGTTGCAGAGAATCAACAAAATTCGGGAAATGGAAAATGTTCATATTTTATTCCGGAAGCCAGAATGCATAGACCAGGTTTTTCGGGAAGCAAGAGAAAGTGATAGTTGTTGCCCAAGAGAGTTATGCAAAGTCCTAGAATATTGTTAACCTTTTTACCTTCTCGTCGAATGTGCTGTGTCTTCAATAGTTATTTCATCAGTACTCCATAGACACGGAATTAAAATAATAAAATACGAACTCTTTCGTTCTGCTTGTTGGTTGTTGGTTGGCAACACTCCTTTTGTCATTGTCTGTTGGGCGATTTAAATAATATAAATCTTGGCGGGTGGCTTTCGCCCAATTGACTAATTGAATGGAGGATCGGTTTGTAGAGGCGAACGGGAAATCAATTTGGGAAAATGAATCACCGCTCGAGAATCGGCTTTAATGGCCGGAATACCAAAATAAGAAAAGGTAAAACACGGCGGCCATAAATTAAAGTTGCGAATACGATACAAGCAGTGGTTGTAAGTTGTTACGTAGGCATTAGATTTAAAATCAACGTTATTTCCTCTGGATACCTGAATCGTTTCGTTTTTTTCTTCACACGTAAAAACGTTACAAAATAAATTACAGAAAAAAATTGGCGCCTATTTTCAACTTTTCCCATTTTCTTTTGTTCGAATGTTTTCTACTACTGAAATCGCCTTTTTTAGCGGGATCAATATTTATTTAAGTTGAACCAATTATTATTTCAGACGAATCACCCTAATCACGACAAATTGGTGGCCCCGACGCGATGTGATAATGTTTTTAGTTAATATTATGTATTTGAAAAACTTACCGAGATAATTGTTGGAATGATGCATCTCAGTGACGTTGATCCTGCACGCCCCCTGAGGAATGGTGGTCAGCAGCGTGTACCCTAAAGGCATCTGCGGGCGTGTAAATAGGCCCGACACCAGGCGGGAACCGCAGGCGCTCTGCCCCGGCGGCGGGTTGGGGCCCCATGCGGACACCACTCCGTCAAGTCCCACAGCCTGGGAAAAGAAATACAAAAACATTGTTATCAAAACCAGAAAAATATTTC
This sequence comes from Limnephilus marmoratus, assembly GCA_917880885.1. Lineage (NCBI taxonomy): Eukaryota > Metazoa > Arthropoda > Insecta > Trichoptera > Limnephilidae > Limnephilus > Limnephilus marmoratus. The sequence continues at coordinate 48,920,556 of OU862924.1, read as the reverse complement.
AGGAGGAAAAAGACCGACAAATTGCGGAAAGAAACGCTTTTTCTTTCTGACCGTTGGAATTTAGAGCGAGATATCAATAATAAATGTTGTTTGCAGCATAGCAAGCAGGTGACTCAGGATTATTATATTCCCTTCCACAAATTTAGTCCCTAGTTTTACCTTTAATTCGTCCAACAAGTCGTGAATTTAAATGTTCTTAGAGTAACGAGCCAATTACTAAGTGACAAAGTTACTTAGATTGGAGTAAAAGCACGAGTAGCTTATCTGCAGTCATCAGTATGTAACGGCACACTGAAAAACAACCACTTAGCTATGAACCATCGTAAAACTGTTTCAGAAAAAAGAGCCAATAAACCAGCTTCTGGATGCGGAAAACACATTACTTGTAAAATAAATACAACCGTAAGAACAAGATTTTCCTGCCTTCCGTCTTTTAAGATTATCATTTCTACTAATATTGGAAAAATAGAATATTACCTCAGGTTCCTTTTACCCCGTATAAATTTTCCACGAAGACAGGTAGAAATATTTTAATTATTTACCGGTGTTACTTATGGTTGTACTTTTGGTTATAAGTTAATATAGGTAATCTATCTCAGCTGTATCTGGGGCTTTGTCTCAAAGAAATGATTAGCTCAAGCAATGTTTTTAAAGACAGAAAAATAAATTCAAAACATAAAAAAAATATCCAGCGCAAGCATCCATCTGTACCTACGTCATAAATTTTACCATAACCAATATCATTCTCTTTTACGGCTTGACTAAATTACCGATTAAAGAATCGAATGTGTTTATATAATCGACCTTCCTTATAGCCACTCTTATAGTAGTTGCGTTTGAAAAATATAACATTTATGTAAATATTGATAGATTAAATAATATTCAATAAGAGTTTACATGTTTGATTTTAAGCGTGATTTTGTGACGCTAATCGATCTATATTGGATTATTATTTGTATGGCCACTTAACATAATCCAGAGGTCAAATCATACATAATCGAGTTTGAGTCTAGGTACTTGGAGCCCAAGATGAGCAGCCGTAACATTTTCATACACCTTAATTTTGGATTTGAGGCCAAAATAATCTTAAAATAAGCTGGATGCACAGGGTTACGAATGAAGATGTTATGTAATGAATAACTTATTACTTTGTATAAAACCACTATATTTAAAACAATATCAACCTGTTTCGACAACAATGTTGTCTTCATCAGGATATGTTACTATGAAATAGTAACATATCCTGATGAAGACAACATTGTTGTCGAAACATGTTGATATTGTTTTAAATATAGTGGTTTTATACAAAGAAACATGTTGATATTGTTTTAAATATAGTGGTTTTATACAAAGTAATAAGTTATTCATTATATGAAAAATGATGCCACAAAATAAATTTGCGAAGTTTGAAGAAGAAGATGTTATGGTTCGGATTAAGGGTCGACCGAGATCTCGGTCTCGGTCTCGGCGTTCTCGGCTGCAAATTCTACCGAGAACTCTGTCTCGGTTCTCGGCGAAAAATCGCCGAGATTCTGGGCCATAACCGAGACCGTTGTAAGTAGGTATGGAATAGGATAATGGGATTCAAATCTAACGCACGCGTCCACATTTGTCACTTGGTGTCAGTGTGTGAGAGAGCTGTCGACTGTCTAAATACAATTTATGGGAAGCTCATGATTTCATAGACTTGGGAGATGAGCCTATGACCTATGACGAAAGCAGTTCAAGTGCTGTGATAGAAATAGCGCTTGATAGCTTTCTTAGAGAGCAAAGACTGCAAAGAAATGCAAATATTTTTGAGTATTGGTATTCGTCACCATATCAAGCACTTAGGCCTGCAGCAAAAAAGTTTTATCAGCACCGCCTACTAGCAAGTGAACAGCTCTTTAGCAGAGCTGATTAATTATACGACATGAGGCGGTACTCTTTGAAGGGTGAAAACGCAGAAAAATTGCTTTTATGTGCTATAACATCGTGTTGTTCAATTTTGATGAATAAAACTATTTAAAAAAAATGATTATTACATTCTTAAACATACTATATTATGCAAAAATAGCGCATCTTCTTTTATTTTCTAAATTTATCTATTCACGGTCTCGGCTCTCGGTCTCGGCCGAGATTTTAATTTATTCTCGGTCTCGGTCTCGGCCGAGAACGAAAAACCTGTCTCGGTCGACCCTTAGTTCGGATGAATAATGAAACGGAAGTAATTATAACTATAAAAATCCGAAAACTTCAATATCTTGGACATGTGATGAGACATCCAGATAAGTATGAGATCCTGCATCTCATAATGTAGGGAAAGATTGCCGGAAGACGGGGCCCTGGAAGAAGGAGTACCTCATGGCTGAAAAACCTGAGACAGTGGTTTGGCCAGTCTACCATAGAGCTGTTCCGGGCCGCAGTAAACAAATTCCGCATAACCAACATGACAACCAACGTCCGTTAAACGGACAAGCCACAAGAAGAAGAGGAAGGCCAAAATAACCTACCAAACAATTTTTTTTAGTTTTCTCAGAGATTGGGAGGACGATAGCCTTTTTCAGGGATCTGGCACCTCTCCACACTTGAGTGAGAGTTTAAATAATTTTGAGAACACTGAGTTAATTCTGCTAAACACCTCTTCAGGACCACGCCCGGTATTCCATCAGGCCAGATGGATTTTTCTACTTGCAACTCATTTAAGACCCGGAGAACCTCTCCCTTTACAGTTATTTGGTTCCTTCATTTGGAAACCGCAGTGCGGAACCGAAGGGTGAGGTTATCCACAACTTACCCCCCCTGGTATAAGTAACGGATGGTTACTCCTTCAAGGCTCTCGCAAGATTCAATTTTTGAAATAAAACTTTTTTATGCACGCTAGACTTGGGGAGTAAGCCGGTGAATGCGTGACGAGAGCGTTACGAAAAGCGAGGCGAACGGTAGTTGAGAAGGAGATATAAGTTAGTGAAGATTGAAAGAGAGAGCGTTACGTTTCGTATATTACTGTAGGGGCAAGAGAGAGAGGTGCGAGCACACATTTTCTTTCTCTCTTTCTCTCATAGCCAGTTAAGTTTCGTATATCTAAGACACAGTGCAGGCCTATTGTCTGTATCACTCTGTAGGAGCAAGAGAGAGCAGTGCGCGTGCACATTTTCTTTCACATCTTCCTATCATATAGATGGAGCTAAAGAAGTTTTACTCCAATCATGTATGTACACAATACACACTCGTTTTTTTGTTGTTGTTAAACGTAGCTACATTTATTTATTTTTATCAAATCTAGACCTCCAGTGTCCCTGCATACGTTGTTAGAAAGCAGTATGCAAGTGCTTAACAGGAAAAACAAAATGCAAATAATAGATTAGTAAACACAAATATGATTAAAACAAGGCAAAAGAACTCGTTCCTGAGGCTCCATGAGTTTAAATTAATCGTTAAGGTTAACTTAAAGTTAAGGTTAACCGAAGGGTAGAGTTTTCCGCGTAAATTTTGCCAACTGGTAACCCAGCTTTCTCGCGGGCTTGGTCAGATGTGGAAAAAAAGTAGCTTTGGTCGTGGTTGACCTGAGCTTATTTAAGAATTCTCCTGCAATCCTTTTCCCATTATTATATTCCCGGTATTACGAAAGGTTATCCAAGGAACCATTTTTCCGGAGCACATTATAATGCATCTAATCTCTTGTTGATTTTTGTTATTTGTTTTTGGGGAACACCCCAATTTCATGTTCCCAAAAATACTTTTGGCCGTGAAAATCCAAAATCACATCCGAATTTGTTGATTTATTTAATTAATAATATAATGTATTGCTGTTTTTATGTTGCTCAACTTTTTCATGATGTTTTTTTTATTTTCATTATATTTTCCTATTCACATCACAGTGGTGGTGGGTATGTTATATGTGTATGTGTATTTGTGTATATGGTTGTTAGGCTAATGTATTTGTGTATGTGGTTGCTAGGCTAATGCGTTTATAAATTTAAATTATTATTAAATTACATAATACATTTTGTACAAAAATTTGAGTAGTCCCACAAAGCTGTCATATGGCAGCTTGTCTGCAGGTTCTAACAATTTAAACATTCTTAATATAATATCTAAGAAAATATTTGTAAATACATTTATAGTTTTAAGGAAACATTAGAATAGATCACATAGTAATATTAGATAATTTAACTTACAACCATAAATATATAAGATATTTCAATATACCTGCCTAATAACAAGATATACAGGCAGCTATATTAAGATATTCAAAGATACATGGAGTTTTCGTTCATTAACCATAGTTTTATCATTTTAGGATTTAGTCTCTCATTTTTTTCAAATTTTATGTTTTTATTGATTTTATTAAAAATCACTGGTATTAGATATTCAAGAGTACGGCTTCCATATTTATTTAATATTCGAGGAGTTTTTAGGCCCTTTCCTTCTCTAAATCTTGTGGTATGTTTGTGTACAAGTAGGTGTTTGTAAGGGCTTCCCCCCATATTATCCATAATAGTAGTGAACCAGTGGAGACCTTTTATTGTTAGTAGGCTCTCTGAGCCATACAGTAGTTTTAAGTTATGTTATGTTATGTTATGTTATGTTATGACAATTTTTTTTATTATGGCAGTTTGTAAATTTTCAATATATTTAATGTAAGTAGTGCTTGCATGTCCCCAAGTTCGAATACCATATCTAAGGATGGATTCGACCATAGAAAAATATATGAGTTTAAGAGTACAATGAGGCAAAATAAAATGATTATTTAATTTGTGGTTGGAACTAATCTGAGGAACTAATCTCCTGCTGAGAAGCTACTTGCAGTAGCTTAGCGGGTAATAAATTCCAATTGTATGCAATTTTTATACAATAATAAAAAAAAAATTAAAATAAAATAAAAATCCTGAACCACAGTTCAGCACGTAAAATTGTAAGGCATCTCACTGCTTCTTAAAGAGATTTTACCAGAATATCGCCGCGTCAAAACGGTTTATGGTAAAAGTGACTAAATGACATACTAGTATATGGATTAGTGGTTAGTGGGTTCGGCTGATGGATATAAATGAAGTAGCATGAATAATTATAATTATCGCTGGTGGATGTAGATCAATTGCCGGCGGATTTAATTACAACAGGTGGGTTGTTGACGGTTGTATTGATGGCTTGATTAAGCGTTTGTTTGATTAGATTCCCGCCATGAGAAATGTTTTGTGTAAACACGAAATTGCGTAGTTCCCGTGTGCCTACAATGTCGAATTATGGTCATGTTAGGTAAACTGGTTATCCTACTGTTGGGTTAATTGACTGGAAAGATGTAAGCTATAGCATACCTATAGAAATGTAATTGTAGAGTAGGATGAAATCAAAGGAATTCTCTATCGTGGTGCACGATCTCAACTAAATCCAACTTTTCTACCATACACTTCAAGGAAAGTTTAATATATCATTCTGAGTAGCTAGAGTGTGTGAGTAGTTAGTGTGTGCTTCAGAGAGTTACAGAGGCCCGGAAAAATAAATGAAAGACGAAAGACGAATGCAGACATCAAACATGAAAAAGTCACATGCCAGCAAAATCTCACGTTACTTGAAAAGAATATACGAAGTGGCCCAAATTTATCTCACCAAGAGTGGTGTGGGGTCAAGATTGGAAGAAAAACTGCTCACGTAATTAATGTATGCCCCTTTAGCTCACATCATTTGAAAATTCAATAATTATATTCAAAACAAATACTAACTTTCCTTTACAAGAACTCAAACACATTTAACACTTCACAAAATTCTCGCAATACTAGAACAAGACATGCACACCAACTACAAATACCAAAAACAAACACATCCTTTGGACAAAAACACTACAAATACCAGGCTATAAAACTATACAATTCTCTTCCAACTATACAATATAAAACAACTAATATTATTGAATACCAAAAACATATAAGGAACTGGCTACAATCCAAACTTTTAATTTATAATTTTGTCGAATTGAAGTCGATTTTATATTTTAATTTTTATTGTTTCTCTTTTTTATATTAACTAAGAACACTGTTTTGTTTTAATTTACAACTGAAAAATGTCCTCTACAACACAGGTGAACTTCTAGTGTGGAGGACAATATATTTAACCTTTGTAATATAAATATACAAAGAATTAATAAATAAATAAAATTTGAGCAGGATTATGCGAAATATCTTTAAGGCAGAGAAAGAATGCCAGCTTTCAGTTTGTACGTACGTAAGAAGTGACAATCGGTACGTTAGCGATGTTCATTACCTTTTTTGATATGCCGATTATATCAATTCTTCGGAAAACTATTTGTTATTATGTTTAGGTAAACAGGTTACGGCACAGGCAGTAGTAGGGCATTAAATTAGTTTTTACGGCCGCTTGGAAAATCGCCAACTATTCACCAGAATTAGCCTACTCGGCGGCTTACATACCCAAATTTTGTATCTTTTCTGATGGAGGTGAACAATTTTAATAATGAATGGAGTGTAAAAGCACATACAGAAAATACAATATATTAGATATTGAAACACCTTTTCTATAAAATCCATGTTTTGGCAGTTGCTTACTTGTTTTAACAGTCACCCAGTCATCAATACTAAACTTCCCATCTGAACCATGTTCCTCAACAAGAGTAAAAAAATCAGGGACCTTGGAGTATAACTTGACTCTAATTTACTGTTTAAAAATCATAAAAAAAACACATCTTAAAAAAGCCTACAAACAAATGGGCTTGATGTTACGTGTCATAAAACCATTTAATAAACCGTTCACACTACAACCACTATACATGGCGTACGTAAGATCTCAACTTGAATTTGCATCTGTCATTTGGAATCCTCAATACCGAACTTACATAAATTAATAGAATTGAAAACGTTCAAAATTTTTTTTGAAACACCTGTCGTATCGTTTTGAAAATCATCAGTGTAACCCAATCAACCCTATCGTTTCAGTACAAAGTTGTGAAGTGCCTTATTGACTCTCCAGCCCTGTTAGAAAGGATTGCATTTCATTGCCCTGAACGCAATACCAGATCGAATACCTTATATATACATATGTACAACAATTGTATCTGTAAATCTTATAATACCCTTAGAGATATTGACATTTTCCACATTTGCCTTAAATCGTTTAAAATTAATTTCATCTTACTTTTTTTACATTAGTTCCACACAGAAGGCCCTGAGAAAATAATTCCCCAGAGGGCCTATGTCACCTCTGAGGTTGCTATGTGGAGAGTCTTTTTAGGAAAAGGAAGGAGAGGAAGTTCTGGGAAGGAAAAGGGTATTAGGGGTGGGTAGGAATCTGGGTCAGTTTGTCCAGGAGTGATGGACATATGAATCCATCCCTCCCACTACGGTGCAAGGCGGTGTTCCGAGAGAGTACGGCTGGAGAAGTCAAAGGGACTCCCTCAACCCGACCACCTCTCCCGATCCGGCCTGCCATACAGCTGGTGGATAGACGCATCCACCGCCAAGACCCGGACAAACCTTGCCCCATGAACCCGGGCACCCCTGCTAAGTCACCAAACGTAGCGAACCACTTGAGGTAACCTATGGCAGAGGTGTTGGTAATCCAATAAATGGTTCCCGGGGCGGTGGTACCCATATCCGCCTCCCAAATTTACTAAATCAAAGCTATTATTTCTGTATTTTTTTTATTATTTCCATTTTATTTTTTGAAGTGAAACTACTAATACGGCTGTGATTTGGATTTCGGATGAAACGGAAATGACGATTAGTGCACCTGCAACCCACCAACTGCGCTCATCGGCCGCTTTGATAATGATGTCACTTTTAAAGGCTCCTATTGGTTGAGATACGAAACGGAAATTACGCGAGGTCTGCGCTCATTGTCGCTTCGATTATGACCCCACTTTTCAAGTATTGGTTGAGATTGTATTGGTAAAGTTTCGCTTCTGCGTGGAAACTGCACTCGATTTTTTTTAAACTTACATTACGTACTATTATAACTTTTAAAACTTCTTTCTTCCCAATCAGTAATGATAAATAATATCATAAATGGAACTTAACTGGTTTATATTATACTAGCAGACCCGGCCACACGTTGCTGTGGCTAACGAAACACAACGCCATTACCCAACCTTTATAAAATCCACACCACCCGCTTGCTAGCTGCCCGCTGCCTGAATTGAATATTTGAATTTCTCGGCTTTTCTCTACTTTATTAAGCATGTATTATACTTATAAACCTTTCCCTTGAATCACTCTATCTATTGGTGAAAACAGCATGAAAATCTGTTACCTAGTTTAAAAGATCTATGCGCACATACATTTTGAGCGATTCATTTTATACTATGTAATGCAATTCGAGCGATCGCCACTAATTATTATACAATGCTTGCAATGCAACACTGGATATTTGAAAAGGAAAAATCAAATACCTACTTACTCTCGGACATCTATTTTCCAATTTCTTCCGTAGAACGAATTTCAAAAGTGACTATAGTACGGCCCGCCAGCCGTTTTAAATCGCACAAAAATATGTTTTCTTTAAATTTCTTGGCTTTTCTCCAACATACTATACATGTATTATACATATAAACATTCCTCTTTAATCACTCTATCTATTGGTGAAAACCGTATGAAAATCCGTTGCGTAGTTTAAAAGATTAACGCGCACATCCATTTTGAGCGACTTCATTTTATACTATGTAATGATAATGAAATGATGAAATGATGATGATGATGATAATGATGATGATAATGATTAATTATTTAATGTATGATAATTTTACTTACAACTGCATGTTTCCTAAATAAACTAAAATAAAAATAAAAAAAACATTTTCGAAAGAATTTAAGTACCCAACTTATTCTGCGAATCAAAATTATCAAAAATTCCTTTACGTAATTTAACTTATTCCTTTATGCTAATGGTTATCGAGACCTTCATTTAAATATTGAATAATATTCGCAAAGAAAATATTATTCAGAAATCCGATAAACAGAACCGAGCAAATTTATAAAAGAAAAAATACAGATTAAAAATGTATAAAAGTTAGGCTGTCTTTCGATTAGGAACCTTGTTCGTTAAGAATAGTAATGTAAATTTGAATTTAGAATGAATCGAAGCCATTTATTATTTAATCGAATGCTGACAAATAATTACGTATTGATAAATTCTAAAACAAAATGCAAAAGTTTTCCTATCAAATGTTAATCGAAAATTAATTCTTAAAAAAATTGGTCGGAGTTTTTCAGAATAAATTGTTTTTGATTAAATCGAAATTGATAGTAAAATCACTATAATTTGTCTAAAAAGTAAGAAATGGCAGAAGAAGAAACTGTTATGGACTTATGTGGTTTATCCTTTGGTATAGAGTTATCTATGGTCTCTGTCTAATAAACTCTGTCTGACGGCCGGCGTAGTCCAGTGGTAAGGCTCTTGACTAGCACTCCGAAGGTCGCGGGATCGAATTCCGGCGTAGCAAATAAATTTTATTTGTTTTTTGTGTTATTTCACAATTTATTCATTAAAAATAATATATAGTATATTTGCGGCACGTTCCAGAGTGGAAAATACTCTCAGTTTCGCCCTGGTGTAAGACCACCATTCAGAATTGAAACGTTACTTGAAATGGCATTAGCCGTGTTTGGTGACCAGATCTGAATAGCCAGGTACTTTGCCACCTCCCTCTTCCCGATCTCCTTCCCTTCCCCATTACCTTCAGCCTCACACATACCCCGATTGGGGATGCCATAGTCCCACTGGCTCCAGACGGGAGCAGTTGGGACTCTTGTGCGGTATTCATGTAAAAAAAGCCGTTATTTTAAATCAGTAAACAGTGTTTATTATAATAATATTATGTATTGTAATATTATGTATTGTATCTAATATTATGTACGTGCGTAATAATATTTTGTACCTACATACACCATTTGTCCTACCTACCGTCCAGTTGATTAGTCAGACATTTCCAATGTTTTGAGAAAATGAGGAAAGCAATAGGCATTCCATTTTTTTAATGTTAGTTCCACACAGGAGGCCCCGAGGAAAATAATTCCCCTCAGGGCCTATGTCATCTTTGTGGATGCTGTGCGGAGGAAAGGAAGGAAACCATGTTCCGGGAAGGAAAGGGGTATGAGGGGTGGGTAGGAATCTGTGGGTCAGTGTGTCCAGGAGTGACGAACGCGTGAATCAATCCCCCCATTGCAGTGCAAGGCTCCATCATTTCGAGAGAATATGGCTGGAGAACTTGAGGGAGTCCCAAGGCCTCTCTCCGGTCCGACCCGCCATGAATACCGTGGTGGGCAGATGCATCCGTCGCCAAGACCCGAACAAACCTCACCCCATTAACCCGGGCTAATGCTCACCATAAATCAAATATTAGGTATTTACCCGTGTTTCATATATTAAATATGCTATAAAATAATACCCGGAGGCACAACAGTCTTACAAGTTTTTTCTGAATTATAGTTGAAGAAGAAAAACACCAATAATCTATCTGAAGGAGAACGAGACAAAAATAAAAAGATAACGGCCACAACTGGCACTAGAACCCAGAACCTCTCGTTTTACCGAGACAAACGTTTTACTCATTCGGCTACTGACACCCATATTTGTCAATCTCATATTTCAAATTTTAGAATTACAATATTATCTTCAACTATTTTTTTTCCGGTAATGGGCATATTATACGCTTCAATTCTGCCTCGCAATTTGGTTGAAGCTACCAAATTGCACCGTGTAAACAAGACATTGAATGTTTCGATGTTATCGCGCGTCATCTTTCAACCGTATTGAAAATATTCAACTTGTTTTATGCCTCATCCGCACGTTTGGCAAACCTCAACAAACCTTCACAAACGCAAACGTGCGGATAGGGTGTTTGGCTTGGTTTGCGTAAGTTTGCAAGCGTTTGTTGCCGATTTGCCGAGTGTCGGTTTTTCGTCACAAATCAAAGGGAATTTGCCGCAAACGTTTGCAACGCATCCACACGTTTGTGAGCACTCAGTCTCGTCTGTGCAGTGGTGGCTAACGGACGTGAGTTGCGGTTAGTATATTCATGCGTGAGTTGTACTTCAAAATGAGTGACTGGTCAAATGAGGACGTTTACGATGCCGGGAATTCTATCAGGGAGAGCCATGCATTTGGGACCCAAGCCATAGAGAGCATAAGGATAATAAGAAGGTTACCGATGCATGGAGTCGCGTTAGTAACTTTTTGAAGAAACTAGTAAAGGAGCTGAAAGCCAAGAAGGAAATTTTTATATTCAGAAAACATCTAAAAAAGAAAGAAGAACGTATTCGTTTCTTCCACTTATTTTCTTGTATTTATAATAAAAATAACTTGAGGCGATCCTATATAGTCCAAGCAAAAATCGAAGAATTTACGCCCTTTTGTGGGAGGAGTTTAAAAATACTCGAGAAAAAAGCCTTTGGAAAGGTTGGAAAAGGTATTTGAGATTTTTTTTACAGGTTGATTTCGTAAAGGCCTGTAAAAACATTAACTCATTTTTTTCGCATTTTTTAATTGTATTAAAACAGAATTTTAAAATTGATTTCACGGAACAAAGCGACGCGGAGCCTAACGTTTAGGAGCGAACAGATAAAAAAAAAAAACGGGCGTGACTAGTTATGTAGCCCTTCGGTGGACGGCATAGAGTTCACTTTGAAAATCCAAATTCGTCTACTGCCGGCCGTATTGTAAAATAACAACGCGAAAATGCATATTTTATTTTATTCTGTGAACTTCGGGCGTAAATATCAATTTTTTTTAGCGATTATTATAAAAGAAACTGAATTTGCTACATTAAACAACAAAACCATATTCGAAAAGGGGTTTATAAATAGGAGAATTTGGACTTTTTACCGACTTTAAATTTTATTTTTTTATAGGCTTATTAAAAGACTTAAAAAAAACTGACCAATATTTTTTAGGGCCAAGATATGTTCTACACGCAGTATTTAATAGAAGCTTCTATAATACTTTTAAGCGATCCAATTTTCAAAACAAAAACATATAATTTTGTATGATTTTGCATTATTTACAATAGTTAATTTAATTTAATTCATTCATTTAATTTAATTTAATTTAATTTAATTCATTTAATTTAATTCATCTTAAGCCAAATGTTATGGCCGATGCAACAACCTCGACGTCCGTCACGCTTGCCTCTTCAGAACAAACTAATGCACTCGCAAGCGTGTGGATGGCCACGTTTGAATTCCGAAATCAAGCCAAACGTTTGTAGAGATTTGGAGTTTGCGGCAAGTGGCAAACGTGCGGATGAGGCATTATTTTCAATGCGATTGGTTCTGTTGTTCAATCGTGCGCATGCGCGAATGTGGCGTTGCATGCGCGCGCAGCACTGTGCGCGCGTATTGAAGTGTCAAACTGTGACTGATTATTTTGTAGCGAGTTGTCAACATAGAAAATGGTTTTTAAATGGAGGGAAGAGCATACGCCTCTGTTCTTAGAGCACTTTAAGAACTATCCAAGCCTGTGGAACATTAAATCAGAGGGCTATAATTCCCGCACGCACGACCTGTTTCGAAGACATTCTAAACTCTATGACAGCAATGTGATTCAATGGTCCACTTCAGAAAAGTACGTGTAAACAGCACACCCTTTCAATTATAAGCCGTTCAACCAAATCGCATCAATGTAGTTGAAGTGTATAATATGCCCATGACTAGAGGTTCTGGGTCCGAGCTCCAGTTGCGATCGTTATCCTTTTATTTTTCTGTCTTGTTTTCTTTCATATTTTCTTTACGATTATCAGTGTTATCTTCTTTAATGTTATATAAGGGAAAAACCTCCAAAAGTTGAAAAAGAGAGTTGTTCTAATAAGAATTAAAATAAAGTAATTTATTTATAATTAAATCAAGAAACAACATCTCAAAAACAAGTGTTCGGTGATATATTTATGACAGCTTTGCAGATCAATTTTGAAACAACTAATTTGCATCACAAAATAGCGCTTTGTGTAAACACACAAATGATTATAAAAGTGGTTCGATAAATCAATAATTTATGTGTCCCTTCTCAAGTTTGTCACAATGTCGGTTGCTTTCAACACAACCGATAAAACTTGTCGGTATGCAAAGTTTCAACTGTCCAAAGCCTCAATTCACTAATGAATCACTCGGATTGCAATTTCTTACATCATTGCAATTGAATTGGCCTATGGACTGCGGCGTGCACAGGTTATAATGCACAAATTCTCAGTACCTGCCGTAATTATCATTGTTGAGCAAATTCAATGGTCTCGTTCCATTGGGATTATATTGTTTGTGCGGTTTCATAGACGATTTAGTCACAGTCGCTTCTTATTTTACGCTATATTCCTCATGGGTAGGTACTAGGTGAGTGGAAATGGCTACAAAATGCATTTCGTCTTAGCACCCGTTATGACGACTGGTTTTTTTGTGTTTGTTTTCATAGCTGCTTTGAAAATCGTTTTTCTGGGATGGGCTGCCACTTCGGAGGTCAATGTATTAACATATGAGCTAAGCAGATGATATGGTTCTGATGGCACTGTCAATAAGGGGATTACGAATTCTCCTGAAACCAACATGATTTATAATGCGAAAAAAACAGGACTGTTGGTCATAAAACATGGGGAAGGCAAAAAAACATTCGCCCTGCCTTTTTAAACGGTGAGCTTCTGAAAACAGTAGAATCCACAATATTTTGGACACATAATCAACAATGAGTTAACGGATGACGAAGATATTGACAGGCAGAGGCGAGTACTGAGCACAAAATGCAACATGCTCAGTAGAAGTTTTCAGCTCTACAGTCCACGGGTGAAAAGGACGCTCTTCTTAGCTTTTGCACCACCCTGTACACATGCGTGCTCTGAGTAAACTTCAAAAAGAGAACCATGGAAAGGCTTCGGGTGTAATACATTTGCATACCATTTGAAGTTCGGACTTCGCAGGCCTGCACATTGCCTCCTCAATGTTTACTAGAGTTTACTCATCAACATTTTCGATTGAGTTACACTAATATTGTCTTCATTTAATTAAATATTACAATTTGAGGTTTTACTCATAAAGTTAAAAAATAAAACAAGGATATTTAATTATATGATATATAAATTTTATTATATGAGGTGAACGTAACGAGCAGTTACGCCGAAAAGAGAATAAAACATAAATAAATGATAATGATGCCAGTATTTTAAAACATTATCAAATTTTATAAAAATGCAATTAGGAATGTTGACGGCAAAATGCGTAAAAGATTGCTTCACTTTAATTATTAATAGTGGTTGATTCACCTAGTTCAATGTATTTCAATGTTCTGGGTGTAGTACGATCATGTTTCCGATGAAAAATTATATGTACATTCCAGTCTAAGTGTTGAGATTGTCATCATTATGATTTAATGTCTAAATTATTGGTGATCGGACGACGGCGCAGGTGATTGTGAATTGAAGGTGATTGCCGATAGCGAGTGGGTTAGAGTTGGAACACGATTAAAAAACATGTTCACATTTGCTGCACAATAATTATGATAATAAGATATAATAAACACTTTGATATTTCATTTCATCTAATCACGAAGCAAAAAATTGATGTCCACGAGGTGCAAACAATAATTGCAAGGGAAATGGTGAAATAATGGGCCGTATTCATAAAAAAAGGTTATGCTTAAACTTGCAGAATATAAAGGAAATCCTTCAGCTCGCATTCATAATATACCTAGTAAAACCTTACACTTATAGGGTATGAGCATATCCTTCACAAAAAGTATTTGGTTATTCATAAACGTCACCTTTTACTCTAAATAAAAAGGATATCCTTCAATAATTTCGAGTGTGGTCAGTAGCAAACACAGTCGCGTAGTGATCAGTTGTAGCTATGGCAGATGTTGTGGAACTGAGAGAGATTAAACACTACAAGCGGGGTTTTTAACACCTGTTCGTGATTACAAAGATTTTTTCCAAAATCACGGGGGCATTGGCAATTTCATCTGCTATGAACTGCAGTTTGGTTGAAGCATTATCTTTTTTCTACTTTCACTATCGCTGCTTGACGAATACATCTTCTCTGATCGAAGTACTGTACTCAAATAACACCGATAAGAAAGAAATACCGTAAATAAACAAACCATCGAAAACAGCTTGGAACCTGCCGCGGCACAGTCACAAGCCAACATGCCGAAAACCTTTTACTTATTCTTGGAGGATATTCTTGCAAGTATAAGGTAATCATTATGAATACGAAAAAAATGCTTATACCTACTCCTACCTTTTCCTTCAACTCAATACCTTATACTTCTACCTTATACTTACAAGAATATCCTTCAGTTTTATGAATACAAATAATTTTAATAATAATATTTAATATAAAAATCTATTAGTCAGATGTTCCAGATTTCCCTTGTTCATCGACTTTCTCGTAAAATAATATCTATATTTCCAAAATTCTGAAACTTCATTTTAACATTTTCACGTGACATAATTTTCTAAATACTTCAAGGTTTACCTGTTAAAATCTCCGATACAAGTTGAATGAATTTTTCATACTTTATATATGTTCCGATCAATATCAGGGTCGTGTGCGTGGAAATTATTATTACCAATAAATGATGCCGTCTGAATTCTGCAGAAGCCATCTCTAGTCTGTGGTGGTCGCGTATTGGCGCCATCTATAATGGTCCCCCGGCAGAGACAGGTATTAATCGAAGTTTTAATATCAATAAGCTGTGAGAATAAAGCTTGGTTATCAATAATACTTTAACCTACCCAATTTTATTTGAGACAAGGTTCTCTTGAAAATATGCTGTTAAAATATCAGACCATGATAGAAACGGAACCATTTTCAGAGCGTGTTCAAAATCGTAATATAGTTAATTTTTTGTAAATATTAACTTCAAATTAACGACATCTTAGTAACGGAAATGGGAGATCTTGGCATAATAATGGACGAGAAACTAGACTTCACGGTCCACATTCATCAAACAGTAAATAAGGGTACGAAAACATTAGGATTTATATTAAGAACAAGTAAAAACTTTGAATCATTATAAATCGTTAAACTATTGTACACATCCCTTGTTAGAAGCCCAATAGAACATAACTCCATAGTCTGGTCACCCTTCTACAAAGTTCATAATCATAATGTTGAAAGAATTCAGAGAAAATTTCTACGTTCCGTAAAGTTTAAACTTAACATCCCTTTAGAGCACATAAATTAGTGAATATTTTAAATAT
The DNA here is from genome assembly GCA_917880885.1 of Limnephilus marmoratus. NCBI lineage: Eukaryota > Metazoa > Arthropoda > Insecta > Trichoptera > Limnephilidae > Limnephilus > Limnephilus marmoratus. The sequence continues at coordinate 48,904,391 of OU862924.1, read as the reverse complement.
TCCAACTTTAGAAAACAGACGAAAAATAAACGACCTAACCTTTTTATTATATTCGATTATTGTGAACTCCTGCAATTAATAAATCTACATGTACCTAAACAAACATTAAATTTTACATACATACATCTCATTCCAACTATAGTTTGCATTCCCCAATACAGCGTTTCCATAGTCTTGGTAACAAATACTTAAAAAATATGCATGTATTTGACAACAATTTGAACTTGGCAAACTTCAACGCCGTATGTGCCAATTATTTCTACCTAATTCATAAACTATTGTGAACACCAATTTAAACATTTTTATTAATATTATTGTTGATTTGTAAGATATTCCCAGATTATCTATTTTTATAAGAATAAAGACATAATACAATAAAAACCATTATTATTATTATTTTCTTAACTTAAATTCTATGATACCTACTTCGTCTTAACTCTTATTTTTATGTAAACTATATTTTGTTTCTTGTATTTTATTTTACCTGCATCTTGTCGACTCTTTATTTTCACTGTAATTAAAAAAAAACATGTACTGCATTATATGTAAAGCCCTTTGGGCGTTTAAATAATAATTAAAAAAATATATACACATATAAATAAATTAAGGGAAACCTCAGGGCTTCCATCATCGTTAGGAATGCTGTGTTGAGGGTCTTTATAGATAATAATATAATATATATCTTTATGATATAGCAAAAGAGCTAGTTCATCGGAACACCTTCCAACGCAATTCCGGTGAGGAAAAAATGTAAAATAAGAAAGTTAGTACACAAAATAAACCAAATGAAATCTCTCAAAGGCTATCAAAATGTAATCCTAAACAGATTCTTCATTTTTGGGCCATATTCTCTTTTAGTATACATTCATTCCTAATAATCTTGTGAATTATCCAATTAAATGACTTATATACAATAATCGACCAACCGTAAATTAAACAGTCAGGCTGTGTGTTTAGCACTTAATTACTTCAGTAGGGCGACAAAACTAGCAATTTAACTCAACGTCTTAATCAGAATAACTTAACTCAGGATTGAGGATGTGAATAATTTGTTAACTAAAACCAATTTAAAAGCTGCATAATTATATTTCGGCGAATTTTTAAATTTGAAAGGCAGGTAAACTACGCTGCTTTCTAGACAAGATTGTTTCCTGTTAATTTGAATATTCAATCATAATAATTTGATATTTATTTGGATATGAACGACGTAAGTAGCTATATACCATTAAATTAACATAGAGAATATATCGAATTGGTTTACAAATATTTGCATTGAGAGATAAAATACGATTTGTAAATAACGTGCTGTTAGCATCACTAAATCATCAAAAAACCTAACCTAAGCTAACCGTGAAAAAAGCTTTGTAAATGCATCTGTTATAAACGAGCTTTATAGAAAATGTATGATATTTTATGCGATTATTTTTGAAGTGAAAACTTCTTTAGCACCGTTGGGATTTGAAATTTGATGAAACGAAAAATAGCGACACAAAAAATAGACAAACACATACATCTATAGGATTTAGCATGCCAGAGAATAAGGTAGTATAATGGGTCTGCTCCTTGTGCAGTGCTTTGTAGCCTCCCCAGTCTTGCCTACTTTAATTTTCTGAAGGATTCACTTCTACCGCGTTTGATTTGTTTAATATTGCAAAGGCAAGGTTATTTGGTGCGGGCGGGTATGGGTACCGCCGCCTCGAGAACCATTTAATAACCAACTCCCCTGAAATAGGTCACCCCAAGTGGTTCGTTACGTTTGGTAACTCAGCAGGGGTTCTGAGGTTCATGGGGTGAGGTTTGTTTAGGTCTTGGTGGCGGATGCGTTTGCCCACCCACCGCGGGCAGGATCTCGTGAGTCTGGATGAGGGAAACCTTTTGATTTCTCTAGCCGGACTCTCTCGACCTATCGCTTTGCACCGCAGTGGATGGGCTGGATAAATTCCTTCACTACCGAACACACTGAATCCCAGATTCCTACCCACCCCTCATACCTTTTCCTTTCTAGAACTTCCTCTCCTTTCTTTCCTTGAAAAGACTCTCCACACAAAAGCCCCTAAGATGACTTAGGCCCTGAGGGAAATTATTATCTTCAGGGCCTCCTGTGTGGGGCTAATGTAAAAAAGAAAAAAACTTTAAACAGATATTCTTTACTAGCTGGTTTCCGGCATGAGTTGCAACGACATATTTAAATAAATATATTGTTTCTCCCTGAATCACCTATCCCGTGACTCCCCTTTCCCTTCCCGCGTCTCCTTCCTAGCTAGCTTTATAAATTATAGCCTATATATGTTATTCTGATGTATGAGCTATATTATTGTAAAGTTTCATTAAAATCCATTCAGTAGTTTTTGCGTGAAAGAGTAACATACACATATTCATCCAAACAAACTTGCGCGTTTATAATATTAGTAGGAAACACAACTTAGAAGTAACAGAAAAAGAGGCGTCTCGGTACTAATATCTACAGGAATTCCAAAAACTGAACAAATCGGACTAGTATCTACGAGAACCAAAGTGCGTACGAATATCTACAGCTCAAACTGCTGAGATATCTACGAGAACCAAACTGGCAGAGGTTGGATTTGCAATTATGTATAGCATATTGGAATAACGTAATATTGCGTATGCAGTTTAAAAAACTTAATTTATATATGTAAAAATCCCTAATATCGGACTATTGGACACATTTAGCTGATTATTAAGGATTTGGATTTTTGTTTTAACAGCTTTCTTTATTTCGAGTGCTTCTAAATTATTTAGTCTGTTACCATGACCATTTCTATGTCAGTAAGGTTAGGTTAGGTTAGGTTGTGGTGCCGTGTATTTCGAAATAAATAAATATCTTTGAATTATGACCTCCATGTTTGTTCAATAAATTATTGTCCTCGTAAACAGCAAAATACGTAATGTTATGCAAAAACTTCATGTACATACTTTAAATGTTTAAGCCTTTACGTAATTAGTAATTACGTAATTGAAGTAATTTATGATTTTCCGTACAACCTCTTGCTCAGCTGCCCTCTGTAGATATTAGTCCAACATATGAGCTGTAGATATTCGTCCGACATACAGGCTGTAGATATTAGTATCTGGAGTCACAGAAACATATTATAAGATAGGAAATCTTCCAGAATAGTATATCACAAAATCAAATATGCAAATTATAATATAATGCTTTTGAGGAAAGTTTTACAGATTAATGGCATGATACCTATTTCGTGCAATTCAATTAGCTTGCTCCACATCGAGTCTTATAAAGCTCCCGACCAAATTTACATTGACTTATGAATGTAAACCACGAATGCCCGTTTCATGTTATTATTATGCAAATTGTAGGAAAGTCAATTTGATTTATTTACTATCCGTTGTGTTATTATACTGTCCTGCTGAACTAATCCATCTCTCTGTAGCGTCACATAAATATGGAGGATGAGTTATTAACGTGAAAAAAAAAACAGCCCAGCTTACGAATGACGATGGTTTTTAGTCAATAAAAGTGGTTAGAACTGATTATTGATCAATTTTTAAAATAAGTTTGTTGTTTTATAAGAAGTACAAGGAAATAGTAATATAATCTTTTTTTATGTTTTGTTTTTGAAGAGTTTTATTTTACTATGAACACTGGTTGTTTATTTTTTATAATTCGCTATCTGGTTGATTCATGCTTTGCGCTGCGTCCCGTAAAGTTATAGAATCCAAGATCTCTCTGAAATAATAGTGATTGCATTGGCATTCTAGATTGGATTTGTCTTGAGATCAATTAACAAAGTGGGAACAACATAATAATCAATTTACAGAAATCACGACCTGTTGGCAGTCCGTTTCGTAATTCCACCTGACGCGCCAGGTCTGGTACCTAAGTATCTGGGACGAGCTTACGGACGTTGGACATGAAACAATGTCATTTGTTATGATATCTACATGGTCGTGCTCAGAACAGGTGCTGTGGGAATACAAGATGTTATGTTAGCACTCCTTAGCCCTCAGAAGACAAATGGTGATGTTCTACCTACGTAGAATGCAAAAGATTAAAAAAGTTGTCAGTCCGAAATAAAGGTACCTACCAACTAAAGAATTTACCTCTCATTCCCATTAACTAGAAGCCCCCATACTATCGATCTTACCAAAAACTACTGTACGTAATATCATATTTAATTCGGTGTGTGGTTTTTATTTTTTCACCATTATAACTTTACAATAATTAAAGCCATTCTGTAATGTACATAACTAACTAACCATCGTGGCGTTGGTTAGGCAGAGAGGACGGACCGCCCAACAACTCGGTCTTGGCCATAGACATATGAATATATGACCTGCCCTAAGTTATTAATAAAAGTAGTGATAGTGATAAAAGCGTATTATTTCCCCCTCCCCATACCGGTTCCATGGAGCCGGCTGGGCTTACGAGAGCCTCGCTTGAATCTAAAAAATCATTCTTGTCCGGACCAGCGTCGAGCTCACATCGTACATTTTACGAAATAACGCGGCAAAAATGATAGCTTGTGCTATACATTATACCCTAAAAATATGTCATCAAAACGAATGTGGGCGGTTCTCCAGTGAGCTCGTCCCTGGTTACAGGGGTAAGTAAATTATGAAACATTTGTAAAAGTGTCTTAACTAAATACGGCAACAAAATATTCGTCTGTGAAAAGTGGCGAACTTTACTTTGCCGCATTTGGACTTCGCAAATATGTTAATAACGTGGCGAGCAATTCGCGTTCCCATGTAAAAAGGTCTATTCATTCAAAAGCAGATTTTGCTTTTAAGAACTAAATGGTGATATTATAATGCGAGAACGAATCACAGTCATCTTTCCCCTCTTCGCCCCGCATAGTTTGGTTTTACCCCTCATCTGTATCTTCTCGTCTATTAAATTTGGATGTCTATGGTCTTGGCACACACTCTTTGCCTCATTCACACTCGTACATCGTCTCATACATACTCTTATATTTTTCTGACTCTTAACATGGAAATTATTGATTATTACTTTGTGTATGTTTACGAGAGATGGAAAGCCTGATGGAGAAATTGGAAGAAGGGAATGCCAACGGCGCTAACAAAAAACTGTACACAGAAGGATTATAACCCCTCAATGGGGAGGAAAAGAAACGAAACTAGCAGTCCACAAAAGAGTTCTGGTACCTACCCTGATGTATGGCAGTGAGGCATGGAAGTGACAGAGGAAGGAAGACTGAATGCTGTAGAAATGAGATCCCTGAGGCGAATGTATGATAAAACCGTGTATGGTCATCTGAAGGACGTGGAGAAATACAAAGAATGTAAGGTTGATGTAAGCGTAATGACAAAGATTACGAAAGGGACCCTAAGATAGTTTGGTCATGTAGAGCGAATAACCAAGAAAGGAGGAAGGAGGGTAAGGAGAATGTGTGAAGCAAATGTGAAAGGAAGACATGGCACGATCATGTGAATCAGATACTTAAGGTTAAACGTAACGTACGTTATCATCTATACATTCACAGATGGTGCCAATTAAATTATTATTTGTTTTTAATACTTTCTGCACGTTACGCTTTAAAATATTTAGGTGAATTAATTGTTTGCGCCCGGACCTACATATTTAATGGTTCCATGCCTACTCATAATGAAACCAACTCAGAAACACCTTAGAAAGATCATTAAAAGCTATAAATTTTTTTTTTTAAAATAGCCGGTAACCCTAACTTAACTTAACCGATTTAATCAATTTTTATTTTTTTTTATCATCACTCTTAATGACCTTTCTGAGGTGCTTCTGAGTTGGTTTCATTCTGAGTTGTCTGGTCACCGTATTTAATATAATAATAAATAGTTTTGTCCATAAACAAACCCAATCTTTCAAGAAAGGCTGACAAATCCAATTTTCTATCTGTGAATGCGTAGATGATAACAATACGTTTAACCTTAAGAATACAGATTTTTAATCTTGGTAGTGGGATGAATCCGTGCTAATCAATTGGACTTTAGCTAATAAACTGGTAAAGTATTACAATACAATAAGTATGAGATATTTCAATGCGAAACATTGTAACTTTTATTGTCCGAAAATACCATATTGGTACCTATGTATTTCAGTGTATTATAAACTTTGTAGTCCATAACAGTAGTTCTACGCCAGGTCAAACTCTGCCCCATCGTAGTGGAATATCTGTTGGATATCGCATTATACAGAGCTACATGAATATGGTGATTGGAAAGCTTTGTTCTGCCTCGGGTTGGAGGGAATCTTAATCAAACTGATAAATACAGGTGCCAAGATTCAGTCAAGTCATTGACATCAGCTGCACTGGAATTACATCTCACGGAAAGATCAATATATAACCAAAAATCAGAGTGTGCAATTTACACGCGGTAAAAATGAAACCTTAAAAAAACTAAAGTAGAGAGAGGGGAGGCTAGGAAGCACCGCATAAAGAGGAGACCGATAATACTATCTCATTCTCTCACAGGCTACAGATGTATGTGGTAGGTTCTTTTCAGTGTCGCTATTTTTCTTTTCATCGAGTGTCAAATCACAACGGTGCTATAGAAGTTTTCTCCACCTAGGAGGCTCCGAAAAAAAGATGACATAGGCTCAGAACCGACATCTTTAAGGATGCTGTGTGGAGGGTCTTTTTAGGAAAAGGAAGAAAATGAAGTTCTGGCAAGGGGTGGGTAGGTATATCCAGGAGTGATGGACGTATATGTCCATTTCCCCTAAAGCGGAGCAAGGCAAGGGTTGAGAGAGTCCGGCTAGAGAGTTCAAAAGGTCTCCCTCAACCGGTCTCTTCTGATTCGGCCCGCAATCAAGTATGTGGGCAAATGCATCCGCCACCAAGACCCAGACAAACCTTACCCCATTACCCTAAACCCGGGCACCCCTGCTTATATACCCACCTCCCAAATTGGGAATGTTTGCCTTTCTAAACAGTCAATAAATTATCATTGAAGAAAAAGATAACACTAACAATCTAAACGATAATATAAAAGTGAACAATACACCGAAAAATAGAAGATAACGGTCGCAACTGGGAATCGAATCCAGAACCTCTCGTCTTACCGGGACAAACGCCTTACCAATTCGTCTACTGCCACCTCTTATATATGTTTGAAATGTGTTTTTGTTTAAATTTGTTTCAGATGATTTTTTTTCAAGTTTACTAACGGAATTCATTTGAACGGTAAATTTCTGACAAAGACAATTGACAATATTTAACTTTGAAGGGAAATGGTTCCTGAGTAAAATATTTCTTTAACTTATACGTACAGTGCATATACGTAAGCAAATACATGTATATACATACATACGTAAATGTGTATGTATGTATTTATTAATTTTTAATTTTGATCATTCTTGTTATATGTTGTGTTACGATGCAAGAAATGATATACCACACCCCTCGCCCACATTCCCGCAAGCCGCGCGGCGAGTGCAATTCCCTCGTTCTCCTTGCAAGAAATGACATACCACACCCCTCGCCCACATTCCCGCAAGCCGCGCGGCGAGTGCAATTCCCTCGTTCCCCTTGCAAGAAATGACATACCGCACCCCTCCCCTGCGATCCCGGCAGGAGCCAGCTGCCCGCCGTCAGAAATCAACTAGCCGTCGTTTCGACAGGCTGCGCTTATCGCGGTACACTCAGTAAATTCCCGCGGAATCGCCGATTTTAATGGCGTTCAAATTAAAGCCGACCTCAAAAGTAGTATACGTGGTCGCGGACATGGCCCGCTCCATTTAGAGATCACCGCTACCAGCCCCAACTCCGGATTGCAGCCCCCGGCTTCCTGCATTTGTCCCCCAGCTGTGAGTTGAATCTCGATTTCCCCTTTAATTAAATGTGTCCCCTAGCCATACACGGTTGATACGGCCACACCCCAGAGAGATTTGAGAGACCCCTTCGTAGGAAATACCTAGCTAGGCATTGTTGCTGATTTGTGACTAATAATTATGTTTTGCTAGATGTTGTATTTAGACAATACAGATATGTTTCACCCAATTACCTCTTTTATTTAATGGATCACGTGGGCGGGCTAATTACCTATGTACCCTTTTCCCCCCTAGTTACCTACGACCTTGGCGAGGAGTGGTTTCCTGCCTGCCGACGACATTGAGCTAGCCGAGAGCAAACGGTAGGTGGCTTCCCCCCCCCTTGGGACCGCTACAGTTGGTACCTGTAATTTAATTTATTATAAATTATTGTAAGAATGTTATATGAATGGTGTGGCACACCTACGATTAAAATCATTATGTGTTAATAATTACGCGTTGTATTCTATTGGCGAGCCAACAAATAAATAAATAATAAATAAAAATATATCAGGTGAAAAAAAATCATTCCTCTCTCTTGTATTTATTCGCAATTAACCTCAATAATATTATCATGAGCGGCCGGCCATATATTTCATGTTATAAAGGTAGTAGGGCAGAGTGCACATTGATTGATTTTTCATAAATAAATTAAAATTTCGATCCCCTAGGAATATCCCAGTACAACCAGGGCGCGAGGCATTAAAATAATATGTAAAAAAAAAGATTTTTTAGAAGGATAATGGAAGTGGGCTGTTCTGAGTCCACTTAGTCGGTTATTAGTTATTACTTTTACGGCCCACTTCCGTAAAACTCTAATATCCGCGATCAATGGGTAAATCTCCTACCCGTATAAGAGGAGAGGGATTATTATCATCTTAAACTTTTTCATTATGATCCGAAAAACTTGGCTTTTCTCACTAACACGATGCGAGTTGCAAAACAAAATGGTTCTCGATAGCCTTTCTACAGAAAGCAATAGAAAAGAGTCTGAACTACATCAAAACCTTCTGGAGACAGTGAGACTATGGCAACCCCATTAGGGCATATTGTCAGGCAGAAGGTATTGGAGAAGGAAAGGGAAAGGAGAGGAAGTACCAAGTTATTCAGGTCTGGTCAAGAAACACAGCTTAAGCCATTTAAAGCAACCTTTCAATTCTGAAATATGGTCTTTCACCAGAGTGATACTAAGAGTATCTCCCACTCTGGAACGTGAGACAAATGTACCCACCCATTAAAAACTTATTATTTTTAAATAATTAATGGGGAAACAACACAAATTATAGGGATTTGATCTCGCGATCCTCCTAATTGTTAGTCTCTTGTGTCTTACCCTTCGACCACGGTGGCCTTTATTTAATTAAATGAACTTAAACTTTAAACTTTATCTTAAAAGTCGTGTCCTTGTTTTACAGTTAAAATTTAATTTCTATTGCTTCAGTGTTTTTATTTGCTTATATGTAGTTAAAATTTTGCTAAGATTTCCAGAAAAATGGCATACAAACATAATTTCAAAATAGAATTACAAACATTAGATGGATTGTTTCAAAACATTTGAACAATTCATCCATTTTTTAATGTTAATTTTCAAGTTCCATTCAAGTTCTGTTATCATAACATTATAGGCCGGTGGATTCATAAAACTTGAATAATCACAGAATTTGAATAGAACTTTAACAGAACGTAAACACTAACTTCAACAAAATGATGAACTGTTCAATTTTTTAAACAAATCGTCATAAGAATTGAACCTTCAAACAAACAGAAAATATTTTTTTGATAAATAAAATGCAAATTTAGTGTATATAGGGTGGGCCATAAACATTTGCTCTGTTGAAATAATCATGAAAAAAAATACAGATTGTATTTAATTAAATGATTATTAATAAGAACAAAAATATGCTGGAAAATCATTTCGTAAAAATAATTTCGTCAAAATGGCCGCCATCTTGCCGCTGGCATTTCCCAAATCAGGCCTTTAGATTTTCGAAAACTTTTCGACACGAATCTCGGGGTATGTTGACCATTTCTTGATGGATGTTCTCCTAATTGGAGAATAGTCGCTGGTTTATTTAGGTAGACTCGACTTGTAAGATAAAATATATATATACACAAACATATCCCATAAAAAAATCAACTGGGGTTAGATCCGGGCTGCGGGGAGGCCATGGAATATCTCCTCTACGCGAGATGAGTTTGTCAGGGAAAATTTCTTTAACCAATTTCTTTTGCTCCATGGCCGCCCCGATTGTTTTTCTGCCCATTTCTTCGAAATTTTTAAACCACGATTTAATTAAATTAATACTTGGGCACTGATAAATACTCTGTAATTGGTGATGCGAACGAAATAGGCGGCATGCATAATTGTTTTGTAATAAAAGAATGGAATTATTGTTGAACAGAAAAGAACAAAATCAATGTTTTTGTTAAAATGTTTTACCCAGAAAGCACGTTGCTCTCCCGTAAAGCAATCCATTATGACTAAATTTCCAAGAAGCGAGGAGTCTCGTATAAGCGACCCCGCTCTCCTCCTCCGTTCGGAATCCCCGCTAGCACGATTACAAAAGTGCAAATGTTTATGGCCCACCCCATGTAATAATTTACTAATTTAACTAAACGATAATAATAAAAAGATTTATTTATCGACAGATTTTTACAAATTTTGCATCTTGTTTATTTTTATAACACTGATTCTATTGACAAATGAGTTGTGTTTTCACTAAACACAAAATCAGCAGCAGAGATTCCTCCGGCTGCATAGCTGAGTACCTACTTACGTATAATATCTCTACAGATTTGTAAACTTATTTGCGTAGGTGATCAAAACACCAACTTCCAACAAAAAATAAACCAAATGGGAAAATTTCCCTGTTCTCTGTTCTTTGCTTTTGTAACCCAATTTTCCAAGACGTTAATATTTACGACGCATCATAAAGAATATTCAAAAGCACATAAACTTTGGAGTTTACAGTTAACATGATTAAAAAATGATTATTCAATGAGACCCAATTTGGAGCATTACCAAATTCGGGTTCAGACCCAGTTGTTGTAATGAAAATGTAGTTTCGTTTTACGATCGCTGACAAGTTGACAAGTGGGGTCAAATCGTATTATTACATCAAAGGGTGCAGTCGAACACAATCAACAAGTTCAATTTACAAGTTCATGAAGGGTAACGCATAGCGTTAGTCAGAACAGATCAAATACTAGGTATCAAAATTATTCGATTAAAGCAGTTGGTACTAGCAGTAAGACGATGAAATTACACTCAAATGTATTGAATAACTTTTAAACAATAAAAATATATACTCCGAACCTGTTTTTCTCCGATACTGGCTTTATCGGATTGCGAAACTCGAGATTGCCCTATCATAGCGAAGCCAGTCTGGTAAAAAATAATAACCCCTCAGGTCTCGGCCATATTTTATTTATTTATTTATTTAGTTATTTATATATAATTTGTACATTTATTTATAACAATTACAGGCAATATAGCCTAAGACGTAATAATTGTACCATTTATGCAGTTTTTAAATATTTTGACAGAGGGTCAAAATATTTCCGCTTTGTAATAAAATCAAAATAAATGGAAAATTTCTGAACGTATCCGAAAACTAAAGACGGTTTTTGAGAGGTGATAAAATACGCCTCAAATTTTATGATTCGAAATAAACATTCAAGTTGTTAAATATAAAATTTTTGCAAGCAAACATAAAAAAGTTTCTAAAAATTGCTCACTTTACGTTTTTTCTAACTAAAATTACCGAAAGCGAAAAAAAAACAAATACACATACATATATATTTTTTAAAGAAATATTAAAATTGCCTCACATTTTTGTTGTTCCATGTAAAAATAATCAATTAAAAAAATTCTAAATTGATCCAATCATTGGTGTACATTTTACTTCTTTGTGGTTAATTTTAGACTTGAATAAAAAGCGTGGTGTTTTCTCTTTCTAACTACGTTTAGACCACATTTCTCTCTATGATAGTAAGGGACTCAAGGGAGACACAACGATATCTATGAGACTTACATGGGCTGTTCCAAAAAGCGAAAAAATTAGCCTGACGGGTTAAAGTAGAACGAAATACTTTGCCAAAATTTAGAGGAATGGAAACTTAGTGAAAAATGGTAACTACTGTTTTAAATTAAACAAAAAAATTCCAGACGTACAGCACACGGGCAGGTAGTATTTTAATTATTGGTATTACGCTAAATGTAATTTCTAGCTGTTTTTAGCGACAGTATAAATAATTGGGATACATTTTTTAATGTCGTTAGTACCGAGTTACACAACAGATACGAATTTACAAACTGCACAAGCAACCTTGAGATGAATTATCGGTATGCCGCACAGTGGTTGCAAATGCTCATTTTCGTCTCATAAATCTGTAACTCCTTTGTATCATAAAAAAATTGCTATGTTGAATAAAAACTAAACAATCTTTTTGTTTAATATTTTTATTTAGTGAAGTATTATCATTTTGATATTAAAAATGTCGTTTAAAAAATATACTATCGTTTTTGGGTACTGACAAGTTAATTTTCTGATGACAAAAAGGGCAGCAACAAAACCGCTTTTTGACGCTGTTTCATAAAAATCCGCAGACTTTTTTTAATGAACACATAAAAAAATGTTTGTATTATAAAATGGTGTTTTAATATCCACAGTGGCAATCCCTGCGACCAGTTGAAAGTTTACCCGAACTTTGTCAAAATCTGGTTTAGGTGTCATTTGCTTAAAGGGATACGATACGATACGATACGATTGTACCACCCCAGCCAGGAGCACTCCTGTCCCGGTGAGACCGGTACACCAGGGGGCACTGTTTTGTTAGGACTTGGAACACATGCTCTGCGGATGGGAAGGAGGTTGGAGTCAAATCGACCGGTATACATGGCAACCTAATAAGCCAATATTGGAATTTAGGATGGTCAGGAATAAAGGAATGGATTGAGCGTAATACTTTCTTTTTGTTTGTATCTTCTTGTCTCTTCTGGGATCTTATCGTCTCTTCTTGGTTTTCTTACCTCTTCCCAGATCCTCTCGCCCCTCCTCGACTGTTCTTGCCTCTTCTTGGTTTTTCCTCGGATCCTAGTATCTTCTTTTATCTTCTTACCTATTATTGGATCTTCTGATTCTTATTGACTCTGCTTGGCTCTGCTCGGCTCTGCTTGGCTCTTCTTATCGCTTCTTTGCTTTCCTTGTCCCTTCTTGTCTCTTCTTGCTTCTTTTTGTTTCTTGAGATCTTCTAGTCTCTTCTCAACTCTTCTTGACTCTCCTTGCATCTTCTTATCTCTTCTGGTCTATAAGTGGCTCTTCTTGACTCTTCTGGCTTCTTCTTGGATTTTCTCGTCTCCTCTTATCTCTTCTTGTCCCTTCTTGTCTCTTCTTGCTTCTTCTTGTTTCTTGAGATCTTCTCGTCTCTTCTCGGCTCTTCTTGACACTCCTTGCAGCTTCTAGTGTATTATTGTCTCTTCTTGCTTCTTCTTGGATGTTCTCGTCTCTTCTCATATCTTCTAATCTTCTTATCTCTTTTTGTCTCAGCTTGTCTTGTCTCCGATTATCTTTTCTCTAATATTCTCATCTTTTCTTGTTTCGTCTAGAATGTTCTTGTCTCTTTTTGGCTCTTCTTGGATCTTCTGATCGCTTTCCGGTTCTGCTTGCTACCTCTTGTCTCTTATCTTCTAATAATTGTAAATAATAGAATTAGATAGAGCCTATGAATTGTAAAGCGCCCTTGAGGTGATTTTTCACAAAAATGGCGCTCAACAAATTATCCAATTGTTATTATTATTGGCTCTTCTTAACTCGCCTTTTTAATTGTACCTTCTATTGATTTTTCACCTTTTCTTGTATCTTAGTGTTTCTTCGAGTCTTTTCTTGTCTCTTCTTGCTTCTTCTTATCTCTTCTCGCTCCTTCTTGGCTGCTCTTGGTGTTTCTTGCGACTTCTTGGGGAATTTAATCCAGTTTTATACATGGCAACCTATTATGCCAATACTCGAACTAGGATGGGCAAGAATAATTTTTTTTGATTGAGTGTTGTTTTCTAAGTTCTGTCATTTTATTGCTTTAATCTACTATAGTATCTGCTTACAAGTACTTACTTCTACTAGCCTCTTGTTCTGGCTTCAACTTGCTTCGTCTTGCTTCATTTCGCTTGAAGTGAAATATCACAAAACTTCGCTACACAAATGTTATGTTATTATTATTATTCTTGGTTTTTCTTGGCTATCCAAATTTTTCTTGCACCTTTTTGGTTCTTCTAGTTCCTGCAGGTGTCTTCTTGCATCATCTTGACTTTTCTTGACTTGTGGAGGCATTTGTCTCTTCCTGATTTTGCTCTTCTTGTTTCTTTTTGTATCTTCTGTCGTCTTCTCGAATATTCAAATCAGATAATCCCAAAGAGAACAGAGGAACTCACCCGAAGTGTAATAACCCGACTTAATTAACATTTGAGATAAATACGAAGGTGTAGGTAATTGAAAAGAACTTTTTTCAGATTTTGTCTGAAACCAAAAACCTGTTAACCATTAAGACAAAGAAAACATATTTGTTTATCGTGTGCACGCCAGAGGGGAAACGACTTTTCGAAAAGCGTAGATCGAGATGCATTCGATGGATGCGAATAAATTGACTTGTTTTTGTCGTGGAATATCTCAAGATAAACTAAAATAAATTTTAATCTGTGTTACGATTAAATAATATCACAAACTTAAAACGAACATAATTTCCGATCCGAGAGACATAAAATTATTCCGCGAACTGTATTATATTTTGCAGATTATAACGCGTGTGTATGCGAAATTTCAGATTTGTAACACGAACAAAACTATAGTTAATTGAAAAAGGAACCAGGAGAAATATAAACACATCCTCTCCGGTCCGCACACCACTTGATAAATTATTATAAATCACTAAAATTTAAAAATAAAATATTTTAAATACAAATTAATAAAGCTTAAAATAACCTTTCCGGTAATATTTAATAAGCTATATCTAAACTAGCTCAAATGCTTTAAATTTGTACCACGAAATATTTCACATATTGATTCAATTAAATATCTCAGCCTGAACCCGTATTTTCAATAGATCATTTATCTTATTACAACTGATATAGGTACGTATATCTGAAAAAAAATGCAGTTTTTCAATTTATGAGACGGTCTTGTTCCGGCCATTCCATAGTGCGCCGACTTAAATTAAAATAATTTCAAAGAATAAAACATGTCATAAGCCGAAATAACATCCACTTGGGTGCCAGAAGTGCACTGGATGTTGACCACTTTTTTACAAGTCTTAGATAATGCTTCTAGAATGCCAATTTTCTTCTTTTAATGCTGAACAATGCAGCGATCAACGAAACTGGCAGATCAGAACATTGGACTGATTCTTACCTACAACGAGTATATTCAAATTAAAATGTTACTCGTATAATACAAGGTACGAGATGGACTGGATGCGTCCTCTCTAATTCGTCAAACGGAAAACCGATTAATAGATAAATAAAAATTGACACTAACAACTAATTGGAAATGGTACCTAAAATGGTTTTTATTTTACACTAGCTGGTACCCGGCATGCGTTGCTATGCAATTTAATAAGGAAATTGTCTCTCCCTGCGTTTCCTTTCCCATTCGTCACGTTCCCATTCCGCCTCCCCTTCCTCTCCCGCGTCCCCTTCCTCTCTCGCGTTCCCACTCCGCCTCCTCCAACTTTCCCCTCCCCACTCCACTCCCCCCTTCCCCCGTCCCGCGAACCCCCTCCCGAGTTCCCCTCCCTCCTTACAATTTTTTTATACTAATTTTGTAACGCCAGAGCTCACCGGTAGTTTTATACAAACCTTGTCCAGACAATAACAATAAGCAAAAAAGAATTATCCAATTTGGTGCAGTCGTTCGGAAGTTATGCGCGTACATACATTTCGGCGATTCATTTTTATTTATATAGAAGAAGAAGATAGAAGATAGAAGAAGAAGATAGAAGATTATCTCCACACAGCAGGACCTATAACATCTTTGGGAATTCTGTGTAGAGCTTCTTGTTAGGAAAAAAGGAAAGAGAGGAAGTTCTGGGTAGGAAAAGGGTATGAGAGGTGATTAGGAATCTGAAGGGAGTGACAAACGTATGAATCCATCCCTACCAACGCAGTGCAAGGCGATGGGTTGAGATAGAGTTTGGCTGGAGAGATCAAAAGGTTTCCCTCAATCTCTTTCGATAATAATTTTATTTTTTTATTGTTTTTATTTCCTGCTAGAGCAATCCCTATGAGTTAAAGACCTCATTTTAGGACAGGAGGAACATAAAAATCATGGGTGGGAGGAAATAGTTAAAATTTTACAAATGAATTTAGATATTAAAAATATAAGTTCCACATACAATATAAACGAAAAAATAAAAGACAGGTTGAGTAGAACAAATAACAATAGAAAACAATAAAGAAAAAGGAACAAGGTTATACAGATATGGATGATTACAACTAAATGGAAGAGAAAAGAAATAAGATATGGCAAGAAAATTACAAAGGTTCATTCTTAAACATACTTATATGTCTCTTTTGATCCGGCCCGCCACGCGGTTGGTAGGTGTTATTCCTCTTATTTAAAGGCAATTATATCTTGCGCAATGATAAATTATTATTGAAATGTCCCTTTTTATTTATACTACCTTAATACATTTAGGAACGTAGGTATCTCTATTGCATACTTATCCTAATAAATCTACAAATTTAATGACAATTGATTTTTACATGTTAACCTCGGGGTCTAAATCATTGTTACAATTTTACCGAAGTATAATGTTCAGCAGTACTTAAAGATTACTCTTAATGGTCCATTACTTAAACCAAATGTACATTTTCATTATTATTGAATCAAGCAGCTGACAACGGGCTCAGGGTTGTATGTATGGACTATTTAGTCCACATATACGATGGAATTACACAGCCATCAGAAACAGTCTGGTGTCGTTAAGCGGTGAAGTTAGTTCGGCTTCCTTGAGCCATTAATGAGAAGCAAAAAGTTGATTAGCTTGATAAACCGACCAGGAGATTTATTGTATCGCTTACATAAGTGAACAACACAACATTGAACAAGGAAAAAGAATTTTTTTAAGTGAAATTTCTTTGCGATTTGAAACTCGATGAAACGGAAATGAGTGACACTAAAAAGAGACAAGCACATACATCGATAGGATTTAGCCTGCGAGAGAATGAGATAGAATGAAACCTTACATACCTTCAGTCAAGCTGCGCGCATTGGCCGCTTTGATTATGAGCTCACTTTTCAAGGCTCCTATTGGTTGAGATTGTGAGGGTGAAGGTTTCACTTCTACCGCGTGTGAACTGCATTCGATATTTTTTTACATTGGTTCCACATAACCCTTGACTCTGTGCAGAAACGGGCGATCCGTTTTATAGATTCTCCCATCTTAACAGACGGACTGCAATCTTTAGAGCATAGGCGTCAGGTGGGAATGCTGTCCTTGTTCTACCGGTATTACAATGGAAGATGCTCCGAGGAACTAGCATCATTGATCCCCTCGGCACCGGTGCATAGTCTGTGCAGAAACGGGCGATAGTCTGTGCAGAAATTGACTCTGTGCAGAAACGGGCGATCCGTTTTATAGATTCTCCCATCTTAACAGACGGACTGCAATCTTTAGAGCATAGGCGTCAGGTGGGAATGCTGTCCTTGTTCTACCGGTATTACAATGGAAGATGCTCCGAGGAACTAGCATCATTAATCCCCTCGGCACCGGTGCATAGTCGGGAAACACGCCAAACACGTGCCCAACATTTGTACACGGTTGGCATTACTCACATGAGAACGGGTCGTTTCTATGACTCGTTCTTGAGTTCAACGGCTCGGCTGTGGTACGATTTGCCGGCCTCTGTGTTTCCTCCCTCCTACAACATGGGTCTCTTCAAGACCCATGTTCACTCCGTCCTTTCCTCAAAAAGACCCTCCAAACAGCATCTACAAAGATGACATAGGCCCTGAGGGAAATTATTTTCCTCAGGGCCTCCTGTGTGGAGTTAATGTAAAAAAAAACATAGGAGGCCCTGAGGAAAAAAATCCCTCAGGGTCTATGTCATATTTGGGGATGTTGTGAGAAGGATTTTTCTTTGGGAAAGGAAGGAGAGGAAGTTTTGGGGAAGGAAAAGGGTATGAGGGGTGGGTAGGAATCTGGGGTCAATGGAGTGTCCAGGAGTGACGGACGTATGAATCCATCGTTCCGGTATCCATACCCGCCTCCCAAATTGAAATTTGTGGATATGTTGATTTTGCATGCATAATTGACCTGTTAGTTGTCGCGGTTCAACCCTCTGCTAGCTGAGCCCTCCAACATTCCACAAGTAATTTTTCCGCTTATAATGATGATAGTAGGAAGTTTTCCGTAACCTGGAAATAAAATGTTTTTTTTAAGTGAAAACTTCTTTAGCACCGTTGTCATTTGAAACTCGGTCTCAAAGCGACACTAAAAAGACACATTTACAGGATTTAGCCTGCGAGAGAATGTGATAAAATAATCGGTCTCCTCTTTGTGCGGAGCTTCCAAGCCGCCCCACTCTTGTCTATTTTATTTTTCGGAACGTTTCACTTATACTGCGTGTGAACTGCACACTCTGATTTTTTGGAAAAACTTCAAACTAATAAGTTTAAAACATTAGGGAACGTACCCATACTACGTGACACTTTTAGGGGGGGGGGGGGGGGGGGGTCTTCAAAATGTCACGCTCCATACAAATGAGCGGCGGGTTGCTTAGGATTTTGGTCACCGGGGGGGGGGGGGGGGGTTAAAAATTGCAAAAAGTAGGTCACGTAGTATGGGTACGTTCCCTTAGGTATATGAGAAATTCTTATAAACGAATATCGGTGATAGCAGTTAGCTGTCAAATTGCAAGTGTTAATAAAACGCAATTAAAAATCGAACACCCTTTATACAATATTTATGTATTTAGATAGAAATGCAGAAGTTGGTACCATAATTATTTATTTATATACTCGGTTTTTACAAAGAAGATTAAACTGAACAATATTTTTTTTAATCAAAAGGTAAAGCGAATGTCTAGTACGAATATCCACCACATTATTTATTTTTGTTTTAAATTTTAAAATGTCGACCATTAAACAAACCAAATTTTCAAGATTTTAGTAGCAAATTTGGAAATTATTAGGTCCTTACATATGAAATTGGCGTTTTGCCATACTGACAACTTTGATCTCAAATATCTTCTCTTGGGTTAGAAATTCCAAATTCAAATTTATACAGCTATTTACTCATGTATTTGTGTTTCGAAAATTATAATTTGTTTTTTCCTTAATTGTTTTTTTTCTTTGCGTCACTTAGTTTACAAAATGGAAAACTTGAAATATCGTGTTATTTACGTGTACGAGTTCCACCGTGGCACCAGTGCTGCAGAAACGGCTCGAAGGATTAATGATGTGTATGGCGACGGTGCTGCAAAAGAAAACACAGTGCGTTTTTGGTTCCAACGTTTTTGTTCTGGAAATTTCGACCTGCAGAACAAGCCCCGTGGACGGCCGAAGACCAAAGTTGATAATGAAGAATTGAAGGCTATTGTGGAAGCGGATCCATCGCAAACCACGTCCGAGTTAGCTGCAGGCTGCGGTGTTAGTGATAAAACTGTTTTAATCCACTTGAAGCAAATTGGGAAGGTGAAAAAGCTTGAAAGGTGGGTACCTCACGAATTTAGTAAAGCAAATCAACAAACGCGCGTTAGAACGCTAGACCACACACTGCACAACAGACGGCTACCAAATTAGAGGAGCTTCAATTGGAATTTATAAGACATCCACCGTACTCTCCGGACTTTGCCCCAACAGATTACCATTTTTTTCGAAATTTGGATAACTTCTTGCAAGGGAAAAAAATCACCTCCGATGGGGCAGTCCAAACCGCCTACAAAGATTTTATTGATTCCCTTCCGAATGGTTCTTTTAGTAAAGGGATCGATGAACTACCTATGAGATGGCAAAAGTGCATAGATAGCAATGGTACATACTTTGATTAAATAAATATGTTATATTAAAAAAAATCGACTTTATGTTCCTCCCATACAAAACGCCAATTTCATATGTAAGGACCTAATATTTAGCTTGAATGTACTTTATTTTTTTCTTAAATGTAATTATTTTTTTAGTAGCCTTTCTGAAATTGTATTTATTGTTTTTGTTTAAAAACGCTTTTAACCTAAATAAGGTGGTTCGTTTTTAGATTTTCACGGCCAAAAGTATTTTCGTTATTTGTTTTTGGGGTGTTATGACGTAACACAACGAAAACCTAAATAAGGTGGTTTGCTTTTAGATTTTCATGACTAAAAGTTTTTTTGTTATTATTTTTGGGGTGTTATGCCGTGTTGGGCTACCTTCTTATTTAGCCAACTTTTCGCACAGTGTTACAGTGAATCATCTATCTGCCCTGAATCATCACAGATCTGCCCTGATGATGGACACTGCAACGCTGTCCGAAACGTTGGCTAAATAAGAAGGTAGCGCAACACGCATACGACCTCAAAAATAATAACCTAAATGAGGTGTTAGATGAAAAAAGTCAACGATAGACATCTACGTTATTGTTGTGTATGTATATGTTCAAATATTATTCCTTTCAATACTAATCGTATACAGGGTGATTCCTAATGTTATTTGGAGAAATAAAAAAAAAAAACGATAGGTTTTGGACAGTTAGGGTCAGAGTGAGGGGTTAAGTGACCAGCGATGACATGCAGAAGAAAAAAAATTGTTCTATTTTGAATAAAAAAAAAATTAAAAAAAGACTTCACAAAAGCTACCGGAGACCAAAATTTCATTTACATTTTTCACTCCAAATAATATCGGGATACACTGGTTAAAATACATAGACTTCGTCTCTTAACACCCCATGTAGTGGAGCTACACAGGAACCTAAATTTGTAATTTTTTGACAAAAAATTTAATAATTTAACTATACAAAAGTGGACAAGGAACAAGGAAGGAAAAATAAGAGATCGAAAATTGCTCCTCTAGGGAAAAGAAACCTTGTCTTCATAAAACCATACTGCTGGTATTCACAATTCAAAGGAATTGATAGCACATACGTTAATCTTATTACATTGTACTAGCTGGTTCCCGGCATGCGTTGCTATTCCATTTAATAAAGAAATTGTTTCTCTCTGCGTGTCCTTTCCCATTCGTCCGTTCCCCTCCCGCCTCCCCTTCTTCTCCCGCGTCCCCTTCCCCTTTTGTGTCCCACTCCGCCTACTCCACCTTCCCCCTCCCCGCTAACGCCCCTCCCGCATTCCGTACATTCATTCCCGGTACATTCAGCTTTCAAACAGCTCGCCTGCCACATATTGCAATTTTTTTAAACAAATTTCATGATGCCAGAGCTCATCAATAGTTTTATACAAACCTTGTCCTGATAATAACGAACACACAAAAAAAGAATTATCCAATTTGGTGCAGTCGTTCGGAAGTTATGCGCGTATATACATTTCGGCGAATCATTTTTATTTATATATATAAGATAGATAGATAGATAGATAGATAGATAGATAGATAGATCGATAGATAGATAGATAGATAGATAGAAGATAGATAGATAGATAGATAGATAGATAGAAGATAGATAGATAGATAGATAGATGCAGATATTTAGTTCCTAAATATTTTTTGTGGGAAATAAATATTTAATTGAAAATATTATTCTCACCGATGCAATGGAACCAAAATCTTAGTTCGTTCAAATGTAAGTAGTAGAATTCTGTTTCATGAATGGCATTCTTCGTTCATTCCACTTCGCCAAAAAATACGCATATAACGGGCATAAAAAAGGTTAAAAATAATGAACATTGTAAGGGTGTACAGGATGTTAAGGAAAGTTCGTGACTTATTTTAACCAGGGCTTCCTGACATTATTAGAAGTGAAAAATGTTGAACTCCGGTGACTTTTTTAATGTTTTTTCGTCAAATAAAAAAACAATTTTTAAGTTAAAAAAACATTAAAAATTTCACCGCAGACCATTATTTCCTTTACATTTTTTCTCCTAACTATGTCAGTAATCACCGGTTAAATTAAGTCAAGTATGTTCCTTAATACCCTTTATATCAAAAGAAATTGTTTAGGTTATTTTGTTTTTGCATGAATAATAATTCTCCATTGTAAATAACGGAGAAGCAGAAGAATGTGTGAATGTGAAAGTTCAATAAAAGAAATAATTGAAAAATCATAATTTTTGTGAACTACCAGTCAAATAGATTTTTTTAATGTCGTTCAATATGAACAGTGGCACTCGCGCCGGCACTTTTAACACTTTGAGTGGTTTGAATGAAATGCAAATAATTCCATGAGTTTGAATCAGGGATGGCGCAGCCGGCATGATACTCGTAGGAACGATCATAGTTTATTTATTTTAATTTCAATTCAAATGCGATACGACACGTATCAAGTTCAACTAAGAATAAGTAACAGGTTGTACCGTCATCCGTTGGTGAAGTTGTTAAAAAAATCATGTTTATTTTGTTTACCCTGTTAACAGTTTCATAAAAAGTAACAAAATTTACATCAAGTGTAATTGACTTCACCTCAAAGGATGAGGTGAATTCATTAGCCTTGAGTTTAGTTTTTGTTTTGTAAAACCTAATAACAACAAAAAAAAAACTAGAAGTACCTAATTAATTAATGGAATTATCATCAATTTCGCCATAGAATTGAAACGTTGCTTGAAATGTTTTTAACCGTGTTTGGTGGCCAGATATGAATAGCCAGGTATACTCCCCTATCTTCCTATTAACTTCCCTCCCAGCTAACTTCTGCAGCACAACCTACCGCAATTAGGTTTAACGTAGTCTCACTGGCTCCAGACGGTTGGGAGCATTTGGAGATTTTCTCATAAAATATAAAATTCATTTTAAATAATATCAGTTATATACCAAATACTATTTCAATAAAATACATTTTTTTATATTATCTCGCCAATCTCTGATATGTCTACTATAAAAATATACTTGCGTACCTGTTACACGAATTATTGTTTGCAAAATTATTGGAAATGAGATAGGTAGGTTCAAGTTCCGTTGTACTATTATTGACCAGATGTTTCACATACCTGAAATAATAACATAACTTGAACAGAACTAGAAAATTAACTTTGAAATTTGATGAATTATTCAAATTCTGTGAAACAACCCGTCCTTAGTGTTAATACATTGTTAAATTGATATCAATACTGAATATTCCAATTAAATACTGATTACATCGTTCAGTGGTTTACTCACGTATTTGACTTTGAGTCAAGAGGTCGGGAATTCGATTTTCGCGCAATACATAGCATTTGGGAAGGCAGTTGTGTTGCAACAGTTGCGGGTATAAAAATACATAAGAAGGTGCGGACTTTGTCAGGAGAATTATTTTGAATTTGAACAATTTTTTGAATAGTTTAATTGTTTTTTTTTACATTAGCTCCACACGGGAGGCCCCGAGGAAGATAATTCCCCTCAGGCCCTATGTCATGTTTGGAGATGCTGTGTGGAGGGTCTTTTTATGAAAGGAAGGTGAGGAAGTTGTGGGAGGGAAAAGGGTATTAGGGAAGGATAGGTATCTGGGGTCAGCAGTGGCGTGCGCAGAGTTTTTGATCAGGGTAGGCAGTAGGAAAACCGCCGAATTGATTCAAGTAAATAAATGAAAACTTACTACAAATAACTCATTTCGTACAAGTTTTTGCTAAGTGAGCTTGCTGTTGGTAAGACAACTCGTTGATAGAAATAGATAACAACAGATGTCACTGTCGTCTCTTATTGCCATTTGCTAATTTTGTTCCAGAAAGCACTGCCTAATACTAACAAAAAAACCTCATAGAAGCAAATTCAAAACGACAGTTCCACTCCATGCTATGTGCATTTCGTAAACATATTATATCTTGTATGAAGTTAGTTCCAAGCAGAAATAATTCCAGCTTAGGCCGCATTTTAGTGAGGCAGTCGGAGGGCGCGCGTGTAATTTCTACTTACAGTTTATGCCACGTTTGTTGTATGCTGCTTAATGTGGCCCTCGCGTATTTTCGGTTGCTCAGCTTTTTCGCGCCTATTTTTGAAAGTGTGTATTTATTTTTAGCAATAATTTAATAAACTATGATATTATTTACATACTTATGTTTTACAAATACGGTAGGGTAGGCAGTGCTTATGTGCCTATATGGAGTGCACGCCCCTGGGGGTCAGTATGTCCAGGAGTGACAGACGTATGAATCCATCTCATCTGCGGTGCAAGGCGATGTTCCGAGAGACTACAGCTGGAGAAGTCAAAGGGACTCCCTCCTTCCGATCCGGCCTGGTATGCAGCTGGTGGGCAGATGCATCCGCCGCATAGATCCGGACATACCTCACCTCATGTACCCAGGCATCCCTGCTAAGTCACCAAACGTAGCGAATTGTTAAGTCTCTCGTCTTTGTCTCTGGTGCGCCCTTATTGTTTTCACTGTCCTTATAATATTTGTTTTTTTTTTGTTTTTTGTTTACATTGTAATTACCGTTGATAATAGTACGTTATTGTATTGTATACCTAGATTATTAATGAAACTTCAGTCTTTATATATTTTTTTATATGAACACCACACAAGAGTCCCAACTGCTCCAGTCTGTAGCCAGTGAGACTATGGCATGCCCAATATTGGCGTGTGTTGTGCGGCTGAAGGTAGTGGGGAGGAGAAGGAGATGGGAAACAGGAAGGTGGGGAAGTACCTGGCTATTCAGATCTGGTCACCAAACACGGCGTAAGCCATTTCAAGCAACGTTTCAATTCTGGATGGTGGTCTTACACCAGGGCGAGAGTATCTTCCAGTCTGGAACGTGCCGCAAATATACTATACATTATTAATGAATTAATTGTGAAATAACACAAACTAATCAAATAACATTTATTTGCCAAGCCGGGATTCGATCCCGCGACTTTCGGATTGCCAGTCAAGAGCCTTACCGCTATACCACGCCAGCCGTGGTTTATCATTACATTCATATTACAATATATGTAATAATTATCTTATAAACGCAATAACTGCTTCATTCCTAAATATAAACGTAATTAATTGACGAAGATTTGAGGCCACTTTGGTCGGACATAATTTTTAAAATTTAATTATAAAACCTTATTGGCAACTTATTTGACATCGACATACAACACTCATTAAAATTATTTTTAAAACATTTTCACGAATACATTCTTAGTTTTAAGAAAGTGTTCAAGTATGTTCGTTGACTATTTTATATGTGAATTTAACACGGTAAGTGTTTAATGTTTCATTTTAATGAAATATCTTTTGATGTGGTTTAAATATAAGTGTATATTTTAATTGTCACAACTCTAGTTTTAAGTTAAACGACTGGTTTAATATATCGGCCTTGTATGAAGCCTTGTTCCTTGCAAGGCCATTTGGAAGATTTTAATAAAACTTAAATAATAATCATTAACTCTGCAATAATAACAAGTTTTATAACTTAAATAATAAAACAGTGTTACTTAATAATTCGTTTGTTTAATTAATCCAGTTAATAAAGGAATACTAATGTTTTATTTGTTACAGTGGCCTTCCACGGCCCACCCACCTTATGAAAGCATTAAAAATTAAATGACATGAATTTATCACCTGATTATTGATAATATTATGTCGAGTGTCCAGTTTTATGAGTGTTTCTTGAGGAACAATGCAGCAGAATTAAATGAAATCCTAGATTTGTGTTCACTACTTCGTTTAAAATCGTAAAAATTCAATATAGGTATTGCGTGAGTTTTGATCATTAAACCAATGTAATATTTTACGTTATATTATTTATCGACCTATAATATCAGAAGTATTTCGACAACGATCGATTTAGTTCGTAAGTAATACTTAAATGTGTGTGTTTTAGACACCATCTTATGACGGGCTAACCAATTTTCAAAAATAAAAATCATTCTAAATGTCAAATAAATTCCTCCAAAATGTAAGCGACCAGATTATATTGGTGGGTATTTGGGTAAGGTATCCGTCACGGAATTGGCTCGGCTGAAAAGAAAACCAAACATTTCTTTTGTTGTGGCTTTTCAAAAGATTTTCTTTCATAAATTCTGGGAAATGAATCGAAAAATTGCTAAGGATGAATTATATCGAATCTCTGGTGCCATATTCAAATAGTTGCGACCTAGTTGGATGTACGCTTACCAATGAGAGATTACGTCTGTAGATAATATATTTTACAACTAAAACAAAGACCGTTATGTGACATAAAACCAATGTGTTATTTTTTTATTGTGGAAGCAGCGCGTGTACTTTTTAGTGATAGTTTTTTGTGTGATAAACAACACCAATCTCCAACCTGTTCTGAGCCAGTAACTATGGCATAACAATTTGGAAATGATTATAAGACTGAAGGATGTAGGAAGAAGAAGTAGAAGGTGAAGGTTGGCTAGTCCCTACTTACTAAAATCTATTCATTGTAATCAGTTAAAGGTATTTATAGTACCTACCCACTCTCCCCAGGGCGATTCTGTTTTTCTTTAATATCTACTTAAGAAAACAAATTTGAATTTAATACATTTTTAAGTTCCAGCACCAAGTTTGGAATAAAGAATCAAGTTCCAGAGTCGATTTTTTACGTTAGGTCCACACAGGAGGCCCTGAGGAAAATAATTTCCATGAGGGCCTATGTCATCTTAGCTGTGTGGAGATTATTTTAAGGAAACGAAGGTGAGGTTGTTCTGGGAAAGAAAAAGGTATGAGGGTTGTATAGCAATCTGAGGGTCAGTGTTTCCAGGATGGAGGTACGTATGAATCAAAACCCTCTCACTGCGGTGCACGGCGATGTTCTGGGAGAGATCAAGAGGTCTCCCTCAACCAGTATCTCCCGATTCGGCCTGCAATTGAGCATGAACCCGGGCACCCCTGCCAAGTCACCAAACATAGCGAATCACTTGGGGTGACCTGTGGCATAGGTGTTGGTTATCCGATAAATGGTCCCCGGGGCGACGATATTTGGAAAATTTACTTCAGAAATCTTGAACGAACTGTCCTATAATTCATTCCCACTTTTAACTCGGCAGGTTGATTAATAAAGCTCAGAGGAGGAAATTCCACCATACGGCAATATTTGATAAAAGAACATTAAATTATTATTGTGATGACCGTGGCCGGTTATTTTTATTTTTTTATTTTTATTTTAGTTTATTAAGGAAACAATTTTAGTTTATTAAGGAAAGAAATCATTATCATCATGATATTCTGAACTCCTTGGGATGATGGATACAGATTCTTCTGCTTACAGATATTGCCAATAATAAGACGTAGGTAGTCTATTGATGTTTATTGCGAGATGATACACAGTAGACGTGGGCAAAATGATTCCCAGGAGTGAATAGATCCCGTTTAATTCCCCCGGCCTTTTGAATTGATTCCTTCTATTCATTCCTTTAATTCAATTAATTCCAAAAAAAAAAAAATAAAAATAAAAAAAAAAAATTAAAAAAAAAAATAAAAAAAAAACACTAGAGTGAATGGGGAGACTACGAAACACCGCAGCACCGCACAAAGAGGAGACTGATAGGCTACCAAGCACCGCACAAAGAGGAGACCGATTATTCTATCTCACTACCTCGCAGGCTAAAACCTATAGATTAATATGTTTGTCTCTTTTTAGTGTCGCTTTTTCGTTTCATTTCAAATCACAATAAGTGGGGAGGCTACGAAGCACCACACAAAGAGAGGACCGATTATTCTATCTCATTATCTAAATCCTATACTTAGATGTATATGTTTGTCTTTTTTTAGTATCGTTATTTTTCGTATGTAAAATGTATTTATAGCTAGCAATTAAATCTTTAAATTAAACAGTTTTTTGTTTCACCCCTAAAGTTTTACTTATTTTATTTATTAAACTTAAAAGTATTTTATGACAGCTGACAACAGCTGATCGGCCTTATAATATATGCAAATTTACATATTACATCTACCCAAGATCCACGTCTAAAAGTAGGTAGGTACTTGTATTCCAATATCTTTCATACGTGCCAAAAAAACGATTACAAGTGCACTATTTTTGCTTCTCAATTTTCTAGCCGATGCCGCGATGTTCGGATTCAATGTCGAAAGTTTTCGGCTTATGTAATGAAATTGAAGGCTTGGCCCGCCGAGGAATTGGTGAACCGCTGCGCTCGGACGGATTAAGGGCCGGCACTGAGCAATGAATTAGTCACTTTTGACTAGTGTCTTGTGTCTTACCCCGCAGAGACTCGCGAGGAGCTGCGTTTCGGATACACTCGAGCCGAGATTGACGTGAATCGATGGCGATGTAAGACGATGACATCTGACGTCATTTCTAAGTCTGAGGTTAACTAGAGACAACAACGTCACAAGTGAAAAAGACTTTTAGTTTTAATTCCTGAATAAAACGCTTCGGACAATTTCCGATAGCGACAGACTAGCTACGAGTACCTGGGACGCGGACGGGACGGGACGCGCGGGGACCTTAGGACAATCTCAGGACATTGACTACGACAAATGATTAATTCCTTGCGTGAAAGGGACGCTCGGACAATTCGGCTGAATCGCGGCTGCGTTTTGATCTACGGGTTTTTAGAACGGCGGCCGGCGATAGCGGGATACGAGTCGTTCACAATACCGTCGACAACTTCGCGGCGCGCCGCCCATTGAATAATATTTAAAAACGGTATTTAATATATTTTAAAAATACCTATGAAACATTATAATATTTAAATCGTTTACGGAACACATTATTCATTGAAATAATTTAACAGTAAAATAAATGGAAATTAAACATTTATGTTGCCGTTAAAAATCGTACGATACAAGGCCAAAGGTAAGGAATGAAGAATCAATTCCTTTTGAAATTGAGAATCAGATCAAGTGTGTCACAAGATTGAATTTATTCATTTAATTCGGTCATTCAATTTTGCCCATGTCTAATACACAGTGGTGCATCGTAGGAAGTCTAAAGAAAAAGAGGACAATGGACAGCAATCACACCCTTTTATATGTTCCTCATGTTGTCTCACTCACACACGCATGTCTCTTTCATACTGCAAGACATACGTTCACCACAATTATTAAAACATCAATATCAAATTTGATGGATTTTGACTGACAACATGGCCTAGGATCCTGAGGTCACAGTCATCAGTGTCATTAAATTACCGTTCCATGACCAACGTCATTGGAGCGTAAACAAAGTGAAGAAATGATTAGTATGAGAACAGTTTCAACAGATCTCTCGCTGGTATTTGTATGGACGCGCGCGCGAGGTGTTCCCAGTTCCCAGTTCCCAGTTCCCACGTCATAGAAGATTCTCGCTCCCTCAACTTCGCCCGCCGCGGCCGGCTTTATTAGATTCTAAAAGCCAATCATTACATTGTGAAATGCTGTGCCTTAGTGAAGTATGCAAACTGTAGGCATTCTGTAAACTATACTCCAAAGGAGATCAAGGTCGGTTATTTCGGTGGCATTCGATAACTTGTAATACATACCGACATATGTTCGGCGAAGATGTTTCCCGGACCCCGTGTTCCGGGAACGAGTCTTTAAAAGAACATTGACATTGGAATTTATACAAATAAAGACGGTGTATGCACGCCATTTTTTGTTGGTAAATTTGTACGGTGACGGGTACCTTCCCGCTTTGTTGCAGATTACATTGTATCGATATATTTGTTTATTCGATTGTTAGACTACAAAAATAAGGTATTACATATTTGTAAAAAGCATTAACTTTGTGGCTCGCCATAATTTACAATGAAAACACATATAAATTTGTTGTAGACCGCTTTTATTTTATAAACACTCTATCGGTTTCAGAAGCACCTTCCTTCGTCAGGAGAATATTATAACTAAACCTAACCTTATAATATTCTTTGTATTTAATAACATACTTACCTTTATACCTACTGTATGTATATATGTAACCATGTACCTATTGCAATCTTCTATATATATATGTATATGTAAGATACTTGAATTGTATATTTAATGAAAAAAAAAGATTTTATATCAACCTGACATTTTCACAATATTTTTACAAAATCTTAGATAACCACTCTGTAAATTGCCACCTCAACACAGGCGTTTCACACCTAGTGCACACACATGCATACATGTATAATGTACGTACACACACGCATATTAGTATACATGTATAAACATATTTTAGCTCTAAATGAGGAGATCGTCAGAGATATGTAAGTATAAGTTCCTTCTGAAGGTAATAATTGAAATTTATTTTCAAAAATTGAAACTTATCGAATTGAGGTTTCTGAGAAAATATACAAGCAACCGACCGCTTTTGGCGTGCAAGTAACAGCTAATAGTGATGATGTAAATACGTCTGACCGCCATTCTGGGCCATGGAGCGCCGTTTAACGGCGGTCAGAAAGGTCTATTCCTGTCCGTCGTTAAATCAAATTAATTTTATAATTTATGTAGAGCACATCAATCACTAAGTGGCCGCAGGGAGTGTTTTTACATCAACATTGACACATTTCAACCTAACAGAAAAAATCTGAGAAGTAAACAAAGAAAACTGAGAGAATTAAAATTCCATGACGAGATCTCTCTAGTGAGCAAATTCCACTTAAGGAGACGTGAAAATTATTTCGTTAGAATTTTTTTTTTGTAAAACAGATTTCACATTTCACAAGTCATTTAGCCTTTTCACAGATGTTAGCCTGGTTTTCATTAATTAAAAAAAATTATAAAAAATAGGTGATCCCGTAATTTGTAATATCATTTACCCCTTCATGAAATTTAACTAGTACCTTTTTTATATGAATAAGTCCCAACTGCTCCCGTCTGGAGCCAGTGAGACTGTGGCATCCCCAATTGGTTACATTGTGAGGCTGAAGGAAGTGGGGAGGGGAAGGAGATGGGAAAGACGAAGGTGGGAAATACCTGGCTATTCAGATCTGGTCACTAAACACGGCTAAAGCCATTTGAAGCAACGTTTCAATTCTGAATGGTGGTCTTACACCAGGGCGATACTGAGAGTATCTTCCACTCTGGAACGTGCCGCAAATATATTATATATTATTTTAAATGAATAAATTGTGAAATAACACAAATTAATCAAATAAAATTTATTTGAAACGCCGGGATTCGATCCCGCGACCTTCGGAATGGGAGTCAAGAGCCTTACCACTGGACTACGCCGGCCGTACCTATAACTTATCAGAAAATTTTCAACAATTGTGAAGTACAATAGAATTAATTTTTCATTTATTTGTTATTGACTCATTTTTTTGCCAATTCGTTTATTTTTATTGTTCGTGTCTCTGTGTTTCCTCCCTCCTACAACATGGGTCTTTTCAAGAATTATGTTTACTCCACCCTGTCCTCAAAAGACCCTCTACACAGCATCCCCAAAAACGACGTAAGCCCTGAGGGAAATTACTTTCCTCGAGGCCTTCTGTGTGGAATGAATGTAAAAAGTCACCGGCGTTTGCTCGGGCTTTACACAGAGTATTTCGAAATGACATGTAAGCAGTAATTTTAATTTTATTTTGTTTCACAAATATCTACAGAGATGGAAAACGGGGATGGAGTGGTTTTTAGATCTATAATAATATAAACAGTCTATCTCTTTTTTTGTAGATCTAGTGTTCAACATTTCATTTTTTTCGAAATGAAATTGTAGATTTGTATAAAAATCAAATCCACGCCGTCTGCCATAGACACTCTTTCTTAATTAAATAGAAGAAGATAGAGAATTATTAACAAATGTTTATATTTTTTTAATCCATTTTAACCAAATGCTAATAAAATCAATCCAAGAACTAAATCAAAAGAAACACCCAAACTCCGATGGACGTCATGAATGAACTTGGAATTGGTCAAAGGAACAATTTATTATTTTTAGTTCGCAAGGGGCTAATACAGTAGAGGATTTAGGGAGGGGGGGGGGGGCACGTACCCCCGTGCCCCCCCCAGAGTTAGATTTTTTTTTCTGCAGGGGGCACAAGGGGCGGACGGTCAAAAAATCAACAATTGCTGTTAGGATTTTTTTCTGGGGGGGGCACAAGGGGCGGACGCGCAAAACAATCAACAATTACTGTTAGGGTAGCTTATTTCTACAAGTTCAAGTATGTATCTCAGGGAGGTTTATGAAAGTGTCAAAACAATCGAAAAATTAAATTAATGTTTAATAAAGACAGTTTTAGCTTCTAACTATGTACTGTGATGGAATCTCCACAGTACACAAAAATACCGTCTGGGAGGGGGCACGTACCCCCGTGCCCCCCCCAGAGTTAGGTTTTTTTTTTCTGCAGGGGGCACAAGGGGCGGATGGTCAAAAAATCAACAATTGCTGTTAGGATTTTTTTCTGGGGGGGGCACAAGGGGCGGACGCGCAAAACAATCAACAACTGTGATGGAATCTCCACAGTACATAGTTAGAAGCTAAAACTGTCTTTATTAAACATTAATTTAATTTTTCGATTGTTTTGACACTTTCATAAACCTCCCTATAGATACATACTTGAACTTGTAGAAATAAGCTACCCTAACAGTAATTGTTGATTGTTTTGCGCGTCCGCCCCTTGTGCCCCCCCCAGAAAAAAATCCTAACAGCAATTGTTGATTTTTTGACCGTCCGCCCCTTGTGCCCCCTGCAGAAAAAAAAAACCTAACGGTAATTGTTGATATTTTTCCCGTCCACACCTTGTGCCCCCCCTCAGGAAATAATCCTAACTGTAATTGTTGAATTTTTTGCCCGTCCGCCCCTTTTGCCCCCCCCCTTCCAGAAACAAATTCTAACAGTAATAGTTGATTTTTTCGCCCGTCCGCCCCTTGTGCCCCCCCCCCCAGAAAAAAATCCTGGATCCGCCCTTGGGCTAATATGTATAGTATATCCAATATTTTTAATGATAGTGTAACATAACGTATTATATTATAAGCAGCTTTGAAATATTCTTTCCCCATACATCCTCAGCCCCACAAAATTCACAAAAAATGTTAATTGTCATAGTGCCACTGGCTTCCTGCAATCAGGATTTTTATTAATTTGGCCGGTATTCAAGTATAAAAAGCCAACCAATTTGTTTACCATTTCATAACTTTTCCCCGTATTTTACGTAAACCCTTCTCAAAAGTAAATGAACAATGTTCAAGCAGTAATTTTCCCGAGTGGGCAAGAAGTGTGTAGAACTCGAAGTTCATAATTATTTAACAAATAAGTTTTTGATTGATGATGTAGGTCCAATACTTAATGTAACCATAGTTTACGATAATTACAGAATTCAATCAGAAATATTACATTACGGACTGCGTGAAGGAGCAGATCTCACGTGATCAAACTACGCTTGATGTTAATTGTTTTTTTTTCAAAATAATACTCTAATAATACCCAATAAGATAGATTTGGGAACATTGCTCGGCTTGAGGTTAACAGATGGACAAGGAGACTTCAAGAGCATAGTGGAACAAACCTCAACTAGATCCGAAGGCGTTCAAAAAGCTGTCACAATCAGAACAGTTTGAATTCCGTGGACTACTGCGGTCGAGTGGAAGGAGGTAAGAACGGGAGGCCTTTATGATGATAAAATTAGCAATGAGTCAATGACACGAGAGTTGTAATTCAAGAAAAAAGTTGTTCCACTAGAAGCAGCTTCACTATACAGACAATATTAGCGAAATTCAATCGAAAATCTGTAAACAGAAACATCAGAAGAAGGTACGGTCACATCTAGGACTTGAACCAAGGTCTTTCCTTCTACCAACTGAGCTAATGTGCCCCTATCCCATTCAGTCATTTTTAACTACATCGTAGGTACTTCGACTAAGAACTACGAAGATACGTTTTTAGATTTTCACGGCCAAAAGTATTTTTGTTAGTTGTTTTTGGGGTGTTGCGCTACCTCCTTCTTTAGTCAACGTTTCGGACAGCGCGCTTTGCAGTGTCCATCATCAGGGGAAATCCGGTAGATGTGATAGATCACACATCTAACTGTATCTTTCTGTACGATTGCAAGATTCAAACTCGAACTAAATGCTATCTAGATAGAGTCTTGGATAAATTTTATCCATTTTTTATTTTTAATATGCGACATCTATTGACTTTTCTGCAAGTTTAGGAAGAATATTTATTTTGGGCTCAATTGAACAACTGTGCTCCCCAGTGTAAGCGTATGCTCGTACGACTCCTGGTACCAGTACGCTGCTCCTCCCCTCCCCCGTACTACGGATATGCTACAAAAAATGCAATGAAAATTGCAATAACGAAATAACATTGTACGATACAGATTTGGTGACAAAGGACACCTTTACCCAAATATCCACCTTATTATTTGCATCCGATGTGGATAAATACCCGACATCGACACAAAAGATAATCGTTTTCCTCCAAGACCATCAATATTCTTAAAATGATAGCTTTATACCAACAAAGTACAAAATATTTGTCTAAAAATGCAGAGTCATTCCGAATGATGGTTTTCAAAGATGACTTATCGTTGTTCGTGAATACCAAAGTCAAATTATATTTGACATATTGACAGCTCTGTAACGCGATGAGGGTGTCCCGGTGCTGGTATTGCCTGTATTGCTGGTATTGCCTTGTTACGGTGTGGGTAGCTATCGTTTTAAATAGTGTCAAAGGGTTTTTAATACATGCTGTCATTCCTTTCATCATTATTGAATATCTTTAACGAGGGTAACTTGTTGTTCAGCCAATATTATTCAAATAAGAGTAGGTACTCAATATTAAAACATTATACGTACGTAATAAACATACTCGTACAAATAAATAGTTATGTGCTAATGACTCGTCTTATAATGAGTGTTGATAATAGTTCATGAACTTGAACACGTAATTAGTCTGAAATAAGAAGATAATAATAAAAACGTAAATTTGTCTGTGTACGTAAATGTATGTAAGTGTGTATGTACGTGCATGCATGTGTAAGCGCACAAATATGTACATATATATGAGGGTGTACGTGTGTGTGTGCATGTATGTGTGCATGTATGTATGTGTGCATGTATGTACATGTATGTATGCGTACATGCAGGTAAGTATGTTTCTGTATCCATTTGTAAATACTTAGCAGAATTTGATAAAACCCAAGAATTCTTAATAAATTGTTCAGCGCTTCTTCAGGTGATTTTTCACAAAAACTGCGCTCTAAAAATTATCCAATTACTAGCTTGTACCCGGCATGCGTTGCTATACTATTTAATAAAGAAATTGTTTCTCCCTGCGTGTTTCATACCGTTCCCCTTCCGCCTCTCCTTCCTGTCCTGCGTCCCCTTCCCCTCTCGCGTTCCCACTCCGCCTCCTCCATCTTCCCTCTCCCTACTCCACTTCCCCGAGTTCCCTTTCGAGTTCCCCTCCCCCCACCCAGGTTCTCCTCCCCCCTCTCGCGAACCCCCTACCCGACTTCCCCTCCCTCCTCCCGCATTCTATACATAGTCCCGGTACATTCAGTTTTCAAACAGCTCGCGTGCCACCTATTGAAATTTTTTTTGTACAAATTTCATAATGCTAGAGCTCACCAGAAGTTTTATACAAACCTTGTCCTGACAATAACGAACTTAACAAAAAAAGAATTATCCAATTTGGTGCAGTCGTTCGGAAGTTATGCGCGTACATACATTTCGGCGATTCATTTTTATTTATATATATATATATATATATATATATATATATATATATATAGAAGATAGATAGATAGATAGAAGATAGATAGATAGACAGATAGAAGATAGATAGATAGATAGATAGATAGATTATTATTATGCACATATATAAAACTTTAGAAAAGAATTATGTATTTAAATATGATCTAATCCTTGTACATGACATTTTCTCTTTTCTATTTTCAATTATAAATTTTCCAATTCTCATTTTAAACTTTCTTCTTTCATTTTTCCAATTTTCAATATGTTTGTGTATTTTTATCCACATGTTAACACTAGACTCCACAAAGTAACTAAATTCCATTGGTCACCATGAAATAGGCTGCCGCCTAGTATGGTGATTAAGTGTATCGTGTAAATGAAAATATTGTATCATGTATTTTATAAACAAATCAATAAAAACTGATAATATTTAAAATCGACCTAACCACTTACCAAAACACGATAATTTATTGAAATGATATAATGCATTTTTCAAGTAAAAAGTATCTCGCTTGACTACAACAGTAACATTTAAAAAAACAAGTTGATCGAACTCGAGGGTTTGTTCCTTGGATGTATGAGTAAACGTGCCGTTCTGAAGTCTGTAGTCTATAGTCTTACCATCAGGCATCAGGAATCAGGCACGTATTATAGCGATAAGTGAACTATTAGCTGGACGTTTTACTTTATAATATTATTACCTACTAGTTTGCATCACAAACTAGAACCGTCTACTTAATTATATATTATTCCGTAACTAAGTATCCGAGGAGAATTGAGTCCTGCAGAAGATAATCACTGTCGTCCTTTATAACACATAATTGCATAGGAATCTATTTCGATTATAATCTTTATTAGGCACAGGGTAGAAGTCCTGGTATTTTCTGGAAAACAAGGTAATACTCAAAATTGGCTCCTTAAAAACGGTGTTAAACACAGATACGATTTTAGATACGATTTTAGGTTTTCACGGCCAAAAGTATTTTTGTTATTAGTTTTTGGGATATTATGCCGTGTTGCGTTACCTCCTTCTTTAGCCAACGTTTCGGACAGCGTTACAGTGTCCATCATCAGGGCAGATGTGTAATAGTTAGGGGTGATGTTTGTACTTATCTACTTAGGAGCGATACCGTGTTAAACACGATTAAGATGAAGCCATACTAAATAATGCAAAATCATACAAAATCATATGTTTTTGTTTTAAAAATTTGATGGCTTAGAAGTATTATAGATGCCGTGTAGAAAACACCTTGGCCCTTAAAAACATCGGTCATTTTTTTATAAGTCTTTTAATAAGCCTATAAAAAAAATAAAATAAAAGGTCTATAAAAAACACTTTCAAGTCCAAAGTCTCCTATTTATAAACCCCTTTTCGGATTTGGTTTTATTGTATAATGTGGCAAATTTAGTTTCTTTTATAATAATCGCAAAAAAAATGATATTTACGCTCGAACTTCACAAAATAAAATAAAATATGCATTTTCTCGTTGTTATTTTTGACATCAATCAATACGACCCGCACTCTACGAATTTGGATTCTTGAAGTGACCCTTATGGTATGGGACAAGAACCATGCGCTGGGCACAACCCATTTCGTATCAGTCACGCCCAGGCCGGAGCGGGAGATGCACGCGTGATTCCGCGTCGCT
The DNA here is from genome assembly GCA_917880885.1 of Limnephilus marmoratus. Lineage (NCBI taxonomy): Eukaryota > Metazoa > Arthropoda > Insecta > Trichoptera > Limnephilidae > Limnephilus > Limnephilus marmoratus. The sequence goes on along the minus strand of OU862924.1, from coordinate 48,867,301 downwards.
TAGTTTCGTGAAATTAATTTTAAATTTCCGTTTTCTTACAATAAACAATGCTTAAAAAAGCAATTAATATTTTTTACAGGCCTTTACAAAATCAACCTGTAAAAAAAAATTCTCAAATACCTTTTCCAACCTTTCCAAAAGCTTTTTCTCAAGTATTTTTAAACTCCTCCCATAAAGGGCGTGAATTCCGATTTCGATTTTTTCCTGAACTATTGGATCGCCTTAAGCAATGGCGGTTCGGAAATTTCCAAGTTCCCTGTGTGCTTGTATAATCATCAATATACCTATGTATATTATTTTATTTATTTTATTTTATTTGATGCAATATATTTACATTATAAAAAACAATTCAATGATGTTGGCCTCACTGGGTGGTTTACCCGTGCTGAGGCCTATTATAAAAGAAAGTGTACAATGTGCGTGCTGCTGAAACTTAGAAACAAGTCCCGGTACGATCTAGGGATTTATATGGTGTGGTAGCCATCTATCCCCCATCCATAAAGAAGGTTCCCATTTTTACCTGAAGGGTCTGCTTCTAAGGATATAAGGGCTGGAAGTCTTGCCCTCTGAAAATGGCTAGAACAGTCCAGAATATTCGAGATCATTTCACAATATTCCAGAACATTCTGAAATGTTGTGAAATATTCGGAAATAGTCTGGAACGTTCGGGAACATTCCGAAACATCCCAGATCATTGTGGAACCTTCCAGAACACTCTTGAATGTTGTGGAATGTTCTGGAACATTGTGGACCATTCGAAGCCTTTTTTTGTATAGGTGTGGCTACCCTTTGGCAGGGGTATATAAAGCAAGATCCGTCGTGAGTTCGAACGTCAGTTCAATCTCATGTCAACTCCCCGAACGAAGCCGGGTACCCCAGCTAGTAAGAAAATAATCATACATTTAAGAAATATTAAATGCTACAAAATAAACGCTGTCATCCTTGTCCTTCCACGGCGCGAAGGCAAAATAATATTATCAGTGCGTGACTAAAAAATTCTCAGTAAGTTTAAAGGATGTGAAAAATGTTTATGAATTTTGTAAATGGACCATCTTTGAACAGAGATTTATTTTAGATTTAAACAATCGCACCAAAATTTGAAAAAATGTGTTTTTTGGACCGCTTTAAACTAATTTTACAAAAACTAATTTTTGATTCGCCCCTGTAAACTTGCTAGATGTATTCAAAACTACTTATTATAAGAACCTTCCTTTAAGAGCATCACAATGATTACCATCTGATCTTCAGAGCGGCTGAAAGCTGCCTCTACTTATAACTCTAACTCTGCATCCATCCTCGAGATTGCCGTACATCTTCATCTCCGTGTAATCCTGTTACGAGAGATGAGTGTTTACTTAGAAGCTTAGGTAGATCTCCAGAAGAATGTCTTTATTGTGCATTCTCTGCGAACTACCCAACAATCAACTAGGACTTTGTCATATTATGTAGATTCTTGGAATAAACCATGATCTGAAAGATATCTTTCGTAATGTCTAATTGAACTGTAGGAGAAGCGATCATGGCGCCGCCCGTAAAGAAGACAAACTTATATTATTAGTCCATGAATATATCTCTTATTTCATGATACGGGCAATGATGTAAGAACTACGAGAGGCTGTTTAAATAGTCTTATTAACTGTAACATTTTATCGGAGGAGTTGTTTTTTCAAAATCTAATTGTTTAAGAAGGTGCAACTAGTATTATATTAGCTGGACGTATTAATAAAGAGTGACGCGACTATTATAGATGACATGCGAAACTCGAGTATTAAATAGAGTTGTACAGACCATCCACAAATTAGGTGCGACTGCTGCCGACTTCGGAGGTGTGCGAACCATCAAGCAAAGCCAGGGACTCGAGGGAAATTTAAAACTGGATGCAAGAAGTTAATGTTAAAGTTTTAGTAGATGAATCTTACTACTCCAAAAACTGGGCGAGGAGAGGATGGGACTGCTATGGATAGAGACCAAATAATCAGCGCAAGACAGGGACGAATTGTCGATGCAATGGGTCCTCGACCCAAAGAGGAAAAGGGAAGAAGAAGATGGTGAATCTTACCTACAATAACTTAGAGCAGAAGAAGAAAAAAGTTATTGTAACAAAACAACCCTGTCGCGAGGTTCTGCTTCCCTTTAAAATGCGAAAGCGTAAACACCTCTAATATTTCCATCATCATAACATTTCACGGTCATGATAATCTGTGAATAAATCATGTAAATCCGTGCTTTCTCTGTATGAGGGTCTGAAGGGCTATAACAGATCCCTGTGGTACCCCGCAGCGAGCCTTTGTACCGAATCGGGCCTCGACGCGGCAAGGATTATAATTACGCTAGCGAGGAGATGCCACCGTTGATACCCGGAGAAATGTGACTTTGAAATTATTCTTGATCTCTTGATTGTTGATTGCCGGAACCACGTACTCGTGAAGACTGCATACCAGCTTCTGCTTCCAGCACGGACCTTTCATACTCGGTAAGTAAAGTCAAGATCGTTTTACATCAGATATGCCATTTGAAACTTTTACGTGTAGGTAAGTATTCTATTTGCATAACCCGAAAACAGTTAACAGTGCCATTATTTTTTAGTCGGTGATATTATTTGTGGAACGCCTTTGAGGTAATTTTTCGGACAATTTATCAAAACATAGATTCAGCTATTCAGAATTCAAGATGCATGAATGAGAACGAGGTAAGGAGTGTGTGCCAAGAAACGGCGGGGAAACGGCGTGATGGTTAGTTAGATTCGGCTAAGGTATATAAAATATAAACATTATTTCAGTAATATTCAGAAGTGCCCTTCTTTCATCGGGAAAATATTAAAATTTATTGTCCTGATGTGAAGGAAGGAAACTACTGTAAACGGTAGAGAAGTGTTAAAATAACGGTATAAAGCAAATTGATACGTTCATATCGTATTTTTGGCAAGACAAATGCTTTTTCGAATTCGTTGAATTTAAGCAGTTTGACTGAAGAATTTGGAACTCCTTAGGTCTATGTGATTTTTTTTAAAGAGCAGTGAAATTTACAGGTCTTTTTTTTTTTTTTACATGAGCTCCACACAGGAGGCCCTGAGGAAAATAAATAATTTCCCTCGGGGCCTATGTCGTCTTTGGGGTTGCTGTGTGGAGGGTTTTTAAGGAAAGGAAGGAGAGGAGAGTTCTGGGAAGGAAACATATTTAAGGGGTGGGTAGGAATCTGGGGTTCAGTGTGTCCTGGTCATCCACCTCCAAGACCCAGACAAACCTCACCCCATGAACCCGGGCACCCCTGCTAAGTCACCAAACGTAGCGAACCACTTGGGGTGACCTGTGGCAGAGGTGTTGGTTATCCAATAAAGGTTCCCGGGGCGGCGGTACCCATTCCCGCCTCCCAAATTGAGAATGGTCTGAATTATTTATAAAATGCATTGGTTTTTTGTTTAATCTTGCAGCTTACTTTTATCCTGTACGCAGATAAACCAGGGTTCGGTATAGGTATATACTAAATTTATTGATAAATATTTTACATAAAATAACAAAGCTGTAAGACTTCGCCACATAAATATACAGATAACAGTGGAAAGTCTTCTACATTTCGTTGGTATTGTCATTGAAGAGCAAATATTAAAACAAAAAAAAATTATAGTAAGTCAGTCCTTCAAAATATCAGAAATGATTTAAATGTGCGGTCTGACAGATTCACCATTTCGTTGCAGGAAAAATCGGGATCTTTCATTTTATATTTCTGGATAATTTTTTTTTAAAAGAACATAACTGTACGATTTGTGATCTAGGCTTTAGTATTTTCATTTCAAGTGATAAAATCCGTCATCTTGTCCGGTTAAACAAACAATTAACCATTCCCTCCAGACATATGAAAACGATCCTGGTAGATAATAACCAACAATTAAAAATGATTTGACACAAAGTAAACAGTAAACCAGTGCAATTATTGTAATGATAGATTCGCGTTTATACGAATTGTAACCGAGGCGCATTGCAACACGGTAACCCTTTACATAAACAGTATTCTGCTGGTTCCTGATAAATAAAAATGCACTCTAAAATAATAATTCATTATGGCGTCCACATGGTCAAGTCCGCACCCGTGAGCTTTTATGTTTGATACCGTAGAGGAGTCCCAACTGTCCGCGGTTAGTGATATTTTTGCAGCACCTATTATTTTGGTAATGGTATGAGATTGATGGGAATGGAAACCTAATGAAGATGGAAAGATTGGAAAGTTTCTAGTCTTTTAGATCTAGTTACTTTAAAATATAGTAGCCATGTAAAATTGATACATTGCTGAGCTTATTATTTAAAAAGTTTCACTTAGTGTTCTATTAAAATCATAAAGTGCGAAAATATATTAAAATACGAAAGGTAAGTGCCAGGCGTCCTGTGTTCGATTCCTCTGCTGGCTAAGTCCTCCATCACGACACAAGCAACATTTTCCGTTTACTGTGGTGGTCGTAGGAGATTTTCAAATATTGCCAGGTTATTCATACTACCGCTGGTTAAGAGGCCCAAAGAACTTACCGCTCTCTCATGCAAGTCGTTTTGGATCGTAGGCTAATTTTTTTTTTTTTTTTTTAAAGTTACTTCCACACAGCAGGCTCTGAGGAAAATTAAATCCCCCGAGGCCTATGTAATCTTAGGGAATGCTGTGTAGAGGGTTTTTAAGTAAAGGAAGAAGAAGAAGTTCTGGGAAGGAAATAGGTATGAGGGGTGGGTAGGAATTTTAAGTATCCAGAATCAGAATCAGTTTGTCCATGAGTGACGGACGTATAAATCAATTACTTCAACTGCGGTGCAAGGCGAAAGGTCGAGGGATTCTGACTGGAGAGGTCAAAAGTCCTCCTCAACCAGTCTCTCTCGATCCGGCCCGCCACGCAGCAGGTGGGCAAACACAACTGCCGGCACGATCTTGACAAACCTCGCCCTATGAATCCGGCCAGCCCGGCTAAGTCGTCAAATGTAGCGAATCCTATGGCAGAGGTGTCGGTTTCCAATAATTGGTTTCAAAATGCAAATAAGATACGGAGATACGAAAGATAATACAAATAAGATACGAAGATACGCTAAGATACGAAAGACCAATGAATAAGAATGCTACATTTTGTAGGTAGTGAAATATATACTAACAATTATGTGTGAAGAAATATGAACAATTTCTTTTGCTTAAGATATAATTAACGACAAAGCATCGTCATTGAAAGGGATAAGGCAGTTAAATAGTTACCAGAAGGCTCATTGCAAGCGGTAACACTTCAACCACGCCCTCCCTATTCCCCCCAACCCCCTTTCCACCCGACCTGGGTGGTAACATGTTGTTCAATCGCATCCAACTCTGTTAGAGCCACGAGCTCCCGTGATTGCCAGGGAGTTAAAACATTACCTTATCCGCGTGGAGGCTCGCCTTTACTGGCGCCTATAAACTGCGGTAATTAATGCGATCGTAATTCATTCACCTGATAATTTCATCTTTATCGAATTGGTACAGATAAGCTATCGTAAAGATTATTATGAAATAATAAAAACTATGTCTACGACCGATGAGATGGAGCCGCGGTCGGATTGATCGTGAAAATCATAACGCTTTTGAGTCCCATAACGCCGTAATAAGGAACTCCAGTCCATTTAAAAAAAATTAAATGAATAATGACCTTTTAACTTAAATAACTGCATATTTATTTTTATTTTTAGGGTTAGTTTTAATAGTTAAAATAATTGTCAAAGTTTTAATTTTTCAAGATCCCCCGAAAACCACCGACTGTGTAGTGAATCGTGTGACGTCATCACTCCCGAAAAGTTACTATAAAATCTGGCAATCAGCTGTTCAACTGGCGCCATTTTGAAATTCAGAGTTCGAAGTATTCTCTATAGAGTAGCATTACTATTTTTTTTGTGCAATAGTTTTTTAATATCTATCTATCTATCTATCTATATAAATAAAAATGAATTGCCGAAATGTATGTACGCGCATAACTTCCAAATGACTGCACCAAATTGGATAATTCTTTTTTTTGTGTATTCGTTATTGTCAGGACAAGGTTTGTATAAAACTACTGGTGAGCTCTGGCATTAAGAAAATTGGATAAAAAAATTCCAATAGGTGGCACGCGAGCTGTTTGAAATCTGAATGTACCGGGAATGAATGTATGGAATGCTGACGTGGGGAGGGGGAAGGGGACATCAGGTAGAGGGGAGGGGAGGGGAAGATGGGGAGTGGGGAGAGGGAGGTGGAGGAGGTGGAGTGGGAGCGAGAGGGAAAGGGGACGCGGGATCGGGAGGGGAGGCGGAAGGGGAACGGGACGAATGGGAAAGGACACGCAGGGAGAAACAATTTCTTTATTAAATGGCATAGCAACGCATGCCGGGTACCAGCTAGTTTTCAATAATAGAGATAAACTTATAAGAGATACCTTTATTTATGAAACTGAATTACTTAGGCCTAACTAATGTTTTAATAAACGCAACAACTAAATCTCTATAAACTATTGTTAATACGATGGCTTGTGTCATATCTGCATTCCCATACAATGAATTTACGGTGTTCAGTGACGTCACCACTAAACATTTCAATAATACCAACTTGACTGTGTGTTTTTATGACCCGATTAAAAATGACCTTTTTAATAATTTTTTAAAAACTCTGCATTTAATATTATTTAATAAAACTTATATATTCAGAATCAGCGTTCATTGGTCTGTATAAACATATTTTTTAAAGCCAGAATATTTTTCATTTATTGAAGAAGAAGCCGGTGTTAGTATCTTTCTGAAAGGGTAGGAAAAAAGGAAACATAAAAACGACTGAAGGCAAGATAATGATATCTCTTATCCAATAACATTTTCCACTTTGCACCAATTGTAATTTAGAAGGTTTTGTACGTAACTCGTAATTTTATCATTCGCAATTAAGATACTGAGCATAGAAAACTGTTATTAGGTTGAAGGTTGTCAATGCACTGACCTTGTGATTTTACATAATGTAGGTAGGGGGACAAGGTGTGGGTAGGAATCAGGGAAATGACAGGAATACTCCTTGACAGTCGACGTGGTACGTAAAACAAGTGAACCAAATACTTAAGTCGAGCCATGTCAAATGTCAGAATAATAGAAGGATATGACGTGTTAGACGATGTTAGGCTGTGAGTGAAACAAGGAATGTGTGCCAAAACCGAGTTGTTTGGCGGTCCATCATCTCTGTCTAGTGTGGGTAGGAATCAGGGAAATAACAGGAATACTCCCTAGGGACGCCCGAAAAAGACGTTGCACGTGAAACAAGTGAATCAAATACTTGAGTCGGGGCTTGTCAAATGTCAGAATAATAGAAGGATATGTGTTAGACGATGTTAGGCTGTGAGTGAAACAAGGAATGTGCGCCAAAACCGAGTTGTTTGGCGGTCCATCATCTCTGTCTAGTGTGGGTAGGAATCAGGGAAATAACAGGAATACTCCCTAGGGACGCCCGAAAAAGACGTTGCACGTGAAACAAGTGAATCAAATACTTGAGTCGGGGCTTGTCAAATGTCAGAATAATAGAAGGATATGTGTTAGACGATGTTAGGCTGTGAGTGAAACAAGGAATGTGCGCCAAAACCGAGTTGTTTGGCGGTCCATCATCTCTGTCTAGTGTGGGTAGGAATCAGGGAAATAACAGGAATACTCCCTAGGGACGCCCGAGAAAGACGTTGCACGTGAAACAAGTGAATCAAATACTTGAGTCGGGGCTTGTCAAGTGTCAGAATAAAAGAAGGGTATTTATGAGACGATGTTAGAATGTGAGCAAAGCAAGGAGATTGTGCCAAAATCGAGTTGTTTGGCGGTCCATCATCTATGTCCAGTGTGGGTAGGAATCAGGGAACGTAAATTATAAATTCATATTACTCTTTGTATTTTAATAAATATGGCATAATTAGCGTCTAGCCCATCATCGACGAATAGAGCCAGATACAATGTCCGTTGCCCGTCTTTATTTTAGTAAATTTGTTGCTGAACAAAAATGCTCAGGATTCCATTTTACAACTTCGAATGATACACATTATTTGTCATTTAGATTTGTTAGTAATATCTTCTTCTTAATTTTGCATAACGAACGACATATAACGATATTTTTCACAACGTACAGTATAAATAGCACAGGACAGCCAAAAAATAACACAAACACCATAAAAATACACGAATAAGATGTTTATTAAAGCATTTCATCCGATTTTGTAATTGGCTAGCCGAGAATCAGATGCTGGATTCTTACTAGGAATCGTGGTCTGACCAAAACGTGCGAAGTTAAAATAGTCGTTAAATTTTCTAAAATTATTTAATTCCCGGTTCACAGTTCAATATTATACCCCTTACATCCCAAATGCCAGCAGGTCGAGTATTTGATACTCCCTCACACTTGGGGACGCTCGAGAAAGAATTGCTCTTGAAACGAGGGTGGTGCACTCCCATGAGTTCCATAATACGTAGAATATATCGAAGCAAAAATAAATAAAAAAATTGTTAGATAATACGCAAGGTAATTAAAATATGTATGATTACAGATCAATGGAAAAGAAAAGAAGAGAAAAAGAAACAAGACAGAATAGAACATGACGTAACAATTACACAGTTTCATCATTAAACATAAATTAAAATATCATTCTTAAATCGTTTATTTCTAAAACTTGGCGCTCCAGAACAAAAGAGTCAATAAGACCAATGCCAACACCGGTGCACTGTTTGGACGATTTGGTTGACATTACGCTTATAGCATTTTTGACAATTTTCAATGGGTACATTATTTAGAAATAGATTCCTGCACACACCTACCTCACCTCTCAGTGCTCGCTGCTCACTGCTCAGGCCGAGCTCACAGTCCCAGGAGTGATGGATGGCGGAGATAATCTTGGTAATGTCCCCGAAAGATATTTTGTTTTACTTTTCCTATTTCCTCTTCCGCAAAGGGGTTAAGCGGGTACAGTAAAATCCCCGTTAAGCTTAAGAAACGAGATAAGGCGGATAATCAATATCACGTTAAAATAATGCTAAATATCTACACCACAGGCAATTGGAAAATGTACCCCAGATTTATTAAATGTTTAAATGATGCACTTATCCTTCAGCAAAATTTAGATAGACTTGCTAGCTGGTGTGAAATAAATAAATTATTCCTAAAGGTAAAAAAATGTTTCCACATGTGTTTTTACCGTTCACGGATTCCAATATCTACATCGTATTTAATTAACAATAATGAAATTGCATTAGTACCATTTATCAAAGACCTTGGTGTTATTTTTGATCGGAAACTTACATTTGATCATCACTGTGAAACAATTTCCAATAAGGCCATGCAAATTCTAGGTTTTGTAATACGTAACACAAGGACTTTTCAAAACATTGAGTTAATTGAGTTAATTAAGCTACTTTACTGCTCTCTTGTAAGATCGCAGCTGGAATATGCATCTCCTGTATGGTCTCCGATTTATACCTGTAACTTACACCGTTTGGAGAGAGTACAAAGAAAATTTCTTCGATACGTTCAATTCAAATTGAGACAGCCTGTAATTGAAATCCGCTACAATGCATTAATGTCTGATCTAAACCTACCACTACTTTCTACCCGGCGTACTATTAATGACATTCTTATACTATTTAAATTACTGAACAATCTCATAGACTGCCCTCAAATGTTAAGTGTTATAAATATTCGTGTCCCTGTTGAATCAACTCGACTTCACCACCTTTTCCACAGTGACAATCATAGCACCAACTATTCCTATCATTTACCGCTAGTGCGTTTTCACCAAAATGCCAATACGTATACAGACCTTTTCGATATTTTCAAAACCTCACCGTCTTGCATCAAAGCAAAAATAACTAGTTATTTATGTAACTGATATGTTTGTAAAATGATAAATATTTGTTGTACTAATATGCATCGTATGTATGTACTGTATGTTATTATATATATATATATAATGTTTGTAAATGTTCGATACACCTGTATTAAGTATGTAATAGCCCTATGTACGGGAGTTTAAATAATAAATAAATAAATAAATAAATTTATAGTATTTTGATACGCATGCAAATAATGATAAAAATCTATATATTTTGTTTCGGCTCCCTCATAAATGCATCGCTTCGGAAAAGATTTCGATATGCGCCTTTCTTCAGAGTCATTTTCCATATGGGCACGTGGTCGTAGATTTCGAGGAAAGACTAAAAAATTAGATGTTGGAGAAATGTCCCGCATTAAAGGCTCAGATTTGAGTATTTTATCAGAGTTTGCAAAACCAGCTTATGCTGCATTTGAATGGGTAGGTATTACCACGAATTATGGGAAAAGAACAGAGGTACTGACAACGGCGTAAAACGCCGCCTTCAGTTACTTCGTTCATGTTTATTTATTTATTTATATAAACGCCATAACTTGGCTTTTACATTAAAGTGATACATGAGATTATAAGTATGCAATGGTACACAGGTGGTTATCAGTATTATTGTAAGTACAAAATAAGAATGTATGAGTACACACAAAATAATATCGCGGAAGTGTTGCAGTTATTATAATAAGTACTCTTTTAATGAGATAATATTGAAAAAAGTACAAAAGGAATATATACTTGTGTAATAGTAACATACATTATGTACATGTATGAAGTATGTATGATAAAAGCTAATATTTAGGTACAGGACGCAATTGTTTAATGTGTGTTACAACCAAAAAGAATAATATGAAGCACTCTTAAGGTATTTGAAGAACTCTTAAGGTTAGCATTCTAATGTTACAATAACAGAAAACATTTTATTTAAAAGGAAAAAATATGTAAAGTGTGACTTGTTAGCAAGTAGAATCGTGCAAAATTGTCAAGAAGTTTATTATTTTGCTCTATTCGTACATATATACGAAGCACAATGTGTTTCAGTCAGGGTAATGATCTACTTGTTGAAATTCAAGATTCGAAAACATTCGAAAACACATAATATTGTAGTTTACCTGATAATAAATCTAAAACTCAATAAAGAGAAATATTCCCGAAAAAGAATTTGCGCACCTGCCCGCGTACATAAATCTCGACCAATGGAGCATGTAGAACTCGCGACGAATTGAAATAGTGAACATCCGATACAATTCGACTAAATCACTCTCCTTCCACGGACCTGACAGATCAGCTTATTTTATCTCCCACGGATAAACCATATCAACAGAGTTAAATTCATCCATAAAACAAAGCGAAATTTTTTTTTTGTAAAATAATTCAGAACATGTATTCACATTTTACAGATAAAACACCGAGTTCTTAACCGAAACAAGAGATTTTTGTGTCATATTGTATTTTCCGTTTCACGTATATTCATATTATAACCCAGGCAGTTTTATGAAAGTTTGTAGGAAGGTCTTTATTCTGACAAGAAAAACCTTTATTTATTAGACAGTTGTTGCGCCCCGAATTTCATAAAAATAGGCGGAAAAGTTTGGGCATGGCCATGAGTTATGGCTACAATTGACTAATTTGTAGATATATAAATGTAGCGCACTTGTGTACGGTACTTCGTACAATCAATTTACCCTAATCGGTGATGAGTGATAAAATTTAAGCTTCGGACAATTTTAGTGAGGTGGAACTCGTGCAATTTATGCAATTTATTAATAATCATCGATTCAGGAAACGTCTAGATGATAGTCAAATAAGTGCGTGATACAAAAAAATGTTCACAGTTCACAAGCTGTAGAAGTGAAATCATCAGACAACTGAAGTAGAGAAGAGTAGGGAGGCTATGTAGCACCGCACAAAGAGGAGACCGATTATTCTATCCCATTCTCTCGCCTATAGATGTAAGTGTTTTGTCTCTTTTTAGTGAGATTTAAATCACAACGATGCTAAAAAAGTTTTCACTTCAAAAACTCAAATCTCCGATATGCAGATGACACTACACTATGAAGGAGGTTGTGAGGTGAAAAGAAGAATTTGCATGACAAAATACGCCACGAGTAAAATGCTGAAGATATGGAGTGACAAAGGCACAACTAGTACCACCAAGATGAGACTTGTGCGGGCATTGATTTTCCCCATATTTCTTTACGGTGTGGGAGACATGGACTCTTAGAGCCAGCGAAAGAAAACGCATAAACGCCCTCGAAATGTATGGATTCTGTTGCTGTGGATTCCATGGACAGCCATATGCACAAATGTGTCTATCGTTCGGCGTTCAACTATTTGCCTACAACGCAATATAAGATACGTTGCTCGAGCATGGAGAAGCTCATAGTTACTGGCAAAGAGGAAAGCAAAAGATGCAGAGGAAGGTCATCAATGCGCTGGAGTGATCAATTATCATTTGAATGTTATATTTTATAAAAAAACATTCAACAGAACAAGACACAGAAAAATAAAAAGAAAAAGGGTCGTAGTTGGGACTCAGACCCAGGATCTCTTGCCGGGTCTCACGCGGACACAGCACCTCGTTGTATAACCAACTCGGGAGGCGTCTACTAATATCTACAGGAATTCCAAAAACTGAACAAATCGGACTAATATCTATGAGAACAAAAGTGAGGACGAATATCTACAGCTCAAACTGCTGACTAATATCTATGAGAACCAAAGTGTGGACGAATATCTGCAGCACTGGCAGAGGTTGGATTTGCAATTATGTATAGCACATTGGAATAACGTAATATTGGGTAGGTTAGGTTAGGTTAGGTTGGGTTAGGTTAGGTTAGGTTTTCCGTACAACCTCTTGCTCAGCTGCTCCATAGATATTAGTCACCACTGGGACCGTCATAGATATTCGTCCGACCTTAGCTCTGTAGATATTAGTCCTCACTCTAAAGTTCATAGATATTTGTCCAACATATGAACTGTAGATGTTCGTCCGACATACAGGCTGTTCTTAGTATCTGGAGTTCCAACTCGGCCATTGGGAATCGGGACTATATTTTTTTCTGCAAAAAATAAATTTTCTCCAACTTTTACCTTTTTATCTTTCTATGTCTTGTTCTGTTGTAGGTATGTTTCTATTATATTTTTTATTATTTTCTTCTTCTTCAGTGATACGTTACATTGATGGGTGTAACATCGAAAAGTTATAAAAAAGTATTCCAATAAAAATTGAATATTCACTTAGACTTTTCGAAAAAGTCAACAGGTGTCTCATATAAATAAAATCGGACATGTTTGTCCAAGACACTACCTAGGTTGCAAATAAATTCGTTAAAGAACTTTGTAATTATTCAAAAATGGCCGAGTAGGATAAGGCGCTGTGTCGTGCTATTTCTTCTATTTCAATGAGTTATTATTTATGACTCCTGATGCGCGGCACTAGTATGTATTAAGTAAGTAGGTACAGGAAATGATATTATTTGTCAACACCTTCCAGCTTTTAAGCAATAAATAACGATAAACGGTGTGACATTTTCTCTGTAAGTGATAGTACCTAATCATATTAAAAGCTTGTGAAATAACGTAGAGGTTTATGTTATAAATTAAGTGTTAAAGATCTCGATAATTCCTTCTCTCCTGACGTAAGTTAGTTTATGATAATAAACTTTAATAAAGCAAAGAAATCTTGGTTTGTCAGAATTCATAAAATTATTTCACAGGTAATATAATACTTGAAAGTGGCGATAGATTATAATATATTAGAGCTTATTTATTAGAAAAGTTCAAACATCATTCAGAATAAATTATTTCTGATTAAAAAAAGACAATATTAGCGAAACTCAATAGAAAATTTAGAAAACGGTACGATCATGTCTAGGACTCGAACCCAGGACCTACGCCTTACCGGGGCGTACCTTACCTATATTATACTTCGACAAAGAACTACCAACATAATCTTTATTTTATTAAAGCATATTTTTATTGGCTGCCTTCTTTATGAATGATAGCAAGATTCAAACCCGAATTAAATGCTGTCTAGATAGTAACTTGACTTCATTTTTATTTTTAATATTTTTATTTATTTTATTTATTTTATTTATAACATTACATTTGATACATTTGTATGGCAAAAATAACATAATAATAACATTGAAAAATAACTATAAAATGTGTACAAGTGTTATTATGTCTTGTGGGTCGATATTAGTTCCTAGCTAGGCAGATTGCCCGTTCTAAGGAACCAAATGCTGGTGAGAATGCAAAAAAAAAAAAAAAATTTAACAAATGTTCATTTTAACTTTTTAAATTAAATATACATTAATAAAAAGGCCAGAAAATTTATTCGCAATTAAAAAAAAAAAAAAAAAATTATCCAAGACACTATTTTGATAGCATTTAGTTCGGGTTTGAATCTTGCAAACATGCATAAAGATATAAAAAAAAAATTGTGTTAAGAGAAAATGAAAATAAGAAAAGCTTGGTTTATAATCATAATGCATCCTAAATTGAATTGTATAGACTTTTGACGCGATGCAAAGCTGTTATTTGGTTCACCTTTTGGTATTTGTGTACATACTGCAGCGCGAATCACAGCAACAACATAAATAAATACGGGCTCGCTTTACAACCCGTCAGTGCCTTTCTTCCGGTCTGCCAGCGGCGTGAATGTGTTTTTGCAGCAAAATTGCAGGCAGATAACAAAAAAATAAGCCTTTTTGTACCTCGTATGAGCGGCTAGCGACAGCGACACGCCGGCTTACCGACGGCTTACGTCCGCGCTACATTCACACTATACACCCTACAAATCTACCATACTACCTCCCTCTTCTACCCGGAATGGGTGCCATGCTTTTATTTTCCTGTTTGCAATGTGTGCAAAAAAACTCACCGATATTATCACTCACGAAAATAGAATAATTGGGCCAATTCAAAAGCGCACGGATTTACAAATAAAATCTTGATATATATATATAAATATGAATATTTCTTTGTTTGCCCCATAGTGCCTCCGTTCACGGAGATACTTACAAGCTACTCGATCCTCGTGCTCGTATCATACGCGCCGATCGTAAGTACCCCCCGTACGATTTAGCTGGTGTCCGTTCACGGCGCTACGCGGTGGCCGTCGGTTTCCAATTCCAATCAGTATCACGATACCGACAGTGCAGATCGCACGCGACGCGTCGCGTCATTTGTGTCTGATACTTATTCGTTTAACGTTTGACAAAAATGGCGTCGGAACATGAAAGTAATGTTAGATTTGTTCTGGAAGTGGAAAAAATGCATGTTTACATAACTATACTTTACCAGAATACGTAAGAAACGATTTAGTGGAGAAGGCATGGATTGATGTTGGGAAAAAAGTCATATGACATCGCATGACAGCGTGTTCACTCCACGGCTGCACGTGAAAAATGATCAAGCTCAGTATATTTCGGATAGCGCCGTGTACGGAGACTAACATTAAAAAGTGTTATATCAGCGGGGTACTTGCGGTTTCGTCACAATTACGTAGATTGTAAGTATCTCCATAAACGGAGGGCCTTACGCTTTCCTAAACTATTCATCCGATTACGATGAAACTTTGGGGATTTGATGTGCGTATGCCCAGGATAGTTTTTACACATAATAGTGAGCTCTGGCGTTATGCGATTTTTTTCCTATACCATTCACTCGACTGCGATGAAACTTTGGTGAGTTGTTTCTATATATTCTGGTGAGCTCTGGCAATTTTGCAATAAGTGGTGCGCGAGCTGTTTGATAAATGGATGTATTTCATGTAGTTTAGCGGCAGCGAGGGAAGGCGAGAGGGGGAGGGGAATCCGGGAATCGGAGCAGGGGGGTGGCTTGCGGGCGGGATAACGAGTGAGGGGGGAAGGCGAGGAAGGTGGAAAGAAACGCGGGAGGGGGAAGAGGAACGCGGGAAGGAAGGGTACGTGGGACGGGTCGAAGGGGAAGGTGGAGGGGGAACCTGGGAGGGGAAGGGGACACGAGAGGGCAAGGGGAAGCAGATGGGGAACGGGGAAGAATGGCAAAGGACACACAGGGAGAAACAATTTCTTTACTTAAGTTGCATTGCAACGCTTTCCGGGTACTCGCTAGTAATATATAAAAAAAGTTGTGACATGGATTTTAACACTCTGTAAAATTGTTACAGTTATCCTGTTTTATCATAAAGTGATAAGTAAAAGTACACGAAAACTTTTATAGAATATATTTATTTCAAAAAAGTATATATTTATGAAAGAGTATCTAGGTACGTATTCGATTTGAAATTTTCTCTGCCATAAGTATTTTATCATTATATATTTTTGGTATTTTATGCTTCCTCCTTTTGAAGTGAAAACTTTTTTAGCTCCTTTGTGATATGAAACTCGATGAAACGAATAATAGCGACACTAAAAAGAGACAATCATCTATAGGATTTAGCCTACGAGAGAGTGAGATAATATAATCGGTCTCTTGTCTACTTTAGTTTTCTGAAGAATTCACTTCTACCGCGTGAGAATTGCACATTCTGATTTTTTTTAGAGAAGCTTTACTATGCCCAACACCGTGATGTGATGATGAACACTGTAACATTGGCTAAAGAAGGTGGAAGGGCAACACGGCAAAATACCTCAAAAATAGATACGATTTTAGGTTTTCACGGCCAAAAGTATTTTTGTTATTAGTTTTTGGGGTTTTATGCCGTGCTGCGCTACCTCCTTCTTTAGCCAACGTTTCGGACAGCGTTGCAGTGTCCATCATCAGTGCAGATGTGTAATAGTTAGGGGTGATGTTTGTACTTATCTACTTAGGAGCGATACCGTGTCGCCAGCTCCACTCCTCTACGAGCTGGCGCTACAGTATACTTCAACATGTTTTTTTTGCGTTTAGCCTTGATGTAACCGTCAATAACCGGATACCAAGAACTATTGTGCTTTACTCCGTCGTCTCTATTAATATTTATAGGATTTTTGTGAATTTCAATTGCTTCCGTAATCAGGCGTGCTCTACGAGTTTTGGGTCTTCCCAGGACCTCCGGGACAAATCCAAAGTAATGGCCGGTTTCGATTAAGTGCTCGGTGATTGCCGATTCGTCAGGGTGGCCAAGTTTACAAGCACGGAAGTGTTCTGATATCCTCAAAAAAAACCTCAAAAATAGATCACGATGGGTATATTGACTGTCGATTCTGAACATTATTGGATGAAATGCGGAAGGCAATAATATACACGTGAAATTTTATTGGTCTTTCATAAAATATCATTCCGTGCAATGTCAAAAATGCGATTTTGCAGAGTTCACAAATTTCCATTGAAAAGTACGAGGTGAATTTATTTATTCGTTATCACTAACGCTATTTCGCTTGAATTTCATCATCAGAGAAATTGTGACTGCCGATGATGTTTTTGTGATTAACAATGTGTGATTTAAATTTTCGTAATCTAGTTGGACTGCTTTAATAATTTATCGACATTTCAAAATATAAAAAAGGAATCTGCCTAGGTATAAGCCTTAAAATTTTACAGTAGGCCATTTCACTAAGCATAACTCATAGACGAAAAAGAGCTGTAGGTGAATCGGGTAGGATGTATTAAATTGACCTTGGCCCGTCCGACTAAGAGTTTGCGATCTACCCACGGACTATCGACCACCTCAATCTAACCTAGCACTCGAACCCAATTGTCGCTGGTTCGAAAACAGGCGATTACTTCTAATTCAGTATATTTGTTGATACATAGAAATGAAAATATTCACAGTTTTACCCTAATAAGTACCCTAGTATCAGCATCGAATTCCGCTCGACAAAAAAGAAGCTATTTAGACGACTTAGCTACTAAAGGGTGTTTTTTTTAGAGATTTTATTTTTAAACCGGCAACGTTGTTTTTAGAGATTGTCATTTTGACAGTTGACAGTTGATTTGTAGTCAGTACGTTTGCTAATTCATCATGAATAGAAATATTCACAGTTTTACCCTAATAAGTACCCTAGTATCAGCATCGAATTCCGCTCGATAAAAAAGAAGCTATTTAGACGACTTAGCTACTAAAGGGTGTTTTTTTAGAGATTTGGTTTTTAAACTGGCAACGTTGTTTTTAGAGACTGTCATTTTGACAGTTGAGAGTTGATTTGTAGTCAGTACGTTTTGCCATTTCATCATGAATAGACTGACGTCAAAACAGCGCTTGCAAATTGTACAAATTTTGAAAAATTGTGTAAAACACGGCGGGTGCCACCATCAATTTATTGCGGGAAACCTTTGGTGAGCGCATAATTTCACGTAATGGACTTGTGAATTGGCCTCCACGATCGTGTTATCTCGCACCATTAGATTACTTTCTTTGGGAGTATGTGAAGTCACTAGTCTATGCTGATAAACCAGAGACGTTGGATCATTTAGAAGTCAACATTCGCCGTGTTATTGCCGATATATGGCCCCAGTTGCTAGAAAAAGTTCACGATTGCGCTTCATTCGAGTTAGCCGTGGCGCTCATACGCTCGAAATCATATTTAAACAATAATGGCATAAAATTATCTTTTAAATAAAGCCAATATCATAGACAGTAACATTATTTTAATGTGTATTTTTTTTCATTTTGAATTTGTATACCTCTAAAAAAATAATCAAATAATCTTTTTTGGGAAGAATTCGGCAAAAACTATCTAATAAAACTGCAATCACTATCTACAAATCAATTATTGCTCCACATTTTAACTATTGCTCAACTCCTATGTAACGAACGAGAACAAAATAAGTTTCAAATTCTCCAAAACAGGGCAATGAGAAATAGATTCGGCGAAATAGATTTTCAAAAGTAAACAAAATGTTAAAGGAACTGAATTGGCTAACCGTGAAATAGATGCTGACCTTGAATACGATGATATTTATACATAAAATAATAAACAACATTTTAACAAATAAAATTATATTCAACAAGGACATTCACAGACATAACACAAGGACGTGCAAGGAAATCAGGCTTCAAAAAAAGACAAGGCAATACGCAGAACAGTTTATTGTACAAAGGAATGAAGTTATATAACACGCTACCAGAAACATCAAAGTTCACACTCCACACCAATTGGATAGTTCAAGATGTATTGTAGGAGCTACATAAAATTTAGTTTGCAATATGAAATATTATAATTAATTAGAAATTTTATAAACTTAGATGTATAAATGACAAAAATAAAAATTCGTAAATTAAAAAAAACACCTTTTTATTATTATTATATAGTCGTGGGTAAAATTACTTTGCGTCATATTCAACTGAGAATCATTAAGGGTTGAGAAATACCCAATGTCGTAAAATTGCGGTATTACCGTTCACTGCAGCGTAATATTTATTTTACAAAATTACTTTGTTGAATTCGTGTTGTTCGTTTCATCGAGTAACACGACACTAATGCATTAGGGAGCGACGGCTGTTTCATGGAAATGGGGAAGATTTGCGGTATCGACTGCTCTATAATGCAATAAATGGAAATACTCGACATTTGCTGCCATTTGGTGTCTATCATTTGATTTGTAAATAGAATCCTACTGTTCGGAGCTAGTGCAATTATTAATCACCCCGAAATGAGAGATGGAAGAGAAAATATAAATTAGATAGTTGTGAAATGTTAGATTATCCAGATTTAGTTACTAAAAGGTAGAGTGAAACGGGAGCAGACATGTTTTTCGAATTCAATTTTTCGAAATCAATTGTTCGAATTTCAGTTTTTCGAAAGACTAATTTTTCGAACAGCAATTGGCCGAAAGACATATTTTTCGAGTTTGTTAATAAACTTTTAAAATATATATTTCACTTGCTTATGACTAACGAGGTACTGTCAGGTTAGATTAGGTAAATTGATATTGTCCATTCTGTAACAAAATACGTACTGTGTACATACCTACTTATATCAATTCGAAAAACTAGTGTTTTCGAACAATTGAAAAAATCGCATTTCGAACAATTGAATTCGAAACATTGATTTTGAAAATTTGCAATTCGGTCGATTTAATAATTTTTAATAATTTCAATAGACCCGAGTGGAACTGAGTAATTTCTAAACCCAACAATTTTTTTTTGAAGTAAACTTCTTTAGCACCGTTGTGATTTGAATCCGAATGAAACGAAAAAGCGACACTAAAAACAGACAAATACATGAATCTATAGAATTTAGCCTGCAAGAGAAAGAGATAGAATAATCGGTCTCCTCTTTGTGCGGTGCGTGTGGTTTCACTTCTACCGCGTGTGAACTGCACACTTGTATTTTTGAAGTGAAACTTTTGTAGCACTGCTGTGATTTGAAACTCTATGAAACGAAAAAACGACACTAAATTCATACATCTATATGATTTAGCCTGCGAGAAAATGAGATAGAATGAAATTTTATCCGCTTTGATTATGAACTCACTTTTCAAGGCTCCTTTAGGTTGAGATTGTGTGGGTGAAAATTTGAAGTGAAAATTTCTTTAGCACCGCTGTGATTTGAAACTCGGTGAAACGAAAAAGCGACACTAAAAAGAGACAAATACATGCATGTGTGAGGATTTAGCCTGCTAGAGAATGAGATAGAATGAAACCTTGCCGCATTGGCCACTTTGATTATGAGCTTACTTTTCAAGACTCTTATTGGCTGAGTGGGTGTGGGTGAAGGTTTCACTTCTACCGCGTTTGAACTGCACAAATGTATTTTTTTATAAATTTTAATGATGGGATGTTGAAATGCCACTTTGTTGAGTTGTCGTGGAACCGGGAAAATGTATTACGAAACACCGACGAACCAAACATTCCAAATTCGTAGGCTTTAATACTTTTTACCGAGAAGAGAATTTTCCGGAAAAACGGTTCATGAAATTAAATAAGCATTTTAATTTTTGGATGCAGATGCTAAAAACAAAACTTCATTTTCATTTCAGAGATGGCTGTCAAAAACACACTGTGAAACAAATTACGAAAGCAAAAACAGCAACAAAATGAATTTTGCAAGTATTAATTTTTCCACGGAAGTATTTTTTCAGGTGCACTTTTTGTGAATCCGATGCGGTGATGCAGACATGTTTAAATGCTGTTTACAGTGAACTGGTTTTCGTATTAGATTTTAGCGCATTATTTACGGTTGTGGTATGGTGTATTTGTACCGGCCATCACATGCTGCCTGTCATGTAGCCGTGGCCGGTGATGCAATTGAGCGGAGGCAGGTACACGATGGGATGTTAGGGGCCATTCATTTATTACCAACTAGCAGACCCGACCACACGTTGCTGTGGCTAACGAAACACAACGCCATTGCCCAACCTTTATTAAATCCACACCACCCGCTTGCCAGCTACCCGCTGCCCGCTGCCTGAATTGAATATTTGAATTTCTCGGCTTTTCTCTACTATAATAAGCATGTATTATACATATAAACCTTCCTCTTGAATCACTCTGTCTATTTGTTAAAACCGCATGAAAATCTGTTGCGTAGTTTAAAAGATCTATGCGCACATACATTTTGAGAGACTTCATTTGATACTATGTAATGAAGACGAATTTTGCTAGTTTTCGACCCCCTCCCCCTCTATTATAAGAAAAAATAAGAATAAGCCGACCCCCTTCCCCCTGTTTAATATTTATTATGTAAGAATCTAAAGGAAAAAATGAATACACGTTTGGTTTGTTTTGATGTTTGTTTGCGCGGGTCCATTGCCATGGAAATGGAAATCGTTTACCTATACGCATTCGAACGAACCTCGGCACTCGCGCGGTTGCCCGCGCTTTTTCAAAGTATAATTTTAACTTTGCGCATTTTTGTGATCTTACGTAAGAACTATCGAGACTCCCTCCCAACCCCTTGTAAGAAAAAATATGACATGGTCGACCCCCTTCCCCCCCTCCCCCCCTAAATCGTCTTTCGTAATAAATGAATGGCCCCTTAAGAGAACTAACTTCATTCTACCAGACGTCGACCTCAATGCTGAGATTATTTTTTTTATGCTGACTATAAATTTGATCTGAGAGTTTCAATATATGATATTATATTTTTGATTGACTAAGGCTATAACAAACACAGGTTTCTGACGTTCAATTCTGATAACATGTAAATTATAAACATAATTGCCAAATAAACCAAAAAAACCAGCAGTAAACTCACTCCTGGTTCTTAACGCTTTAGAAAGTTCAGAAACAATATTTTAGTCCAAGCTGCTTCTTTGTTTAGTTATGGTTTAGCAAAATTAACAATACACATAATTTTGATATTGT
The DNA here is from genome assembly GCA_917880885.1 of Limnephilus marmoratus. NCBI lineage: Eukaryota > Metazoa > Arthropoda > Insecta > Trichoptera > Limnephilidae > Limnephilus > Limnephilus marmoratus. The sequence continues at coordinate 48,845,228 of OU862924.1, read as the reverse complement.
GACAATCAGGGTCTAATTGCACGTACCCGAAGGATTTTAACCAGCGATTCCTGAGCATGTTTAGAGTACAAAAAGTAGGTGTCATTTTGCTGTCCAATAATATTTATTTTTTACTAGCTGGGGTACCTGGCTTCGCTCAGGAGGTTGATACGAGATTGAACTGAAGTTCTAACCCATGACGGAAAAGCAGCAAATGGTAATGGTAGTAAATGCGACGACCATCCTCGATAATTACTTCGTGATTTGCGAATGCATCTCAATTATCTCGGAATGTAAAGCTCATTTAATGTGGTCATGCCCTTCACGAGGAATACCTGAAAACAGATGCTTCAGAGCAAACATTTAAATGCAGCAAACATTGTAGGGATTATCTTTAAATCCTTTAATTTTAATGCGGCAACAGGGTGGACAATAACCGACTTCATATCTAATAACAGGAGATTGTTAAACTCTTGATAATTATTATTCTTGATAACCAATTCAAATACTTTCTTACAAGTAACAATAAGATGAGGCTTTAAAATTATGCCGTCTTATATCTGACAGTATTAATAGCCTAGCGACTGTACAGTTGAAATTTAAGAATCTGACTAAGAATACAACTCTGACGCTCCGCCTTACGTAATACCAAAGATATTGAAATATAAGTAGATGTGCTATTTGCTGTTTTTACTATGTGGTTCTGCGCTTCCGGGTGTCGCCGATATTGTTTACCAATTAACAAATAAACTAAATGAACAAATAATTAACGAATAAACCAAACGAACGTTAAACTAAATGAACAAATTCTTTCCTTATTCAAAAATATATTGTTTATCAATATTAATGCACATTTTCAAAAAATCAACGAAATGAGCAAATTCTTTTTTTATGAAAACTACGCTAATTAGCGCGTAGTCCGGCGTCAGTTGCGCGGACACCACAGCATATCTCTTATGTATTCGAATATCTTTGCGTAATACCGTTTTCGTACGTGGAGTTTGAATACAAATCTACTTTTGTAATAGAACCGAATTAAATCAATGCCAAAAGATGGCGCCACTTATTTTATTTTTATTATTATTGTACAACAGAATAATTCCAATTACAGTACAATTTAGTTACCCTATCAGCATTTAGGCAAGTGACTCTTCATAAAGAACAGTCACTTACATCCAAATGGTTTGCAATTTCATTTAACAGAACCACTCCCCTCGTCATGCTATGCTTTGCCAAGACGTCTGTTCTGCCGTTCGGTACTTTAAATAAGTCATGATGTCGACTTCGGCTGTAGTGGTCTGGTACATATAAATCATAGCATCCCAAGAGAAATGGGCTATTGATGAAATTGTTCCAAATTTTGAAAGACAGAATAACAAGACTTGCTTTCCTTCTAGTTTCTAGGCTCACAGAATCAGTTTCCTCAAGTAAGTCAATATGGTGCATGCACCGTGGATAGGTTCCATGCTTCCGCATAAAAACATACCTGAGGAATTTCTTCTAGATTTGCTCTAACATATCAATGTACGGTGGTACGGTGCCCGAACATCGCTCGCGTACTCCAGCTTGCTTCTCAGTATGCCATCGAATAAAGCTAGCATAGCTTCTTGGTTATCTTATGTTAATAACTAGCGTGAGGAGCGTCGGCTGGCAGGCGTAAGTACCATTGGATTTGTTATTTCGTGAATCTCTTCGGAATGGAGAGATTGTTGATAAAATTTAGCGTTAACACCTCGGGGCCAGATAATATAATATCGTGAGGTAATTAATTCAACAAGATAACTCCGAAATCAGCATTTTAAGTTACACTATAAAAACTTAAATCTATTACCTCGTCCATGAATGCAACAAATAAAAAGTCTTAACGCGTTGGAAACATCAATTTATTCGAATATGTTTTTTTTGGGATTAACCAAAAAACGGTTACGTTTAACTCTATAATTAGGTAACTCAAGTTACCGCAAGTTAGGTAACTCAAGTTTCGGTATTTTCAACTATACTTAGCTAGTTGTAACACTAAAACTTATAGAAGTTCTAAAGCTAATTCGTTGCACTTTTAAACTAGGTAAAGTCATTCTATTTTTGTAAAGCTACATATATAAATCTCGTGTCACGGTATTTGTGGTCGCACTCCTCCGAAAATGCTCGACCGATTTTTATGATTTTTTTTAGGTGTGGTAGTAATGTATATTATTTGGTAGGTATGATAATAGGTCGTAAAGTATATTTCCTTAGAGTAACAATATTGTTACTCTAAGTATATTTCATACCGCTAGGTGATTAGGGTGTCCCTATTCCGATTTTTTTTTTTTTTTTTGACAATTTTTTTTGTTGTATTTTTTTTTTGGCATCAAAAAATACCATGAACCCCAAATTTTCACGCTCAAACCCCCCCCCTCCCATTTCTTAATCACGATTTTAGTATTTTTGTATGAACAAATTTAACCGTCGTCTTTCGTATTTCAAACAGAACGAAATTATTTATGTTGTTGAATGACAGATGGCGCTACGTCAGCCTCATCGAACTTTCATCCACACATAGAAATAATTTATTTGGTAGAAAACGTTTATCGGGTCAGCTAGTAAATAAATAAAAAAATGATTCGCCATTTTCTTTTCCTAAAATTTAAGTATTACGGTTCCTAACAATGTACGATTTAACTATGCTTATCACTATAAATATACAATGACCGATTTATCAGATATATTACCATCTTTTCCAACATTTCCGAATATGAATGGTATACTTTTATATGCAAAGAGAAAGCTTGGTGTTATCTCTTTCTAAAACTGTTTATGTCATGTATCTGACCATTACAGAAAAGAAGATGGAACGATTTTTGTTAGGAAGTGAGACCGTATCATTTGATAGCAGAAATGTCAGAACGTTACACAACGACAATTGATGTATTGTGGCGAATGCGGCACTAGGTGACCAGAGTGGTTAAAAATACTATGATTCTTAGAAGTGGTGTGCAGTGCCTTCTCTTCAGGTATTCAACAAAAATAAAAGATGTTTACTTAATCTTTTTAATCTTATATATGTGTATAAATCTCACGTCACGGTGTTTGTGGTGGAACTCCTCCGAAACGGCTAGACCGATTTTTATGATTTTTTTTTATGTATATTTGGTATGTATGAGAATAGGTTTTAAAGTATATTTCATACCGCAAGGAGATCAGGGTGTCTCTACCCAGAATTTATTTTTTTGACAAATTTATGTTTTTTTTATTTTTTTTTTATTTGGCCTCAAAAAATACCTATATTCCCAAATTTTAACCCTCCTACCCCATCCTCCCATTTTTTAATCGCAATTTTAGTATTTTTGTATGAACAAATTTGTCTGTCTTTCGTATTTCAAACAGAAAAAAATTATTTATGTTGTTGAATGACAGATGGCGCTACGTCTGCCTCATCATACTTTCATTTACACACGCGCAAGACATTCACGAGAAGCGTCGCGTCATTTTGATATTTTATTCGGCATCATGTTCTCGCAAACCATCGAGCTTATTTGTGTTGGCTAAAGACGGACTGACAAAAAATATCGTACACTCAATTGCTTTTCGAATTTTTTTTTTTTAATCGGCGGTCATCGTCTACAGCGTTCCATTCCTCTTTCTGTCATAGATCCCATCCCCACACACTTACAATACATTCATTTTTTTTTATTTAACAACTGAAATATACACTTGAAATAATACAGCAGAACAATGTTTATTGGGTCAGCTAGTAATTTTATAATGTTTGGCTTCGTAGGAAAATAAATTCGTAAACCGCTGCAGTGTATTAACTTATTTTTTTACGTGTCTGGTTTTTTAATCCCTGTCAATTCCTTTACAAGTTGGTTATCCCTTCTGCTTTTCCAGAGTCTACAATAAATATCAAACTATGGCAATAAACATCGCGATATGTTCAGCCCCTGCAATTAGCAGCGATAATAAGTTATCGAACCGCAAATAAGTTAATTGCAGATCTAGAATCAAGATAGCTCCTGTTAATAGAGCAATAACAGAACATGTTACATTTTACATATCTACATATCTGCAGCGACATCATAACGCAGTGGGCTGATACGTGTAAACTATTCATTTAGAGAAAACAAGTTCATTAATAATATTTATGTACTTTTAAATACAGTATAAATTCGTACAAATTATATCAAAACATAAGCAGTAAGCAAAATACAACTTTTGAAATGGGGTTGAAATTTTGAAAAAAAAATAAAATTCGTTTTCAGCTACAACATCAATAACGTCGTATTTTTCAATCTTAGCACTCTAGCTCACTGAAAACTCACGGACCGCCACTGATGTGTTTGTCTCTTTTTAGTGTCGCTCGTTTCCGTTAAATCGAGTTTCAAACTAAAGAAGTTTCCACTTAAAAAAATACTTAGAATATGTACTTAGGTATCTTTCGAGTTGTCTAAACGCATGGAATAGTTACAATAGTTACAACGACAATTAATGTTTCGAATACGCCACCAGGTGACCAGAGTGGTTAAAGAAGTTCTTTGAAGTGGTGTGCAATGACTTCTCTTCAGATATTCTCTTCAGAAACAAATACATCTATAGGATTTAGCCTGCGAGAGAATGAGATTCGGTGTCCACTATGTTCGGTGCTTCGTAGCCTATCGGCCTCCTCTTTGTGCAGTGATTCGTAGAATATAATGTAATAATAATAATTTTTTATTTTAGTAATTTGTACATTTAAGTTTACAAATTTCTAATTAATTATGATATTTCATATTCACTATATTTTTTTAAAGTTTTATGTAGCTCCTACAATACATCTTGAACCTTACAATTGGTGTGGACTTTAAAGTTTCTGGTAGTGTGTTATATAACTTCATTCCCTTGTACAGTAGATTGTTCTGCGTATTCGCTTTGTCCTTTTTTTGTAGCCTAATTTCCTTGCACGTCCTTGTATTATATCTGTGAATGTCCTTGTTGTATACAATTTTATTTGTATTTTGGTAACGTGTTGTTCAATATTTTGTGGATAAATACCATCGTATTCAAGGTCAGCATCTGTTTCACGGTTAACCAATTTAGTTCCTTTAACATTTTAATTATTTTTGAAAATCTGTTTCGTCGAAGAATTATTCTCATCAGGCGCGGCCGGTGCCTCAAATTGTAGGTGGTTCACCAAGCCATTCATCAAAAACAAAAGGTTGATATTATATTTTTTTTTAAATCTAGACATCATGCATAATTTTACATTATTTGGTATCTAAAAATATCATGTAACTGTAATAGTAAAAATATCGTGCGATGTAAAAACATGCTGATGTCTAGAGTTTAATAAAGTATCCTATGCTTGCAAAGTCGTGTTTTCTCCAATCATAAAAATTCTGATAAAAATGCGTATATGGGAATTGACCTGCCAGGTAAGTAGTTATGTTTTATGTATCTGTTTGTAAATTTAAATAATAAAAATACATATAGCCTAGGAACTCATAATAAATTGTACAACGCAACATAACTAAAACGGCTCTCTAGAAATTATCCAATTATTATAGAATTATTCTGGTATCAATATTTTTAGAAACATTTTACACTCCTTTACTATTGATATTACATCTATTAGAAGGTTAGTGGAAAGGGTGGATGTGATATCCATTTAAAAATACTCAACCTTCCAAAGATAATAACAATAACACAATAATCCAATAATAATTAACACACAAGAAACGTTTCACTCTGCGGCGTGATCGCCAATATCGCTACTGTCGTTACTGACCCGTGAAGTTCACAATAATAGGTGACAACTTCGATCAATGGGTGACAAACAAAAAATAATGTCAAAAAGGTACATCCCTAGGGCTCGAACAAGATAATGTCACACGAGACGCATAGCTGACCCTTTGACTAGTGGTTACATTTTAGAAGTGAAATATTATTACTTAATATTATCTTGTTCAAACCTTACTATCGCTGGAACCAAAGCTTCGGAATTTTTCCGAAGAATGCCGAAGCTCTTCGGGTCGGCCGGCCGTGCGGCGCCCGGTGAGCCAATTTTTAGTATGACATGTTTCTGACGTTTTGGGATTTTTTACTATGAGCATCATTCAAATTACGGGGCGCTTACTCTGGCGCACGGTTTGGCATTGTACCTACCTCGGTTCCTCGCTCCTAGCGGGTAGCCGCCGTAACTGGCGCGGGCGGGTGAGAACAATGCGTTTATTTGGCCGTAATACATTGTTAATTGTTAGATTGATAAATAATTATAATTAAATTTAAAGATTGTGCTCAATTTTATAAATAAACACATTACGTAGAAATACGATGAGTTGTAAAATGATGTTCAATTTTTTTGGCGGTTCAGCGCACCATTGCACGTTAGCGCCAGCCGCGCCTGATTCTCATTGCCCTGTTTTGGAGAATTTGTAACTTATTTTGTTCTCTTTCGTTACATAGGAAAAGTATACTTGAGCAGTAGTTGAAGTGTGGAGCAATAATTGAATTGTATATGGTGATTGCAGTTTTTCTAGAAATTTTTGGCCGAATTATTCCAAAAAAAGATATATTTTTGCCAATTTTCTTTTGGGTGTATTCAGCATGTCTATTGAAGTTTAGTTTGGAATCTAATATAACTCCTAAGTATTTCATTTCAGTAACATTTTCAATAATTTCACCATCAATTTTAATTTTGCTTTCACTGGATGTCTTCTTGTATCCGATCACCATACATTTTGTTTTTTTTTGTATTTAATTTAAGCTTATTTATTTTTAGCCATCATACATCATTTAGTTCATTATTTAAAATGTGTATTAGTTCTTTATTCTCGGTAATAATATTATGATAAATAAACCCTACAATTATCCTATTCCTGATACTATACATTCGTCTCATTCTCTCAAAGATTAGTTTACTGAAGGTTTCACTTCTACCGCGTGAAAACTACACATTCTGATTTTTGTTATACGTTGGGCAGTAAAAAAATTTATCGATGCTGTTCATTAAATTTCTTTTCTCCAATTCGTGCCAACCTTTAATTTTGATATTTCGTGTCATAAATAAAACATCATTAAATTGTGTATTATGGTCTTTGCCTACATTTATGTCAATGTTTTAATAACGCTCCTGGCGACAAGGTATTCAGCTATTTTTTAGATATCATAATTAACAAAAAAAAACTAAATGAATTAAATAATAGATGTTGATTTGGCCATTATAAAACGCTAACATCTAAGTTTAAAGATATTCAGATCTCTATCTGTTTTAATACCATAGACACAGTGTGCCTAATTGCGCATACATAATTTATTGGCGTTATAAAAATGATAATCGGTTTGAAGCACGCAAAAAAGTGAGAGGAATTATTTGGATACAATTTCATTCTTCTGAATTCGGCGAAAAAGCGCTTTGTTCCTTTGTGCGCTTTTATAATTACCGTGACGATTTAAGGTTACGGTACCGTGACTACAAAAACGGCAAAAATACTTTCCTTATCGCTATAATACTGCAGCTCTTTGTTACACAAATAATGGTGAGACACACAAACTACGTAAGACTGTTTCCTCGAAAGGACTTCTTTATTGCGACAGGAATTGCGTTTCATTTTCTTTATACTTGTGAGGGAGATGTGTGATAATGATTGTATGTTTCCTTTGGGGGGTGCAGACATACGTTCACCGTTTGTCTCATTTTCGACTATTGTTATTTAGTATGTAAGAAAGAGCGGCAGCATTATATGTTTAAGAACAAAAGCAAAACCATCAGCGCATTGACATTTGACTATATTTCATACTTTCAAAATTATCGTCACGACAAGGGGTCTACGGAGAAGTCACAGTGCGGTGTGTGAGAGAGATGCAAGAAAATGAGGAAAAGAGAGTACGTACGTGGAATGTGGAGATCCGCGAAGAATGCAAGGGTCATGTAAGCGTAAGGGAACGTACCCATACTACGTGACCAACTTTTTGCAATTTTTAACCCCCCCCCCCCCCCCCGGTGATCAAAATCCTAAGCAACTTGCCGCTCATTTGTATGGAGCGTGACATTTTGAAGACCCCCCCCCCCCCCCCCCTAAAAGTGTCACGTAGTATGGGTACGTTCCCTAATGAGTAAGATTAAGAAAGGGGCGCTCAGATGGTTTGGGCATGTAGAACGAATGAACGAGGAAAGGAGTGTAAGGAGAATATATGACGCAAATGAGAATGGTAGAAGAAGTCGGGGACGCCCGAGGAAGACATGGCACGACCAAGTGAATCAGATACTTGAGTGGGCCATGTGATGAGTCGGAATAATAGAAGAGCATGTATGAGACGATGTATGGATGTGAACGAGGCAAGGAGTGTGTGCCAAGATCGAGTTGTTTGGCGGTTCGTCCTCTCGGCCTACACCTGCGGGGAATCGGCGTGATGGTTAAAATAGTTAGTTAGAAGTACATACTTGCTTTTTGTTCCAAAAGAGGAAACAGACCTACGTACATTGAGTATCTGATATTTTGAAAGAGGGGCACCATTATAGCGATAAGGAACGTATGTTTGTTGCCTTATTTCTGCCTATACTTAACCGTAAACGTGAATCGTCACGCTAATAATAAAAGCGCCCATTGGTTTTATTTACTGTGAGATGAAATAATAATGTAAGCAATTATGAAGTTGTTTAGTAGAACATTCTTTAAGGTCATTACAAAAGATATCAGATGTAAATAAGCTAGAGATAAGAATCTGCGTGAAGAAAAAATATGTGTTTATATTTTCTCAAATTGGTCGAACTATATTGAGGTGGTTCTTAAAACAAATGTATCACCTGTCGATACAAGACGTTTAATGACTCATTTAGCAACGTAGTTGTTATACGTTACACACAATATTAACTTAAATTGTTTGCCAGGGATATGAAAAATTTGTATTCGTTTTAATTAAAGTTCATGGTCTTTACTAAAGTCTGTGATAATGTGGACCTTTTTCCCCACAAGTGCGCTTTGAAAAAAGGGTGGGTCTTTCGGTACCGTGCGTTTTCATCCCCCGACAAAATATCCCTGACACAATATTCTTCGACAAAATATTCCTCGACATAATATCCCAAGCACAAAATATTCTATGGACAAAACATCCTCCAACAAAATATCTACTAAAACCCAACCTAACCTATCCTAATCTAACCTACCCTTACCTAACCTAACCTTATTTTACATTTTTCTATTTTTGAACAGTAATTTATTGTCTTTGCAGGATGTCTGTGTTATTTTTGTCCCATTTTCCTTTTTTTGAACAATAATTTGCTGTCTGCATTATTTTTGTCCCATTTTTTGTTAGGTTAGGTTAGATTAGGTTGGGTTAGGTTGGGTTAGGTTAGGTTAGGTTAGGTTGGGTTAGGTTAGGTTAGGTTTTAGCAGATATTTTGTTGGAGGATGTTTTGTCTGTAGGATCGTTTGTTGGAGATATTTTGTCGGGGGTTATTTTGTCGCGGGATGAATAGTCGCGGAACCGGGTCGTTCTTGGACGCCTTGTTGTCATTCAAGTATTGTGAAATCTAACCAATCTAAAACTCTAATTAATCAATAAAGGTTGACGTGTGAACATTTTTAACCTAAGTTTTCAGAATCTATATTCCTTAAAAAGTCAATTTACATCTCGTAATTTTCATCGAATGATTAATTTTTTACAGGTAAAATAAACTATTTGCAATCGTACCTGCAATTCCACAAAAGTATAAATCACTCAGGGCACTTTATACAATATCGTTATTCAATTGTCATTACACAGTGGTTTTCGTGTCATAATTAACGGGGACTTTTTTATAGCTCAACACGGGAGGCCCCGGGGAAAATAATTCACCTCAGGGCCTATTTGATCTTTGGTATTGTGTATTCAGAAGTGACGGATGTATTAATTCATCCATTCCATTGCGGTGCTAGGCGATGGGTCGAGAGAATCCTGCTGAAGAGGTCAGAAGGTCTCAATCCGGCCTGTATGTGTAAACAAACAAAACATAACTTTGGCGAGACAAAAGGTGAATCACACAAAGTCAATCATTCCCCACTTACCTATTTGACCAAATACTGGTTGGTAGCCGAGTTGATAAAGTCATGAGTCCAATCCTTTGTTATCTAAGTCCTCTTATCAGTGGACTTAATTAATATAAAACTTTAACTATTTGCATTTCGATGGAGGAGGAACCACTGCACGGCTACGAAAGCAATGTTTTTAGTAGATATACAGGGTGTCCGGGGTAAAGTGCATTAACTTCGGGAGGTGAATCTACATAAATATCTTAAGGTAAGTAAAAAAGATAAATATCTTTTTTCAAAATTCCAACTTTTAGGGGTAGTTTTGTGGTAAAAACCTAAAATTAGACCGGTGTTCGCGGCCAACTTTATTATTTTCCGCTGTTACGATACGGGCCAATCACCACCATTTATTGTTGCCACGGCAGGCTTCCGGCAAGTAAGATTGTACCTCACACTGAGGATTTTTAGTAGGTAGATCTTTTTGTATGGGAAAAAAAATTTGGAATTTCGAAAAAAGTTGTTAATCTTTTTTACTTCTACCATCATGTAGAATCACCTCCCGAAGTTAATGCACTTTACCCCCGGACTCCCTGTTTAACATCTGACGAATTCATATATATTTTATATATCTAAATGTTCCTATTGTAGACGTTACAATGCCTGGAGTGGGCACATTTGGCTTCCTAGCAAAACGCTCACCTCGTCATTTTATATCGATGGATTGTTAACACGACACCAAGTAAGCGAACGACACGCGAATTTATAAATAAGTCCGCTACAAATTCGAGACTTCGATTCCAAACACCACCTTTCCTTATTTTTGTGCACGACACATAATTTTTACATCGATCAAAATTAACCCACTTTCGGTTTGGGCTTATTACTGATTATAAGTAAGGTCGTAAAATAAAATTGAAAAATATCGCATGCCGAGTTAATGGCTAAAGTCAACTCCGTCAACACTTTTCTCCGGATGATTGATGTAAAGAACAAAATAATACTGGAGGATTATTCAAATAAATTCGGGCAGAAAAATAATAATTAACGATTTAAGATTAGAATAGTTATTTTGAACTTCAACCCAAATAATTGGTTTGAAGTAAGTACAACAATAAACACGACAAGAATGTATGTACATTATCAGATTTCTAACTACAATTTTTGTAAGGAGAGAGTATGGACTGTCTTTTGTACAGATATAGATACTCTACGTATCATTTGCACTCATAGATCACCACATACTCCTCTATTAATCCGTCTCTTGATTTGACCTAACTCAAGTGCTTGATTAACTTCATCGTGGAATGTCTTTCTCGCTTTTGTCTCCGGCTATTCACTAACAAATTTTAAGCTTTTTTGGTTTCTATTTCATCAAAATTAATCAATCAGTTTTTAAAAAGGGAACTTTTCCAGATAGTTGCAAAATTGTAAAAGTGATGCCTATTCACAATGGTGGGTCTAAAACTAATACCTCAAACTACAGACCTATTTCAATCTTATCTACCTTGTCTAAGATTTTTGAACGTGTAGTTTAAGAAAGATTAAACAATTTTCCGTAAAAAATCATTCTTACTTTGAAAAAACATCATGGTTTTTGGAAAAATGTACACCAGTGGCAATAGATGACTTAATCAGTAAACTTAGGAGCGGCATTGATGGTGGAAATAATATTTTAAGTATACGAATTGACCTTTAAAAAGCCTTTGATATAGTAAGCCATGACGTACTTCTCAATAAACTTGAGAAAATTGGTGTAGTTAGTCCTGTTCTAATCTATTCAAATCATATCTTAGCAATAGAAAGCAATTCGTTAGCACTAACAATCAAAATAGTAACCAATAAACTTCCAATAAACTATGGAGTTCCGCAGGGATCCATACTTGGACCACCACTGTTCCAAATTTACTTTGATGATATTTCGCAATTACATTTGAACGCTGAAATTTGTTTGTTTGCAGATAATACTGAAATTTTCTAGTGGGGAAAAGATTAAGACAAACTAGAAGAAAATAACAATTGGCTCCAATCAAATATCCTAATATGAATGTTAAAAAACAGGATACATGATTTTAAGCTCAACCCGTAAAATAATTCCTCCTTGTGTACCCTTAAAAATAAAAAAAACGACTTACAAATCCCGGAAAAATATTTTGGGCGGTGCATGATAAGCATTTAACAAAATGACTATATCATAAAAGAATATAATGATGGTACCTATCATGGATAATTTACATTACTTTAAATCTACCAACTCGTAGTATGTAAGAATTCTGATGAATATTTTCATAAAATTTATTGAGATCAAAATTTATTTCTCGCGAATCACTATGAAATAATGTATTTTGGATTTTAAAATTTAATCGCATAGAAATATTTTAGACACTTTATTACACTATTGTCCTTTAAAATAATCGAGCCTGAAAGTGAAATAAATAAAGTATCATAGTAATAAAACCGGCTTAAAAGTTCATAGTCTTCTGTTTACGAACACTTTTCGGTTATGGTTTTATTCTATAATGTGACAAGTTAAGTTTTTTATAAAATCACCGTAAAACATTTAAATATTTGTGCCTCGGAATTATTTTTTTTGGGTAATGTACAAATCAAACCAGGCTGCTGATCTTAAGCAGGAATTTAAACCTCATCGCCACCTACATAAGGAGTGTTATAGTTAGCGGCCCGATTCCAAATATCGCACGACTTGGTGCATCGCGTTAATTTATAAATTCGGCGACTACCATTTAAAGAACATAAAATCATACATTTTATGTTCCTAAGTAGAACAAATTTAAATAAGAAATTGTCAAAAACAAAAGAGTATAGCGTGCGTGCAGTCGTATATTTATGAGAGATTATGCTTCACACGTTACGCTCCAGGAAAACAAGAAGGATTTTTCAGAAAGCGTCGGTCGAAGCCGTTTTGCCGAGCAATTTATTATTTTTGATTTCACGTGTTTCAATCCACGTTAGGTTTACATCAGGGAATGGTAAAGTAATGGAATATTATTGCCAATAAATTGCTTGGAATTGAATTCCTGCCAAACGGCGCGGAATCGAAGGTGCCGGCACTGCTGGCAGAGCCGGTCTCCCTAGAGCCGTTTTAAATACGATTCGGTTATTCCAGAACGTTAAATTAAATTCTTCAATAAATCCGCATCGACAAAATAAGAGTACTAATACAATTCCTTACAAACTAAAAGGTAGCACGTACTCTAAGGATCGCTCTGCGGAAAGACCACCGTTGAGCACTTTTATTATTACTGTGACGATCCACAATTATTTAAAAAGGCAATAAACATACGTTCCTTGTCGCTATAATGATTTTGATAAAAATTGCGGAAGACAGAGCGTTTCTCATCGATCAAAGATGAGAACGTAAGATGATTATGACCTTAATCGATAAGAAACTAGAAAAGGTCAAAGAAAATTCTCTAAAACGGAAACAAAGATCTGAAGAATTGAAAGAAACGGCTGCTAAAAGTAATACTTCATCTTCGGTGGTTTTTACAGTGAATACCGCACAAGAATCTCAACTGCTCCCGTCTGGAGCCAGTGAGACTATGGCATCCCCAATTGGGGTATGTTGTGAGGCTGAAGGTAGTGGGGAGGGGAAGGAGGTGGGGAAGAGGAAGGTTGGGAAGTACCTGGCTATTCAGATCTGGTCACTAAACACGGCTAAAGCCATTTTCAAGCAACGTTTCAATTCTGAATGGTGGTCTTACACCAGGGCGATACTGATAGTATCTTCCACTCTGGAACACGCCGCAAATTTACTATATATTATTTTAAAATTATTTAATTGTGAAATAACACAAATTAATCAAATAAAATTTATTTGCGCATGCCGGGTTCGAACCCGCGACCTCCGGAATGTGAGTCAAGAGTCTTAGCCACTGGACTACGGAGGTCGTAGGTCGTAGGTCGGAGGTGGTGTCGAGACAAGAGTTAGAACTTGAGTGCAGCTTCAGTAGCACTTCTAGTAATGCTAGCATATTAGAGGATAAGTTCAAAGATGAGTTTGTAGTGTGTTGAGCTGTCTACAAGTGGCATATTTACACAATACGTTACCAGTGCGCTTGATGGTAACAAGATTTAAACTAATCAAGAGAGAAGAAAAACAAATTGTTCGATTTGTTAGTTGTCATCTACACCAAAGTTTGAATCGAAACGTCTTTGGCAGCAGATGCACCAGTAAATGACTTAATACTTTGGAATAGCTTAAAATTGTACGAATCCATTGATTCCGAAATCAGTATAGCAGCTAGGGGTGTCTTAGAGCGTCACGTGGTATTTGTCAGATGAACTAGTCTCCTTTACCTTTTCTGAGAAGCTGTCTGATGCTGAGAAACAGGCCATTGTTCAAAAAATAAATTCTGATTGCGGTAATCGTTCAGTATGAGGTGATTCTGCTAAGCTTGCCTCAGAGGTTACATTAGAAGCTTTTGCAACACAAAGAACGTTAAAAACGCTCTTAGTTCTAGATATCAAGGACTTTTTCTTGTAATTACCTCTTAAGACTTGGAATAACATTGTTGATTACCTTCAAGGTAAAAGCTGAGTCAAAAATTTGCGTGTTGTTAATAATACAGCGGAGAGAGGTGTTAAACTATTTGAAGATTATAACACAATACTGACTAAGAATGACGAAGAAAAAAAAATTTTACTTCACATCGTTGAACAAAACAGAAAAATCGTTTCTACTGAAACATTCAAAAAGGAGATAAGTTTTACGATTTTCACGGCCAAAAGCATTTTCGTTATTTGTTTTGGGGTGTTATGCCCTGATGATGGACACTGCAACGATGTCCGAAACGTTGGCTAAAGAAGGAGGTAGCGCAACACGGCATAACACCCCAAAAACAAATAACGAAAATTCAAAAAGGAGTTAACAAATATATTGTTTTGAAAGATTGCATCTAATATTATGTTAATTATTGCTTTGTTACCAAATTTTGTTTACATTTAAATACGTTTTATACTTATTTGACTAAAATACTTAATATTAATAAACCTTAAATTACGTGTTTTACTTAAAATCCAGAACTTTTGTCAGAAACTTCTAATTCGTTGAGCACCCCCTTGTATATAAGATAGGGGGCTGAAATTTTTTACACATAATATGAATAGTAGGTGTAACAAATAAAATGGGTGGCTACATCTATATTTGAAAAAAAAAATACTATACAGGCCTGGACTACCTTAATCAACAGAGTATAATATCTGAAAATCATCGATAAAATCAAACAATCTTTTTGGTAAAATTAGTTTGACTCACTTTTAATTAAATCAATTAAATCCTTCAATAGCTTTAGAGTCAAGATATTCGTTATTATGTTGTGCAGCTGTCGTGTTGCATCTAGGCGCATGTGCATTCCCAGATGTTCTAGGTCTTACGGCCGCTGTTACCAATCCTACTAATCAACTTCTAAGCTAAATCTAAGGTTCATCACTGCTTAAATGCAAACTACGCTGTTA
Source organism: Limnephilus marmoratus (assembly GCA_917880885.1). Taxonomy (NCBI): domain Eukaryota; kingdom Metazoa; phylum Arthropoda; class Insecta; order Trichoptera; family Limnephilidae; genus Limnephilus; species Limnephilus marmoratus. The sequence goes on along the minus strand of OU862924.1, from coordinate 48,829,809 downwards.
CCAACACACAAACATCGCTTAAGCAAGCCGCTTAGTCTAAGCCAGCCGGACTACTGGATTAGCTACTTAAACATAAATCTAAGGAAAGTACTAGTTATAAAAAGTGTCCACAGAGTGAAAAATACCGCGAATGATCAAATGTCACTCTGACAAATGACAGTCGGGTTCGCGCTCCTTTCAGTTATTTGTGTTGCATTTGTCAGATTTATTGTCGTTATAATAAAATGGATAGAGACGTTTTAGACATTTTAGACATAATTGATATTGCAGAATGGGCGGAAGTAATGTTTAATATGTAATTGGGACCGCCCGTTGACTTCGATAACAGTATCGACGATGCTGTGATGAGTTCTACAAGCCTCATCTTATCATTTGGTGTTAAATTCTTAGCACGCTTTGTATTATTTTCCACTTTAAAAAAGTTTGTTTACTTGCTAACGCACGGAGAAAAAACTTACGCCGATCCGCCAAATCAAATGGGAATTACCGATTGTGGCACTACGTTCAAGTCAAAGTGGTCACTTTATTTGTAATAATATATTATATACGTTTGTTTAAAAAATATGAAATACCAGTTTACGAATAACGACATTTAAACGAAATAATGTGTATTAATAAGAGCTACAATAATTAACTTTTTAATATTAATTTAAGATAGAAAGTTTTTAATTTGACGTCATTTTATTGTCTATGGTAGTGTGCGGTTGTGTGTGGGGCCACTTAAGATTTTCAACGATAAAATGGTTGGTAACAACGCGAAACGAACGTTCCCTACAAAATGCTTAAAAATCGCTTGGCTAATCAAAAACTAAGATTTAGCTAAGAAGTTGATTAGTAGGATTGGTAACAGCGGCCGTCAAACTTTTCAGACAGTTCAGATTCTTTCTTTTAGAATAGCATTTTTTCAAAAACTTTTCAAACCAGTAACACCTTAAATTTATCAAAAAGTTCACTGGTTCTCTTGGTTTTTTAAGAATAAATATAATTATTAACAAAGTTACATCACAACCGAAATTACATTGTTTAAAATAAATAAAATAATCCTAGCATTGGTGCCAAACCAACGCGTGCCGTTGCTATTTAGTATGCAGAACATTCTTCCATTGCACACCGCGCGCCCACCGGCCTGGGAATGTGCATTCAATCTTCCGCTGCCAAACAAACCATTTCGTTTATTTGTTTTGAATAAATAATCTACTAAAGCTTATATCTCCATTCAATTACACTATTTGGTGCAAGGCCGTTCGAAGGAGTGATAAAACGCCGGGTTCTGTTTTAAGAGTTATGGCTTCTACAATGTGGAAAGCAAGTGGAAAATTTATATTAAGTAAACCGCGATGCATTCCGAGCGTTTTCCAACTCGTTAAAAAGTTGGCACAGATCACATTTGTGCATCGCAAGAAAACACTTTGTTTACCGCTTGCTTTATTTTCACAATGCACGTCATTGTTATTGATAGGGTTTATTGCAATTGTGTCTGTTTACTGTATGTTTTCATTTAGCTAAGTGGTATTTGATTTATATTTATCAAAAATTTAAGATGAAGAATTGTCATGCATAAAAAGCCGCCAGCATGATGTTGTGGCGAAAATGGTAATGGGATTTAAGCCGCACGATTCGCAATTTCTATCATGTTAAAACATCTTTCTCTTGTACATTTTAAGGTTTTAAGTTGCTAAAAAAATACATGTTGTTTTTTTAAGATAATATCTATACATATGTCATGCCGAAAGGGTAATTATATGAAATTCCTTCGATAGAAAAAAATCGCAAAATATGCACCGAAAATTACTATAAATCCGTTTTTTCTGTTATTTCACAAGTTACACGTATGAAAAAATTCACATGTTTCTATAAATGCTATTTAACACTTTTCCCGCGAGATTTTTGCTACATTTTAAACGAGTCTTGTTTTTTTTCGTTATTTGTTTTTGGGGTGTTATGCCGCGTTGCGCTACCTCCTTCTTTAGCCAACGTTTCGGACATCGTTGCAGTGTCCATCATCAGGGCAGATCAGGCAGATCCGGTAGATCTGCCGAATCTCGGATCTGCCCTGATGATGGACACTGCAACGATGTCCGAAACGTTGGCTAAAGAAGGAGGTAGCGCAACACGGCATAACACCCCAAAAACAAATAACGAAAATGCTTTTGGCCGTGAAAATCTTAAAACTTACACGAGTCTTGTTTTGTTCAACATTTTCACAATTTTTGCATAAACATTTTCGTTTTTAATATTAGCACGCTCCCTCTAACATTCGTAATTACATATCTCTCCATCTTATTCTTTACGAGCGCTACCCGAATTTCTACCGATTTCTTACATATCTCCCTTAAACATTTGAAGTTTTGAAGCTCTTAAAAAATATATGTTGTTTTAGAAGACAATATCTATACATTTCCCACGCCGAAACGCAAATTATAGGAAATTCCCTCGATAGAAAAAAATCGCAAAGTATGCTCCGAAAATTATTATATTCACGTTTGTTTCAGTTACTTTACAAGTCATATGTATGAAAAAATTAACAGTGTTTCTTTAAATGACGTTTTAGACAGCACCAAGAGATTTTTGCTCTACTTTAAACGAGTCGTGTTTTATTAAACATTTTCACAATTTTCGCAAAAATATTATCCTTTTTAATATTAGCGCCCTCCCTCTAACGTCCGTATTTACATATTTCCCCTTCTTCTTTTTGAGCACTTACTACCAGGCCTTAAGCTGCTAATTTTTATTATTTCATCCGTACAGTATATTATAAAGGACACGAAGCTAAAGCCATCACGATACAATGAATAGACTAAAAGAGAAATTTCTTTGAACCTCCCAGACTGGAATATTATGGAAATTGTAGGGGAGAGGAGGATGAATGGATTGCAGAACGAACACTTACCTTTTCAAACCCAGTCACTATGTAAAATTCTTAGGCTAATTCACTTCTTAGTGTCGCTAGGGCGATACTGAGAATAGGCTCAGCTTCAACGTCTGGCCTGAACAGGTAAAATTTTAAACGCCTTCTACGCGTAGTTACCGTCAAAGGATGAAATTCGCGCCATTCATAGATTTAGCATCTAAAAGGAAAATATAGAAAGTTCATATAAATGTGCTTGGTGACTACAAACTTTTTACCAAATCAGTTTATAGAATCTTCTTAGATATTTTACTACATTTCATTAGTACTTTAAACTGGATAGAAAACAGTTAATGAAATTGCGCTGTAGGCGAAGACCATTTTATATAGATTTTTAAAACTGATCAATGCTATTATTAACCCCGATACAGGCGAACCCTAGTAGGTTAATAATTATACGGTAAAATTGTGTTTAAATTGTGAAGAAGCAATAAATAAATAAATGTTATGCTATTTGCTCATTAAAGGAAGCTATTATTATCAGATATTTCGACAGTTCATTCCCCATATAATGCAAAATTTGTCAAAATTAACTGTACATAAAAATTAGTGCTAGAAGCAACTTCATGAATCGGAGAACTGAGTATCGTATTGTATTTATTGGGTAAGCGATGTTCGCGTAGAGACTTGACGCAAATACTACAAAAAAACAAAGTGCAATTCACACGCATTAGAAATGCAACCTTGAGAAAACTAAAGTAGACCAGGGTGGGGAGGCTACGAAGGCTACAGCACAAGAGGAGACCGATTATACTATCTCGTTCTCTCGCAGTCTAAATCCTGTTGACGTATGTCGCTAATTTTCGTTTCATCGATAATCACAACAGTACTAAAGAACTTTTTACTTCAATCCAACACCAAGCACAAGAACCGTTTTTTGGTGAGGTACTTACTTACAGCGACACTACCGAAATTTGATTTAGAATAGGTATACATACATGCGTATTATACTCATTCTAATCTGTTCTTCCTAAAAATGTAACTTTTATTCGAAAGAAAAATCGGAGTGTGCAATTCACACGCGGTAGAAGTGAAATTAGAAAGTCGCTAGATGTCGTTTTCTTTTCTTTTGCCTGTTTATTTTAAAGTGGCGAACCTCCGTTCGCTGGATGTCTCTTTGGCCGCTGAAATTTTCTTAGGTGCTTTACCCCGCTACACTATAGGAGGCTCGCGCGGAGCCGTGAATTTACCGCATTATATTAGAGCAGATGGCATAAGCAGTAGATTTAAAACTAATGGCGTAATAGCCATGCCTATGCTTAGAACGACCACGCTCAGCACCACTATTTGTATTTAGGTGTAAAATGGTACAATATATTATTATTCAAAAACAAAATTAGTTTAACAGAAACACTTAAATATGAATTATTCAAAAAGCAAATTAAGTCCCTGAAATTGGATAATGATATATTGTACCCTTAATGTAATTTACTCTTACTTAAACTGTAATATTTAATATTAAAAAAAATGTATTGTTATTGTCCTTCTATAACTATTTTTTTCTAAATTGTGTACCAATCTAAAATAAACTTGATATTTATTTCACAAGTTCTTTGATAATAGTTTACACATTTCATTGGAACATTATTATTATTTTTTTGCATGTAAATACTCCTCTCATAAACACGAGCTCCTAGAGCTCAACTTATGGAGTAGTAGAATATAATATGAATTATTTTATAACCTTGCATATGTAATCATTTGTAATGTATAAACAAAATTCTTGAAATAAATAAAAAAATAAATAAAAAAAATGATCTGTCAAATAATAAATTTTAGTGATGCACTTCCGTTTCAATCGAATTTCAAATCAAATTGGAAAAAATGATTGAACCGCCGCTATTTCTTAAAGTGATTTGAATATATATATAGGTGAAATGTTACTGCCGGGTGGTCTAATGAAAACTAATCTCAATTTATATTCTCTCCTACGAGCACTTTTATTCAGTACCGATTAATAATAGTTAGTAGCGACACTTTCTCTTGGCGTGTTCTAGAGGGAGTAATGAAGCTGTCGCGTGACGCGTGCCTTGGCTCGGCACCAAGCATCTGTAGCGACATATGCATATTGTTGCACCATACCCGCATCGCACATTGCGTGGCGTGCAGCTCCACACCTGCGCTGGCCACACGGTTAATAATTAACTAGACAACTAGTAAGTGCCTATAGAGTACAGTTATTGGGTGATAAAATTAATGACAATATATCGATTTATTATTTATGAAAAAAAAAACAATCATCTTGTAAGAACCGCTTTAGTCTGGTCGGTGGTTGAGTGGCCATAGCGCTTGGGTCTCACCCTAGCGTCGCGTGTTCGATTCCTCGGCTGGCTAAGTCCTCCATCACAACACAAGCAACATTTTCGGCTTTCTGTGATGGTAGTAGAAGATTTTCAAACATTGTTGGTTTACCATACATCACCTCTACCGGATCTGCCGGATCTGCCCTGATGATGGACACTGCAACGATGTCCGAAACGTTGGCTAAAGAAGGAGGTAGCGCAACACGGCATAACACCCCAAAAACAAATAACGAAAATTGTTGGGTTATTCGTAACCCGGGAATGTTTGTCTTTCTTTAAAAAAATAACCTTACCAGACACAACCGGAAATATGTAATTTTTAAAGAAAATTCTGGACGTATTGTTTTTTTCCACAAAAAGTACAAATCGATTTCGAAAGATTCTTCTTTTATCTAGTAAAGGTATGTTTTAAATTTTTAGAAAAAAATGTTTATTTTTAGTGTAATAAGGTTATACCGTAGGTCGTTGAAGATTTGTTAAATTTATAACAAAATTTTGTATTAAAAATAAATCAATAAATTATTTAAAATAAATCAATAAATTATCTAAGAACCAGCAGACCCGGCCACACGTTGCTGTGGCTAACGAAACACAACGCCATTACCCAACCTTTATAAAATCCACACCACCCGCTTGCCAGCTGCCCGCTGCCCGCTGCCTTAATTGAGTATTTGAATTTCTCGATTTTTCTCTACTATAATAAGCATGTTTTTATACATACAAACCTTCCTCTTGAATCACTCTATCTATTGGTGAAAACCGCATGAATATCCGTTGCGTAGTTGAAAAGATCTATGCGCACATACATTTTGAGTGACTTCATCAAATAAAATAATTCAAATCAAATACCTACTTACTCTAGGACATCTATTTTCCAATTTCTTCCGTAGAATGAATTTCAAAAGTGACTGTAGTACGGCCCGCCAGCCGTTTTAAATCTCACAAAAATATGTTTTCTTTGAATTTCTCGGCTTTTCTCTAATATAATTTACAAGTATTGTACATATAAACACTCCTCTTCAATCTATTGGTGAAAACCGCATAAAAATCCGTTGCGTAGTTTAAAGGATTAATGCGCACTTACATTTTGAGCGACTTCATTTTATATTTATGATGAAGCTACTTTCAGAATTTTTATTTTAGTTTAAATAAAATCTTGTGTAAAACGTGTTTTGTGACGAAAATACTTCAGTTTGTCTACTTATTTACGGTCTTACAATGTAACGAGTATCGTTTTCGTTATTTTTTTTGGGGTTGTGCGTATTGTTGCGACTACCTTCTTTAGCCAACGTTTCGGACAGCGTTGCAGCGTCCATAATCAGGGCAGATCAGGCAGATCCGGTAGATGTATCTGCCGGATGGCATTGTCTCTGCACTGGAATGAGAAATGGATTAAAGTCGATGTAAAATATTTTTATCGCTCTCGAGTTTTTTTTAGTTTTAAACAAAATATACAAAAAAATGACAATGTATATTTCTCAATTGTGGTTAGTTATGGGTTATGGTTATTGGACAAAACGGTATAAAGTTGCAGAATGTTATTCAAAAAATGATTTCTCTTAAATTTATTATTGTAGAAGTGAAATGAACTTTCAAATGGATAATGGTCAAAACGCACAAAACTTGTTCAAATGGATAAATTACTACACAAACGAACAAAACGATTGTCCAAGTGGACGAACAGAGGTAAGATCCTGGAATAGAAAAATTGGGTCAAACCCTGGAGCGCACAAGTAAATTAAATTTGACTTATTTATGTAATTTCACGATTCGTTCATAAAATATGATATTTGCAGCACGTTCCGTATTGACAGATCTACTATCAGTATCGCCCTGGTTTAACTGGTGTAAGACCACCATTCAGAATTGAAGCGTTGCTTGAAATGGCTTTAACCGTGTTTGGTTACCAGATCTGAACAGCCAAGTACATCCCCAACTTCCTCTTCTCCCCATCTCCTTCCCCTCCTAACTGCCTTCAGTCACACAACATACCCCATACGGGGATGCCCAGTCTCACGGTTGGGAGCAGTTGAGACTCTGCGGAATTCACATAAAAAATGTATCGTATGAATATGAACGAATAAGATGAGACAATTATCACTTCTGTCTACGAGGCGCCATTTGTCGTTTAAAAAAGTCATAACTCAATAAAAATGACGGAAATGAAAGCAGACAGTCGTAAAATATAAATTATTATAGATAATTGAGCCGAATTTCCAAATGCAGATGTGTAGGTGTTCATGATACTTGCTACTGGGAGAATTTACGAAGTGAGTGACAAGTCTGTCAACAAATTTAATAATATCAATGTGTAGGTGCTGCACGATTTTGTATAGTCTCAAGAAGACAAATGCAATTTACGGAAGTCATATTTTGGTTTTTTTTTTTTACCTTTACTCCACACAGGAGGCCCTGAGGAAAATGATTTCCCTCAGGGCCTATGTCATCTGGGATGCTGTGTGGAGGGTCTTTTTGAGGAGAGGAAGGAATGAACATTGGTCTTGAAGAGACCCATGTTGTAGGAAGGAGGAAACACAGAGGCCGGCAAATTATTCCACAGCCGAGCTGTTGAACACAAGAACGAGTCGAAGAAACGACCCGTTCTCATGTGACAAATGTTAACCGTGTACAAATGTTGGGCACGCATTTGGCGTGTTTCCCGAATATGCACCGGTGCCGAAGGGATCAATGATGCTAGTTCCTCGGAGCATCTTCCATTGTAATACCGGTAGAACAAGGATAGCATTCCCACCCGACGCCTGTGCTCTAAAGATTGCAATCCGTCTGTTAAGATGGGAGAATCTATTGAACGGACCGCCCAATTTTGCACAGAGTCGAGGGTATTTTTCAGGTATTTTGGAGCTCCAGACCAGAGGAGGCTGCTAAATTCAACCGTGGGCGCACTTGCAATTTTTACAGGGTTAGCAGTTGTGTACTATTAAAGTATCTGCGGGCCCTGTACAGTAGCCCAGTTTTTGGGAGGCTAACTTTACTCTGGCTTCGATGGAGCCCCCATACCTGGTCATTTTGGGTTACACCAAGCATATCAATGGAGGGCATGTTCTACTAGATACTACAGATAGTAGTAATAAAGATACTAGGTTTGAAGATGCTTGACGATGCTAACATTATTTGGTGATATTAGAGAACAGCTTCTATGGCCTTCACCCTGGATAGGATAGCTGTTGGCCGAAAATCTTGATACTGATGACACAGTAATAATGTCAAAAATTAATATAAACTGTACAATGCGCATACATATCCCTTCACAGATCACCACTTTTCCCACCTGCAAACATACTCACACTTAAAAACACACCTACCCACTACGCAGATACGCACATCACCCAGTAATTACTAATTATAAATACCACAAATAAGACACTACGAAGAAACATATCATAGGTACCCACCATAAAATATTACTTAATATCTGTAAATTGTCTCTGCTCTGTAACCAATGACCTGTTTGTTTCTATATAAATGAATAAATAAATAAAAATAAATAAGAGGTGTTTTCCAGTGTTTTCCAGCAACTCTCTTTCCAAAGACTTTACAAAATGAAAATACGCCAAGGCGCTAGTTTTATGCACGATATTAAAGGCAATGCAATATTGCTCTAACATCGCAAACAACGTACATCGTCGCGTTTTCCATCAATTTAATGAATTCTTGGAACTGACAGAGCGGTACTTTGGTTCAAACGGTTTCTTGTAAGGCTAATTGGAAAATATTGTCGTGTTCCAAAGGCTATCAATACACTTTTGTCTCGTCAGACGAAAAGCTCGGAAACTCTGGAAAGTGGGCGATCAGGCGCTGAAAGAGCTGCGCGCGGTTTAGAGATGCTCGGCCATTGCCCGGAATTACACAATCAAAGTAAGCAGGATTGTTTTGTATGATAATAATGTTCTCAAAGGGAAAATTGCATTGTAAACAGGGTTTTTAAAAATATTATTTTAATAATGAATGCTTTGCTAGTTGCATGTACCTATGGGTATGTATTAGATTGTACGAAGACAAAATTACAATACAGTTTGTAAACAGCGAATTCTCGAAGAAAATTTTTGTAGTCGATATACAGAGTGTAACAGAACGTATCCGAGGGATTAAAATTAGCGATTCCTGAGCATATTTGGAGTAAAAAAATCTTCATGTCATTTTGCTGTCTGATGACATTTTTTCTATTAAAAACATTAAAAATATTTTTTCATCACGTCGCAACTGACTAGTTAGGAGAGTGGCGCGTTTATAGTCTAGCGGTCATGTGATAAGCTTGTTTCTCGTTTTAACAGCACGTTAATACACGAAACAGCGCGCGTATCGCTCAAATCCATCGCGAAGGGATATATCCCATAGCGATGGGAACAGTAGCGACATGTGATTGAAACGTATTTTTTTATGTTTACAATAGAAAAAAAATATCATCTGACATCAAAATGACAAATACATTTTTACTCCAAATATGCTCAGGAATCGCTGGTTAAAATCCCTCGGGTGCGTTCTGTTACAGCCTGTATACAGGGATGTCAGAAATCGTAAGTCAAGTACGTCCCTTAACACCCTGTATATATAAGATACCATGTAAAAAAAAACACCAAAAATGTCACCGGAGACCAAAATTTGATTTGCATTTTTTACTCTAAATAATGTCAGAAATCACTGGTTGTAAGTCAAGTACGTCCCTGTATATATGATATAAGATACCATGTAAACCCCAGCCAGGAGTACTCCTGTCCCTGGTCGACCTGTACTTATGCAGAGGACACTGTTTTGTTAGGATTTGAAACATGTACTCTGTGGATGGGAAAGTGGTTGGAGTATAATCGACCGGGATAAATATAATGGCAACCTAATAAGGCAATATTGGAATTTAGTATGGCAGGAATAAAGAGATTGTTGAGCGTTGATTTTCGCTTCTCGCTTCCTCTATCGTGTTGTTTCTGGCTTCTGTAATTTTCTCGGCTCTTCCGGTAGGACAACATTCAGCTAGTATGAAGGCAATGCAAAAATGAAATTAAGAAAGAGACGCTTAGATGGTTTGAACGACAGAGCGTAAAACGGATAGCCGAAGAAAATAGTGTCAGTAAAAAAGTTGAAAAGTCGTCAACTTTACTCGCCTACACGCTTGCTCGTGATTGGTTTATTTATGTTTCCAACATGGCTTCCGATAAACAGCTGATTTCAACTGTTAAACATCTGAAGAATTAATTCACGCAAGTGTCGTTATTCTTGTTACTGGCGCTAGCAGCGGCCTCAGTTTCCTACGCTTCTGAGCGAGTGGACAGATTTGTGTATCATCAGGACAATCTCACTCGCCGATTTACCCGCTTTTAAACTTAGTAGATAGTAGCTTGTAAACTCGCCGTGTGTCATCGAGCCTTTAGAATCAAAATATTTAGGCAGATAATTTAAAAAATAAGAGAAAAAAAAATTCTTAATAATTTGTTATAAGATCATTCATACCTAACTAAAAAAAACAAAAAGTTTTAAATTAATCGTTGAAAAACTGATACCATTAGGTATTTATAAAGTTTTTAAATTAATTGTTTTTTTATGTGAATACCTCACAAGAGTTACAGCTGCTCCCGCCTGGAGCCAGTGGGACTACGGCATCCCCAATTGGGGTGTGTTGTGAGGCTGCAGGTAGTGGGGAGGTGAAAGAGATGGATGAAGAGGAAGGTGGGGAAGTATCTGGCTATTCAGATTACAGGTCACCAAACACGGCTAAAGCCATTTCGAGCAACGTTTCAATTCTGAATAGTGGTCTTACACCAGGATAACACTGAGAGTATCTTCTACTCTGGAACGTGCCGCAAATATACTATACATTATTTTTAAATGAATTTATCGAATTGTGACCTTCGGATTGTGAGTCAAGAGCCGTAACCCTCGACCACGGCGCCGTCAATTTTTTTATTAGTTCAACCCTTCCGCACCGATTCACCTGACCTCTGCTGGCAGCGGAGTAAATAAAAGAGAGCATCCAGGTAAGTGCCTTATACTTATACTAGAAAACTAAATAATAAAAAAGTTTGGGACTTTTCCGCCCTAATATTATTATTTCCCTTGATTTCCCCGACGGTAGATTATTGCCTGATTTTCAAAGTGTTTCCCCATCCCCTGGGAAAGATTTAATCCTCTCTCCACGTTATTTCCCTCTATTTTCAGAGTCTCATGAATATATTTTGCTTTATTAACTTAAATCTCGGTAGTTTTTTACGACACATTACGTTCACTTGATATGATGTTAACAACGCAGTTACATGATAACGTTAGTAAATCTACCATTACAAAGGATTTTTGGATAATGCTTTTTAATTTTGTTTGTTTGTATTCTATTGACAAACATTTTCTGTGGGTAAAGATTTAAAGTATTAGCAATGGATATTTAGTCTGCTTGGTTCAATATATTCGCACCTCATAATCCGGAAGTCTTGATTTCGCTCGTAAATTCTGAAATTGGATCGAGATTGTAAAATATCTACGCAAGATAGCTGTCATATTTCAAAGATAATAAGAAGCATTATTTCATTCTCTTTCTGGTTAAAAGAAAAATAAACACATGTTTGCATAAGAGGAATAGAGATATATAGCTTTTAAAATGTTAGGTCGCTCAGGACGTTTTTGGTCTTATGAAAGTATAACGCGATTTTGGGATGAACTTATTCCTAAACAAGCAGACGGGTTAAAACCTTTTAAAATATAGAATCTTTAAGCTTTTCTCGAAAAATATTATTTTAGTTGTGTGAAGAGCCGGTCGTCAAAATTGAAGCCATAAGAATTTGTCATAGCAACTTACACTGCCTGTGTGTATAGGAATGTAGTTTTGCTAAGGCCCAGTATTAGGTGTGTAAATACGAATGTTAGAGGGAGCGCGCTAATATTAAAAACGGTTAAATTTAAGGCGACAATATACCCTAAAATATATTCAGAATCTTAACAACGTTAGTAAAGAAGCCGTGTATACAAAATTTCGACTCGCGACCCGTGTATTGGATGGAACTACTCTCGAATTTGCCCTATCAAAGAAAAGAAGAAGAAGAAAAATAATGTGGGAATCTAACGACGTAAGTGAAGAAAGCGTGTAAACCAATATACGCCGCGGCACGGTATATTGGACGAACGTAAGATCGAATTCACCCTAGCAGGCCTGGGAGATTCGACTTTTCCGCCGCGTTCATTTTAATTAATTCTCAAGAACGTGTTAAAAATACTTAAAACGTGTCTCCATGTTGTCATCCCGAAGTTATTAATTCATCGTCTAGAAAAATAAAATCTGGTGCTTACCGCTAACTTTATAGTTAAAAACTGGTTATAAAATTTTAAAATCGTTGTACGTAAAATATATTAATGGTAAGGTACTGTTTATATTAATTTAAAATATAAATAACTCGCATCCCTTGTGCGGCATGGAAATAAAAAAGTTATTATATGTAGTTACGAATTCGCCGGAAATTATTAAAATGTGAGTTTTGAGCAAACAAAAATTATTAAGGATTGTGAACCGCCTTAAGCGAAAATTGTGAAAATGTTTAATAAAACACGACGCGTTTAAAATAGAGCAAAAATCTCATAAAAATGTTTTAAATAGCATTTAAGGAAAAACTGTGCATTTTTTCGTACACATCATTTGTAAAATAACCGAAGAAAACGTCACAATAATAATTTTCAGAGCACATTTTTTCTATCGTGGGAATATAATTACCGTTTCAGCGTGGCAAATGTAAATATATATTATTATTTTTTAATTTATAAACTAACGTTTAGACAAGATTTTTATGCATAGCACAAAGGGTAACAATTATTATAAGCAATAATTATCAGCCTGAAACACTCATTTACATTGAAAAATCTTCCGAGAAAAGATACTTGCCGCCAACGGGACTTGAACCCTGTGGGCCTAGTCACTAATTTTTGTAAACCTCCGTTTCATGAAGTTACGGGTTTAGCTACGTCACATACCCGTTGTTGTTGTTATTTAAGTTGGCGAATCTGTCAAAATACGGGTATGTGACGTAGCTAAACCCGTAACTTCATGAAACGGAGGTTTACAAAAATTAGTGACTAGGCCCCCTGATCCTTCTGATTGCCGGTCGGATGCTCTGACCACTGAGCTATGGCGGCTTACCAAATACCCGCCAAATAATTCAATATATACTAGTGTTTCATTGAACAATTACTGCTTATTATATTTTTTCCACCTGAAAACAATCAACTTTATTTTTGCTTTATGTCTCTCTTGCAAAAATAAAGTTGGTTGTTTTCAGGTGGAAAAAATATAATAAGCAGTAATTGTTGAATGAAACACTAGTATATATTGAATTATTTGGCGGGTATTTGATAAGCCGCCATAGCTCAGTGGTCAGAGCATCCGACCGGCAATCAGAAGGACACGGGTTCAAGTCCCGTTGGCGGCAAGTATCTTTTCTCGGAAGATTTTTCAATGTAAATGAGTGTTTCAGGCTGACAATTATTGCTTATAATAATTGTTAAATATATATATTAGATATCTTAAAAATAACTTACTTTTTAGAAACTTAACCACTCGGACCCCTTCTTTCCAAGCTACCTACAACATTACCAGACATATGAAGTATGAGACGTATCTGACTTATTAAAAATTTAAAGTGTTCAAGAGAAATGTGTTATAAAATAGCAGAAAGGTTTAAAGGTGTGAATTTTCCGGTTGAAGGGAGAAGACGAAGGACGAAGAGCTCCCAAATAAAATTTTATGTTTATTACTGGATTTTATTTCTGTAAAAAGATGTGTTGCAGAGATAAATTTAAGCATAACGTCGAAAAATTAAAATATCTTGCATCATTCATCACTGCCTACTGACTGCTGATGAAAAGATTTAATGTTATCTGATTAACGAACAGATGAGAAGCATCTAGCGATGTTTTGTTTTCGAAAAAACCGTTTACAATTTGTATTAATTAGCAAAATCCAATCTAAAAACTTTCTGAGAACCTTGACACGGTAACCGTTACAATAATCGAATTTTAGAGCAGAATGAAGCTAGCCAACACAACCTAGAAAAGTTTCTGAAATGTGGTACGAGAGATTAAGGTATGCCATCATGCCCAACATGTACATGGTTGAAATTTGTCACGTGAGAATGGATCGCTTCTACGACTCGTTTTTGAGTTCAACAGCTCGGCGGTGGAACAATTTGCTGGCCTCTGTGTTTCCTCCTGCCTACAACATGGGTCTCTTTAAGACCATGTTCACTAAATCCTCTCCTCAAAAAATCCTCCACACATAATCTTAAAAGATAACATTTGTCTGAGGGAAATTATTTTCCTCAAGGCCTCCTGTGTAGAGGTTAAAGTAACAAAATAAAATAAAGGGTTGTGCTTATAAAAAATAAATATTCAATTTAGACTTTAATGAAAGGTATGTTCCGTATTTTATTTTCATACTTTATTTTGATTTTATTTTTATATGTTATTTATCCGAAAGGCTATCCAGGTTACAAACCAGTTCTTAGAACGATTGTTTCCAATGAAAAAGGTAGTTGCCTACAATATGGAAAAAATAGTCGATGATAATATTGTTAACTAGCTGGGTTACCCGGCTTTGCTCAGGACAACATTCGAGAGTGTTCTGGAATGTTCCACAATGGTGTTCCTGATTCCCTATTCCCGAACATTCCACGACATACTCCGCCACTACTTCCAGAACTTTCTAGAGCTCTTTGGAACCTTATGGACTGTTCTAGAAATTTCAAGAGGGCGAAACTTCCAGTCCTCATATCTTCAAAAGTACGCCCGTTAGGTAAAAACGAAAACCGTTATCCTGGAGGGGGGATAGAGATCTACCACACCATATAACTCCCTTGAGCGTACCGGGACCCGTTTCTGAGTTTTTGCGAGCCGCACGTTTTTTTGGACTTTCTTTTATAATATATTTTGATTATAAAATTTGAAATACGAGATTGACAATTATGACGGTTTGATGGAAGGTGGCCATGGCCGATTCGGTAAAGGCGCGCGTCCCGGTATGAAGAGATTTTCTGGGTTCGAGTCCCAGTTGCGACCGTTATCTTTTTCTATTTTTCTGTGTCTTGTTCTCTTTCATATTTTCGTTTAGATTGTTAATGTTTTCTTCTTCTTCAAAAATAAAATAAACTCGAGATCTATTTTATGAATTACACATTCTGAAAAATTATAATATATATTATGTAATAATGTGTTAGGAGAGATGACATTATTCTTCATTTTCGCGGTTTTGTAAAGGTGGAAGTAATAATGGTAACTCTCATTTTATTTTGCGAAGGCTAGTTTATTAGCAGATTGGCAAGAAGGAGTTTAATAAACAAAAATTTTAACAAAACAAAAAAACGACTTCAAAAAATGCACTAAAAAGTAAAAAAATAATTTCGTATTCCTACAACTTAATAATAAACTTACTTTTTCTACTTATCAATATGTAGGTACGATTGTTATTTTTGATGTCGATATTTCGGAGTCGGTGTCAGTCAAGATAGGTTTGTAACTACATACATAGTTATAGGTAAGAAGTGCTTGTGTCGCACGCGCGGCCGGGCCGGGTACCTTGGCTGACACCGACTCCAAAAATAACAATCGTACCTACGTATTGATGAGTAGAAAAAGTAAGTTGATTATTAAGTTATAGAAGAATACGAAATTTTTTTTTTTACTGTTTAGTGCATTTTTTGAAGTTGTTTTTTTGTTTTGTTAAAATTTTTGTTTATTTTTTGATTTTTAGTGAATCTGAAGTACACTAACTAATTTATCTGAATATGGTTAGATCTACTAAACGTGCTGCTCATATGAGACAGACATTACTTGACCATAACGACGTTACGGTAGGTGACTCAAAGGTCCGGATAGCCTATAAAAGATTCGGCCGAGTATCGTTAATTTGCTCCAAAGAATTGAAGAGTTCGATCCCATAATCAGAACCTAACCAAGCTCTCATCAAACTATCCTTGAAGTATATCCTTTCCAATAAAAAAAGAATCATCGAAATCGGTAGGCGTGATATTGAGTTATTCGTCCACTTGTCACTCAAATTCTTAATGCAAATTTAAGATTTATATGGTTTTCTCATGGTTGCCATTGACAGAACTGGACCAAATTGAAATGGTACCACACGGTAAGCACCAGCTTTTAAATAAAAAAAGAATCATCAATATCGGTTCACCCAGTCGAAAGTTCTGAGGTAACAAACATTAAAAAAAAAAAAAAAATACCCTCGAATTGAGAACCACCTCCTTTTTGAAGTCGATTAAATAGCAATATACTATACATTTTCGATCATAGACCTAAGTTTAAAAAATAAAGTTTTTGAGTGTGTCAAAAGTCATCGACAGTGTTGTGAAGGACCTGAAAGCTTTGAGGGGTCAGATGATATATTTTTGATTTTTGTACATAGTATTCTTCTAACTGTTTTTTGACTTCATTTTATGGAATGGCGCCCAATTATTCCAATCGAAAATTACGCCGAACTACCTAACTGTAGGTAGGAAGGAAGGAGGACGGTCAGAAACAAAACCAGTTGTTGATTGATTGCGTCTTTGCTCTTATTTTCTTTGTTTCCAATCTCCGCTAAAGGGTCATTAGTTTGGCTTAACGGCCAGGGCCTCTTCATTACTAATCTAAAAAAATATTTCATCTGATCCAACACGTGCGGATATTACGTGATACGCTGTTTATAAAAAGGGTTGTCATTAAAATCAGATTTTCAATTGTGTTTTCATAAATATTACCTAATTTAAAACCAGGAAGCCTTGAAAGGTGTCTTTGGAGAATCAGTGTTGAGTATTTTTTTAGGAATAGAAAAGCCAATAATTATTAACCGTAAATCAATTGTGTAAACCTGGTAAGTAGATACCTACTGTGATGTTAATTTTTACATTAGTGCTTTAACTATTAACGTGACGATTCACGATTACAGTACCGTGGCGGCATACAAAAGGCAATAAATATACGTTCCTTAACACAATAATGTTGCAGCTCTCAAATCAACTCCAAAAAGTCATATTCTTGCATCTCTCTCATACATCGCACCGTAACATTTCCGTAGACCCCATTCAGTACGACGATAATTTTGAAATTTTTTGAATATAGTTACAAGGATACTATTGAAGTGTGAGTGAATTCCAAAAATTCAAAAACCTCAAATTAATGTCAATGCACTGATGGTTTTGGTTTTGTTCTTACACATGTAGATAATGCTGCAGCTCTTTCTTACAACAACAGTTAAGGGAACGTACCCATACTACGTGACCAACTTTTTGCAATTTTTAACCCCCCCCCCCCCCCCCGGTGACCAAAATCCTAAGCAACCCGCCGCTCATTTGTATGGAGCGTGACATTTTGAAGACCCCCCCCCCCCCCCTAAACATGTCACGTAGTATGGGTACGTTCCCTAAAAATGAGTCAAACGGTGAACGTATGTTCTGCCCCCGCCAAAGGAAACATACAATCATTATCGTACATCTCCCTCAAAGGTATAACGAAAATGAATTGCAATTCCCGTCGCCGTGGCTGAGTCGTAATAAGATATATCTCTGTACTCGGGAAGCTTACGGATGCAAGTCCAAAAAGGTAAATGTTCAGGAGAGCCAAAAAACTATTTTTCTGCAACTATGGTCTCATAACTTCTTCCGATATCCATGCTGATAGATAACAAAAAAGTAATTATTAAATCAATTAGTTTTGTTTTAAAAATTAGCAAAACGAAATATTTTATATGTAAAGCTTTTAAAAAAAACGTTGGCTTGAGTCAAAACACGGACTTGAGTCCATCTGCTTCAAAATGAAATGGAATATTTTGTTATGACATGTGGTGTATTATGAAAGGATCAGTGTTTGAAAATTGTTTACTTCCATTGTACGGGATGATAAAGCCCGAACAAGAGAAGGAGAGACTGGCGTCTTGAAGGTAATTCCAGCAGAAGCAAAGTCAAGCGATGAATCGTCGGCAAGTCTGAAGATGTTCAGGCAGGTGATTTGTAGAGATTTCAGACACAGTGATTGGTGGGTGATGTCGTTCCTATTTCTTGAGATGAAAGAGACTGGCCTCTTGATGGCGAGACTGGCGACGGTGACGTCGACGGCGAGACTGATTTCTTGAATTGAGCAGCGTTTCGATGTCGAGGATCTTCAGGTAGTAACCGTGTAGAGATGTTATTCCGATCACTGATGGTGAAGACTGAATGCCAACTGCTTTCTTCGCAGACCTTTTATAGTGGCAGGTCAGTCGGTTTCACAATATTTTAAATTCATGCAATAATTTCTATTTCCGCGTGAGTCATCTCAGGTTGCAATTTCACGTTGTGCAACAAAATAATTTCTATTTTTGGGAGCATGAATCACCTCATATTAAAAGTGTTGAGAAATCAATATTTCGGGGACGCGCCGTTCAAATGAATTTCCTCTTCTGAAATAACACGTTCGATATATCCATAGAAAGCATAGTAATGTTAGAGGCAGAAAGATGCAAATAAATTTGAGTCATAAGTCATAATACTCAAAATGCAACTAAACCATAAAGATGTACAAGTCCATGTACATCTTTCTGCTTCTAAGATAGTTGTTGCATCCGTATACATTTTTGAAAATCATTTTTTCTTCATGATTGGACCTGTATCTTTCTGCCACTGATAAACATGATAATTTACTTCAAATCTGCATAAAAACTCATTTCTTCAAATTTTGGACTTGCATCCTTTTGCTTCTCGGGTACAGACCTGTTTCCTCCAATGAAATAAAGTAGTACATTGGAGGAAACAGTCACATGTATTTTGTGCATCTCATATTTTGTTTCATGGTTATTTAACGCGTAAGAAAGAGCTACAACATTACAGCGACAAGGAACGTGTGTTTATTGCCTTTTTATGCCGTCACGTAATCGTGAATCGTCACGGTAATAGTAAAGGCCCTCACATACAGCAACAATCTTTGTTAGCTACTTTATGATTAGGTATGGTTTCTAGAAGAAATAAAATGGTTTTCTAAGTTGTATTTGAGCAATTATCTTACATTTAAATGAGAATTTGAAATTAAAACACTTTTGTACTTTCTTCCACTAATTTATATTTCACCAGGACCGTGTATATAATTTGGTCACCCTGGAAGTGTTTTAATTTCAAATTCTAATACAATGGAATTCCACCACGAATTATCAGTGCAAAAACTAGACTCATTTAAATGAGACTTAAGGATCACGTGAATTCTGATACGCTCGCTGTTTCTAAAATAATTTCTTGAACCACCCAGTTCAAAGTGTTTTTTGGGTGTTAAAAACTACGTTTTTCCTACTTTTTGGAACACAAAATGTTCAGTGAACTAAACTGTTCCGTATAAATACTATAAATCAGAATCATCGGCGTCAGCAAAACACAGCCACGCAGAAAAAAACTACGTTCCTTGAGATGTAACGGATAAACGATATCATTAATACGTCCCTTCTCTGCCGTGAAGAGTGGAACTAGAAATGTGTGCTTGAGATAGTTCGATTTATAGGAAAGGTTAATTTATTACTGTGACAACACATTGCTTTGCCTTTTTCCAATAGGATTTCAAATGAAGTAAAACGTGAACTCGTGTGAAATAATGCTCGTAGGCAACAAAAGTTATAAAACGAGAGTTTTTCTTATAAAAAATTGAATATTCATTTAGACTTTTATAAAAAGTCAGTGGTTCCATATGAATAAATCTGGATATATTTATTCGAGACGCTATCCAGGTTACAAACCAATTCTTCGAATGTTTGTTTCCAATAAAAAGGGTAGTTGCCCGTAATATGGAAAAATAATTAGTTGAAGATAATATTGTTAATTCCAAAATTTGAAATATGAGATTGACAAATATGACGGCTTGAAAGAAGGTGGCAATAGCGAAATTGGTTAACGCGCACGTCGACGACGAGAGGTCTGGTTTCGAGTCCCATTTGCGACCGTTGTCTTTTTCTGTATCTTGTTCTCTTTCATATTTCCGTTTAGATTATTATTGTTATATTCTTCTTCAATGATGTATTTTGTTGATGGGAATAACCTTCAAAAGTTATAAAAAGAGAGTTTTTCTTATAAAAAATTGAAGATTAAATAAGTTTGATAAAATGGAACGCAGCTAAACAACGAAAACGCAATCAACTTAATTTATAAATAATTGGATTTTATTAAAAAAGCCATTTCGACATTTTTCAATATAAAATACCAGAGTTTTGCTGAAAAATAAAACATGTAAAATAAAATGTAGGTACCTACAACACGGAATTTTCATACGGTGCTCACTCTTTTGTATCTAAAATCCACACAGTTAAATTACATCTAATAATTAACTTATTTTTTTAGGTAAAACTTCTTCTTAAAAAATTATTATTTGACGGTCCTCGGTTCTAATATAGTTCGGTAAATTAAACTACGCGCGGGCCTCCAATAGTGCCGCGGTATGAAGCGCCTGACTATGAGCGCCCAGAGAGACATCCAGCGATCGGAGGTTCGAAACCTATCAAATTCAAAAAAATAAACATTTTTATTTTTGTAAAATCAATATCCAATCTTCAAACCACTTAAAAATAAAGAGGCGAAAGAAAATAAAGCGACATCTAGTGACTTAGTAGTTTCACTTCTACTGCATGTGAATTGCACACTCTGATTTTTTTATTGTCAAAATCAATCAAATAATTCATCAAAAATTGCTGAGACCTTTTTATATAAATCTTGTTAAAAGTCTCTCAAAATCTCAGCTTTAACTACGCTGTCAATAGTTCAGCCAACAACTTCGACTCGGCCAACTATTTGATACGATCTCTGTTAATTGCTTCACGCTTCTCTACCGACACAGATAAAAGATAAAGCAACACTAGCCGGCCGGGATGTCGATGTCGATGTCGACAGTGTCTACTGGACTAGACACCAGAGGACCACACATACAGACATCGGACATAGAAATACATACATTATTATTAAACTTTATCATACACGCCATCGGAGCGCTTTCCTAATTACAGCCGCGATTTACCAAGTAATCTGATCGGTTTACCCGTAAATTTCCCCCAGTAAATGTAACGCTTCTAAATAGCTTTTTCGGCAGCTCTTGCTGAGCTGAGTCTAATGGGCTTTACGGAATAATTTAACCATACAAATTTACTAGAAAAAATTGAATGATGTTGAATTTTAACGGGATTATGATTTATTTTATCGTTCATAAATTTATACACACAAGTGTGTCAAAACGATGATATTTACGTCTTACATGTTTTTTTGATTCCGACGAATCGTAAATTGAAGTGCCGGTTAGAAAAATCATCTAAAGGGAGCTGAATATTTTATTATCATATTAGGCTCTAACTAATTTTATTATTTAAAAATAGATACAGAAAACCTACTCACCTGGCAGGTAACTTCCGATAAACACACTTTAATTAGAAAGTTTACGCTTGGAAAAGATACGGCTTTGCACGCGGAGGATCTTATATTTAAAACACTGGACATTGCATGACTTTACATTTGCTACCCCCATCACCGTGTATTACATTTATGAAAAGATTACTTGCAAAAGTACAGTTGATATTTATTTTGCAAGACTGGATAATTTAGGTCTCTTTAGGGCTGAAGAATTTTTATAAAATGACCTTTACAAAAGCTTACAAATGAGAATTTTTACACAATTAGTTATTTACGATGTCGCGGACAGTGAAGGTGAAAGGTTTTTGACTTTATGGATACGACTGTAACACGAATGTATAAGGAGGTGTTCAACTTACATAATTTATTCAACCATATAAAGTGTATGAAACAATTTATAAAAGATTTTAGAGGTTGTTAGATCTTTAAAAATTGAACATACAAAACAAGACGTAACGGAAAATATTTGACCAAACAACCAATATCATAAATTGTACACACAATTGACAAATCTGTTTTAGGATCAACGTATTACTTTGACTAATTTTACCAAGAAATTTAGAAATATGTGATCTCGAGTCCTTAGAATTTAGTAATAGCTCGTAGCCAATTACCTAATCATCGCGCTGTTTCTCCGCAGGAGTGGGCAGAGAGGATATGCCGCCACACAAATCTTGGCACACACCCTTTGCTTCATTCACACAAATATATCGGACCATACATACTCTTCTGTTATGCCGACTCTTGACGAGACCCGACTCAAATAATTGATTTTTTTAAAGAGAAAACTTCCTTAGCACCGTTGTGATTTGAAACGAAAAATAGCGACACTAAAAGGAGACAAACACACGCATCTATAGGATTTAGTCTACGAGAGAAAGGGATAGTATAACCGGTCTCCTCTTTGTGCGGTGCTTCGTAGCCTCCCCATTCTTGTCTACTTTAGTTTTCTGAAGGTTTCACTCCTACCGTGTGAGAATTGCACATTCCGTTATTTTACATTAACTCCACACAGAAGGCTCTGATAAAAATAATTTTCTCAGGGCCTACGTCAACGTTGAAGATGCTGTGTGGAGGGTCTTATTGAAAAGAGGATGGAGTGAACATGGGTCTTGAAGAATAAAAATATTGTAGGAGAGAGAGAGGCCGGCAAATCATTCCACAGCCGAGCTGTTGAACTCAAGAGCAATTCATTTGATCATGCCATGTCTTCGCCTGGCTTCCCTGACTCTAGCATTTTGAAATGCTGCATCAAGTTCCGATTAAGAATATTGATAATGATGAACAAACTGAAGCGGTTATTTTCAGCTCAAAAATTTATTCAATAATCTGATTCGTCAATCAATAAATAATCACCAGAGGCAGAATCGTTGCATCACCGATACTAAATCCGGTAAAAAGTAAATCAGCCATTTTTAAACAATTTCCAAGCACCAATTTAATATTGCGACGTTTCTGTTTTAGTTCAATCGGTTAAAACGGAAATAGCCGGCGGGGGTAATAAATCCTAAATAAAGTCATCTTCATATTTTATAACGTAGAATCAGCCACTTGGTTGAATGGTCCTAACCAAAGATAACAGCGGTGGCCGGTGAGCCACTGAGCTTTGCAAGCAACTTTCAAATAGGCCGGAGGGAAGAGAGGCGCAACACGAAGCCGAATTCGAGGTAAATATTTAACAAGGGTTTTTATTGATTTAATTTAGATTATAATTTTATTATTTATTGCGGATTCCGCTTCCATATTCACCGTTGACC
Organism: Limnephilus marmoratus; assembly: GCA_917880885.1. Classification (NCBI taxonomy): domain Eukaryota; kingdom Metazoa; phylum Arthropoda; class Insecta; order Trichoptera; family Limnephilidae; genus Limnephilus; species Limnephilus marmoratus. Next base: position 48,806,459 of record OU862924.1, on the reverse strand, counting down.
TAGTAACAGAAGCAGATAAGCCTGGGATTGCTAGCTTGCTTCTAGATTAGCTAGCTTACTTTTGGGCCTGCTAACCAGCTTATGGGACTTGCTAACTTACTTCTGGGCTTGCTAAGCAGCTTCAGGTCTTGCTAGCTTGGTTCTGGGCCTGCTAGCTTGCTTCAGAGCTTGCTAGCCTGCTTCTAGGCTTGCTAGCCAGCTTCAATCAAGGCTTGCCAGCTTGCTTATTACTTTGCTTCTGGGCTTGCAAGCTTACTTTTGAGCTTGTTAAGCAGCTTCAGGGTTTGCTAGCTTACTTCTGGACTTGCTAAGTAGCTTCAGAGCTTGCTTCTGGGCTTGCTAGCTTGCTTTTAGACCTGCTAGCTTGCTTCAGGGCTTGCTAGCTTGTTTCGGACTTTGCTTCTGGGCTTGCTAGCTTACTTTTGGGCCTGTTAGCTTCCTTCACGGATTCTGGCCCACTAGCATAGCCGATCGATAAGGATTGATAGGATAACTTTGGGTAACTTCTCATCGTTCCTTACCATGACTGCAGATCGCCAACGAATAAGTAACGCCAAAGATTTTCGAAAGTTGTCCTATCAATCCTTATCGATCGACCATGCTAGAGGATCTGTAGCTTCTAACTTGCTTCTGAGTATTCAAGTGCATTAATTCGGGGTAAATCGCAAACAGTGGGTAGAGAATAATGCAATTAGACAATAAAATAATAACTATGAGAAATGAAAGTTATATTGGTAAACAGTGCTTTCAACGCTTCTACAGACACTAACTAACAATGCTTTCAACGCTACTACCCACCCCTGGCTCCGGTTAAAACAGGCGGCGTCATCGGAAGTCACTCATCCCGTTAATTTATCCCCGCGAGGTCTGGCAGCAGATTACAGTAGGAGTAATGCGCCTATCTACAGAAGGATGTTAGGTTCGTTGCTTCAATCGATGCTTCACATCATTATGTTTGACATTTATATGCCAATTTAATGCGCTTCATACTTTGACAACTGAATTGCGATTGTGTTTCCTAGTCCAATGCGGAAAGTAGATATTTATTAGTTAACTGGAAGAATAACTTACAATCTTTTTTTATAACATTTAGTTAATTGTTGGTTTTATGCTTACTGTATTGTAAATTTCGAATGCTTACTATATTGTATTGAAAGAGCTACTATCAGATGCCGACAGATGCCAGTAGGGAAAGAGTTTCTATCGGTTGCCGACAGATGCCAGTAGGGGGTATACGGGTAGCAGTGGCTGTCGAGAGAGTTTAACCGCCAGCTACCCAGCAGATTCAATTAGCAGCCAATATAGACAGGTCGTGTGACCAGTAATATAATGATTGTAGATACGTAAACTCATAATAAACCAGTTTGTATCAAGGACCTATTATTATTAGGAAGTACCCCCGTAGTAAGTAAATAGTGGTTGATTGTAAATAACGCAAACATCACACTTACCAATAAACCAAATTACACATCATTGTTGCTTACCTGTAACAAATAAAACAGACCATTAGTAGACATAGAGTATTAGTTTCTACGAGTTAAAGACAAAACAGTTTAGTTAAATTAGATGACACATTCACGACAGAATAAAATTAAAAGACGGACAACTCCAGAAAATTATATGCATTATACCACCGTCCCGTCCGTTCCATTATGACGTTAAAAATAAATCATGCATTTTTAAAAAAACCTCTTCTATTCCTCTTTTTCGTTATTTGTTTTTGGGGTGTTAAGCCATCTTGCGCTACCTTCTTCTTTAGCCAACGTTTCGGACAGCGTTGCAGTGTCCATCATCAGGGCAGATCCGGCAGATGTGTAATTGTTGGTGGTGAAATGCGGTTCCCACGCCATTGCCTATCTCGGTTACTTTGTACCGATGACTAGCAATCACTGAATGACAGTGGATTCGAGGAACAGTTTGTGGAACCAGTTCTTATTGTAGCACGCCTGTTTACGGAGACAATTGAAGTCTAGAACCATATTGAAGGATACTGTAATAAATAGCTTGTAGTGTAGTGGAGCTGGCAATACGGTATCGCTTCCAAGTAAATAAGCACAAATTTCACCACTATCAATTACACATCTGCCCTGATGATGGACACTGCAACGCTGTCAGAAACGTTGGATAAAGAAGGAGGTAGTGCAGCACAGCATAACACCCCAAAAACAAATAACGAAAATGCTTTTGGCCGTGAAAATCTAAAAACGTACCTCTTCTACTTCGCTCATAGTTGTCAAAATAAGTTACCGAAAGTTGTTGATAGAATCTTTATTGATCGATCGTGCTAGGGGGGCAGATAATTAAAATACAAAGATATATCTCAATGGAGAGTTTAAATAAAGCTATCTTCAGCAGTTAGTAGAAACACTAAACACGTGTTTCTCAGACAAGAGCCTACTTGACTGGTCGACTAGTTACTAGTAACAAGTGAGTAGTGACTAGTAACTAGTTACTAGTAACAAGTGAGTAGTGACTAGTAACTAGTGACTAGTGACTGGATACTGGATGATAACTTCACGAATAGTATCAGCGTCAGCGGCTTAAGCAAAGGATTAGCGTTGACTGCTTTATACATTTAAGTTGCGCATTTAAGTTACTCGGAATGGAGATGTACCCAACACAACACTTAACTAGGTACAGCATCTTTCCGCTCATCAGACATCTTAAGAGACGAGAAGACGAGGAAGCTTTTAGAGACGTACCTAGATGGGTGTAGCTTGTAGTCAGAGACTCGAGAGTAGACCTAACCAAACTTTAAAGCAAGAGAGTTCCGCTGCCTTCGGGCTGTAGGAGTTAGACAGCTCTATGCACTGAAGAGATTAATCGATAAGTGAACGTGTCTGATAAAATTGATAAAACCTTTTTCAAATATTTAATTTTTGTTGTACTTACGTATTACAGTCAATTTTATTAATCTGTTAGATTATAATAATTATTAATCGTCTAGGAGTTAATAGATCTCATCAGTCTTTCAAGGGGGAGTCTGGTCCTGCTGTGTGTTTTTTTTTTAAATATATAATTTATTTTCGGTCATGAAACTTTTATTACATGCAAAGGTATATTTGAATAAGAAAAAAACATTATAGAAAATTTGGTTTGAATATCTATATATATATATATAGATAAAGTGGCCGCAAGCGGAGGGTTCAAACAAATCGGCTGGAATCCTAGAGTCCTTGGAATCATACAAAACATGAAATTAAAAAAATATCGTTATAATATGAACGTAGAAACACTGTTTGCAAAAAAGAAACACTGTTTGCGCATGAACCACAGTTTGCAAAAAAGTCGTTGATTGCAAAAATGACGCAAATAAAATGAAAATTGACAAAAAAAATCGGCATTAATTTTGCAATAACTTTTTTCAGAATTCGAGGTTCATCCGCGTATAAATTTAATTTTCTTTAATTAAAACTTTGAATGAAGTGAATCTGATGAAAATTAGATGAGCTACGATTCCAGTCAACTTGGAAAACGTGGTTTTGTGAAAACGCGTTTAAAGATTTGCGTTTAAAGTAACCGGGCCGCTCCGTTTTCCGTTCTACCTGCTTGGCGCGCACCGTTCCTAACTAAATTTGAACGTCGAATTTGATGCTATAACTTTAGGAATGTATTTTGCATATGTATAGGAAGATTTTTAGGCAACCAAAAGTTGATTTTTTGGATCGGCTGACCAGACTCCCCCGTTAAATAATGTAATAGGGTTTTTCTGTTCAATGGCTGTATGCTACTCTGAGTTGGTGGTCGGTCTTAGAAAACATAGAAAAACCAGTAGCAAGTAACCTTCAAAACAACATATAGGCCCGTCTTTTGGCGGTTCTCATTGCACGGAATGATTTATTTCGTAATTACATGTTATTCATACATAAACGAAAATTCTAAATTGTGTGCAGAGTAGGAATTTGGCGTGGGAGTGATTTATGACAGCCAAATTAACAGATATTAATTTGAAGTTTGTTGCATTGCCGAGCATTAACGGTCAAATTACGATCAGAGTAGGCAACAACGCAATTCACCGTAGAACTTTATTTATTAAAAAATCATCTGACTATTAAAATCAGTTTCAGAAAAAAAAACAAACATTTGGAGAAATGTGCCCTGACCTGAATAAAATTTCGCTTTATAAAATAAGATATATACCAAGTCTACTTGAGCATAATGTCTCCACGCTCTAGCAGAAGGCCGAGCCTGCAATTGACAGGCCCTGGTTCAGTTCCGGTGGAAAATAGAAGTGGAAGGTGGAGGCAGTCACTTGATGTCTGGGGGGATCTTACCATTTAATTGATAGCGAATTAACTACTTCTTGCACAAATAACTCACTTCATTCAAGCGTCATGATTTGAAGTGCGCGGTTAATCTTCGTACTCTTACGTTGAGTTACAAACGCAAATATTTCTTGCCTCCAATCCATCTACCTACGCATTACTTCGAATTTTTTAAGCTAAAAAGCCAAAGTTGTGAGACTACATTTATTACACCCCTCCAGTGAAAATTTAACGCATTGGAAGAATTTGTATTTTAAGTTCTATTTTTACTTTCAAGTATTATTTTGAATTCTGTTGGGTACCGCGCGTTATCATCCCGCGACAAAATATCCACAACACAATATACTCTGACAAAATATCTGACGACATAATATCCCAAGGACAAAACATCTTACCGACAAAACATCCCCCAACAAAATATCTACTAAAACCTAACCTAACCTAACATAATTTAAATTAAACTAACCTCCTAACCTTATTTATTTTACATTTTAGTATTATTTTTGAACAATAATTTATTATTATTTTTATTTTAACCTTGTGAGTGAGACCTGTAAGGCTATTAATACTGTTTGATGATAGCCGAATCGCAGTATCAAACTTCCAATTTCACTTTACTCCCCTCTTTCTACAGTCTTACAACAACAACCTCCAAAATTGGAGAAGTCACAATACAACCGGCTCTTGGCAATAATCCGATTAAAAACAAAAACGTGAATAAACCAAACAGCAGTAGAATAGATGATCAATTAATCAAAAAGAGCCAAAAAGGTTATACAAAATCGGGGGATGAGGATGATTTTAAAATGCAACATTTTTACAAGAGTTTAAATTATGTTACAAAATTTAAATATGATGACAACCAAACAACATATAATATATAATACATTAACAATGATTTATAAACTTAAAAATAATATGCTCCCAAATTATCTGAAAGTACTATTATGTTTCAAGAAAATGTTCACAATTATCCTACGAGAAGACGCGGAGACTTTAGGCTTCCCAAAACTAAACTTTCGTGCACACAAAATAACGCATTTTATAAAGGGCAAAAACTCTATAACTTTCTGCCAAATGCCGTAAAGGAAGCCTCAAGTCTCAGCAATTTTCGTAGGATGTGTGCATCATATGTAAAAAATATTTTTTGATTACTCACCAATGTTATTCTCAGGTCTTGTTCTTTTATAATGTATTTTTGTATAGTTATCTTTTCTATTTAGTATTGAGGGAGCGGGCCGGATCGGTAGAGAGAAATGAAAGGCGTCATGTCGAAGTGTGAGTCAGTCGTTTATTGGGCTACGTAGCAGATGGTCGGTGGTCGGTAACATGATGTAATGCGGAGTGCCGTAGATGATGCTGCAGGCGTGCGGTGGAGATGGAGATGGTGTGGTGAAGGTCAGCGAGTTGCTCGACACCATGGCGGTGGAGATGACCTATATTCCAGGCCGTTGCTCGACGCTTTAAGTCGCGGAGGTAAACGGTGTGTGGCTCGGTGAGCTGAGCCACCAGCAGGTACAAAGTCCTGGCGAGGCGGAGCGTGTTTCCATGGCAGCGAAGCACGGTGAGGCTTCGGGGTGCCATGAAGTGGTGAGCTGATCCCTGGACTGAAGGTGCGTCAAACCTTATAAGTCGCGGGATGGAGCTGATCTCAGGAGCTGAAGACACGATGGGCCTTGTAGCTGAGACGTGGTGATGGACCTCGGGAAGCTGCCCTGGATGTGTGCCATGCAGGAGCACTTGTTACATGTTGAGATATTGACCGACTGTTGATGTGAGACTGAGCTGAAGCGGGCGAGCGATCGGCTGCTTATATAGCCGCGGTAGAGTAACTACCTCGCGGTAGGTAATACGAGCCACTTCGACAGTTGACGAGAATATTCGGCGCCGTACAGATATTGTACGGTGCTGTCTCGAGACCTTTCTAGGCGGGGCGATATTATTATCGTCGGGCTGGCACGGGAGGCGAGAAAGTACATCGCGGCCAGTATAGGTACGAAGGTACCTAGGCAAGTAGGTTTGCCGATGGGCACGAATATTAGGAGATGTTTCTCGTATGTTCCTTTGATGGCGATGATAATAATGATGTGTCGCCACAGTATTTTTTTTTAAATGTAGTTGTGAGTATTCCTGTACCTACTTCGTAAATTGTATTTTTTATATTTTCGTACTAGATGTATGAAAATATTTACATACATCTAAATAAAAAATTCAAAAACAAAACAAACAAAAATGATTGCCATCTGAAATTCGACGAGAGCAGACGAGACGGTATTCAACAATGTTTATACAATGGCCAATGATGGAATAAGAGCCCCGAAGAACACAGAGCTTTGAGGAATCGATTAATACCTGCCTTGCGATTCTACATCTTTTGTGGATACGGAATCGATTCCATACGTAATCTACTGACAAATTTGTGTGATTGTCTATGGCTTTTGATTGCTTTTTCTATGGACTGACATGTCAGCTGTTGTATTTCAACTAGTTTAAAACACGAAATGCTGCATGTGTGTGTAATGACTGTGGCCGGTTATTAACTTTACGTCTAGACTCCGTTGTATGGATCCAGATTCCTCGTGATTGTGATCTCAGTACAGGGTGAGGTTGCCAATAATAAGTTGTGGGTAGACTATTGCTGTTTATTGTGAGATACTGTACAATGGTGCTTCGTAGGAAGTCTGAAGGCAAATAGGACAATGGACAGCAATCACACCCTTTTATATGTTCCTCATGCTGTCTGACTCACACAAGCATATCTCTTTCATACTGCAAGACACGTTCACCACAATATGTATGATTATTTACTCATTCAGAATACGTTTAAAGTTGTTTACCATGGATTTGACATATGCAAAGGTTCAAACTAAATATGCACGAATTACTAATAATACCTAACTAATAACCTATTTTGTGCACATAAATAGTTGTTTCTTGTAGTAATTGTTGAAATGAAGTGTAATTCCCATAACCCAATTTGGGAGGTGAAAATGGGTACCGCCGCCCCTGGAACCTTTATTGGGTAACCAACACCTCTCCACCTCTGTCACCCCATGTGGTTCGCTACGTGATTTGGCAGGGGTGCTCTGTTAATGGGGTGAGGTTTGTCTAGGTCCTGGAGGCGGATGACCAGAATACACTGAACCCCAGATTCCTACCCACCCTTTAAACCCTTTTCCTTCCCAAAACTCTCCTCTCCTTCCTTTCCCTAAAAAAACTTTCACACAGCATCCCCAAAGATGACATTGGGCCTTAGGGAAATTATTTTTCTCAAGGCCTCCTATGTGAAGCTCACGTAAAAAAAATCCTTGCCTAAAAGTGGGGCGGTTAGTGGAATAATTAATCTATATCGTCCCCAAATTTTCGATTATTCTGTACGTGTATACTGGCTCAATTGTTTTGCCTATATTTGGGCAAACTGCGTATTTATATTGAAACGCAACTTTGCAAATGTCAAATCCATAGTATACAACTTTAAACGTACATTAAATGATCATGCATACTTGCAGCACTTCGTGTTTCAAACTAGTTGAAATGCGACAGCTGACATATCAGTCCACAAAACAAGCAATTGCAAGCCATGGACAATCACATAAATTTGACGTATGGAATAGATTCCGTATCCACAAAACATACAGAATCGATCTTCTGGTCTCCCGGTTCGAATTCCCTGCATTTTCCTGTAACACGACCGCACAGAATTACACACTAATTAGCAGGTACCTTGTTAGTAATGCGACGATTGACGTGTGCTCGGTGGTCTATGTCTATAATAAACGGCATCATTAAGGACTTCCTTGTTATGGAGAAGTTGGTTCAAAATCGATAAATGATGTTATCAACAAATACAAAACACGGTAGAACAATCAATATCAACTACTCATTCAATACTTCGATCGTAATTCGGTAGTTTTTCGTTAGACAAATCCTGCGCAAATAGAATTAATAAAATTAATTTTGTCAATTACAATTAAATAATAATCTCAATCTCAGCGCCCGAGAGGTGATTTTTCACGAAAACAGTGCTATATAAATTAGCCAAGCGTTATTATTATTAAATCACATTATTTTTTTAGTAGCTATATAATTATATTTTTTTTTTTTTACATTAGCTCCACACAGGAGGCCCTGAGAAAATAATTCTCCACAGGGCAGTCATCTTTGGGGATGCTGTGTGGAGGGTCTTTTTTAGGAAAGGAAGGAGATAAAGTTCTGGGAAGCAAAAGGGTATTAGGGGTGGGTAGGGATCTGGGTCAGTTTGTCCAGGAATGATGGATGTATGAATCCATCTCTCCCACTACGGCGCAAGGCGGTGTTCCGAGAGAGTACGGCTGGAGAAGTCAAAGGGACTCCCCGACCCGATCATCTCTCCCGATCCGGCCTGCCATACAGCTGGTGGACAGATGCATCCGCCGCCAAGACCCTATGACCCCGCTAAGTCACCAAACGTAGCAAAGTGTTGGTAATCCAATAAAAGGTTCCCGGGGCGGCGGTACCCATACCCGCCTCCCAAATTGAAAATGAAAATGTAATATGAAACATGTTAGGTGCACATATATAAAATAGAAGTTATATTCGTGGTCCACATCACTAAGAGATCCTGTGCTGAGGGGAACTATGTTTTGGTTAAGTTTTCAGCGACTTCTATGGTTTAACTTCGTGGTGGCAGGTAGGGTTATTGTCGCCCGTGAACCATTTATTGGATTTTAAACACCTCTGCCATAGGTCACCTCATCGGACTTATCCGGGATTTCACGCTACATGGATTGAGGTTTGTCTTCGTTGCAGGCTGAGTCGGGAGAGACTAGTTGAGGGAGAGATTTTGGCCTCTCCAGCAGAACTCTCTTGGAACATCGTCTTGCACCGCAGTGGGAGGGATGGATACATACATCAGTCGCTCCTGGACACACCAATCCCCAGATTGCTACTCACCCCTAATACCTTTTTCCTTCCCAGAACTTCTTCTCTTTCTTTCCTTTCTTACCTTTCCTAAAAGATCTTCCACGCTGCAACCTCAAAGATGGTAAAAGCTCTAATGGGAATTATTTTCCTCAGGGCTTCCTGTGTGGAGAGAGTTAATGTAAAAAAAATGTGTTTTTGTTCCGAATTCAGGTAATTATTTGAATAATAAAAATTATAATACATAGTGTAATTATTTTTTTTCAGGTTCTCCATAAAACAGTTATACACAAAATTATTACGGAGAAGATTACAAAATTTAAGAGAAAAAAAAGTCCAAGGGGCAGTTTCACTATGTTGAGACATATGTCAAAAGATAGTTACTGAACTCTCTATAGGTAACATTGAAGATGTCAATGCTCAATGCAGAATCATTAAGCAGTTAAATTGCACTGTTTAATGGCGCATTCTGAAAGGAAGAAGTTCTCGCTTTCGGAGCATAAAAAAGTGCGTGGGATCTTCCACGAGTATACGCGTTAGGGACATATAGGTTAATCTTCTTCAACATAGGTGGATTCAGTACAGTACCGGAGATTTCCCCAAAAATATTTTACGGCGGGCTTCTAAGGTATTAAGATCGAGCATTCCTGTTAAGAACAACGATGGATACAGGAATGGGTAGTATGTATATTCCCTCATATACAGGTAACGCATAAACCTTTTTTGTACTCTTTCTATTTCTAGGATATGGTTTTATTCAGAGGGGGCCCAAATAATGGAACTGAATTCCAGGATGCTGCATGATACATGTATTTGTGTGCACACTCTTGCACCAGCTGTGTTTTTAAGATATATTTGGCTGTCCATGACATCATATTATATTATGCAGCACCGTGAATCACGCTTCCGTGATATTACGTAAGTACTATTCAAATTCGAGGAACAATTATGTATGCAGTATGCATCGCTCAATACTTCGTACATAGGTACCAAATGCAATGAATGATCTAAATTTGATTATTCTGTAGTTCATTATCATGCTAATCTGAGCTTCTAGGTTACCAGAGTCAGACCATTGAATGTTCCACCACAATACACAAACCCAACAAACAGTTTGATTGTAAGCTGTTTTCCCACCGTATTAAGCAATAGCATCAAACAAGTTCATTGACAAATATATACTCGTTGCAGGTATTTATTCATGATGTAAATATAAAAGACAAGCTGGGCGTAAAAATATATATAAAATTAAACATCAGTTTCTAATTTTACCTACAAACGTTACACTTTCGCACGATAAAAATCAACTTAAAATGTAATAAACTTACACAAATTTGAGAAATAAAACAACAAAAAAATATCGATAGCCGATAACAAAATCGACTGATAATATAATCGATAGAAGTGATGAAAGATGAATAAACAATATGAACGTGCTTTGAATGAATTACTACGTTTGGTGGTTTAGCAGGGGTGCCCGGGTTGAGTATTTACAAAACCTATACCGATTCAGTCGCGGTAACGACAATTTACATTTTAAATATACCACTATATTGGTTATTTTTTGTCGCAATGCAAAAACAAAAATTGTTCTAAAATCTAGATAAAATAATCTTTCTGGTGTGTATATTAGAAATTAATAATTTTATTTCTAAATATTTAAATTTTAATATTATTCCCATATATTGTAAATACACCTCTATATTGATAATTTTGTATCACTTTGCAAAAACAAAAATTGTTCTAAAAACTAGATAAAATAATCTTTCCAATGTATATATTAGAAATTAATAATTTTAATTCTAAATATTTAAATTTTGATATTGAAAATTTAAAGCGACTGAAACGCGGTAGGGATTGTAAATACGCGCCCGGGTTCATGGGGTGAGGTTTGTCTAGGTCTTGGAGGCGGATGACCAGGATACACCGAACCCCTGATTCCTACCTACCCCTTATACCCTTTTCCTTCCCAGAACTCTCCTCTCCTTCCTTTCCCTAAAAAAACCCTCCACACAGCATCCCCAAGGATAACATAGGCTCTGAGGGAAATTATTTTCTCATGAGGGCCTCCTGTGTGGAGCTCACGTAAAAAAAATGAATACCGAATAAAATCCTTTTTAATGTTTATTATGACAGTTATATTGAAGTTTTTTTTTTAATATTTAATTTGTTAAACTTCATTTAATTTAAAAATTTCTGTGTGTCTTTCTGTGGTATCGTAACTCCCAAATGAATAGACCGATTGTGATGCGTTTTTTTTGTTTGAAAGCTGACGTGATCGAGATGGTTTTTAACTACAATTCATGAAATCTGTTGAGGGGTTTCAAGGTCATCAGCTCTTTTTTGTGTCGGGGGTTGCTTAAAATTTTAAAATTTTACTTAAAACGATTGTATTAATATAAAAATATAAGTAATCATAAATAAAATAAACAGTTAAGTATCTCAGATGCTTCTCTCGCGACGATGTCTTCCATTAATTTTCCGCTTATTGTGGTGGTGGTAGGAGATTTTCAAATATTGTCAGGTTGTTTGTAACCCGGAAATGTTTAATTTTTTTAAATAATATCCGCAAATAAGAGAAAAGGCTTGTAAGGCATTTAACGTTTAAAAAATTATTATTACATTTTACTACTCAGTTACATAAATGCTATAAAACGTTTTTTATTTACATTTATATTTTACAATAGATTACTTACACACCTAGATCCTATACATTATAGAACATTCATTTTGACTTTTATCGAACATCGTCATTGTGTTTTTTTAATTTTTTGTAGTTGTGAGGCTGAAGGTGGTGGGGAGGGGATGGATATGAGGAAGAGGAAGGTGGGGAAGTACCAAGATATTCAGACCTGGTCACCAAACACGGCTAAAGCTATTTCAAGCAACGTTTCGATTCCGAATGTTGGTCTTACAAGAGGGCGATACTGAGAGATTCTTCCACACTGGAACGTGCCACAAATATACCACGAGTTAAATGAAATAATTACGAAATAATTCAAATGAAATGTATTTGCTCACGCCGGGAGTTGATCCCGCGACCTTCGGATTGCTAGTCAAGAGCCTTTCCCTTTGACCAAAGAGTGTTTTTTTTTTACATTAACTCCACACAGGAGGCTCTGAGGAAAATAATTTCCCATGTCATCTGAGATGCTCTGTGGAGGGTCTTTTTGAGGAGAGGAAGGAATGAACACTGGTCTTGAAGAGACCCATGTTGTAGGAAGGAGGAAACACAGAGGCCGGCAAATCGTTCCACAGCCGAGCTGTTGAACACAAGAACGAGTCGAAGAAGCGACCCGTTCTCATGTGACAAATGTCAACCGTGTAAATATGTTGGGCACGCGTTTGGCGTGTTTCCCAACTATGCACCGGTGCCGAGAGGATCAATGACGCTAGTTCCTCGGAGCATCTTCCATTTTAATACCGGTAGAACAAGGATAGCATTCCCACCCGACGCCTGTGCTCTAAAAATTTGCAATCCGTCTGTTAAGATGGGAGAATCTATCAAACCGACCGCCCGTTTTTGCACGGAGTCGAGGGTATTTTTCAGGTATTTAGGAGCTACAGACCAGAGGTGGCTGCACAAATTCTGAAACTAATTAAAAGTTTGAAGTAATTGAATCCATATTCTAATACCATCTCTCGACCATTTGGACATCCACAATCCAAACATATCACTGTAGCAAAACAAAAAGAAAAACTTTAAAAAAAAGTTTACTTTTACGTTGCTCTAATTTAGTACAGCCGACAGCCGTACTGTCTTCATCGCAGCTCCATATTGTTCAGATCATGTGTCAGTTAATGTTGATAGATTTATCTTTGTAATAACAATTACACAACCTTTATGGTATTTGCACAAGATTTAACGAGTCTATTGTGATGTCAATGTCGCCGCGCTTAAAGGAAATTCCATAAAACATGCTTACGCAAGTAATTAGCGTGGCCTTTATATTGTTTTTACGGTTTGCTTGGGTCCGGCGCCGCGCACAGATTTATAGAGTGTTCCCAAAAAAACTAACCGAGCACCATTACTACAGTCTGTTTCACAAATCGCGATACAAGAATGTGCTTAAAATGAGAAAAAATGGCAATGCTTTCATTTTGTGTTAGTTGGTCAAGCAACAAAAAAAAACCTTAATTTTAACCAGTGAGGTCCATTTGTTCGGTTTTCGGAACAAATCGATATTCTATAATAATAATAATATTTGGCTAATTTATTTAGCGCCGTTTTTGTGAAAAATCACCTCAAGGATATTCAATCTCGACACTGATATATCCTAGTGAGACAGGCATCGAAAAACTCGATGTAAATATACTTTATATAGATAAATAAATAAAAAAAAACAAAAATCTAAAAGTTAACCTAAAAAAAATTAAAATGTACACATTTATGAATCCAAAGTTTTAGATCGCAATTTGAAAAAAAAAATGAAACCTTGGGAATTTTTTATTTATTATTTTGACGTGAAACGATAAAAAAGTGAGTTGACAATAACATTTATAATATGTGTGTCCGTGCGTGTTTTTTTGTTTTCAATAATTTTATTTTTCTGTTTTCTTCATGTATGATTTATAATATGTGTGTCCGTGCGTGTTTTTTTGTTTTCAATAATTTTATTTTTCTGTTTTCTTCATGTATGATTGCAAGATTCAACCAGAACTAAATATTATCTAGATCATTCTCAACCTTTTTTTGCCCACTGCCCACTTTGAGAATTTTTTATTGCTAGCGCCCCCTAACTCGTGAATCCGAAACAGTAATTGACTACAACGGGATACTACGACGAGGGGGGCGTAATGGGATACCACGATGGGGTTATATTTACCACAACGGAGAGAGTAATGGGATAGGAAAAATATTTTTGTGGATGGATGACCCCTAATGGGATGGGATGGGGCAAGATAGGATGGGGTGGGATGGGTTTCTCTGGGTCTCCAACCGCCCCCCTGAAAGTCTGAAACGCCCCCCCAATTTTCTCTTGGTCTTCTACCTCCCCCCTGAAGGTCTGAAACGACCCCAAGGGGGCGTTATCGCTCACGTTGAGAACGTATGATCTAGACCATAGGTTCCCAACCTTTTTTTGCCCACCGCCCACTTTGAGAATATTTTTTTTCTAGCGCCCCCCAACTTGTAAATCTGAAACAGCAATTGTCGTCACGATTATATTTACCACATCGGGGGCGGGGCGGGGGGGGGGGGGGGGGGGGAGATAGGATGGGGCAAGATGCGTTTTTTAATTTTTTTTTTGCATATTTTATTTTGGTGACTGGCCAACTCAGAATGAAACCAACTCAGAAGCACCTCATAAAGGTCATTAAAGAGTGATGATGAAAAATATTGGTTAAGTTAAGTTAGGGTTTAAAATTATTTTTTCATAGCTTTTAATGACCTTTCTGAGGTGTTTCTGAGATGGTTTAATTCTGAGTTGCCATGGAACCGTTCTGAATTATTTTCATTTTTTTACTTGGGTTTTATTGCTCAGAAAGATTACACTTGTGCAGTAATTCACGTGACAGAGGTATTGTAGACCAATTTCCGTGTTTTGACGACTAACTTTCCCTTTATCCTACTTTTCTTTATCTTTTTAATTTTTTCTGCATTTTTTATTTTAACATTTCAAAGTTGGTGTTTAGTTTTAATTTACTAAATTCTCACCCGGCATGCCGCTTAAAGTCTCGAAAACCCTTCTGGACGGAAGGAGAAAGACTCCTTCGAACACCTCTCACCCCAGAAGATAGGTGGAAGCTGGAGTGGCAATCAGCCAACGTCAAAAACGCCCATCTCGTGCAAGACCCCACTGAGAGACAGCCTGGGTTCTCATTGCCTCGCAAACTCTGGACTGCCATCAATAAGATAAGGTGCTCCCATAGCCGTTGTGCTCACATGATGCATAGATGGGGCCTTAAAGAGTCGGCGATGTGTGAATGCGGTGCGGTGCAGACCACCGAACATGTGGTCAACGAATGCCCGCTCCATTCATTCACCGGCGGGATTGATGAGGTCCACAGGGCAACGCCTGAGGCCCTAGACTGGCTCGCAGACCTAGATGTCCCCCTCTGACCCCCCACCACACGAAAGAAGAAAGAAGAAGTTTTAATTTGTTATAGATTATGATTCCCGAGTATTTAATTTCTTCAATATTTTGATTTTCTATATTTAGGGTAGTAATTTCGTTGAGTTTCTTCTCTAATACCATGAATTTACCTTTATTTACATTTATTTTCAGTTTATTCGAAGAAAAAAAAACTTTAATATACATATAATATAGAAGTATTCTTTAAACAAAAGCTTTTTTGACAATGCATCTTCGATATTATTTGGTATAATATATAAAAGTATGTCATCAGCAAAAGTTTGATTGAACAGTACTTTAGGCACTTCACTATATCATTAATATATACACTTAATAAATAGGAGCGGTCCCAACACAGATCCTTGGGGAACTCCGAGGTTTACATGTTGTTCTTCAGATATAGCATCTCCAATTTTGTTTCTTTGTTTTCTATTTTCAATTTCATTATTAGTGTTTCTCTGTCTATCGTTTCAAAAACACGTCTAAAATCCAAGAACACTACTATTCTTCTGATCCATACTGGTTTTCCATTTTGAATATTTGTTTCTAAACCCTGCTGTTTTACAAGAATGTTATTTTTTTTCAATAAATTTTCTCATCTGTTCTTTAACTATGGATTCTAGTATTTGTTCATATTTAGATTATCCATTTATTTTTCTTGAGGTCTTCGAAATTTTTAGTATTTATTATTTTGGGTACTGGTGTTATTATGGAAGTTTTCCACGACTGCGGAAAAATTCTCTTAAACACAGATTAATTTATTAGTGCAACTACTTAAATTTAATTATGCCTATATAAATTCCAGACGTCGATGATTTTTGAGTCATCGTATTAAAATTTTTCATTAAATACTCACTGTTACCTGTAAATATTATTATTCTCTCTTCTTTCCGATGATTGAGAAGAAGTATCTGTGAATAATGAAATACTCTTATTTTTGTTTTCGACACTTGTATTAAATTTGGCTATTTTAGTTTTATCACCTTCAACTCCATCGGGAACCGAACTTCCTTAATGTTTTCCCTCTGTTTGCCACTTATAATTTCTTTAAGTGTAGTCCACATTTTTCTTGAATCTCTTTGAGAGGTAATAATTTTTAGCCTCGAATACGAATTTTTGGTATGTTTTATTTCTGTACCTGTACATGTTTCTAAGTTTCTTACAGGTTTCCCACCTTTCTTCTGGAAATTGTATTTTACAGGCTTTATAAGCTGTATCCCTTTGTTTTTTTTAGAAGATGTAGGGATTTCGTAGGTATACTATTTATTTGTATTTTTTAATATACTACTAGCTGGTTCCCGGCATGCGTTGTTATACCATTTTTAAAGAAATAAATTGTTTCCCTGTTACCTTCCCGCATTTCCTTCCCCTCCCGCGTTCCCTTTCCACCTTCCCTGCCTACCCCCTCCCCTCTTCCACTTCCCCATCCCGCCAATCCCCCTACCGCGTTCCATATAACAATCCCAGTACATTCAGTTTTCAAACATTTCGCGTGCCTCCTATTACAATTTTTTTATTCAAATTTTCGCTTTTCATTCAATACAAATATTCATTTTTATGTATTATAAGAACAATCAATAAATTTTGGTACCTAACGTAGGTATCTATTTAAAATATCTAAAATTTATACGCCCGAACTGTAAAACGTGTGAAGTTAAAATAGTCGTTAAGTTTTCTGAATTTACCAATTTTCTGTGCATTTTTCATAAATTTTCTTTCCGTAAGAACCTACCACAAAGTATTAGGAAACTTATAAAAAAGTGAAATGAAGGCGTGACGAAGGGAAACAGGAATTCATTTTATATATAAATACTAGCTGGTCCCGGCATGCGTTGCTATGCCATTTAATAAAGAAATTGTTTCTCCCTGAAGGTCCTTTCCCATTCGTCCCGTTCCCCTTCCGCCTCCCCTTCTTCTCCTGCGTCCTCTTCCCCTCTCGCGTTCCCACTCCGTCACCTCCACCTTCCCTCTCCCCACTCCACTCCCCTCCCCCTTCCTCCATCCCGCAAACCCTTCTCCCGAGTTCTCCTCCCCCCTCTCAGGTTTCCCTCCCCCTCCCCCCTCTCGCCTTCGCCTTCCACCTTCCCCGCCTTCCCTCTTCCCTTTACCGCTCCCTCGTCCCGCCAACCCTCCTCCCGCGTTCGGTATTTATCGGTTTTTCTGTCTAAATTTCCTTGGTTATCGCAGATGCACTTTTTGTTTTGTAATGCCGTACACAATTTATCGATAATAGTTCTTTTTATTCCTGTGTATATATTATACTTCGTTGTTCCTAAGGCTTCGGACTATAATATCTAATTTTTGTATTCGTGATCAGATATTTTGACTTCTTCAGCAGCATTAACTTCCGCGTAAAAGTCATTTAAAATTACCAAATCAATCATGCTTTTAGAATTTTTGTATAATTTTTGACAAGTTGCTTCCTACCTAGGCAATTTATGATGATTTGTAATCTTGTGCTTTTTGTATTTAATATTAAAATCTCCACAGATGATTTTCAAGTCTCTTGTATTTATTTGCTAACGGCACCATTCTTCAAAAAAAATCTAAGATTTTGTATCATTTTGATTTGGGAAATGATAAATAGCTGCATGGTTCCCAGCTCAAAATCCTTCAATAGCCAGTAGGTATCCAGGTATTATTTTTATCTAGTTCCGCATTTGTTGTGACTTTGTAAGAGATATTGTTTTGAATTAATGTGATAACTCCACCTGTATGCCTGCTAAATGAGTCACATCTAACTGTCGAATAGCCCTGAAATGTTGTTTCATTTTGGTTAATTTCTTCAGTAATACAGGTTTCGCTCACCATCAACATGTGCAGTTCGTATTCTTTTAGCATGTCTTCGACTTCTTCGATATGTGCTAGTAAACTAGCTATGGGTTTCTCTGGGTCTCCTACCGCCCCCCTGAAAGCCTGAAACGCCCCCCAATTTTCTCTTTGCCTTCTACCGCCCCCCTGAAGGTCTGAAACGCCCCCAAGGGGGCGTTATCGCCCACGTTGGGAACCTATGATCTAGACGGTGTCTTGGATAAATGTATCCATTTTTATTTAATACGCGTATTTAACATGATTCGATTTTTCTATTTCAGATTTTCGATTGAGTTTCGCTAATATTGTCTTCATGTAATTAAAATACATGTTACAATTTGAGGTTTTATTAAGTTAAAAATGAAAATAAATAAAGAAAATCATTATTTTAATGGATTTCGTTATTTTATAACCGCATCACAAAATTATAAATTCTAAACTAGTGTCGTAAATTCGTCATCTGGGATATTTTCGGTATTTAAGTTTTGGTATAAAAAGTACTATTTATTATGGAAAAGGCAACGTTCAAAAAATTCAATGCTGGCGCCACTTCTCCCATTTACATTGTGAGAATTCCACATTATCTGATCAAGACGTATTTGCAAAGGAAGTTATTTTGTAATAAATTAATAATCAAATAATATAAGCTGCTTTTATTCCGTTTTATTGTCATCTTCCATTAGTTGGGCCCGTTTAATGGATGGCAAATAACAAGCGGTTAGACCCGCCATGATTTTATGTTATTTTTTAAATTTATTAAATATACAGTGTGTTTTTTCAGAGGTATACAAATTCGAAATGAAAAAAAAACATAAAAATAATGTTAATGTATATGATATTGGCTTTATTTAATAGATAATTATATGCCATTATTGTTTATTTTTATTTTATTTTATTTTTATTTTTTATTATTATCGTACAACAGAATAATTCCAATTACAGTACAATTTAGTTACCCTATCAGCATTTAGGCAAGTGACTCTTCAATAATGTTTTTAAGGCATATAAAGAACAGTCACTTACATCCAAATGGTTTGCAATTTCATTTAACAGCACCACTCCCCTCGTCATGCTATGCTTTGCTAAGACGTCTGTTCTGCCGTTCGGTACTTTAAATAAGTCATGATGTCGACTTAGGCTGTAGTGGTCTGGTACATATAAATCATAGCATCCCAAGAGAAATGGGCTATTGATGAAATTGTTCCAAATTTTGAAAGACAGAATAGCAAGACTTGCTTTCCTTCTAGTTTCTAGAATCACAGAATCAGTTTCCTCAAGTAAGTCAATATGGTGCATGAACCTTGGATAGGTTCCATGCTTCCGCATATAAACATACCTGAGGAATTTCTTCTGGATTTGCTCTAACATATCAATGTACTTCTGGTGGTATGGTGTCCAAACATCGCTCGCGTACTCCAGCTTGTTTAAATATGATTTCGGGCATATGAGCGCCACGGCTAGCTCGAGTGAAGCGCAATCGTGAAGTCCAATTTTCGACAATTTTATCGAGCAACTGGGGCCATATATCGGCAATAACACGGCAAAATGTTGACTACCAAATGATCCAACGTCTCTGGTTTATCAGCATAGACCAGTAACTTCACATACCCCCAAAGAAAGTAATCCAATGGTGCGAGATCACACGATCATGGAGGCCAGTTAACAGGTCCATTACGTGAAATTTTAGGCTCACCAAATGTTTCCCGCAATAAACTAAATAAAATAAATAACTAACTAAACTAACTAACCATCACGCCGTTTCCCCGCAGGGGTAGGCAGAGAGGACGGACCACCAAACAACTCGGTCTTGGCACACACTCTTCGCCTCACTCACATTCATACATCGTCTCATACATGCTCTTTTATTATTCTGACTTTTGACATGGCCCGTCTCAAGTATCTGATTCACTTGATCGTGCCATGTCTTCCTCGGGCGTCCCCGACTTCTTCTACCATTCACATTTGCATCATATATTCTTTTTACACTACTTTCTTCGCTCATTCGCTCTACGTGCCCAAACCATCTGAGGGTCCCTTTCTTAATTTTGCTCATTATACTTACATCAGCCTTACATTCTTTGCGGATATCCACATTTCTAACACGATCATACATGGTTTTAACACACATAAGTCTCAGGGATCTCATTTCAACAGCATTCAGTTTACTTTCATCCTTCCTCTGTCAGTTCCATGCCTCACTGCCATACATCAGAGTAGGTACCAGGACTCCATTGTGGACTGCTAGCTTCGCTTTTTTTGACAGTTTTTTATTAGCGCCAACGGCATTCAGTCCTCCATTAATGGAGTTACCGGCATTTACCCTTCTTTCAATATCTCTATCAGCCTTCCCATCTCTCGTAAATAAAAAAATACACACAATAAAATAAATTTGCACAATTTACATGCACTGTTCTGATGTCAGCCAACTGACAACTGTCAAATTGACAGTCTGCAGAAACAACGTTGCCAGTTTAAAAACCAAACCTCTAAAAACACACCTTTATTTTGTCACCTGTTTGCAATTTGGGAGGCGGGAATGGGTATCACCGCCCCGGGTACTATTTATTGGATAACCAACACTTCTGCCACACGTCACCCCAGCTCGCTACGTTTGGTGACTTAACAGGAGTGCCCGGATTCTTAGTTTCTAGGTTTTGGCGGCAGATGACCTGGACACACTGAATCCCAGATTCCTAAACACCCCTCATACCCTTTTCCTTCCCAGAACTTCCTCTCATTCCTTTCCTTAAAAATACCCTCCACACAGCATCCCCAAAGATACGCCCCGAATGCAATTATTTACCTTAGGGCCTCCCTGTGTGGAATTAATAAAAAAAATGTTATATCGATCCCATGAGTTAACAAAACTTGCTAAAAACTGGTAACAAATAGTTTCAAATTCCTTATCAGATCCATAAAAATATACTCACCTTAACATATTGAAAATGATAATAAAATAATATAATACATATTGTAATAGTTAGCGACCTTCATAAGGTGATATGTAAAGAAATTCTCGAAGTGTTTTATTTCGTTTTTTTCGTTCGTTCATCCCATTTTCGCGTGATTATTTTATTCGGCCGGATTCTGTCGTAAAAAATCTGCCGCCACGCGCTCTGAGAGATTTCCACAAAACAAAAAAAACTCTAAATATATGTATTAAGATTAATGATGCAAACGTGTCTCGGGGACGTACACCGTATTCCACACATCCACACTTACACGTACTCTGGATACTGGGATAGTTGGGAAGCGGCCAAATTGGATATGTGGAACACAGAGCACTCAAACACTTTTTTACCCTAATATTGAAATTCTAAGGAATTTCATTGAAACATTATTCGGCGAATCACGTAAGTAACCACTATAATGTTGTGCAAGAAATAAAAGGAACACAAGTATTTCTAAACACAAAAGAGAAAATAGGAAAACTTGAATTACTAAGTACCTACTTATATGTTTTGTAATGTTAGGTGAGAGCCCTCCAATAAAGAAGAGAAAGATATTCACCTAACAAAGCGGGGCTACGGTTTCTGAACAAGTTTCTAATATTTCTATTTTTGATACTGATAATTCGTGGTGGAACTCCGTTAAAATCAATATCTTTACATAGTATAAAGCAAGGTCGCTCCAGCTGTCTGTACGCTTAGATCTTTTCAACTACGCAACGGAGTTTCATGCGGTTTTCACCAATAGACAGAGTGATTTATGAGGAAGGTTTAGGTATACAATTTGTCAAGGTTTTGTGTAAATTGGTTACAATTAATGTGGATTTGATATGTATGCAAATCAACAGATGTCGTTGGTTATAAAGGTTGGGTAATGGCGTTGTCAGTAGATGGCTTATTGTTTTTCGTTAGCCACAGCGACTTGTGGCCGGGTCTGCTAGTATATTATAAAAGAAAGTGTACTACAATGTGCGTGCCGCTAAAACTCGGATACGAGTCCCGGCAGGATCAAGGGAGTTATATGGTGTGGTAGCTCTCTATGCCCCATCCATTAAGAAGGTTCCCATTTTTACCTGAAGGGCGTGCTTTTGAAGATGTAAGAGCTGGAAGTTTCGCCCTCTAGAGACGGTTCAGAACATTCGTGAGTGTTCGAGAGCATTCCACAACATTCTGAAATGTTGTGGAATTCTCTAGAATAGTCTGGAACATCCCAGATTATTGTGGATCATTCCAGAACACTCTCGAATATCGTGGAATGTTCTGGAACATTGTGGACCATTCGAAGCCTTATTATTATTTTTTTCACATGTGCTCCACACAGGAGGCCATGAGGAAAATAATTTCCCTCAGGGCCTATGTCATCTTTGGGATGCCGTGTGGAGGGTTTTTAAAGGAAATGGAGGAGAGGAAAGTTCTGGGAAGGAAAAGGGTTTAAGGGGTGGGTAGGAATCTGGGGTTCAGTGTGGCCTGGTCATCCGCCTCCAAGACCTAGACGAACTTCACCCCATGAACCCGGGCACCCCTGCTAAACCACCAAACGTAGCGTACCATTAGGGTTGACCTATGGCAGAGGTGTTGGTTATCCAATAAAGCCCGCCTCCCAAATTGCATGGGGCTACCCATTGGTCGGCATATAAAGCAAGATCCCTCGTGGGTTTGAACGTCAGTTCAATCTCATATCAACTTCCTGATCGAAGCCGGGTACCCTAGCTGGTAATTTTTTTGTACCTATAACAATTCTAAAACTTATCCTTATTTATTTTAAACCGTAACCGGTTTCAGCCGGTTAAGTTTCCAATATTTTCTAAACTTCTGAAAATCGTCTTTCAACCTTTTAGCATAAATATTATTCGTCATTGTGCTTGCAGGCATTGAAATTATTTATTATTTCTAGTTAGTAACAATGTACAACTGTAATTTAAAACGTGCACCGTTTGAATTACTGTTATTATGTTTTAAATATTGTTTCACCGCTCGTGCTGACAAGCTGCTTGTTGCAGATTAGCGAGAATACAATGTTAAATGAAAAGGGCTGACAAAGTTGAGAAAATCAAGAAGCGCTCAGTAAATTGAACCACCTTCGCAGAGGTATACCTATTTTTCATTCGCCATAAAGAATACACCAGTTTTTTCAAAACAAAATAATAAATTAGAGACTAAGTGCCTTACAAAGATGAAAGAATACTGTGTACTTATGAATGCATACAAAAATATTTCGAAAATACAATGCAGTGTGCAAACCACATTTTCGGCTGTCTTTCATCTCTATATATATAAAAACGAAAATATATTTGTTTCTGGGTTTAAAGGGTGTTAAGAGGGCATTACCAGAGAAAACCGGAAATACATCATTTTCAAAAAAGATTTTAGACGTATTGACTCTTTTCCACACAAAATTATAAATGGATTTCGAAAGATTGTTCTTTTATCTAGCATTCGCATGTAATAAATTTTGAGAAATTTTTTAAATTTTTAGTATAATAAGGATATTACATAGGTCGTTGGGAGATTTATTAAATTTTCAAAAAAGATTTTGTATTATACCACACCCATTGCAAATAATATAATCATGCAGTAAAATAAATCAATACATTATCTAGCAAACGCATGTTTTAGAATTTTAATTTTAGTTTCAATAAAATCATTAAAAAATATGTACGTTCATGTGTTTCTTGACGAAAATTGGTCCATTGTGTATTTATTTGCGCACTTACAAACTAATATATTTCAGATTTTTTAAACATTCTTATTAAATTTAGACATTATTGAAAAATGATAAATACTTATAATCAAAAAATGATTACAAAAAGTACATTATTTTAATAGTTTTATCATCACGCCTTTCAGCATTTTTGGATGAAGGTATAAATTAAAGCTAATTTGGATTGAAATAAATTCGATATTGAGTTATAATTTTAAAAAGCTGGTAAGGAGAATAATTAATCTTTCTCATTGTAACCGCCCTGCACGATAGTAAGAATAACTTTTGACAAAATGTGGATTTTTGTCCGCTGGCTGGTTAAACGCTCTTAAGGGATGTCCTTGACTTACTTTAACCAATTATTCCTGATATCATTTGGAGTAAAAAATGTAAGTGAAATTTTGGTCTCCGGTGACTTTTTTTTTTCAATAGTTTTTTTCTTAAAAAACCAACAAAAAAAAAACTTCCGCATGTCGTCACTGGTCACTAAGCCAAGTAACAGACCAACCACTAACCCTGCCACCAGCTGTCCATCACCTACTATTTTTTTATGTTTTTGTAGAAAAATAAAAAAAAACATCAAAATTGTCACCGGAGACCAAAATTTTATTAATATTTTTTACTCTTGGAGAATTGATGTGCGCATGCCCGCGATGGTTTCTATATACAATAGTGAGTTTTGGCATCATGAAATTATGCATTGCTAAACGTTAATCCTGTCCGCGATGGTTTCTGTAGACGATAGTGAGTTATGGCATCATGAAATTATGCATTGCTAAACCGTTCACCCGATTGCGATGAAACTTTGGTCAGTTTTTGTGAGCACTTCCACGTAGGTTTCTGTACACAAACTGGTGAGCTATCATTTTGAAAATTGTGTAAAAAAATTGCAATAGGTGGCACACGAGCTGTTTGAAAAATGAATGTACCGGGACTGAATGTATGGATTGCGGGAAGCGGGTGAGGGAAGTGGGGAGAGGGGAGGCGGAGAAGGCAGAGTGGGAACGCGTGAGGGGAAGAGGATGCGGGAGAGGAAGGAGAGGCGGAACGGCAAGAATATTTTTAATAAGTGGCATAGCAACGCATGCCGGGAACTCACTAGTCTTTAATAGATAACACATGTGACGAGATTACTGTAATTATTTAAGAAAACACTGCAGGCGCCAATGGCGGATAGACGGTTAAATAAACCGTGGTGCTAAGTACTTGGACTAGCAAAAAAATCATCATTGTATGCACACCGTATTCCGTTTCATTTATGTAATTTATTCGTTTGTTTTGAACATTATTTCCTCTCAACAAACGTAGTCACAAATCCGCATATTGCGATTATTTGCTTGCGGCGATGCATGCTTCGTGGTGGTCTGACAACCGAAAATGAAATAATTTAATATAATATTATAAACATTTTGCTAACAACTGGACTATTAAGGCCCGGCTTCCCGCATTACCCCGATTTATTACATATTTTGCTACAACACTTTAAATTTTAAAGCCATTTAAAAAAATTATGTTATTGTTGAAGATAATATCTAAACATTTCCACGCCGAAATGACAATATTATTTGTAATTCCCTCGATATGAAAAAATCGCAAAGTATGCTCCGAAAATTATTAGAAACGCATTTTTTCATTTAAATTAATAAAATACTTCGTTTTTACCACTTTTATTGTTTACAAAACCGACATGTTTCGTCAGAAAAGCTGACTTCTTCAGGGTTTTGACAGAACTAATTTTAAAAATAGACATATATAGAGAAAATAGAGAATGGAGAGTAATAGAGAAAAATAGAAAAGAGAAGTCTAAGTACTTAGCACCACGGTTTATTTAACCGTCTATCCGCCATTGGCGCCTGCAGTGTTTTCTTAAATAATTACAGTAATCTCGTCACATGTGTTATCTATTAAAGACTAGTGAGTTCCCGGCATGCGTTGCTATGCCACTTATTAAAAATATTCTTGCCCTTCCGCCTCTCCTTCCTCTAGTAATAGAGAAAAATAGAAAAATAATCGACATAAACAATAATAAAATTAGAAAGAAAATAATGTTTAAGGGACGAGGGGCAATATAGAACAATTAAAAATTTTAAAAGGGGAATAGATTTAATAATGCGTCATTTAAAAACAATTTTTGATTATTAATAATATTTAAATTTGCATTAACACTCTTTCTAATCTCTAAAATTTCTAATTTATCCAACTGAATGCCATTGACATTACAACGAATTAATTCTATTCCACTGTTAAAATTAAAGGTATGACTAGTTTCTATTAAATGGTTGGCAAACTCCGAGAAACTATTATTATTAAAAGTTTTTTTTTTCAGTTATTTTACAAGTAAGTTATGTGTGTGAAAAAAAATCACAACGTTTCTTTAAATGCTATTTTAGACATTCCCCAAAAGATTTTTGCTCTTTTTTAAACGAGTGGTGTTTTGTTAAAATTTTGCACAATATTCGTTTAAATGTTATCATTTTTAATATTAGCGCGCTCCCTCTAACATTCGAATTAACATATCTCTCCATCTTCTTCTTTTTGAGGGGTATCTACTACCGGACCTTGATATTTAAATACAGTAACCAAGTTTAGGGAACGTACCCATAATACGTGAAACGTTTATGGGAGGGGGGTCTTCAAAATGTCACGCTTGGTACAAATGAGCGGCGGCGGGCTTAGGTTTTTCGTCACCGGGGGAGGGGGGGGGGGGGGGTTAAAGATTGCAAAAAGTTGGTCACGTAGTATGGGTACGTTATATATATATATATATTTTGCGATTTGTGTGTCTGTTCGGGAGCTTAAATTTGGACTCCTTTTTCATGAATCACCTGATTTTACAACGCGGCATTGTAATATTTAATGTTCTTATTTGCAAAACGGTTAAAAGCCAGTTACACCATTATGAACGTCCGATACTTCACTCTCTTTGAACTAGTCATAAGCGAGGTGTAACAAAACTCTACGTACAACGAATTATGCTCGCTGTAATAAAACGCGCGCTTACTTTCACGACAAGGGAGACCAAGAATATCAGCGGTGAATGAAATTTAAAGAAGAGTATTCAACATTCTTCCAGGGCGATACTGAAAACGTCTTACAGTCATACAATTCTGTTATACGAGGAAACAGGTGCACGGCATTTTAATCTATTGTAAAACGAAAATAGATCGGAGTCGAACATTATTTTTTTACCGACGCGGTTTTGTATAATTTAAATTCACCACAAATGTTTTTTTCATCTTAAAATACTCTTGACATTAACGAGATTGATTCATAGGAAATTCCGATTCTTTGTAAAGCAGAATTCCCAGAAACGACCCAAAGCGTATTCCCCTCCCTTTCTCGCATTCGTCTTTTTGTCATCTCGGCTCGGTGACATACAGCTTTACGGCTTTTTAATTAATCAAACGAATTAGTTTTTTAATTAGGATAATTTTCAGCACAGGGATAGGAAGTCATTAAAATAGACGGAAGGTAGCTTGAAATATTGAGTCTAAGTCAAAAAGCAATGGCGGACTATTCTTAAGAACAGCGACGACTTGTGTTTTTTTCCCTGTTGTGATTATATTTCGTGTTTGAAATAATTGGTACAAGGGAACATTAAAACACAATTTATTTTAAGAAACCTAATTTGTGAACCTATGTCTTCGTCTATCCATGCTTGGTGTTACTCTAAGTGACCAGTTCAGATATGTGGGTTCCATCGAAGCAAGAGTTAAGCCTCTCAAAAATTGGGCGTACTGTACAGGGCCCGCAGATACTTTAATAGTACACAACTGCTAACCCTGTACAAATCATAAGTGCGCCCCACAATTGCATTTGGCAGCCACCTCTGGTCTGGAGCCCCAAAATACCTGAAAAAACCCCTCGACTCTGTGCAGAAACGTCGAGTGGGAATGCTATCCTTGTTCTTTTTTTTTCATAAGTTTTTTATTCCAGTAGAAAATAAAATTTTCACTTACTTAACTAGAATATTGAATTATGTACTTTTTACATTGTATTACATAGTTTTTACATTACATGGTTTTTACCTTTCATAACCTTAGATTACATTAGATTGCAATACTAACATTTACATGATATTATATTACCATACGATATTATTCACTATCACTACTTTGTTTTTTGTGAATAAACATGAACAATTTTTTTTTGAATTTGACACAGTTTTTTCGTTTTTGATATCATCTGGAAGGCAATTATATAAATTGCCCCCCTCGTAACTAATTGATTGCTTACCGTAGTTAGTATGAATGGTGTTTAAACGTTCTATTTCAATGGAAGATGCTTCGAGGAACTAGCGTCATTGATCCCTTCGGCACCGGTGCATACTCGGAAAATACGCCAAAAGCGTGCCCAACATATGTGCACGGTTGACATTTCTCACATGACAACCGATCGCTTCTGCGACTCGTCAACAACAACAGCTCGGCTGTCTGTGGAACGATTTGCCGGCCTTTGTGTTTCCTCCTTCCTACAACATGGGTCTCTTCAAGACCAATGTCAAGTCCAATCCTCAAAAAGACCCTCCACACAGCTTCCCAGATGAAAAAGGGAAATTATTTTCCCCTGGCTCTCCTTTGTGGAGGTAATGTTAAAAAAAGCGATTAATTCGAAAAATCAGTCGACTGTCAGAACCTTATTATTTTGGAAACGAAAATTGAAAGTTTCGAAAACCGAAACCGTAACAGTTTTTGTTTATAATTCAAGACGTTGCAAAAACCTAGAGACGTTACACACAAAATTATTTCGCATTTCAAAGGAAATTGACACTTCACTCCGATGAAGTGTAAAATTTTCCATTTAAATTTTCCCACAAAGAAAGCCTTAGACACACGGTTGAGTTCGCTGGAGAAAAATGTACCTAATCTTTATGACTTCTTTTGAAAGGAAGAGGCTTTTACTTAAATCGCAAAAATAGGAAACTGACAGTGGTTATGTATTTTAAATTTGCTTATTCATAAAGCGCTAGAGATTGACGACCTCCGTTGCATTATGGTCTACAATGTCTACATTATATTATCTAATTTATACAAAGAAGAGTGTCTGTGATTTGATTTGTGTACAAATCAACGGTTTTATTCTGAGACTGTTGAAATTTTGCACACTTGACCTTCAAAACGAGAGGAAGGCCCTTTCTACATCTGATTTAAAAAGACTCTAGTTTATTTAGATCAGTGGTGCCCAACTGGTATTGCTCCAAGGGCTATTTTGAAAATCCCGAAGCGCCACGCGGGCACCGCAGAGTTATTAAAAAACATAAGTGATATAAAATCATACAGTTTTTGACGTGTTCGTTAGTTATCATACTTCTGTATTTGTGTTTAAATACTTATAGTTGAGAAAAAGCACTTTTACATCGATAGGTTGACCCAAAAATGCTTTAACGATGAGAGCACAGTTACGTACGTTTTTGTATTTAGGATCCATGAGCTTGAAAACTTCGTCGCTTTTATTGTCTATGCTTTTAAGGATGATATCACTGCGAAGTGGAATAATTTCTAATTCAGCTTCCGCGTTATTAACGAAGCAATGGATTTCCATCGACGAAGCTAGTTGTGAAACATCGCTTCGATAAATGGATTTTTGACAAAAATAAACAAAGGCTCCATACAGAAAATGTTGTCAAATTGCCTTTCGAATTCACATTTTAACTGGTGAAACCACTCCAAATGTTTAGCTGGGTTATACTCCGCAAGATATTCAGCGTCCAGAAGGAGAGTAATAGAAGGAAAATGTTGAAAATATTTCTCCTCTAACTGCCTCTTCCGTAGATCGATTTTTTTTAAGAAAGCTGAAATCGCGCTGACTGATAGGTGTTTTTCTTTTCCTTGTAGTGTTTACCTATTAACGACTCATACCATACAGCGTAATTATTTAGTTGTTGATTTTTTCATTTATTTCACCAATATTGTTCGCGGACGCCTGGAAAACAGGCCGCGAGCTACCAGGTGCCCGCGAGCTACCGGTTGGGCACCACTGATTTAGATAATTAAAAAGGCGCGCGGTTATTTTTTAGTAGTATGTTTCACACGCAGCTCTAAATTATTTTCAGATGATTTTTAGCATACAAACGAAGTCCTCTATGCCAGACATATTACTTGATTTGATATTGATTTTAAAATCCGATGGAAATAATAAAAATAGCGATACAACTGTGGCGAGAAACATTGATGTGTAAATGTATAAAACGACCTAGGGTACCCGAGGTACCAAATAAATGAATTACTTGTTAACGGTGTGCTTAAGGCCCAGTTTCCCGCGTTTCTACGGATTTATTACATATTTTCCATAAGGCGCCGTATCCCCGCTGAAAAAGAAGAAGATGGAGAGATATGTAATTACGAACGTCGGAGAGAGCGCGCTAATATTTTAAACGTTAGAATTGAAGCGAAAATTGTGAAAACGTTTAATAAAACACGACTGGTTTAAAAGAGCAAAAATATCTCGGGGGCTGTCTAAAAAAGCATTTAAAGAAACACTGTGTATTTTTATATAACTTGTAAAATAACTGAAACAAACGTGAATATAATAATTTTCGGAGCATACTTTGCGATTTTTTTTTCTATCGAGGGAATTTCATATAATTTGCGTTTCGGCGTGGGGAATGTACAGATATTATCTTTAAAAATAACATATATTTTTTAAGAGCTTAAAAACTTCAAATGTTTAAGGGAGATATGTAAGTAATCGGTAGAAATTCGGGTGGCGGCGTATTAAACACTTTTAAGTTTTAAGGATTTTCCCCTCGATAGAAAAAAATCGCAAAGTATGCTGCGAAAATTGTTATTAATAGTTTTTTTTTAAATTATTTTACAAGTTATACGATACGATTGTACCCCCCAGCCAGGAGCACTCCTGTCCCGGTGAGACCGGTACACCGAGGGGTACTGATTTGTTAGGACTTGGAACACGTGCTCTGAGGATGGGAAGGAGGTTGGAGTTTAATCGACCGGTATACATGGCAACCTAATAAGCCAATATGAAAAAATTCACAGTGTTTCTATAAATTCTATTTTAGACACTCCCCATGAGATTTTTGCTCTATTTTAAACGAGTCGTGTTTTGATAAGTTTTAAGATTTTCACGGCCAAAAGCATTTTCGTAATTTGTTTTTGGGGTGTTATGCCGTGTTGCCCTACCTCCTTCTTTTTATTTTATTTTATTTATTTTAGGGAAAGTTGACAGCAAATCTGAAATTACACAATAAAACAATAATAGTAAGATAGTTAATTATGCCAATTATGAACTTCCCACTTATGATAGGGAATGAATAATAAAGTATGACATTGTAACATTGTAAGGGTGTTTTCTTAAATTAAATTTTTTTTTTTACAAATATGAAAGGGGAGGGGGAAGGAGGAACATAGAATTAGGATTAAGAGCCTTTATCTTTAGCCAACGTTTCGGACATCGTTGCAGTGTCCATCATCAGGGTAGATCCGGCAGATCAGGCACATCTACCGGATCTGCCCTGATGATGGACACTGCAACGATGTCCGAAACGTTGGCTAAAGAAGGAGGTAGCGCAACACGGCATAACACCCCAAAAACAAATAACTAAAAAGAGTCGTGTTTTATTAAACATTTTCACAATTTTTGCTTAAATATTATCGTTTTTTTAATATTAGCGAGTTCAATCTAACGTTCGTATTTACAAATCTCTCCTTCTTCCTCTATTTGAGCGGGTACTACCAGGCCTTAAATACTAGATAAAGTTTATCCCAGATCACAAAGTTTACAGAAAAACGCAATTTATCGTAAAATGGAAATGTCAGAGTTGTAGTAAACATGTGAGGTCTGAACATTTTGAATATATTTGGCGGGAAACGGATACGAAATTATAGAACCATTTTACGAGCACGTGGGCGGCGGCATTTACGACGTCAAACCAGAAACCAGACGCTACAACTATCAGAATGCCGGAATATCAGAACAAAAATGTTATTATCCAAATAAACAATATTTAACAGATACAGTGAAACCTCGGATGAGGAGTGGTTCCATTAAAAGGTAGTAAAATTTTAAGTGATTTGCGCAAATATACGTTTAAAAGTATTTTCTCTCGTTTGGTTGGTGAGATTCGCGTATATTTAAACTCATTTGAAACGGGAAGGCAAATCAGAACAAAATTTGAAAGAGGCCACAAAAATACTTTCTGATGCTTTTATCAAGAATGAGCGAGTTTCCGGTATGCATTGCTATGCCACGTAAAATAATAATTGTTTCTCCCTGCGTGTCCTTTTTCATTCGTCCCGTTCCCCTTCCGGGAACTCTCCCTTTCCTGCGTCCCCTTCCCTTACGCTTTACCACACCTCCTTCCCTTCCGCTTCCACCGTCCCGCGAACCCCCCTCCCGAGTTCCCCTCCCTGCTCCCGGATTCCGTAAATTCAGTCCCGGTACATTCAGTTTTCAAACAGCTCGCGTACCACCTGTTGCAATTTTTTTTATACAAATTTCATAATGGCAGAGCTCACCAATATATACAGAAACCTTCGCGGGCATGCACACATCAAATCCCCAAAGTTTTATCGCAATTGGATGAATGGTTAGCAACTCATAATGTCATGATGACGACCTCCGTAGTCCAGTGGGTAAGACTCTTGACTCACAATCCGGAGGTCGCGGGTTCGAACCCGGCATGCGCAAATAAATTTTATTTGATTAATTTGTGTTATTTCACAATTAATTCATTTAAAATAATATATTGTATATTTGCGGCATGTTCCAGAGTGGAAGATACTATCAGTATCGCCCTGGTGTAAGACCACCATTCAGAATTGAAACGTTGCTTGAAAATGGCTTTAGCCGTGTTAGGTGACCAGATCTGAATAGCCAGGTACTTCCCAACCTTCCTCTTCCCCACCTCTTTCCCCTTCCCACTACCTTCAGCCTCACAACATACCCCAATTGGGGATGCCATAGTCTCACTGGCTCCAGACGGGAGCAGTTGAGATTCTTGTGCGGTATTCACTGTAAAAAAAAAAAAAGATCTCACTATTACGAGTATATTACAGAAATCATCGGGGGCATGCGCACATCAAATCCCCAAAGTTTCATCGCAATCGGATGATTGGTTTAGCATCGAAATCTTCACTGGCTGAAGTGTCCTGAACGGATCCAATACAAGTTATGCTGGATGGTGTTTAAAGCTCTCAACGAAATGGCTCCACCCTATATCTCTGAACTGTGCATTCCGGAAAATATTGGTCTAAGACATTCAACTCTTAGATCAGCGACATCATCTGCAATCGGAAGGTTGAAAGAACCTAAGCGAAATCCGAACACTAACTTTGGTGATCGTGCTTTCGAAGTATCCGGCCCTGAGGCTTGGAATAAACTTCCTATGGAATTAAGATGTATAACCAGTCCAACAGAATTTAGATCCAAACTTAAAACTCACCTATTTAAACACTCATTTCCATAAATTCGCTATTTCATTCAAACATTGCTATCCAATCTGTTGTTGAGCGATGAATTATCTTATTGCAGTTGAGATCGACGATTAAATTCATTCATTCATTTAAGATACCTATGCTTTCCTTTAAAAACTGTTAACCCATTACAATCATTTTCACAACCGTGTTATAAAATTGTAATATTATGTACGAACTTCCTTCTTCTTCTGGCGCTAACAATATTAATATTAAAATACGGTATAAAATAATTTGTAAAATGTGTAGAATAAAATATCTATGTATGTATACATGTATATATAATATCCTCAAACTGCTTCGACTCTCTTTCTCTGTCTGTACCTATATCTGTAGAGTTTTGTTGATCACTTGGTAATATTAGATACCTGGCAAAACTAAAAATATTTATTGTTGTATGTAAATACCTATTTTAATTGTAAATCTCTAATTTTAAGTCACGGTTGCAAATATTTGTATGTCACCAGTTTTAAGTCAGTAGTAATAAGTCTTAGTTGTAAGTCACTAGCTACATATAAGTCTTAAATGTAGGTTCCTAGTTATAAGTTTGAATCCTAGTTGTAAGCCTATCGTATTCATTTTATTTTATTGTATGCTTATTATATGTACAGCGCCCTTGAGATGATTTTTCATGAAAACGGCGCTTTATAAATCAGCCAAATATTATTATTATTATTATTATAGACAACTCATATATACAACTCATAACACCCAAGCAAGCATATTTTGATTTTTATATATATAGACTAAAAATTATATCGATAACAACTGTGATCAAATACTAATTATGACAGATGCTGTCAGAAGTTGTAACGGAGGAATAAAACGATTAATGTAAACTGTTGCCAAGATAAACATAATGTTTTACCTTCAATCGTTTCTTGCATATCTCTATAATTAACAGTTTAACACGTTCCACAAAACGACGACTTCTGTATACAATATAGGGAACGTGCCCATACTACGTGACACTTTTAGGGGGGGGGGGGGTCTTCAAAATGTCACGCTCCATACAAATGAGCGGCGGGTTGCTTAGAATTTTGGTCACCGGGGGGGGTGGGGGGGGGGGGGGGGGGGTTAAAAATTGCAAAAAGTTGGTCACGTAGTATGGGTACGTTCCCTAAGTTGTTAATTATGCCAATTATGAACTTTCCCACTGAATAGTTATTGATTAAGTGTGATATTGTAAGGGTTGTTCTTAATTAATTTATTTTTTAGTTACAATATATAAAAAGGGGGGAGGGGAAGAGGGAAGGTATGCTGCCTGTTGTATTGATGTGGTGTTATTTTCTAACAGTATGGAAGATCTACAGTTTCTCGTGTCTAGGATGAACGAGGTATGTATGAAGAATGAGTTAATGATGAATGTAAGTGAGTCTAAAGTCATCGTATTTGAAAGAGAGAGTACGAAAATAATGTGTAACATAGTTGTGAATGATGTATACTTGGAGCAGGTGGATCTGTTTGTGTTTTTGGGGGTTATGTTTACGAGAGATGGGAAGGCTGATACAGATATTGAAAGAAGGGTAAATGCATATAACTCCATTAACGGAGGACAGAACACCGTTGGCGCCAACAAAAAAACCGTCCGAAGAAGCCAACCGTAAGGCAATGAATGCTGTGGAAATGAGATCCCTGAGGGGTATGTGTGATAAACCCCAGTACAATCTTGTGAGATACGTGGAGATCCGCAAATAATGCAAGGCTGATGTAAGCGTAATGAGTAAGTTTAAGAAAGGGACGCTCAGATTTTTGGGCATGTCGAGCGAATGAACGAGGAAAGGAGTGCAAGGAGCATATATTGTTTATTGTTTATTGCGGTATTTTAAATATGTACATAGTTATCTATGTACATATTTGGAGACAATTATAATACCGCTGTAGAGAAACACGCTGTGAAATTCGTTCCTCTTTAAAATTAAACAAGTAAATATTCTAAACGTAGGTATTTGACAAAAAATAGTGCACTAATATATACGGAATTGCAGAAGTAGTGTAGTAAAGAAGTGTCAAGCTATACTAGAACATCTTGTAATAACCTATGTCCTAATACAATATATGAAGCAAATGCGAATGGTAGAAGAAGTCGGGGACACCCGAGGAATGCTTTGATACTTGAGCCGGGCCATGTCAAAAGTCAGAATAATAGAAGAGCACGTATGATGTGAACGAAGCAAGGAGTGAGTGCCAAGACCGAGTTGTTTGGCGGTCCGTTCTCTCTGCCTACCCCTGTGGAAAACGCGTGGTGGTTAGTTGATAAGTCAAAATGGGTAAGCAACCACCAATCACTTTGCTCCGAAAGGCAAGCTAGTCACTAGATCTAAATATCCAGAATCATTAATAAATAAATAAAAATAAATAAATAAATAAACGTTTATTCCAGTATGTGGGGAGGAGAGTGCAATCCCACACATTCCATAAGGGTATAATATACACATACATACACAAGGTATTTGAAAGGAAAAAAAGAAAAAGAAGGTGGATATGAATGTACACGAAACAAAAAAAAAGATAATAAGCTAATAGTAGCAAAAGGAAAACAAAAGAAATAATAATATTAAGCTTTCAGGAATCTGTGAGCACGTAAGGAGCCAGTATTTTTCTCCAGTGTGCATCAATACTGGATGATGGACTGAGGCGGGCTTCCATGACGAGGATGTTTCCAGAGCTGGTTATCCTTTCCCTCATTCCTGCCACCCTTGATCTAATAAGGGCTGCAAAGCCAGGAACTCGCCCCTCAGTGAACATCCGGGAAGCGCTGCAATATCTGGGGAGACCAAACATTATGCGGAAGGCGTTGTTATACTGAACCCGAAGTCTTTCTATACTACTCTTCTTGAAGTTTGCCCAGAGTTCACACGTATACAGTGTTGCGCAGAAGGAAAGGAAGAGCGTCCTTTTTACAGCAGTACTGCAAAGGCGGAATCTTCTACTGAGCATGTTTGCTTTTACACTGAGAGCTCTTCTTTGCCTATCGATGTCGTCATCATCCATCAGATTACTGGGGATTATGTGTCCAAGGTATTTAGTTCCTTCAGTCACCTGCAGGTTCACACCATTCAGGGTTGCTAGAGGAATATTTTTTGGTCCTTGTCCATGTCTTACGACGTAGAGCCGTTTTAGTGGGGTTGTATAGCATGTTTGTTTCTTCAGCAAACTCTTCGCAGATCTTTAGAAGAATACGTAGGCCCCTTATGGATGGTGCCATCAATACCATGTCGTCCGCATAACTAATGTTGTTCAGACACTGTCCTCCAATTTGGCATTAATGACCTTTGACCTCGCAGACCCGTGGAGTACGAGCAGGTGAAACATATATTTTTAAAACGATTTTGTCCATTTGAAAAGTAAACACTTCTGGTGAGTCTCCCATCCTCATGTAAACAACTCTATTGTCGAATTCCTCATAGTTGCCATGCAAGAAGAAAATTCGTCTCCATCAGTTTGGTTTGTTTTGATAACGTCCACGGGACATAGTATAGTAAAGTCTTGTGTAGCCTCTAGCCGCCAGCCAGTTGATGATTGTCTGTCATCGACTTCGTCATCGCGAAGTTTGGTGACCGCCGGCAAGTCGGTCACTTAAGGAAGTTAAGTTGATGAAGTGCTAACAGATTCATAAGCCATTTAACATGGAAACTATTGACGTTGATATGGCTTTGACAGAATCGATTGATAATTGATGGGCAGGCCTTTGTCCACTGAACAAATCAATGGTGTTTCAATTTATCGAAGTATCGTACAATGTCTTCGCCGAACTAAATTATAGGAAGTCATTTCGTACAAGGGGGTAAAATAAGTACATTCAATATACCGCTCTATCGCTTTAATCCTTACAATGGTTTATTATGACTATGACGACTATCTAAAAAAAATAAGATGAAATAGAAAGTATAAGTGTTAAATATTTTATATTTCGTGAAAAAGTCGGGTTTGTCACATACCTATTTAACCCGTGTCTATTTA
The DNA here is from genome assembly GCA_917880885.1 of Limnephilus marmoratus. NCBI lineage: Eukaryota > Metazoa > Arthropoda > Insecta > Trichoptera > Limnephilidae > Limnephilus > Limnephilus marmoratus. The sequence continues at coordinate 48,769,367 of OU862924.1, read as the reverse complement.
ATATCTATCTATTTAACCCCTCAGGTTGGTTCGTTTTTCGGAACAACTCCTACAGGCGTCATAAAATCGTTGTGGCTCCCTTACTATTATGGGTAGAAACATGATCTAAGCGGTGTTAGAAAGAAAAAACACTACGCTTTATATTAAAATCTAAAAGTTAACTTTTAGATTAAAAAGTAACTAAAATTCAAATTAACTTTTAGATAAATAAAAATAACATTCATAAAATAATTAAAATGTAATCCTTTATAAAACCAAAGTTCCAGACTGCAATTTGAAAAAAAAAAATTATGAATTTTTTTAATAATTATTTTAACATGAAACAATAATAAAGGTAACGTTTATAATACTTTTGCCTAATGAAAAATTTGTGTGTTTAATTTTTCTTCGTTATTGGTAATTTTAGTTAGAAACAACGTAAGGTGAGCCATTTTTAAAACATTTTAGTGTTTGCATTAAAAAATTTAAAATTTAAAAAATTATATGTTTATTTCGCATTATAAAATTTGAAAGCGAATTTCATCACCTTTCAATAACAGTTTGTAGTTTTCCAATTACTTGGAATAAGTTTCACAATTATTTGGATTTTATTGCAAAGCGGAAATATTTTGACCTTCCGACATAATAGACCCAAGGCCTGGGTTGTAAATTAAGGCGTAAATTAAATGTAAACTGTAATGTAACTAAGGTGTAAATTAAATAAACTATAAAATTCGTCTAACCAAATTCCATGTTTTTGGGGAGTCGTTTTATAGTCATTCATTAAACTGGCGGACGAAAATCTCATCAATCAAATCTGCGCCAAGTCGCATTTCTTTTAATTAAATAGTTCTATTGAATTTCGCCATCCACACGTTTCACAATCAAGAGCAGCTCGTCTGCCGTGCTTTGTTTCTATAATAATACTAATAATATATCTTTATTCAATAAAATTGGCAACATTACAACTAAAAAAGTACATGTTGAATGTAGATTACAAATAGATTACATCCGTACAAAAAAATTAACAAGTAGAAAGTAATGAAAGATCGGTTACACAGAAGTAGCATAATTATACAATATTTTTAGTTGTGCATAGTCTGTCTCACTAGTTGAGGCAGAATTTTTTGTAAATTGTTTCTCACAATTTTATCTATGGTTTTTTATAAATGTATAATGTAGGTTTCTATACAGCAAAAACTTTATTTTAGATTACATTATTGTTTATACATACACAAAACAAAAACTGCAAGGTTATTACCACAATAACAACTGTCAATGACAGGGCGTTTGGGTGAGAGCATCAGTATAGGCTCGATCATTAGAATATATCCAAATTTTAACATATTTTTTAAATTCTTTCTGTGTTTGACTCAGTTTGATGTTTTCTGGGAGAATGTTGAATATTTTTGTGGCAAAGTATCTAAAGCTACGTTGACCAAAGGTAAAAGAGAGCGCTGGAACTTGCAATAAGTCTTTGTTGGAATTACGTGTAAATCTTAAGTTTATTTTTTTTCGTAAAGCACGTGTTTGTTTTTAAAGAGATGTATGAGTATAGTTTTTACGTAGATCTGTCGAACATCAAATACTATCATTATTTTGAATATTTGGTCACTATTTGCAGTGGAAAGTGAACGTGCGTGACTATGTCAAAAATAGTCTAAGATCAGAACCAGAAAGTCAAAGTAACGGTCGTCAGAAGTTGTCACACGAATCGATAGAGAATAATTGAAATCGCGGGTTCACGCTTCTCAATAGCAGTTCAATTGTTCAATGGCTTTGATTGATTTACAATCAGGACCGACATGTGTGAAGTTATTATCAGGAGACAGTGTGATGTGAAGTTATTAATAAATGCCAATGTGTTAAACGTGTCGTCGGCCTTTGTGTCACTTTATGTTAACTGGCGCCGGGGCAAGATGTATTGAGTTGTATAATACGCTTCATGCATATGACTTTATAGGTGTTTCACGTGACATGTTGTATAGGTGTGGACACATTCAGCCATGCGGAATTTCAAGCATACCGATTGGCATGCCATGGACGTCTACACGCGCTTATCAAAGCATGCTAGCTACGCACCTAACGCGAATGAAATTATTAGAGGAATTCCGATGGAAAATATTACGTTAAACATTCACATGGAGCAACGATCATCGATTCTGTACCTAAATTCTATTACATAAATTTATGTGGATCGATTTTATAAACGGCGCTTTTTTCGACGGCCTACGTGGTCGAGGGGCTTGCCTTGCAATTCGAAGGTCGCGGGATCGAATCCCCGCATGCGCAAATAAATTTTATTTGATTAATTTGTGCATTGTGCAATTCACAATCAATTACTTCATTTAAAATAACATGCGGCATTTCCAGAGTGTAAGATAATCTCTTCTTTATCCCCCTGGTGTAAGACCACCATTCAGAAATGAAACTTTGCTTAAAATGACTTTTGATCAGATCTGAATAGACAAGTGCTTCCCCGCCTTCCTCTTCCCCACATCCTTCCCCTCCCCACTACCTTCAGCCTCACAACATTCCCAAACTGGGGATGCCATAGTCTCACTGGCTCCAGACAGGAGTAGCTGGGATTCTTGTGAGGTATTCAAAATGATTGCCTAACAAATCTGAACGCTGCTGACGTCATTATTACCGCCGGGGATGCCATTACGGACTAGGTTGACAACTAGGTGACGTCAATCGTAATTTAAAAATCCACAACCGCACTTTGGAGATACAATGGACATTTTCAATTCTGAACCTACCAAATATAAGGGGTACATAAAAGAGTATTTCTCTGATGTTTCATGAATATGTCATGTGTCTATGTTTCTATCGTTTATCTTTAATTCTGTTATGATTTGATTTATATGTACAACCTGGCTTCTTATGGTTACCAATGTATTGATATTTTATGTTTTATGTAAATTTTAGTTTTATATACTAACAGCCTTACTAAAAAACCCCGTGAAAATTTTATTCAATTGACAAACGGCCGCGGATGTGAAAACATTACTAATTAAAAAATTGTTCATTGAAAGAAATACACATTGTTTACACGGCCAGAGAGGGTAGTTTATCTCTGTTTTAACAATTGATGTTTGAACGAAATTTGGAATTTTTCCAACGTATTTTAAATATCTTGTATATTTCTTATTTTTGAAGATGTCGTAAAAGCATATACCTTTATATAAACTAGATAGAATTGCCTTTTAGATTTTTGTATCTGAAATATACGATCGTGTTTGAAAATTGCAGTATTTTAAGTTTCAACATGAAAAAATTTGAAAAAAAAACAGCTGACTGTAAACATATTCTATTAAATGGTCGAAAAATTTTGGAAAATTCAAAATTGAAAAAATACACACCTCTTACTTTATGAATTTGGAAGAAAACTGTCACTTCACTTTTTATCTCGTTCATACAATTAAAAAGGATAAAAAAATATAATAATAATTCCGAAAAAATAACTGAAAAAATCTGACATCTTGGATTCATTTTTACGCAATTAATACTTCGCTTTCTTGAATTTGTTTTTATTTACATATGCATGAGGCTTTTACATTATTAAATAATATTACTTTTATGGAAGTTTTATTAAATTCACGCAGAAAAGTCGTTAAAAAAATTAAATTTCAGAAATAACCTAAAACCTATCTTTAACGAAACTAAATCATCAACAAAACAATATTTGAAGCACTAAAACTGAAAAAAAATAACGCCAGCATTGGTAATTATGTTGAATTATACTAATATCATATTGAATTGATCATTTAAACGAAAATTATCTCCAAAAACATAAAAATTAACTGCAAATACAACTGAATATTGTCAAACATTGTTTTACCGCGAAGCTTATAAAACAAGATGGCCGCGCGCCTGCGCAGATCTATGTGAGAATCAAGGGGACCAACATAAAAATCATAAAATACGTGATTGTGTTATTAGTAAAGACGTAAAAACACAGTGCACCGCGCAAGCAACAAATATGCAGTTGACCGCTCGTTAAGGCGTTTTGTTATTAGTAAGGCTGTTAATCTTTTGTTTTATAAAATTTTTGATGTCATACTGCTTTATTATAAATTTATTATTTAATTTTTTTTATTATGCTGTTAATCAGAGGTAAAGTCACATGGAGGAAATCCATAATTGGTTTTATTTTGGCTATACAAACATGTACAAACTGGAAAAATGTAAACTGTCGATTTCCCGAAATAAATAAATAAATAATAACAATCAAACGAAAGTGCTTTGAAATTTAAAATTAAACAAATAATCTCAACGGGTAAATTGCGTAAGAATTTGAGAAAATTCCTTCTGTTCATTAATAAAAATAACGTACATTTAAGTAGACACTTATCGCTTGCAAACCTGTGTATTCGATAAAACTACGGCATACCACAATTTTTTATAACAGCAAACATAAAATATATTTATTCAAGCAACTTATAAGTTCCTGGCATTATATTAAAATTATTGACAGCTAACGAAATAAAAACCTTTAATTTTCTTATCAATACGGATTAATTGACGGCCTCCTGCAATCCTCGGCGACGAATCCGGAGGTTGCATTATCAGTGTTATTTCACAATTTATTTAATACGGTGTTTTCACAGTATTTTTTTTTTATTTTCGAAAAAATTGAAAATTGAAATCACGAAGACACGTTTATTTTATTTTTAGGTTGACGAATAATTTTTTTTGTTTGATTTTGAAGAAAAACAAAATTGAAAAAAAAGCTGTTGAAAAAGTTATTTATGTAATTCGTATTGCTGGGAAATTCTGGTTTGCCGTGCGTCGGAGATCTACGAATCATTAACGGCATGTAATATACATTCCAAAATAAATCTAATTATTTGCAAATCCTACTATTCTATTAGGTGCCCAAAAGAATTTAAATAAATTTGTTTGTCGTGAGCCGTGTTCGTGGTTTTCATCAACTCTGATGAGTTGCTATCTTACATCAACATTCACACATCGTGCGAGGAATGCGTGTTAAGATAATATACTATATATGTCAAACAGAACTCGGTGCAGGTACTAGGAACTCGTACTTATAACAAGATAGCGCCGTTAGAGATTGTGTCGATAATTATATTGACAGTGAGTGAAATATTGGTCCAACATAAACGTAAGAAATTGGATTAGAAAGATTAACTCTCTTGATTAATTATTCATTTATGCAGAATGCTTGAGAAAGTTAACTGATATCGATACGGTAAAAATATTCATGGAAGGCCAAAGAAAGAGATTAATTGATTAATTGGCGCCATGTTTATCTTGATTCGTATTTGTACCTACAAATTGAGACTTAATCGAACATACTATTACAAAATTATCATTTACTTAATCTTATCGATCATGGAAATTTGAAATACTGTAAAGGACAATAATCCAAAAATGAGTTAAATGTGTATGTCATTTTCAAAAATCCACAAACATTTAAGATTCTCTACATATCATACGTCAGAAGCCACCTACAGTATGCTTCAACAGTATGGAACCCTCATTGTTCTACATATAAATCAAATATAGAAAGAGTCCAGAAAAAGTTTTTGAAATATGTTTCGTTTCGCATGCGAAATGACGTAAATTATGTCTCTATAACCTCAAAACCCTTGATCAACGCAGAGATATCAGAGACCTAGTAATGCTTTATAAGATAATCCACAATTTTATTGATAGCCCTTACCTATAACAAAATATTAATTTCAGATGTCCAATAAGAGTCACTCGATCTCCAGACATATTTTATATTCCTAAGAGCAATGCTAATTATCTTCAAAATGTGTTTATAAGAAGAAGCTGTAGCACTTTCAATAGATTATGCACAGACATTGACATGTTTAACACGAACCTTGCTAACTTCATAAAATTCGTAAAAAGTAATATTCACCGGAAAACTTAATGTTTCATTAATTCTTTATCTTTCTTTTTCATTTTTTTTTCATTTTCATTACATTTTCTTTTTTGATTTCAGCAGTTTGCATTAAATAACCTCTTCAAAAATGTTACAGTATATATTACCCTTGAAAATACATTTTTTGTAGATTTAAGTGAGTAGATGCGCTTTTTCAGAACTGTTTATATTACATACATATATTGTTTTGTTTGTTTTTCTTTTTATTGTGGTCTCAAATTTTTATGTCGTTATTTTATTGGTCAATGATATGACTATTTCTAACAGTGTGTGTACATGAACTTGTGATGAATGTTTATAACGCTAACAGATAAAAAAAAATAAAAATAAAAAAGTAGTTTTTCTCAGTTTTTTCTCTTTTGATGTGTGACGTCGAAATAATAAATAATGTTAATAAACTAACTATTTAATTAACTCCCCAATCCGAAGACTACATAAGCTTGGAAATAAATTCAGTCCGTTGATACTTTCATTTATTACTTATTTATATCAGAAATTTCGAAATTTCTAATTGAAATTTTATTATTATTATTCTAATATCATTTTTGTTATTATTTCGTTTTAATTCTGCTTTTAAAGGAAGAGAAATAATACTATAAAAAAATTGGTATTTTATTATTTCAATTTCTATTAAATAATAAGTAACAAAATTACTAGATAAATAAGTGCATCTTATACGACGAGCTTTTCAAGGGGGTCTTTTTCGAGAGTGTAAATATAGTACCCCGTAATTTTTCACGGGTCTGCGCTAATACGTAATCATTCATTTCATGTGAAATTTCGTTCAAATACAACGGGAATATCGCCAGCATGCTAGCTAGCTTTGGTAACTTAGCAGGGATGCCCGGGTTCATGGAGTGAGGTTTGTCCGGGTCTTGGCGGCGGATGTGTCTGCCCACCAGCTACGTGGCAGGCCGGATCCGGAGAGAATGGTTGAGGGAGTCCCTTTGACTTCTCCCGCAGTACTTTCTCGAAATATCGCCTTGCACCGCGGTGGGAGGGATGGATTCAAACTTCCGTCACTAGACACACTGTCCCTCAGATTCTTACCCACCCCTCATACCCTTTTCATTCCCAAAACTTCCTCTTCTTCCTTTCATCCCTAAAGATGATACAGGGCCTGAAGGGAATTATTTTCCTCCGGGCCTCCTGTGTGGAGATAAGGAAAAAAAGGTTTATTTTCGCAAGCCGTCATTATAAACCACCACGTAGATATACAGGGGGTTAAGGGACGTACTTGACTTACTTTAACCAGTGATTCCTGACATTATTTGGAGTAAAAAATGAAAATGAAATTTTGGTCTCCGGTGACTTTTTTTGACGACTTTTTTTTTCATAATTTTTTTCTTCAAATTTAAACAAAAAAAAATTCTACCGGATGTCGTCACTGGTCACTCAGCCGAGTAACCGACTAACCCCTTCACTCCGCCTCCAACTGTCCAACATCTAGAATTTTATTATGTTTTTGTAGAAAAAAAAAAAAAATCAAAAATGTCGCCGGAAACCAAAATTTCATTTACATTCAACTCAAGTACGTCCCTTAAAACCCTGTATAAAACTATCGTTTTAAAGTTCTAAGAACCGACATCATATGGAAAGTTGCCCGTTGGAGGGATGCAAGTTTTAATCAATTAATTATTTGCAAAGCCAAGGGTTGCAAAGTTTGCCAAAGAATTCCAAGCTCCCGAAACATTATACGTAACTCAATTACTAAACTATTTGTGTAATACTATTGTGTCCCGTATAACTTTATATCAAATACAATTATTCATGAAACCATGTTCGAGCGGGCAGTTATTTTATTAATAATACATTTACGAGAACCAATAAATAATATTCACAATTTATTGCGAGGTCTAGCGTTACTTATATTACATTCATTGGCATAGTGGACTACAATAAAACACTTGTTAAAGGCTAAAATATTCAATCATCACGAAGAGGCGGCTCGTGAACTCAAGGTCAACGTGGCGAATCGGTTCAAAACATTTTTTTTTTCACAAAATGACATCAAGACAGTCCCAACTAACAGAAGGCTATGACAGAACCTATAAAAGTGTAAGATTTTTTAAAAATGAATTCTTTTTTAGCACCGTTGTGATTTGAAATTTGATGAAATGAAAAATAGCAATAACACTAAAAAGAGACAAATATTGGATACAGCCTTCGAGGGAGTCAGATAGTAAAATCCTCCTCTTTGTGCCGTGCTTCGTAGCCTCCCCATTCTTGTGTGTCTTTTCTGAAGGTTTCACTTCTATCACGTCTGAATTTTGAGAAAAATAATTTCCCTCAGGGCCTATGTCATCTGAGATGCTGTGTGGAGGGTCTTTTTGAGGAGAGGAAGGAATGAACATTGGTCTTGAAGAGACCCATGTTTTTGGAAGGAGGAAACACAAAGGCCGGCAAATCGTTCCACAGCCGAGCTGTTGAACACAAGATCGAGTCGAAGATGTGACCCGTTCTCTCTGACAAATGTCAACCGTGTACATATGTTGGGCATGCGTTTGGCGTATGTGTAGTTGCAAATAACAGAAGTCTATGACAGAATATATACAGCAAAAGAAGATTTTTTTAACATTACCTCCACACAGAAGACCCTGAGGAAATAAATACCCTCAGGACCTTTGTCATCTTTGGGTATGCTGTACGGAGGGTCTTTTGGTACGAGGGGTGGGTAGGAATTGGGGGGGGGGGTCAATTCGTGTTCAGCAGTGACGAACTCATGAATCCATCCCTAACACTACGGTGCAAAGCGATGGGTGGAGAAATTCCGGTTGGAAAGGTTAAAAGGTCTCCCTCAACCAGTCTCTGCCGATTCCCGCCACTCAATAAGTAGGCAAAAGCATCAGTCGCCGAGACTTAGACAAACCTCACCCCATGAACCCGGGAACCTCTGCTTAGTTACGAAACGTAGCGAACCACTCGGAGTGACCTATGGAAGGGGTGTTGGTTATCCAATAAATACTTCCCGGGGCGGCGGTACCCATACCCGCCTCCCAAATTGAAGGAATTGATTTGAACGTGCAATTCCATTACTTGTTTCAAATGATTATTTTGTAATTATATGTATAGCAATAAATGTGCCTTTTTACATCACGTTTAATATGGTATTTTAGTGACTTAAAAAAGCGAGAGGTAATTTACGAGTATCGGATTGCATGAATGATGATTTGAAAATATTTTTTCTGCCCCCCTCTTAACGACTGCAATTTGTTGGATGATTAGTGTCCCTCGTGAATTACGAAATTTGAAAAATGTTTCGAAACAATTCGATTACTTTTCTCTTCCAATAAATTCTGAAAATGAATATTCAGCATCTCTGATTCTCAAAATAAATCTACTTTGTTATTCCGTTTTAGGACACCATTAAAAAGATTGAAACAAATATAAAATTACCTCACTACCAAATTCGATTCGGCTTATATTGAAGAAATTCGGCATAAATTCCTAAGAAACACACACCTGTAAATTCGGTCTTTCTACAGAAACAGTAAATTACAACTACTTGATGAAAGAAATAAAATCATTAAAACTTTCAGATGAAAGACTAAATTCCATCTTGACTTCTATTTTAAAAATTGTTAATGGTTAATTGATTTATTAAACTTGTATTCTAGTCTAGAAGCATGAATTGTAGGCATTTTTGTAGGTGTAATAAAAAAGAAATAATATTTTCAGTAGTCATTATTTTAGCAAATATTTATTAAACATTAAAGGATACATTAAAAAAAAATCAAACGAAAAAATTCAAAATTCAAAAAGATACATGGTGTTGAAGTGGGAGGTCTCAAAAAAATGGCGCGCCCTGGTTGACACGATTGCAACCCTCCTAGTAATCACAAAAAAACTTAATTCAAACAAATGGCTACTATGGCTCGAACCTCGGAAATGTAAGAAAATTATTTTTTCGCAAAATGGCAGCTGTCTGAAATATGTAAAAAGACATTTTTTTTACTTTTCCAAAATTTTTAAAAATAGTAAAAATCGAAATTTTGTTATAGTTTTGGTTCGTGCCATACAGTAACGTATAGAGAAGGCTCACAATAAATTTCAAGTAAATTGGTTTAGTAGAACTTGAGATATCGCGTCAACCGTCTCGAAAAGAGAAATTTTGAGAAAAATGCGTTTGAAGTTTTGTTCTATTTAAATTCTAGTTAGATTCCGTCTAAACCGCGACATTAAACTGGTTAGGGATCATCCATTAATCACGTGAGGCTCGAAAGGGGGGGGGGGGGTTCGGAAAATATCACGAAATATCACGAGGGGAGGGGTATAATGAGATATCACGTGTATTTATTTTTCGTGATAATATAAGGAAAATTTCAAAATACTCTGTACTAAAAAAATACACGTGATCTTGGGGGGTGGGGGAGGGGGGGGGGGGGGTTAGTCTAAAACCTCACCACATATCACCAGGGGGGGTTAAAAAGTTGCTAAAAAACATTACGTGATTAATGGACGACCCCTTATAACTTTTAAAATAATTATTATTTCGAAAAATCCTTCTAAGGAGATATTTTTTAATATTTGAACTATGGTTTTTTTTTTCTAGAATACCCCCTTAATTACCTTCCACATACCAACAAGAACTACTCGATTTAAATCGCTTGAACCTAGATTGCGTGCAGTTGGAAATGCTTCCTCAAAAGTAGTACATGTGTTCAACTGCACGGAATACAAACATACTATAATAACACACCTCAATAAATCAACGTTAGTACAATTTTTCTGCATGTTCTTCTGCACGGCCTCTGTGGTCAAATCCGGATCGAATATTTGTACCTTTTTCTTAAATGAATTCCAAATCTGCTATTTTATTAAATTCTTCGGGAAGATTCTTATAATATTGTATCCCATTGTATTGGTTGTTATGTTATTGTATTATCCCGTTGGTTGTTATATTATTTTTTTTTGTTACATTTTCCTTAAATATTTGTAATATTAAATCTTTTTACAGAGGTCTTCAATTTCCTTTCTATTTTTGAAATTACAAATATTTTTTTTTTCAATTCTAATATTAACGAGTGTATATTGAGGTAGAACCTACAGACAAGCAGCCATGTGGCAGCTTCGCGGGACTACCGATAAATTGTTTAAATTATATATTTATGTAAACTATGTTTTTGTTGGAATAATAAAAAAATAAATAAAAAATCCGGCGTGGGCGAATAAATTTCATTTGATTAATATGTGTTATTTAACAACTAATTCATTTAAAATAATATGTAGTGTACTTGCGGCACGTTCCAGACTGGGAGATACTCTCAGCATCGCTCTGGCGTAAGACTACCATTCAGAATTGAAATTGAAACAGATCTGAATAGCCAGGCATTTCTCGACCTTCCTCATCCCCATCTCCTTCCCCTATTCACTACCTTAAACCTCACAATTTATCCCAATTCGGGATGCCACAGTCTCACTGGCTCCAGACGGGAGCAGCTGGGACTCCTGTGAGGTATTCATATAAAAAATGGGTTCTACGTAATTTAAACAGCGTATCTTACCTCATGATTACTGTTCCACAAAATTATTATGTAAACCACATGTTTTGTAAATGCCCGTTTAGAGGTTCATAAATATAAATAAATAAATAAATAATGAAACTCAAACTGAAGCTACACTTCATCAGGAATAATTAACTTAATAATTACCTGTTTGTCTCTTTCTTTCTATTTATTATTAATCTATATTCATCTCTATTTTATTTAGATTTTTCGAATTTCTCTTAAGTGCACAATATTTTAGTATGTAACCGTATCCCATGTATGTACACCTACACGTATAGATAATCCAGAAGTTTCAATTGTTCCCATTATATACTTACCTATTGCATAATGTTATTCTATTTCTGTTAAAATTAGTGTAACTCGCTCATCAAGCACAAGAACTAGTTTCTTCTTTGGTGAGATTGCAATTTTAAATAATTTGTGTACCGATATGTAATTTATATAAAACCACTGTACTATAAATCTATTTTAAATAAAAAAAAAATTACACAAGGTGTACAACCCTCCTGATTTACTTTAATAAGTGATTAAAAACAAAAATAAGGTAATAAAACTTTGAATATAATTTTGGTTAATTTTTTTTTTAAAACAAACCAAAAGAAAAAAAATTCATTTGCCACTCAGCCGAGTAACCATCCAGATCTGACCCCTTTGATACGAACTGTCCAATAACTACTGATTTTTATATTTTTGTTGAAAAAAACCTAGTCAACGATGATCCAAATGTCGTCTAAATTTTTTAACTCCAAATAACTCAGGATTCACTGATCAAAGTAAGTCTGTTAAGTATCTTAACACCATGTACACATATTCGTACCTATATATTTGAAAGATTTAAAAAAGACTTGAGACTTAAGAGGGCATTACCAGAGAAAACCAGAAATATGTAATTTTCATATCAGATTTTAGACGTATTGACTCTTTTCCACAACAAAATTATAAATGGATTTCGAAAGATTGTTCTTTTATCTAGCATTCGCATGTAATAAATTTTGAGATTTTTTTAAAATTTTTTAGTTTAATAAGGTTATATTCCATAGGTCGTTGGCAGATTTGTTAAATTTTCAAAAAAGATTTTGTATTATACCACACCCATTTCAAATCATATAATCATGCAGTAAAATAAATCAATACATTATCTAGCAAGCGTATGTTTTAGAATTTTAATTTTGGTTCCAACAAAATCATTAAAAAATATGTACGAACATGTGTTTCTTGACGAAAATTGGTCCATTTGCGCACTTACAAACTAATATATTTCAGATTTTTTAACATTCTTAAATTTAGACATTATTGAAAAATGATAAATACTTAGGGAACGTACCCATACTACGTGACCAACTTTTTGCAATTTTTAACCCCCCCCCCCCCCCGGTGACCAAAATCCAAAGCAACCCGCCGCTCATTTGTATGGAGCGTGACATTTTGAAGACGTGTCCCCCCTAAACGTGTCACGTAGTATGGGTACGTTCCCTTATAATAAAAAAATAATTACAAAAAGTACATTATTTTAATAGTTTATCACGCTTTTCAGCGTTTTTGGATGAAGGTATAAATTAAAGCTAATTTGGATTGAAATAAATTTGATATTGAGTTATAATTTTAAAAAAGCTGGTACGGAGAATAATTAATCTTTCTCATTGTAACCGCCCTGCATGATCGTAAGGACAACTCTCGACGAAATGTGAATTTTCGTCCGCTGGCTGGTTAAACGCTCTTAAGAATAACAATGAACATAAATACAAAGTAACAGAATGCATTAGCATTATTAAAATAAAGATAAATCTGAAAGACAGTGCATTGTCAATGGAGGTCCATTACTGCGATCTCCGCTGTCTTCGCTTCAAAATGGAGGAATCCATTCGACCGGAAGAGCATCGAATCTTTAGAATAGATTCCATTGAATCCGTGAGGGCTTACTTGTCCCTTTAATGGTCCACTGCTCCTTAAAGGACACCCCCTTGCTGAAATAGCCCGTCCAGCCGCTGCGGGGACGGGGCAGGAATTCCCATTCCATGCTTTATGCTGACTACCAGTTAGTACCCGGCTTCCCCCGAGTAAATTTTTTAATCTATATACATAACATGAATAATTCGAATCAATGGTTTTTGCTATACACATCTAAATGGGAGGAGTCCCAATAGCGAGACAGATGAACGCATATTATGATTACAATTTATAAGGTGTTAAAACTCCTTCTCATCCAAATTAAAATCTACAGACATAAAAAATAAATAACATATGATTATGTGTACTTGAAACATTAGGTTTTTTTTTTTTTTTAACTGATAATCTAGGAAATATTCAACGTTATTTTAAAACGATAGTGTTTCTGAGAGGTAAATGATTTATTACTATAAAAATGGACCATGTTCTGTAAAGAATATTAAATTTTTTATTTTTTTATTTTTATTTATTTATTTTATACATTTTACAAATATAAGACAAAAAGTCCCGATAAACTACTTTTTAGTAGTTTGTCTAACGGGTTCTTTACATTAAAGATCTTATTATAGTGATTTAAATAGTTACATTTTTACAGTTAAAGACATAAAATTAAATAATTTTTTTTTTTACAGAAATATACTTAGATACATTTTTACAATTATAGATATAAGATAAAATTAAATTTTTTACAGAAATATACTTACATAAAAAAAAAATTATGAAACATGAATAACAATTTTAAAGTCTTTAGAATAAGTAATATGTTATTGTAAGCTAATACAAATGAATTCTTTCCGTAAGCCAAGTCTTCAGTAAGTTCATCAATTGTTTGTTTTGGGTACAGTTTTTAATTTCAGCTGGAAGCATATTTAAACAACTGGGAATCATGTAATTTAACGTTCTTTGTCCATATTTATTTGTATGTTTAGGTACAATTAGTCCTTCATTAAAGTTAAAACGAGTATTATGGTTGTGTTCCAGCCTGTTTATATATAAAGGGTTATTTATGTGCTGAAATATAATTTTGTACCACATAATTGCTCTCACTGAAAGAATTTTGAGACTTTGATAAAAGTATGGAATATTATGCCTTTCTTTGTATAAATTTTTTTCAGCTAATAATTTAACCAATGAATTTTGCAATTGTCAATTAAAGACAATATGTCTACTTATCACTTCAAAGTATTATTGATGTGTTCTTCTCATCAAAACACATATATCACATATTAAATATATATGTCATTAGATAAAATAGTCATACAAAATAGTCAAATAGTATAACCTCAAACTACCAGTGGGGTTTTGAAATGACACGATACTTTAGGATGCTAAAAACAAATATTATATCAAGGTTTTTGGTGAGTTTTCATTATAATATGAAAGAATGTACGTTTTACTGAAAATAAAAACGGAAAAATATATGAAAAAAACATCAATACCTTGTCCTTTTTAATATTGCAATTCCCTCGGATCATAGCTTTTCAAAAGGTGTGATCAACGATTCTTGTTTACGGTATGAAAAATCGGTTGCTATTGGACAGTTAAAGGTCGGACGGGGGTCGGGCGCTTACTCGACTGAGAGACTAGTGAAGGATACGTGCGAAAGAATTCAGTTTGTTTTTGTGAAAAAACAAGATACACCACTAAAATCCCCCGATACCCAAATTTTGTTAATATTTTTACTCCAAATAATTCCAAAAATCGCTGTTGAATGTAAATAAGTGAGGTAGGTACACATCTTAAAATTATTTACTTATTTATAAGCATTTGAAGTTACTTCCAGTTTGGGCTCGGCATCTTCCGAATTTCAAAACACTTTGTAAATCATTTTTCATAATGAATAACTGAAAAATATTCTATTTGGCGTCTTGTCTTACTTTTATACTGTTAAATGATTATTTGAAATCCTATAACTCATGATGGAATCAAGTTGCGAGCTGAATATATTACACTTCAAACTAGAAATCCATCAATCATAACGGTTATCAAAATTTGACCTAACACCAAGACACGGGCTGAGTATCGTCGGAAAAGAGGTTGGCTTTTTGAAAGAGGAAAATTTAAACTACTATGACTTTAAATATTAATTTGCGACAATGATAAAAAATGTGACGTTGTTATGTAAATGAAACAATATCAAATATATGACGGGGGTTCAAACTACTACGCCTAAAGATTTTGAACTAACTTTATAAATAGCGCAGCCAAATATATTATTTATGAAGGATACGTCGATAACATTTAAAAATAATACAGCTAAAGTAATAACCTTCAGTATATAAATTTAAGCTAGAGGTTAAACTAAAATAACTGAGATGATGTACAATGTATTCAGACATTTACGAACAAATTAAATAAGCTCTCGGCGTGATGAATGAGCTATTTCATTAAAATATATGCTGAGGGAGAGTGAGGTGAGGGAGGTTCACAGGTCCTGTCGTGGGTTAATATTTTCTCTACCTTTAACGGGATCTCTAATGTTGGTCGGCTGGTTAAGTTCTTTTTAAAAATGCATTTGTATCTTTTCGGCATATTTTTTCAACTTAGCTTCAGAGACGGAGGGTTCGATTTAGCTAAGTGATTTATTTAAGTTAAGGGTTGGGAACTCCATTTTTCTCTACCTATAGAAGAAACGCGGCCACTGTGACTAATACTTCCTGATTTAAAGTTAGTGGTTCATGTGTTTCCTGTGCCTACCAACTCCCAACCGCTACAAGTTCGTCATTTATTTAACCTTTCAGTCTTTATACTAATCGTATAAAAACCCGTCTGGATTTTTTAAATTCTTTTTTTAGTGATACCTCACAAGAGTCTCAGCTGCTCCCATCTGGAACCAGTGAGACTATGGCATCCCCAATTGGGGTATGTTGTGAGGCTGCAGGTAGTGGGGAGGGGAAGGAGATGCGGCACGTTACAGAGTGGAGACAGTATCACCCTGGTGTAAGACCACCATTCAGAATTGAAACGTGGCTTGAAATGGCATTAGCCGTGTTTGGTTATCAGATCTGAATAGCCAGGTACTTCCCCACCTTCCTCTTCCCAATCTCCTTCCCTTCCCCACCACCTTCAGCCTCACAACATCCCCAAATGGGGATGCCATAGTCTCACTGGCTTCAGACGGGAGCAGTTGGGACTCTTGTGCGGTATTCATATTAAAAAAAAAAAAACAAAATTGATCTCTTCAAGATATGTTCACTCCTCCCTCTCCTCAAAAACACCATCTACACAGCATCTTCATAAGATGACATTGGCCATGAGGGAAATTATTTTCCTCAGAGCCTCATATGTGGTGTTAATGTAAAAGAAGAAAAAATACTTCGTCCCACAAAATGGGCCTCTTCAAAAACTAGGTTTACTCCTTCCTCTCCTCAAAAAGACCCTCCACACAGCATCCCCACAGATGGCGTAAACCCTGAAGGAAATCATTTTCCTCAGGGCCTCTGTGTGGAGTTAATGTAAAGATATGAGTTTTCATATAAATGGAATTAGGACCATCATCTACATAAATGTATTGTGGTTGTTTTGACTTTGTACCGCATCGAAATTGTCCAACACTCGTCCTCGGGTAACAACGAGGCAATGAGCGTATATCTAAAATCTGACTGGTTTATAGCCGACAGTTGGCGTTAGATTGTGATTGTTATAGAGCTATCACGCCGCCTCCAACAATTTGCATCTTCTCTGAAGCAACTGGAACAGTTAGTATTATGACATTAGATTGGGAGTTGGGGCCGCGAAACGACCCATTATCGTTCAGTGGGGTTTGTTCAGAAACAAATTATGTAATCATCTGATTTATTTTTTCGCTGCGTTAGTCCCTCTGATAGTAAAATTTGTTGTGTATAATTTTTATTGTGGAAATTTTTGTTGTGGAAGTAATGGGAGAATGGAATTGATAAATAAGTTGTAGAATTCTTCGACTTCTTAATGTAGTCATTTAAAGTGAGTGTTCTAATAATAAAAAAAAAATCGGAGTGTGCAATTCATACGCGGTAGAAACTTTCAGAAAACTAAAGTAGACAAGAGTGGGGAGGCCACGAAGCATCAAAGAGGAAACAGATAGACTGATAACAGATAGACCGCACAAAGAGGAGACCGATTATACCTACTACCTCGTTCTCTCGCAGGCAAAATCCTGTAGACATATATGTTTGTCTCTTTTTAGTGATGCTACTTTTCGTTTCATCGAATTTCAAAATACAACGGTGCTAAAGAATACAAAAAATAAAAGTGAGGAGTTCATACGCGGTAGAAGTGAAACCTTCAGAAAACCTACAAAGGCTACAAAGCATCGCACAAAGAGGAGACCGATTATTCTATCTCATTCTCTCGCAGGCTAAATCTTATGGATGTATGTGTTGGACTCTTTTTAGTGTTGCTCATTTTCGTTTCATCGAGTTTCACATCACAACGGTGCTAAGGAAACAAATAACGAACTGGCCGTGAAAACCTAAAAAACGAATCGGTGCTAAAGAAGTTTTCATTTCAAAAATATTAGTTATGCTAACTAACTAACTAACAACTCCGTCTTGGTACACACTCCTTGCCTCGTTCACATTCATACATCGTCTCATATACATGCTCTTCTATTATTCTGACTCCTGACATGGCCCGATTGAAGTATCTGATTTACTTGGTCGTGCCATGTCTTTCTCGGGCGTCCCCGACTTCTTCTACTATTCACATTTGCGTCATATATTTTCCTTACACTTAAATTATGCAATGTAAAAATACCAACATTTCGGTAAAAACAACCCCTTTCTCATTTACATGGCATATTATAATTAAACGAGAGCATGTAACGATGTAACCCACATTATAAGTAAGGTGACGTAACAGCTAACAACTAACAACTAACAACATGTGAGGCGGTGATAATTCCGCTCCAGATAGGCCTTTCGCCATTGGCATATTTATGAGGCTCTGAAATGAAAAAGCTAGTTTCGCGGGGCGTTTGTGTGCTGCGGCTGCGCGTTCATTGTCTGCTTCTAGAAGCCGAGAACCAAAGGTTTCGTTTCAGCGGTGCATACAAAACGTATTCTTTATGCAACTTTAACGTGAATTATACGCTCATTATTTTTACTCTCTGCAGAATTAGAATATCTGAAAAAACTTTTACTTATATTTTTCCGTGTTTTAATTAACAACGTATTTTAAGTTTATTACTAAAACACGCGAAGTGACACTTTCATATACAAGTATTCTTCTACAAAATATTGCCATAACCGTTCTTACAAATATGTGCGTTCTCTGTAGGTACTGTGATTATATGTTGTATGTCGATCGATTTAATTATGTCTAGAAAAGACATCAGGGTCCGCTTAGCGGACGCTGGCTGTCATAAATAGATTGGATATTGAAGTGATAGCAGGAGTAGAAAAAACCCAGAAAATACAAACACTTTATCTTTTAATGAATGATTAGATCATCTTTTTTAATGTTTTTTATGCATGAGATCCACACAGGAGGCCCTGAGGAAAATAATTTCCCTCAGGGTCTATGTCATTTTGAAGATGCTGTGTGGAGGGTTTTTTTTTAAGGAAAGGAAGGAGACGTTTGGCGAAGACAATTTTGGAGGCGGGTATGGAAACCATCGCCCAGGAACAATTTATTGGGTAACCAACACCTCTGCCATAGGTCACCCCAATTGGTTCGCTACGTTTGGTCACTTAGCACGGGTGCCCGGGTTCATGGAGTGAGGTTTGTCCCGAATCTTGGCAGCAGATGCGTCTGCCCACCAATTGCGTGGCAGGCCGAATCGAGAGAAACTGGTTGAGGGAAGTATTTTTCTTCTCTCCAGCCGGACTCTCCCAACCAATCGCTTTGCACCGCAATATGAGGAATGGAATCATTCGTTTGGCACTCCTGGACATTGACTCCCATATTCCTACCCACCACTCAAACCTTTTTCCTTCCTAGAACTTCCTCTCCTTCCTTTCCTTAAAAATACCTTCTACGTAGCATCCCCTAAGATGACATAGACCCACCCTAAGGGAAATTATTTTCTTCAGGGCCTCCTGTGTGGAGCTAACGTAAAAAAACACTTTATAATAATTCACTACCTACCTACTAATGTCATAAGAAAATATATCCTTAAAAATACTTCTTAGCCATGAATACTTCAAAATATATTATACCTAGGCATTTATGCATAGTTTCACATTAAATTGTTCAGAACTGCAAGTTCAATAAAGTTCTCATTTTCTGATCGACCACACAAGTGCTTAAGGCGCATTGAGGAAGACTGTAACTACAACTTTTATTGGATGTGAAATTGAAAATGCGCTATACAAAGAACGTTTTTCTGCAGAACCTTTGACTGCGGTACAGTTGTAGAACGACATCATTGTTTGCAGCTGTTTAAAGTAAACAAAGCCGTGATGGTGTTCAACATCCAGAAGGAGAGGCAAACAAAGGGAAGAAGATGAAAATAAATACAAAATAATAGTTAACTCGGAGAAAACATTGTTTTCAATTTCTTAGTAAAGTTTTAGTAGCGAATAACTCATTTTGATGCAACATCGTAAACCGGTGTTTGTAGGACGTTGGATATAATCACAACTCAAGGAAGCTCGAATATTATGGAGGCTCGAATATTTGGATATAATCACAAATCAAGGAAGCTCGAATAATATAAGGGTGTGCCACAAGGAAGCATTCTTGGGCCTCTCCTCTTCCTTATCTATATAAACGAACTTCCAATAATTGCTGGCACAGAATGTTCAATGTTCGCTGATGACACCGCTTTGTTGTTTGAATGTAATGGAGACGTTGACGAATTTAACAAACAAGTTAACGAGACTTGCCAATTAATAGCAAACTGGCTGTTATCGCAACATCTATCACTCAACACAAACAAAAACCAAATTTTAAAATTTGGTCCAGTGCAAGCTACACCTATAAATATAAATGTAAACATTAATATATATATATTATCGAACCTTCCCAAACCTGTTCACTACTGGGAATAGAATTAGACATAAACATAAACTGGAAAGAACATGTCTCAAAAATTGTAGCAAAATCAGTAGTTTTTCTTATGTTCTGGGTACCTTGAGAAAAATATTGAACACCGAATCAGTAATAGCCGCATACTATGGTTATGTATATTCAATAATAAAATACGGTATTATTTTTTGGGTAAACTCGGTAAACGCCAAAGATGTCTTCATCATACAAAAGAGATGCATAAGAAAAATTACAAACTCTGGTCGTTTAGATTCATGTAGACCTATGTTTAAAAATCTGAAAATTCTGACAGTCACAGACATATATATATAATGGAGTTATGCATGTTAGTGCGATCATCTACAGAAAAGTTCCCACTAAAAAACTCAACACATAAATACGCTACAAGGCTCACAGAAAACCTATTAATACCAAAAGCAAACAAAACAATATTCCAAAAAGGACCATACTACATGGCCATTAAAGTATATAACAACCTTCCACATAACATTAAACAAATACAAGATACACACAAATTCAAATCGTCACTAAACACTTTCCTTGTTAATAAATGTCACTACACGTTGAGTGAATACCTCACGTAAATGAAACGCCTATTTTTATTGGTATATATATTTGTATATATATATTTTTTTTTTCATTGGTATATTGTTATTTTATCTGTATAAACATTGTAATTATAATAAAACAAATAATATTATATAAACATTGTAATTAAATAAATGTGGTTAGCTGGAAGAAATGGGGTCTACCCATAAGCTACACCTTTTGTAATTTTTATTTTACAATAAATATTTTTTGATTTGATATTATATTATTAAGGCCCTTCAGAGTTAGTTTTTCACGTTCAGCTACAAATAAATATCTAACTTCCCACAAAAAAAAAAAACAGAACATGTTTTATAAGTTAAATTAAGGGTAGGAAATTATTGTGTGAAGAATAGTTTGTGGTGATGGCAGCTTAGAATCTATTCTAAAAAAGTTGGTATAGAGATTTAGGGATAATTTTTGCTTTGGGTGCTGGAGATTCCGGGTTCAAATCCCAAACGAGAACATTTTTCCAACTCCTAAAATCCGTGTAGTCTTGTATAATATGGTAGAAAAGGACATTAAAGTGAAATAGGGGCAGAATTTGACCTGGTATAGGACAATCCTTGATTGGTCACCAGATTGATTAAAAAGAGATAAAGAAGCCACAACCATTGTCAAAAAATCTTTTAAATCATTATTTTTTTTAATGAATGGTGCAATACGATGACGAAAATAATATCAAGGTTGAAAACGCTTTTAGTAGATTACAAAAATACATCACTTACATTGTGATTTAAACAGAAACAACGTGATGGACCAATCTACTGATAAACAAAATTTTGATATTTATTTGTTTTATTATACGCCAAAAAGGCTTTTACATAAATAAATAAAGGCAGTACATCTTTAACATGAGAATGAAATAATATAAATAAAATTACAATAGAAATAAAAAAGTACACAAATTAAATAAAAATATAAGCAACAAATTTTAAAGTACAGTGAGATGTAATAACGATAAGTTACGATAAAAAAATACATACATGTGATAAAAATACAAAAAACAAAAATTTTAAAGTAAGGTGATCAGAGGTTTACAAAATTGCAACGTTAACCATGTCTAATAAAACGTAAGAATTAGTTTCGCAAAGTGGCAAACCGCTACATCGATGGTACCTCCAGTACCTCTGCAAGTGGCAGGAGTTCGCAACTGTCCAATTTGGATTTTAATATTTTAGATAAGAAAGTTAAATCATTTATTTATTAGACTAGCTTACATCACACAAACCTAACAACATTATTTGAGGAAGACATATTTTCTTTAACTCTTTTTAAAATGAATCATATTTTAAATCTCAGTAATTACTTTCGGGATTTTGTTATAAAGTTGGACAGCCTGGTACATAAGAGATTTCTGGGTGCTTGATTTCGATTAGTTTTCAGTATTTATAATTACAAGATTACTATAAGTAAAATTGTACAAAAAAACACAAAAGTCCCAACTGCTCCCAAGCTCCCAACCACCATTGCGTCACAAATTGGGGTATGTTGTGAGGCTGAAGGTAGCGGGGAGAGGAAGGAGATGGGGAAGAGGTAGGCGGGGGAATACCTGGCTATTCAGATCTGGTAACCAAACACGGCTAAAGTCGTTTCAAGCAGTGTTTCAATTCTGAATGGTGGTCTGACATAAGGAAGAATTTTCAAATCACATAACACCATTGGAGTTCCATTCTGCTGACTATGTTCAATATTTGCCTTCGAGTGATTCCAGTAGGATTATTTATTCATTTAATAAGAAACAAGACACTCTCCTAAATCGAAGTTTTCTTTATTGACCAAATAAAACCAGCGATATTTCAAAATCAATTCTTGAAACTGGCTAATTAATTTGACTTTGATATATCTTTTCGGTTCTGAACTTTAAAAAATATCAAACGTAATATTTTTTAAATTATGTACATTCTTCGAAACTTAATTTTTTGTCGAACGATTTCTTTGTTTTGTAAATTTGACAAGAAAAGTAAAGCCTCATTTTCCTTTGACATCGGAGATCATTTCATTATATCTGACCTTTGATTTCTGACATCGTCCTTGAAACTATCTACCGTTACGACTACAAAACTATACTCATCGGATGTACTTTATATTTTAATCAAATTAGGACAATATAAGCGAAACTCAATCGAAAATCTGAAAACCGAAAAATAAAAAAAGATAAGGTCACATCTAGGACGAACGTCTTGCCGGGGCGCAGCACTACCAACTGAGCTAATGTGTCCCCTATCCGATTCGGCAATCGTATCTATCATTGTTAAATACAGACTCGAGTGTAGGCGAGGTTATTTATAAATAATGCGCGTATTGGCGATATGGATATTTATTATAAGTAATGGCTATAAATACGTCCTAACTAACGTGTTGGCGGTTGGAAAAAGAGGGTGAGGAGAGGCCTGCATCTCCTTTTATATGCGGGATCACCTGTCTCGCTCTTGTATGGCCGGAAACAGGTGTGCCACCCTAAAACCTCTCTCACATCCTCCCCTACTTAAACGGGAGAATCCTGGCTACATAAGTGATACCTATAGCTACATATTTCATACAATATATTTTATATTTCATATTTCACATTTAAAATTAACACATTACATTTAAAATTAACAAAACATTTGTTTTTGTTCTTTCTGTTTCCCTTCTGTCCATTTCTGTCCATTTCGACTGCGAAGTGCTGTCACCTGGGCCGAAGCCTTCCTTGCCATGGGTTAGACCTGAAACATGGAGAAACAGAATTAGAGACACTTCTATTACGTAACATACCGGAGAGATCTAATTCGTCCGTCGACAATTCCAACGTGTCAGACGCGAATTCCTGGTTATCTTCCTCCTGCCATGAAACATGTAATTCCTTTAGCTGGTCTAAATGTCTTTTCCACACCATATTAGACTTGTTAATTTTTATGAAATATATTTTACTACCTTTTTTATCCACAATAACCCCAGGGACCCATAACCTATTACCCTGAGATCTGAAATCTCTAGTCATTACTTTCTGACCTATATTAAAACCTGATTTAACTCTACCCTTATATTGTCTTTTCTGATTGTTTTGGCTCTGAGTAACCTTTTTTATTACTTTGTTTCGTCGAGTAGAACCTGAACTACCCGTTCTATCCTCAATTTTCCTTGGAATCAGAGAGTCAAATACTGTTCTAATTTTTCTACCCATTAATAATACAGATGGCTCACATCCTGTTGT
Organism: Limnephilus marmoratus; assembly: GCA_917880885.1. Classification (NCBI taxonomy): domain Eukaryota; kingdom Metazoa; phylum Arthropoda; class Insecta; order Trichoptera; family Limnephilidae; genus Limnephilus; species Limnephilus marmoratus. The sequence goes on along the minus strand of OU862924.1, from coordinate 48,745,264 downwards.
TGCGTGAACTGTATTCCTATAGTCTGCTAAAAAGTTACCTAACTTTTCTTTATAATCTGAAGGAAATCCATTATGTTTACAAATTTTTTTAAGGAAATTTTTACAAGTCTTTACTGTAGCTTCAGCTTGCCCGTTGCTACTAGGGTGATTGACTGGACTAGTGATATGTTCTATCCCATTTTTCTTACAAAAATTTTCAAAATCCTCAGAACAAAAACACGTACCATTATCACTAACTAAAGTTGCTGGAAAACCAAATTGCGAAAATAATCTATGAAGTATTTCGATATTTTCTTTTGAAGACAGACTGTTTACTTCCAGACACTCAATCCACTTTGAAGAAGAGTCTACCACCACTAAAAAATTTTTGTTATACAAACTACCATGATCAATATGTACCCTGAACCATACTTCAGGTTCATATGGCCACACTGCTAAAGAACTCTTTTGTGATTCTGGTTTAATTTCTAAACAATCTCTACAATTTTCCGTTATTTTCTCCAAATCTTGATTAATTTTTGGCCACCAGACAAAGCTTTTTGCAATACCTTTAGTCTTAAAAACCCCTAAGTGAGATCTATGTAACATCTTTAAAACCTCTTGTCTTAAAGACTCAGGTACAACAACCCTATGTTGATATAAAACACACCCATTTATCAAAGACAATTCTAACCTTTTTTCCCAAAAAATTCTAATAAAGTTACCACTTTGTGCCTTTTTTACTGATGCTGGCCAACCTTCGATAAGAAAATTTTTTACTTGACCTAACACATCATCCTTTTCGGTTTCGCTTTTTATCACGTCTAAAGACAAATTAAACCCATTATTCTCGAAATAATTAATGTAATCAGACTCTATCTCATCTTCACAGCTAACCTTTTCAATCGGACACCTGCTCAGAAAGTCTGAACAATTATTTTTCGATTTTACATATTCAATTTTAAAATTAAACGAACCTAACATAATAGCATATCTCTGTAACCTTGACGCGGCAATCTTAGGTACTTCTTTATTTTCACCTAAAATTCTCACTAACGGCTGATTATCCACAGCTAAAATAAATTCTCTGCCGTACAAATATTGATAAAACTTCTTAATTCCAAAAATAATTGCTGTTGCTTCAATATCTAGAATAGAATAATTCTTTTCCGCTTTAGTTAAAGTTCTGCTTGCGAACCCAATCGGTCTTTCTACGCCATTTTGAAACCTATGAAGTAATGTTGCTGCTACCCCATTAAAACTACCATCTGTGACAAGTTTCACAGGTATATTTTCGTCAAAATGCGTTAAAATCCTATCCGAAGTTAATATTCTTTTAATTATCGCAAAACTATTTTCTTGTTCCGTACCCCATTGAAACTTAACATCTTTTTTAAGTAATTCGTATAATGGTGACAATATATTTGCCATATTTGGAATAAAATTACGATAATAACTAATCATACCTAATAAACTTCTTAAATTATTTAAATCACTAGGTGCTGGTGCATTTAAAATGGCTTCTTTATTCCGTTCACACGGTTGAATTCCTTGTTCACTTATTTTATAACCTAAAAACTCAATAACTTTTAAATTGAATTCACACTTGTCACTATTCACTGTTAGATTACAATGTTTCAACCTTTCTAACACGACACATACGTTTTCCTCTAAATCGTCTTCGTCTTCCCCTATCACGATAATATCATCCAAATAAAACGTCATGTTCTGTAATCCTGACAAACAATTTGCCATTGCCTTTGCAAATATAGCTGGCGCGGGAGATAACCCGTACACTAACCGCTTATACTGAAACAATCCTAAATGGGTATTGATTGTTGTAAAACGCCTACACTCCTTTTTTAAAACAAATTGACTATACGCCGATTTAAGATCGATTTTTGCAAAAACTTTCCCACCATTTACTTTCGTTAATAGCTCCTCTATCCTAGGTAATGGATATTTGTCAACTAATAACTGATTATTCACTGTCGATTTATAATCACCACATAATCTAATACTACCGTTTTTCTTAATTACTGGAACAATTGGACTTGCAAACTCACTAAACTGGACTTGTTCTATAATACCGTCTGACAGTAAACTATCTAACTCCCTTTCGACTTTTTCTTTCAAAGCGAACGGCATAACTCTGTGATTACGAAATATCGGAATAGCGGTCTCTTTTAAAGTTAAATTCACTTCGTACTTATTAAATTTTCCTAGTTTATCCGTAAAAACTTCCGGGAATTTTTTTACTAATCGCTGCTTCAAAGTATTCTGTTTTATACTGTTTACGATTCCGTTAATCCCGACGTTAAAAAGATTCATAAAATCACGCCCCACTATCGATAACGAAGCACTTGTGACAACAACAAATTTCAAATTGTGACACTGACCGTTAAATTCCACTTGTGGCGTAATTGTACCTACCACTTTCACGAGCGTATTGTCAAAACCCCGTAGACTAATGTCTTCGTGCACTAGCTTGATTCTACTGAATTTACTGAAATAACACTCCTTGGAAATTACGCAACAAGATGCTCCAGAATCTACCATGAATTTACTCTTGATCCCGTCTAGTGAAACTTCAATAAAAAATGGTTCGACACTATTAACTTCACCCAACTTTGTGTCCGACAACAAAGTATTCACACTCTTACGTGTTGAGGAACGCTTGCACTGTTTTGCGAGATGACCCTTCGTACTGCAAATTTTACATAAATAATTTTTATATCTACATTCCGTCGCGATGTGATTATTGTGACCACAAACGGTACAATTTTGTTTCACAGCGTTCGCTGGCGACTGTGACCGTGCCCTGTTGCTATGCCCGAAACGCTTCACGTCTCTGTCTTTCACACGCGAATTATTAAAAGAGAGTCGACCGGCCTTGAGCTGTACATTAGCGTAAACCGTATTATCAACTCGGGACTGCGCTTGAGTTGAAGCTACGAGGTCAATGCACTCGGCGACTTGTAAACATTTTTCGAACGAGTGTAATTCACCCTCGAGAAATAATTTTTCCCTTACCTTTCCTGGTTTACAACCTAAAACAAAGAAATCCCTTAAATTTACTGATAAACTATTCCCAAATTTGCAATTAGTAGAAAGAGACTTTAACCGCACTGCAAACTCACGGATTGATTCGTCATTTCTTTGTTTAGCACTGTAAAACTTAGATCTCTCTTCAAAAAAACATTTCGTTGAACAACAATACTCATCAAGTTTAGATATCAAATCTTCTAACTTAATATCTGTTACCTTTTTAGGAATGCACAAATTAACCAATAAGGAAAAACAATCATCTTTCAATGCATTCAGGAAAATAGCCCTTTTTTTATCATCCGATGCAAACTTTTCATCATTCACGAGGAGAAATTGTCCGAGGCGGACCTTGAAGTTCTCCCAGTTCCCGTCACGCAAACTGAAGGACTCCAATCCTCGAGACTCCATGTTCCCAATGCCCAGAAGGTACCCAAATAGAGAGAAAGAAAACAGAAAAAACAAAAACTTCCCAATGAGGCTTCTTCTTCTGCCGTCTGCTCCCTGGACCCTGCTCCGGAACTGCTCCTTGACCCTGTGAATTGATGGCTCCTTCCAGACCCGTCACACAGTAACACCGATGGCTACCCCAGATCACTCCTGCGACCTGGATCTCCGATCCTTGACCCTCAGAGATGCCGATTGACGCTGGACCTCCCGTGCTTCCCCCTTCCGAAAAGCTGGCTGGCTCCAGTGTCTTCTTGCACTTCACTCCTTGCAGTGAAGTGTTGGAATAATTTCGGTCCGGCCTTTCTTACCGACCCGAAATAATAATGTTACCGCGTATTTTTGCCAAATTTTTGTGCCAAATTTTTTTGCGCGTCGATTCTTTACGCGATATTTCTGCCGTATTGTGCAGAATCGTGTACCGTAGGCTGCGCCACTGTTATGTGCAGTCTTATCGTATTCCGTAGGCTGCGCCACTGTTAAATACAGACTCGAGTGTAGGCGAGGTTATTTATAAATAATGCGCGTATTGGCGATATGGATATTTATTATAAGTAATGGCTATAAATACGTCCTAACTAACGTGTTGGCGGTTGGAAAAAGAGGGTGAGGAGAGGCCTGCATCTCCTTTTATATGCGGGATCACCTGTCTCGCTCTTGTATGGCCGGAAACAGGTGTGCCACCCTAAAACCTCTCTCACAAAAAACATCACATAATACAAATAAATATTAACCTTAGACTTGCTGAAAACTCAATAGATGTCGCACATTGAAAATAAGAATGGATAAAATTTATGCAAAACGCTATCTAAAAAGCACTTAGTTCGGGTTTGAATCTTGCAATGTACATAAAGATAGCAAGTAGCCATTAAAAAATGAAGATAATGTTTGGTAGTTCTTAGTTGAAGAAAGATATAGTAAAATATGACCTAATCGGATAGGGTACCATTAGCTCAGTTAGTATAGTTCCGCCCCGGCAAGGCTTAGGTCCTGGGTTCGCTTCCTAGATGTGACCATATATTTTTCTGTTTTAAAAATTTCAATTGAGTTTCGCTAATATTGACTTTATTTAATTAAAATATTACAATTTGGGGTTTTACTAAAGTTAACAATAAAAATAAGTTAATTATATTATTCATTTGACGGCCGGCGTAGTGTAGCGGTAAGGCGCTTGACTCGCATTCCGAAGGTCGCGGGATCGAATCCCGGCGTGACAATAAATTTCATGTGATTAATTTGTGTATTTCTCAATTTATTCATTTAAAATAATATATAGTATATTTGCGACACGTTTCAGAGTGGCCCTGGTGTAAGACCACCATTCAGAATTGAAACGTTGCCTGAAATGGCTTTAGCCGTGTTTGGTGACCAGATCTGAATAGCCAGGTACTTCCCCACCTTCCTCTTCCCTATCTCCTACCCTCCCCACTACCTTCAGCCTCACAACATACCCCAAATAGGGATGCCACAGTCTCGCTGGCTCCAGACGGGAGCAGTTGAGACTCTTGTGCGGTATTCATGTAAAAAATTTTTTTTTTTCTTCCTTGAAAAATCTTCAATAATATATCAGATTCTCCGCTTATTGTGATCATAAACTCAAATGGAAGTAGTGATTACAACAAACTGCACAATTCGTGCATTAATTAGTTTAAAAAAGCCAGATATCGAGCTTGCACCTAATTTAAAAAGATTAGACACTTAGACGAGTTGAATTGCAAAAATCCACCCTTAAGACCGTTTAACCAGCCAGCGGACGAAAATCCACATTTCGTCGAAAGTTGTTCTTCCGATTGTGCAGGGCGGTTACAATGAGAAAGATTAATTATTCTCCGTACCAGCTTTTTTAAATTATAACTCAATATCGAATTTATTTCAATCCAAATTAGCTTTAATTTATACCTTCATCCAAAAATGCTGAAAGGCGTGATGATAAAACTATTAAAATAGTGTACTTTTTGTAGTTATTTTTTGATTATAAGTATTTATCATTTTTCAATAATGTCTAAATTTAATAAGAATGTTAAAAAAATCTGAAATATATTAGTTTATAAGTGCGCAAATAAATTCACAAATGGACCAATTTTCGTCAAGAAACACATGTACGTACATATTTTTTAATGATTTTATTGAAACTAAAATTAAAATTCTAATACATAACTTTGCTAGATAATGTATTGATTTATTTTACTGCATGATTACATTATTTGAAATGGGTGTGGTATAATACAAAAACTTTTTTGAAAATTTAACAAATCTGCCAACGACCTATGGAATAACCTTATTATACTAAAAATTAAAAAAAATTCTAAAAATTTATTACATAACTATGCTAGATAAAAGAACAATCTTTCGAAATCCATTTATAATTTTTTGTGAAAAAGAGTCAATACGTCTAAAAACTTTTTTGAAAATGACGTATTTCCGGCTTTCTCTGGTAATGCCCTCTTAATGAAACAGTTATTCTTAGAGCGTCTTACATGTAACATCCGTTTTATTAAATTCTTCGCGTCTCAGAAGGTGGCAGGTGTTTCTGGGGAATTCGTTAACAGAATTCTCGCTAAGGGAAAGAAAAAAAACTTAATTTCTCCCTTAATTTATGTATTACGTTCACCAGGATGCAAAGGAACTTGTTATGTACTTATAGGTAGTCCTGAGGCACGGGATACGTCCTATTTATTAAGGTAAATTATTAAGGCGCTCAAGGAATTAATTTCGGTTGTATTTATAAACGAGTTAGGACGATAATAAAACAACTTTGTTGTTATTTGCACCGAAAATAGGAATTGAGTGTTATTTGACGAGCGCCCGCAACCTGCTACAGCGGCGGTAGAGTTAGAAAAATATTAAATATAGGTACTTCAATAATTAATTCAGTGCCATTTTTTGTGAAATATATTTTTTTTTATATGAATACTTCACAAAAGTCTCATCTTTTCCCGTCTGGAGACAGTGTTAGTATGTTGTGAAGCTGAAGGTAGTGGGGAGCGGTGGTAGACGGGGGAGTGGAAGGTCACCAAACACGGCTAAAGCCATTTCAAGCAACGTTTCAATTCTGAATGGTGGTGTTACACCAGGGCAATACTAAGAGTATCTTCCACTCTGGAACGTGCCGCAAATATACTACATATCTATATGTTATTTTTAAATTAATTAATTGTGAAAAAAAATTTGATCAAAAAATATTATATGCCCACGCCGGGATTCGATCCCGCGACCTTTGGATTGCAAGTCAAGAGTGATAACCCTCGACCACGGCGGCCGTCAAATATCACCTCTCAAGGTCACTTAAGTTTTGGGCTACGAAGTTACGCAATCAAATACATATGTCATATAACAAATATATATACATAGGTATATATTTTTTACATTAGCCCCATACAAAAGGCCCTGAAGGCTTCCCTTTGTGAAGGGTCTTTTAAGGAAAGGAAGAAGAGGAAGTCCTGTGAAGAAAACAGGTATGTGGGGTGAGTAAGAACCTGGGGGTCAGCGTGTGCAGGAGTGACGGACAGAAGAATCTTTCCCTCCCACCGTGGTGCAAGGCGATATTCCGAGAGAGCCCTGCTGGAGAGGTCAAAAGGTTTCCATCAACTAGTCTCTCCCGATCCGGCCTGCCACGAAGTTGATGGACAGACGCATCCGCCGTCAAAATCTGGACAAACCTCACCCAATTAACCGGGTTACCAAACGTAGCGAACCACTTGGGGTGACCTTTGACAGAAGTATTGATTATCGAATAAATGGTTCCAGGGGAAGCGGTACCCTTACCTGCCTCGCAAATTGGTGTAAAAAATGTCACATATTCTCAGCATCATTTTGGTGAAATATCATCCAACAAAGCGAGGGTCGAAGGTGAAATATCATCCAACAAAGCGAGGGTCGAAGGTGAAATATCATCCAACGTTTCATGAAAAAACTTGAGATAGATTGTTAGACTGTGGAATGGTTTGTCAGCTTTTGTGTTTCCTCCCTCCCACAGTAGGTTTTTCTGCCACTCCTTATAACCTTCTAAAAATTATATAATCAGAAAAAAAATAGTTTTTGACGGAAGATGTCCTCACAAAATTTAATTTTGAATTTTAATGCTTATCTGCAACTCTAAAGTTTAACAAATTAGCATGAATCTCTCTAAACCAAATTAACGAATTACCTAAAATATTTCCTACCATGAATTCAATTATAAAATATCTGTACCATTCGAAGCTGTATAATATAAAATAAATTATTTTTAATTAATATTCTACAGCTCCCTAAACTGAAATACCTATTTTTTAACCCCCATAAATATTCATTTTTCTTTGTTACCACCGAATTAGTTAACAGAGAACACTTTACATAAGAATGAAATTGAAGAAGATATAAAAGGAATCTTAAAAAAACTCATTTACAAAACAAAATGAATGCGACCTTTAATATGAATACATTTATGTAATGGTAAGGGCAAATTGATTTGTTTTAAAACTTTCGACAATTATATTATTAACTGTAGTAAAATGTGAAGGTTATTTAAGCCACTTTGTGGAAATAATAAAGATTATCCTGTGGTAGCGAACGATGCAGCTATTTTGAATCGCGGAATCATTACTATTGGCTCTCACGCCAATAGCGATCCCTCAACGTTTTCACATAGTCACCGACTGCCGGGAGAAATTAAGACGACAATATACCCTAAAATATATTCAGAATCTTAACGACATAAGTAAAGACGCCGTGTATACAAATTGCGACTCGCAACCCTTATATTGGACGGGCGTACTGTCGAATTTGCCGTATCAAAGAAAAGAAGAAGAAGATAAAATAATGTGGGAATCTTAACGACGTAAGTGAAGAAAGCTTGTGAACAAATATACGCCGCGGCACGGCGTATTGGACGAACGTACGGTCGAATTCACCCTAGGAGGCCTGGAAATACGACCTTTCCGCCGCGTTCATTTTAATTAATTCTGAAGAACGTATTACAAATATTTAAAATGTGTCTCCTTATTGTCCTTCCGAAGTTATTAATTCATTGTCTAGAAAAATAAAAACTGGTGCTTACCGCTAACTTTACAGTTGAAAACCGGGTTATAAAGTTTTAAAATCGTCGTACGTAAAATATATTAATGGTTAGATACTGCTTTTATTAATCTAAAATATAAATAACTTGCATCCCTCGTGCGGCATGGAAATAAAAACGTTATTATAGTTACGAATTCGCTAGAAATGATTAAAATGTGAGTTTTGAGCAAACAAAAAATATTAGGATTGTGTACCGCCTTAAGAGGAACCGTTCTGTTCCAGATTGCCGACGATGTAACAGCTTTGTAAATCGCTACTTGTTCGCTTCCACTTTTCACACACGAATATTTTATAAATATAAATTATGGTCCGGATATAAATTGTTATAATAAACTTGTAAGCATAGTGTCAAATGCGCATATACATACATACATAACCAAACATCATATCCTCCATAGAGCTTTTCAACAATTAGTTGCATTTTTTATATAGGTACCCTACTTAACTAAACCACAGTAATGTTTTCTGTCAGAACGAAGACCATGTTTTGATGTTGAATCGTAATCCCAGATATAATTCCTTGTCCAATTTGCTCACAGAGATCTTGCTCTTGGTATACTCAATATTCAGATAATTAAGGCTATCAGTTTAGCCTAAACTAGTCCCAGCAAGAGCTAATGCAGAGGCGTTCATCGTCCCTTTCCTTCTTGTTTTAAAAGGAAAAAGACAGAAGATATTAAACGATATAAAAAATAATACTATTCAATCAAAATACGTTTGTATGGTTTTGAAACACTTGAATAGCCATAAAATGTAACGCAACTAACTTCACGTTAAACACGTCGGATAAATTACGCGAGTAAGAAAAAAATATTTTTAAATTTTGTAAAGAAAAGCACGGTGTTTTGGCACATCCGTAAAAAGCATAGATCATTTTTGTTGCAAAATAATATCACCGTTTTCCCAAAAATATCGAGAATTTCGCCAAAAATATTACGAAATTTGCCAAAATAGCGCGAAATTTTCAGATCAGTTATTTTTCTTCAAATTTATTATTTTTGTAAAAAAGAGAAAACTCAGTGAAAAAAAGTTAGGCTTTCATAAAAGAATTAGCATTTTTTTAAAGAATAATTGAATCTTTGGTAGTTTATCAAATTAGGCAGAAAACAAACTAAAAAACTAAAATTGAAATATTTTTAGTATAATGGCGATTAAAATAAAAAGAGTTAAGTATTAATGTACTACGTACTAGTGGTATTTGATAGGCAATGAGCGTGGGTTAGTAATTGTCTTCCGATTTCTATTTTTTTTAAATATATTTTTAAGGCTGCTGTCGTGCCCCATTTCAACTTTTAACAGCAAAACTTATGCAATAAACCAATTGTAAGATGTATAAAGCACATGAGAAATGCATTGACGTTAAAAGATTTAAATTGAAAAAAGGCTAAAGAATATTTTAAATCGGTTGCCTTTTCTACATACCTTGAATTAATCAAATCAGGCACCCATTATGTGTGGTGTATGTGCCTTAGTTCTCCTATGCTTTACAATTTTTAAAACTATCCGCCGCGCCGGATTAAAAATCTTATGTAATTTTGTCTAAATAATGTTGTTAAAAACAAAGGGTTCTGGCCGTACAAATAATTTATAGGAATATAAAACGCAATTATGTTAAGAAAATACACAATTTATGTTCATAGTAATATATTAAAATATTATATGTACGTATATTATATGTTGTAACACACCTTTTATCGGGAGCTCGTAAATTAGATATCAACTTTTGAAAGCTGTTCGTAGTAAATTATCAGATCAGTCAAATGCCCAGATCCAAAATGTAAGGTACACGCACTAATCATACTAATAAATAAACTAAATATACTTTCTAAATTACGGACGCACCTCCGATACATGCGTAAAAACATAAAACTTTTCTCTGCCGTTTTTTAAAACCAATAAATGAAGACGATGAAAGAAAAACACCTTCATAAATAATATAATAGACATAAAAAAATATTTTGTGTTTAGGGCAATATTAAAAAAAAAAACTATGAGCCTCGTTCTGCAGAATGAAGCAAGTCACCAAATTTAAGATGATGCTTTAGTTTTATCGTTACATTGCAACTCTTTACATTTTGAAATTCAAATAAATGTAAAATGGGAAATACTAACGGATAATAACTTTTTAAACAATTTCAGAAATTGACGCCCTTTTATGAGGGAATAATTAAGAGGGAATATCCAGAAAATACCGGAAATATGACATTTTCTAGCCATATTGACTTTTTTCCACAAAATAGGATAAATCGACTTCGAAAGATTGATCTTTTATCTATTAAAGGTATGTTTTAACTTTTGAGAAAAAATGTTTATTTTTAGTATAATAAGGTTATACCGTAGGACGTTGGCATCTTGTTGAATTTTCAAACAAAATTTTGTATTATACAACACACATTTCAAATGATATAAATCATGCAGTAAATAAATCAATAAATTATTTCTTCTAACACAGCAAACTTATTTTGTGGCACCATTATGATTGAAATTAATAGATTACTTCGTTTTTACCACTTTTATTGTTTATAAAACCGACATGTTTCGTCAGCAAAGCTGACTTCTTCAGGGTTTTGACAGAACTAATTTAAAAATAGACATATATATATAGGTAATAGAGAAAAATAATCGACATAGACAATAATAAAATTAGAAAGAAAATGATGTTTAAGGGACGAGGGGCAATATAGAACAATTAAAAAATTTTAAAAGGGGAATAGATTTAATAATGGGTCATTTAAAAACAATTTTTGATTATTAATAATATTTAAATTTGCATTAACACTCTTTCTAATCTCTAAAATTTCTAATTTGTCCAACTGAATGCCATTGACATTACAATGAATTAATTCTATTCCACTGTTAAAATTAAAGGTATGACTAGTTTCTATTAAATGGTTGGCAAACTCCGAGAAACTATTATTATTTAAAGTTTAAATAATATCGGAGTTTGCCAACCATTTAATAGAAACTAGTCATACCTTTAATTTTAACAGTGGAATAGAATTAATTCATTGTAATGTCAATGGCATTCAGTTGGACAAATTAGAAATTTTAGAGATTAGAAAGAGTGTTAATGCAAATTTAAATATTATTAATAATCAAAAATTGTTTTTAAATGACCCATTATTAAATCTATTCCCCTTTTAAATTTTTTTTTAATTGTTCTATATTGCCCCTCGTCCCTTAAACATCATTTTCTTTCTAATTTTATTATTGTTTATGTCGATTATTTTTCTCTATTACCTATATATATGTCTATTTTTAAATTAGTTCTGTCAAAACCCTGAAGAAGTCAGCTTTGCTGACGAAACATGTCGGTTTTATAAACAATAAAAGTGGTAAAAACGAAGTAATCTATTAATTTCAATAAATTATCTTGGAAAACTACTTTTCAGAATTTTAATTTTAGTTCAAAAATAAAATCTTAAAAAAAAGATCCGAGAAGGTGCTTTCTGAGGAAAATACTTCAGTTTGTCTATTTATACGGTCTTACAAACTAACACATATCCGGTTTTTTTACATTTCTATTTTGCTTAGACGTTATTGAAAATTATAAATACTTATGATTAAAAATAATAACAAAAAATACATAATTTTAAAAGTTTTAACGATACACGTTCGAATAAATTCTTATTGAAATAGAACCGATATTGAGTTATTATTTAAAAAAGGCTGGCACGGAGAATAATTAATCTTTCTCATCGGGACCGCCCTGTACAGTTGTAAGGGTACAATCACAAGACAGTCTTTCGAAGAAATTTGAATTCTCGGCCGCTGGTTAATCGCCCTTAAGGGCCCGCAACCCGGATTTCTACCGATTTATTACATATTTCCCTTAAACACGGTAAGTTATATGTATGAAAAAAATCACAGTGTTTCTTTAAATGCTGTTTAAGATAATGCCCTCGAGATTTTTGCTCTATTTTAAACGAGTCGTGTTTTATTAAACATTTTCGCAATTTTCGCATCGATTTTGTCGCTGTAAATGTTAGCGCTCTCCTCTAACATTCGTAATTTCGATCTCCTCTAACATTCGATAATAGATCCCGGTAGCAGAGCCTTAAACAAATTTTGTGATAAACAAAATTGGTTTGAGTTCTTTAAAAAACTTACCCAATTATTTTCCAAAATCATTGCCGAAATTTTTAAAAATATTAAACAAAAAAAAAAATGAATAGAATATTAACATAATTCTTACATATTTTTAAAGTGTATATACACGTATTATATTTATTGTGGAAGGTTTTCGCAAAAAAACACTAAAGTTACCTGCTATACATACATTTTGTAACATACAATAAACACCAATTTCTTTATACCATTAAAGTCCAGATGGCTTGAAAAAATGGTTTGTTAAATCTCATAAATATGAGATTTTTCTCTTAATTGTTTGAAACGTTTGAGTTTTATGTTAAAATTTTCTGTTAATCCTGAACACGACGTAAAATCATGTATGTACGTGTATTAGCGAGATGTTTTAACCTTTTTACTCCCGGAGTATAGAGCGGATTGGCTCCATTAGGCCATAATTCAGGTATGCGTGCCACCAATGCAATGTCAACTGATGGCAGTAAAGTAGTGCCGCTAGCCCCCGGTACATAATATCAGCTAATGTATACAAATTGCTTACACGGCACACGCGCCCTCAAGGGCAAACAACTAACTGGATACGGGATGCACTGATCACCAATCCTGATCATCTTGCACTTATGAAAACAGGACTATCGCTAAAAGCTGTTGGAAATTGGTATGTCTTAGCATAAATGTATGTATTCCGGTGACCCGACAGTTGATCCACCGACAGTCGATCCAACGACAGTTGGCCCTCCGAAATGATATCTAGGTATGTATATAAAAATATATGAGTATGTACATAAGATGTCTATGCTTTGCTAAACCATTCATCCGATTGCGATGAAACTTTGGGGATTTGATGTGCGCATGCCCGCGATGGTTTCTATATATACTAGTGAGCTCTGGCATTATGAAATTTGTATTAAAAAAATGCAATAAGTTTCACGCGAGCTGTTTGAAAACTGAATGTACCGGGACTGAATGTATGGAATGCGGGAGGGGGGATGGGAACTCGGGAGGGTTGTTCGCGGAACGGGGGAAGCGGGAGAGGAAAGTGGTGAGAGGGAAGTCGGAGAAGGCGGAGTGGGAACGCGTGAGGGAAGAAGCGAAGGCGGAAGGTCAACGGGACGAATGGGAAAGGACACGCAGGGAGAAACAATTTCTTTATTAAGTGGCATAGCAACGCATGCTGGGAACTCACAATTTTACTACAAAATTATATTTTTTTGTGCATGATTTACCAATTTCAAAGGTAAAATCGACTTCAAAAATACCCTTAATAATAAGTTGGTATGAATATCAGACGAATTTATACACAGTGTAAATTTTTTTTGTACTTATGCGCTGGTGTATACAGTATTTTTTTTTTTTACAAGAGCACCACACAGGAGGCCCTGAGGGAAATTATTTTCCTTTTCATCTTTGGGGATGCTGTGTGGAGGGTTTTTTTTTAAGGAAAGGAAGGAGAGGAGAGTTCTGGGAAGGAAAAGGGTTTAAGGGGTGGGTAGGAATCTGGGGTTCAGTATGTCCTGGTCATCCGCCTCCAAGACCTAGACAAACCTCACCCCATGAACCCGGGCACCCCTGCTAAATCATCAAACATAGCGAACCACTTGGGGTGACCTTCGGCAGAGGTGTTGGTTATCCAATAAAGGTTCCTGGGGCGGCGGTACCCATTCCCGCCTCCCAAAGGAAATCTCTGCTTCTCATATAGAGAAGCAGAGATTTCCTTGATGCATTCGAATGAAAAAATGTTTTTTCTACTCTCTGCATATCCCTTCGGGGACACGTAGATATGTTTTGTCTAATTAGGTATACCGTATTTTACCTAAACCGACTGCACGTTATATGTACCCCGGGGGGCCAATTATAGACGGATCAACCGTCATGGAACCGAGTATTCCTTACACCAACGAGGACCGCAAGACTAAATGAGACATTTTTATGCAACATATACCCAACCAACTATCAGACGCATTCACTAACCAATAAACGCTTTTATTATTATTTTTGATATACTTCTCAAGAAACTCGAGAAACTTGGTGTAGTTGGTCCTGCTCTTAATCTATTCAAATCATATCTTAGCAATAGAAAGCAATTCGTAAGCATTAACAATCAAAATAGTAAGCACCTTCCAATAAACTATGGAGTTCCGCAATGATCCATACTAGGGCCACTACTGTTCCAAATTTATATCAATGATATTTCGCAATTAGAATTAAACGGTGAAATTTTCTTATATGCAGATGATACTGCAATATTCTACTGGGGTAAAGATCTAAACATACTACAAGAAAATGCACAAAGTGACCTAGAAAGAATTTGCGGTTGGCTCCAATCAAATATCCTAACAATGAATATAAAAAAAACAGGATACATGATCTTAAGTTCAAACTGTAAAATAATTCCTCCACATGTACCATTAAAAATTGAAAATAACGATTTGCAAATCCTGAAACAGGAAAAATATCTTAGGCTGTGCATCGATAAGCATTTAACTTTTAAACAACACATTCAAAATGTAAAAGATAAAATCACACCCTTAATTAGCGTTTTTAGCCGGTTATCATATCTATTACCAATTAGATTAAAAAAAAGTTTATACTATAGTCTCGTACAATCACACCTAAATTACCTGATTGAAATCTGGGGAAATGCGTATGAAACATACATCAATGAATTACAGGTAATTCAAAATAAGATAATCAAAAAACTATTTCACTACGAATCCAAAACATCCACAAAAAAATTATATTTGGAAACAAAACTGCTAACATTAAGAAAACTATACGAGTATAATATACGTGTCCTTATATACAAAATAAATAATAAACTCATACATACAAACACAGAATTCATTAAAACGTCCCAAGTACACAAACATTTTACACGACAACACGATAACATACGTTTAAACACCATTCATACTAACTACGGTAAGGAATCAATTAGTTACGAGGGGGGCAATTTATATAATTGCCTTCCAGATGATATCAAAAATGAAAAAAGTGTGTGCAAATTCAAAAAAAAATTGTTCATGTTTATTCACAAAAAACAAAGTAGTGATAGTGAATAATATCGTATGGTAATATAATATCATGTAAATGTTAGTATTGCAATCCAATGTAATCTAAGGTTATGAAATGTAAAAACTATGTAATGTAAAAACTATGTAATATAATGTAAAAAGTACATAATTCAATATTCTAATTAAGTAAGTGAAAATGTTATTTTCTTTTTTACTGGAATAAAAACTTATGAAAAAAAGGCACGTTATACATTGAATGTACAAATGGAACACAGAAAAAACGGATCAATTTTGATCGATATAATTAATTAAAAATATGTACAGGTTTGGGCTATATTTAACTGACTAAATAAAACACATAAATTAATAAGTTTTTAACGCATGCTATGAAAAATTTAATCAAAATCGTGGTACATGTTACAAACGCAATATACAAACTTATTGTCACACAATTATTATATAGTTTATGTAATAAAACCGCAAACGGATTGCTTTATTCTGAAAGTTAATTATTTTAACGCTTTTTACAAACAAATTATTTTTTTATTCACATCGAAATGATAACCAGGAAACGAAACAGTACGATTGTATCGTAACTATTATCACAAAATACGTGCTCCCGTCTACAAGGCATTGATTAACTAAGATGTGCACAACCATTTAGGAATTGGGGACATTACTGATTATATCATCGTCAACACTGATCAAGTGATCGCAGATCACAAAGGAAAAGGAATATCATTGTTTTGTTAACGTCGTTTCGATGGTCACTTTAAAGAAGTGGGTGTGTATTTGGTTACAAAGTACACTACACATTTTTTAATAGTAATAATGAGCGGATTATTTATATAGCGCCATTTTCGTGGGAAAATCACCTGAACGGCGCGGCGCCTCAATAACTTATTTTATTCCTATAACCTATAACTTATCGTCTTACAACTAATAACTTACAGCCAACTTGGGGTTAAATTTGATAATTAATGATAAACAAATTGAAAATGTAACAGTAATAGTAATTACTAAACCTGGTAGTGTAATACTCTATTCAAAACTAACTTTCACAGCAAATTTTGAATGAAGGTATCAAAAAACGTAGATTTTCTTAGAAGACTAAGGGGGTTTCTCATCATCCTCCCAATAGTTTATCCATACACATAACGAATATTAATAAAAAAACAAATAAATACTAGCAACAGGTAAAAACTTCGGCTAATTTATCCTATATGTAGCCTTTGTTCATAGGTTCAAGTACCGAATAGTAAACTCAGACTTTTTAAATAAATAAATCCTGTAGAATTAATCCAAAATATTCATTATGTGTATGGATAAGCTATTGGGAGGATGGTGAAAAACCCCCTAAGAAATACATTAAATAGAAACACTATAGAGTACATTTATAAAACTAAAGTTGCTCCACATTTAGATTCTCTACGGTGTTATATTTGACCAATGAAGGAAATTTGAACAAGCTAGAAGTTATAAAGAACAGAGCTATGAGATTAATCTAGGGAAAGGCAAATACGCAAGGGTTAATCAAATGAGAGTGGAGCTAAATTGGATTCCAATAAAAAAGAGTCTGCTATTTATTGTGTTAATTTTTGTGCGTAAAGTTATGAAAAACCAAATGCCAAAATACTTTGAAGAAATTGTCTTAAATAGAGATTGTTTTTAATATAGATGTACCTTGTACATAATTTGTACGTAAACAAGAAATATAAATAGAGTTAGATATATGAAAAAATAAAAAGCACAGAACTGCCTAATTTTTAGAGGACTAAAGATGAATGATGAAATGCCTGAAAGAATGAAGAAAGAATTAATGTATTTGAAAATATATGTAATGCTTACGGTAAAAATATTTTCAAATAATTTATATTCTAATGCAGTATAAACTAAGTAAAAAATAATAATGATTAAAAAATTATTACTAGTGGTTACAACTAATAAATACATAAACCAAGATTAATAACAAGTGACTTAACAAAAAAAAGCGAACCTCTCGTAATCAACCATGGAGTACCGAAAGGAAGCGTACTAGGACCGATATTATTTCTAATATACATAAATGATATCGGTAGCCTAGGAACGAGAGGAATAATCATAAGCTTTGCTGACGATACAGTAATTGTATTCAACGAAAAAGATTGGAGAAGTACCTACAAAGAAGCGGAACATGGACTTGGTCTACTGCAAAACTGGCTTAAGAGAAATTTCCTTACACTTAAAGTCAATAAAACAAAATATCTGACATTTTCTATAATAGCCAGGGATGACTTTAATCTCAAATTACATACATGCCAAGAAAACTATCAAAATCAAGGCTTATCATGCCACTGTCCTACCATACCACTCCAAAAGTAGCAAATATCTTGGTATTGAAATTGATGATAATCTCCGATAGAACGCACACATTGAAGTAATCACAAAAAAAACTCACCAGGTACATTTACTTCTTTAGAGCCATCCGTAACATCCTCAACATAAACGACATTAAGAAAGTGTACTACGCTATATGTCAATCACAAATAGAGTACGGGATAACTGGATGGGGATCTGCCTTGAGCACTCACATAGGCTCACATAGGCTCAATATAGCCCAAAAAGGAGTACTAAAGACAATTTTGAAATTACCGGTTAGAACTCCGACAGAAGAATTGTTTCAAAGCATTCAAGTCAACAATATACAAAAACTTTATGCAAAAAATATTTTATTTAAAATTAAAAAAAAAAAAAAACATATCAGAACACTCCACTGTCCAACATAGATACACAACCAGGGAAATAAACCAAAATATTCTAGCTACAGCCAGTTTGAAAACATCTTGGACAAAGAAATATGAAATTCAATGCGACAAAACTATACAACGCTCTACCAACTCAAACAAAAAAAATAACAGAAATAAATAAATTTAAAACAAAAGTAAAAATATGGTTGAGAGAACAAAGTGAAAATGAACTATCAAACATACTAAAGACCATGTAAAGACAACTGGATACTAAATACAAATGTGGAAAAACTACAGGTCGCCTCAGAACAGGAAACCCTGGTGAGGAGGACTGTGAAAAAAATGTACTTTATAATACCTTAATATAATATAATTTATAAATACATTATGTACAAATTTTGCTATAGATACTAATAGAAAAATAAATAAAATGTACGTAAGACTTAAAGCTCGCAACTAATTATTGAGAATTATAACTAGTGACTTACTTCACTTACATCTAGCCAATGACTTAACTAAGAAGTATGATAATACTTAGTGACGTGTTTATGACTACGGTTACGACTGAGTGGATATGAATATATATACATACATACCATAAATATATAGAAATACCTCCGGGCGACAATACAATTTCTATCTAATACTAACTGCTCTGTAATTTTTATGTTTCTCAACTAATGCCATAAATGTATCGATGTCTGGCAAAAGAAGTACTTACGAAGCAATTATAACTTCTGAAGAAGCCGAAAAGTGTGTGGTACCTACCTAGTATTAGGTAAAAGGTAGGTTTTATTAGGTCCTTACATATGAAATTGGCGTTTTCCTTATTGGCAATTTTGATCTCAAATATCTTCTCTTTGGTTAGGAATTCCAAATTCAAATTTATACAGCTATTTACTCATGTAGTTGTGTTTCGAAAATTATAATTCATTTGTTTTTTCCTAAATTGTTTTTTTTCTTTGCGTCACTTAGTTTACAAAATGGAAAACTTGAAATATCGCGTTATTTACAAGTACGAGTTCCACCGTGGCACCAGTGCTGCAGAAACGGCTCGAAGGATTAATGACGTGTATGGCGACGGTGCCGCAAAAGAAAACACAGTGCGTTTTTGGTTCCACCGTTTTCGTTCTGGAAATTTCAACCTGCAGAACAAGCCCCGTGGACGGCCGGAGACCAAAGTTGATAATGAAGGCTATTGTGGAAGCGGATCCATCGCAAACCACGTCCAAGTTAGCTACAGGCTGCGGTGTTAGTGATATAACTGTTTCAATCCACTTGAAGCAAATTGGGAAGGTGGAAAAGCTTGAAAGGTGGGTACCTTACGAATTGAGTGAAGAAAATCAACAAACGCGCGTTAGAACGCTAGACCACACACTGCACCACAGACGACTACCAAATTAGAGGAGCTTCAATTGGAATGTCTAAGATATCCACCGTACTCTCCGGACCTTGCCCCAACAGATTACCATTTTTTTCGAAATTTTTTTGTACATACTTTGATTAAATAAATATATTATATTAAAAAAAATCGGCTTTATGTTCCTCCCATACAAAACGCCAATTTCATAAGTAAGGACCTAATATTAAAGATTTTGATTGTAGAAAAGTTGATTTCGGAGGACGATCTTGAATCTTAATTTAACCCGTCTGCTTGTTTAGGAATAAATACATCCCAAAACACGTAATCGCATTATACTTTCATAAGACCAAAACGTCCCGAGCGACCTTACATTTTAAAAGCTATATAACTCTCTTCTTCTCATGCAAACATATGTATTTTTTCTTTTAACCAGAAAGGGAACAGAAATATGATGACTGAGATATGAAAGCTAACTTGCATAGATATTTAACAATCTCGATCCAAAGCGCCGATTTCAGAAATCACGCGCGAAACAGAGGCTTCCGGATTGTGAGGTGCGAATATATTGAACCAAGCAGATGGGTTTTAATAGTGCTTGTACATATGTACCATACATACGTACCAGCAAGTACTACTCAGTCGATTAGTAATCTCTCAGTGGAAGCGAAACAAATAAAAAATAGAGTGTGTAATTCACACGCGGTAGAAGTGAAACCTTTAGAAAACTAAAGTAGACAAGAGTGGGGAGCAGACTGCGAAACACTTTTTTCATCAATGTGAAAGATGATTTTTTCCATATTTTTGTGGTCGACTTCCAGTGTACTTTTTCCTATATATTTGGTCGTCTTATTAGTTATTGCGTTTTCTTTGCTGTTCATTTAGGAGTGGTTTGAAGATTGGATATTGATTTTACGAAAATAAAAATATGTTTTGTTTTTTTTTCATTTCGTAAGATTCGATCCTTGGTTGGCTGAATGTCTGGCCGCTAAGGTCGTTAAGGTGCACTTTATACCACTAGACTAAAGGAGGCTTGCGTGGGACCGTGGATTTATCGAATTATATTGAAACCGAGTACCCGTGAAATAAATAAATATTTTATTGCAATCTCATTCTCTCACAAGCTAAATCCTTTAGATGTATGTGTTTGCCTCTTTTCAGCGTCGCTCGCCTCCGTTTCACCGAGTTTTAATTTACAACGGTGCTACAGATGTTTTCCTTTCAAAACTTTTAGATCAACAAAGTTAATTAAAAACCATGATGTTTTATTGATATTTTGCTAACGGCGTCACAATTCAATTTGGGAGGCGGGAACGGGTACCGCCGCTCCGGGAACCTCTATTGGATAAGTGGTTTGCTGCGTTTGGTGATTTAGCAGGGGTGCCCGGGTTCATGGGGTGAGGTTTGTCTAGGTCTTGGAGGCGGATGATTAGGACCCACTGAACCCCAGATCTACCCACCTCTTAAACCCTTTTCCTTCCCAGAACTCTCCTCTCTTTCCTTTCCTAAAAAAAACCCTCCACACAGCATCCCCAAAGATGACACAGGTCCTGAGGGAAAATATTTTCCTCAGGGTATCCTGTGTGGAGATCATGTAAAAAAAAATCTTCTGCCAGAGATATAAAATTCTCTTACCTTTGCTGAGTCCACTATTTCATGTGTACTAAATTAAAAACGGCAGGTACCAAAATAGACGTGGTGTTCTTACCTGCAACAAAGAAAAACAACATGAGAAACGGTTATGTACGATTATTGAAACGTAAGAAACTTGGCAGGTAATTACCGAATTATCAAAAACATCGCAACTCCGAAGTACTGTACATAACACAAATAGTCGAAAATGTTCTAACATTTATTTATTATGGTTTTTATTTAACCCCTCAGGAATCGGGCGTATTTTGTCAGAAGGTCGAGATGTTTTCGCTTTGTAATATATATACATATCCAAACATATCCAAAAACTACTAAAAACTGTTTTTGAAAGATCTTGAATACGTTTGCCAAAGTTATTATTAGAAATAAAAACATAATTTTAAAATATTAAAATTTTTTAATACATATCAAAGTTTTAAAAATGGCTCACCTTAAGTTATTTTCTATCTAAAATTATGACGAAAAAAAAACTCATTTTGTAAGGCAAATATTTATTATCACATCACGTTTTGTCGTTTCATAATTTGTTCGTTTCTGATTTAACTAAGCTCATCAAATTTCATATACTCACTAGAGCAACTCGCTCCAAAATCTTGTTTCAATGTAACAACAACAGGACTGAGTACACGAAACACTCGCTGCACCTACCTAGATTACATGAAGTTAGTATAATAGATACGCAGATATGGCGGATCTATGTAACTGCACGGAAGCTAGGTATAAGAAGGCTATTCTATCATATATCTTCAATCAATTTTAATTTTATTTATACTATAGTATTGAATGTAATTGTAGCCCTTTGTGTCATTTCTTAATCAAATGCCACAATTAACTTAACTCTTTTTTTAAATTATTTTTTATGTATCTACAACTAATATTTTGTGATATATAATATGTATTTATGGTATGTTTATACCGTTAATAAATAAATAAATAAAAAATCTCGAAATTTCATAAATTTTTCTCAAATTACGATCGGAAACTTTGGTTCCGTAGAGGTACACATTTCAATGGTCAAATTCTAGATTTGAGAATAAAGCGTGGAGTTTTCTCTTTCTAATACAATTTAGATTATATTTCTCACCATGACAGTAAGGCAGATACAACGATTTATGTAAGACCTATTATGTGTGCTGGGACAAATTGGGTCTCCTGTAATTAAACTGGTTGTATCTCGTTAATGCCCACTGCCAAATAGTTCTACAATCGTAATTTATCCTTGTACACAATAACAATAATATTATCTAGAAGAATAATAATATTTAATCCCATTTGGCTGTCATATGTACACATTGGTAATTACGTTTTTTAAATATAACACGATTCTCCCGTCGTGAATGCTAAATAGTAAAATCAAATTATTTCATGTATTCTTTTAACTAATCTGTGGAACGAAGCTCCTGCTGACAAGCTACTTGCAGTAGCTTAGCGACTAGGGATGTCGAAATATTTATTAAAATATCAATATCGACGTCGATATATCGAGGAAAAAATATCGATATATCGGTCAAATATTCAAGAGATTTTGCGTTTTTAAAATAATAGTGTATTCAGCTCAATATTATCAATAGTAATTTTTACACACAATGTGCTTTTTTTATTGCACATAAATCTCAATAAAAATGAAGGTGTTTTTATCAGTATTCATTTTTATTCGGTAATAATTACAAAAATATCAAAAACTAAAAAGCTGTCTTCTAACTTATATGTAAACTGAGACGCACACAAAGTTTGAATACGTCTCAGTAACATTCTATTGGCGAATTAATCTGTCAAAAAGGACTTCGTGTTCGGAACATAGATGTATATAATATAACTGGATGGATGACTCTCTTTGCCTCAGCGAATTTTGAGCGGTCCACCGGAAATCGACGTCCGCCATCTTGGAATGGTACAGAACAAGTGCCCTGTAGGCCATTTCTATACAAGCAGCCGTCTAGTTTGAAGCAGTTTTAAGTATAAGTTTGAATTTTTATGCAAATTTTTCCCTGACCATACAATGTTTACGAAGTTTGTAAGTCGGGGAAAAATAATTAAAACTTTTGAAATCGTCTACAGGATTGTAGAGTTCACTAAAAAATGTTTCAAATTGTTGGTTGTGGTGATAAGATGCAATCTAACATTTTGAAAAAAATCTCACATTGTGTGGTGGGTAACTTTTCGGATAAGAGGTACATGTTCCCACAATTGTCGCACGAAGTTAAATTTCACAGGGGTGAAGAGTGAAGACCTCAGATAATTAGAAAAATTTCAGAGAAATTTGCGCTATTAAGGTTAAAGACATATGCAAGAAGATTTTCTCTAGAAAATGTAAATAATAATGAGGCAAGCGTTAGGCAGAAATTACATAAACTTATTTTATTTAATAATGAATAAAAAAATTGTCTTTGTATAAGATGTATAAATTTTTTGTGTGTGTGTATAAGTTGTATAAATTCTTTCTCTGTTTAAAATTTTTGACTGTATAGGTATAAGTTGTATACATTATTTGTATGCATATAAGTTGTATAATTTTTTTTTGTCTGTTAATTTTTGCTATATGTTTGTTGTTGTATAAATTAAGTTGTGCAAATTTTGATGTATAAATGTTAATTTTTTATTATTTCTACCCTATATTATGTATGACTGTTATTTTTTCCTTTTGTTTGTCGATACATTTACTGCTTATAAGTTAATGGCACATGATGTTCCCATACTAAATATTGTAATTTAATCCAAATTTATCTCGCCGGGGGGAGGAGGGGGTTCTAGATTGGGAGAAAAACTGTTCACGTAATTAGAATGGATGCCCCTTACTGATCTAAGACAATGGTAAGATTATCACAATATGTAGTTATAAAACAAAGTACAACTGTAGACTTGGGATGCCCTGAATGAAGTTTCATTTTTGAAGTTTACTTCGAATGGAAGATTATTTATTATTCCGTTTTTAATTTTACAATATTTTATTTTACTTAAATCTTACAAAACTGATCAATCAGTTTTATTGTAAGAAATCTAATTAATTTGGGAGGCGGGAATGGGTACCGCCGCCCCGGGAACCTTTATTGGATAACCAACACCTCTGCCATAGGTCACCCCAAGTGGTTCGCTACGTTTGGTGATTTAGCAGGGGTGCCCGGGTGCATGGGGTGAGGTTTGTCTAGGTCTTGGAGGCGGATGACCAGGACATACTGAACCCCAGATTCCTACCCACCCCTTAAACCCTTTTCCTTCCCAGAACTCTCCTCTCCTTCCTTTCCTTAAAAAAACCCTCCACACAGCATCCCCAAAGATGACATAGGCCCTGAGGGAAATTATTTTCCTCAGGGCCTCCTGTGTGGAGCTCATGTAAAAAAAAAAAAAAAAAAATCTCCTTTTTTTCTATTTATTTGCTTACAATAATATCAATAAATATGAGATATTTTGGTGCGTAATACATTTATTTATGCGAAATATACAAAGTCGCAGTTTTACTTTACTACAATTCGTTATGCAACACAAAAAACAGAAATGAAAAATGTTTAATAACATTTTTTAGTAACAAAAAACTTGGAATTTGCGAGTTCCCCCTAAGAAGTTCCCTGAGTTCTCGTATCTCTTGCCCGTTTTGCATATGGCGGCCGTCGAAACCGGAAGACCGGCCAATTTACGCGACTCATCCATCCAGTTATATTATATACATCTATGGTTCGGAACAAGGTATAGTCAATAATCATAGACAATTGGGAACCAACAAATAGGAGTGGCTTAGAAAAAAATTGCGAAAAATAGCATACATTTCTATGTATGTATCTACACACATGAGATAGTATTAGTGATCACAAATGTAAATACAATAGATTTGTAAGCTATTAATAGTTAAAAATTCAACCGCCAGATGTCATGACCTAATACAGTTACTTTTTCCGTTCGTTCCTATACGGTTTTCGATTCTAGTGACTTTAAAAACATAAATTTAAAAAAATATCGTTTTTTAATACAATTTTCGATATTGGATATTTTGTATCGAAATATCCATATATCGGATCAAAATATATCGACTAAAAATATCGATATATTGAAATAAAAATATCGATATATCGATACTTTTTCAACAAGCCTATTAGCGAGTATAAATTCCCATTGTATGTAACTTTTATACAATAATAAAAATTAAAAAAATACTATGTCACCAAATCAATTATCATCGCCAATCTACAAACTTTGTGCGAAATTTTAACGAAACTGAATGAATTGGAATAATATTAGACCAACTTTCCATTTTTCCCGAAATACCTGTAATCAAGGGGAATTTACCCCGCATTGTGGGAATATTCCCACGGCATCGGAATTCCCCGGTTCCACTCCTCGATGACGGAATCAATCCAGTATTAGGGCGGCATTTGAGGTCATCGGGGCCCATTCATGATTTGTCACCGTCCAACGACTCCGCGCTATGTGCCAAATAATCTAACTCAGGGATCTCATTTATTTTTAAATGCCGTCCGAGCTACAATGGATGCGAAAATACAACATCAACTTTTATCTGGCGTTGGATGGCATGATTATGTGCATCTTCTTAACGACATGGGCGGGGTTTTCTAGGAATGCGCTGCAAACTGTTCCGGTCGGGTACAATTTAGTCATTATCACAATGATTATTATCAAACAAACCCGATTGTCTATATCTATATCATTTCAAAGCTCTATATCCGAAATTGACGGCCAACAAAACCGAAGCTAGGGATAAATAAAAATCAATACGGGAGGTCGTTATCATTGAAAAGATCAACATTGTTAGGCCTTTCAGGAGACTAAACAAAAATTATGATTACGCCGTTAAACGAATAAACCAACAACATTGTGAAGTCTTCTTACAAAAGCCGACAGCTGACATAGCAGTTTAAAGTATAACCAATAATGATTGTGAACCTAAAATTGTCATTTTCTAAGCAGAAGACAATTTATTTCTACACTAACTGAAGTTCCCGGTATTGCCCGGGCTTTATGCAATTTAGTTTTAGTTTTTCGAAATAAAATGAAGACAGTCATTTTCCTCTTATTTAGGTCGTCATGTGAGTGTGCAGAATTTTATCAGAAATATCAAAATTCTTCAAATTGAGGGGTGGGAAAAGGGGTTGTGGTGGTTTTTGTTTTTTTATAATTACATACGTATTATTATAATAATAAATTCACCTGAAAGCTGTATGTAATAAAATATATTATAATAAAACGAATATAAAACTTTATTCCACTTAATTTTATTTGACCGTAACCGGTTTCAGCTCGTTAGAGCCATCTTCAGATTGGTACTGGACTGGTATCATGAAAATTTCGAAAAAATTATTTCATAATAATAATTCCGAAATTTTCATATGTATTTAGTTTAGACCATTCCTACTCCAATGTAAACATGTGTCTCTTCAAAAACAAAAAAAATCCCTTACTTTATAAATATAATAATGATTTGATAATAAAATTAGGTCATTAGTAATTCACATTACTTGTAAGGTTTTTCCGTACTCAACATTGAAGTGAGCTACAAACACAAGGTAATTAGCCTACTGGAATTATCAAAATATTTAGAAATTCGACAGTCTAAAATGACTTAGCAACAAATACAATTATTATAATTGATTAAAATTCTTGTAGACCACCCCTCTCCCCCTCCCCCATATGTTATGTATTTAAACTGTAGACTAAGAATTATTTGTACCAGTCTGAAGATGGCTCTAACGAGCTGAAACCATTTACGGTCAAATAAGATTAAGTGAAATAATGTTCTATATTCGTTTTATTATAATATATTATAATGGAATTCCACCATGAATTGTCGGTCTCAAAAATTGAAATATTAAAAAGCTGTACTGCAATTAATAAAAACGCTTGAAGAAACAATATTTATAAAAAATTGAGCTTTTCATTAATATCCATAACCAAATACAAATATTTTAAAAAACTTCAGGCCACCTCAGAACAGGAAATCCTAGTGAGGAGGTCTGTGAAAAAAAATGAATCTATACTTATACTATATATTATCAGTCTTACTCATCATCGCAAAATAAGATACAACCTCGGAGTAAGACCGGGTTAGGTGAAATTGTTACTCAACATGGTGGGTTAATCACGCGCATGCGCGTGTTCTTACCGCGTCGCTGTACGGGAGATGTAGTAGCTGTCAGAATTTAAATCACCAGGGTTAACTCAGTACCCCATGCGTTGTAACTGACGAAATGGCGAACTTTTATGAGAATCTTGACGTTTTGAACGGAGCTTTGGCAAATATTGACCGTATTCGCAGCATTCGTGCACCACGGCTACGGAAAAGGTTAAAAAAAAGGTACGATCCATTTGCGGCATTTACGGAAGGAGATTTAAATATAGATTTACCAAAGTCAACCTGAGACGTTTGATTGATTTGGTACGGCCGTATTTGGATGTGAATAATAAAGTGGGTGGCAAAGTATCTACCGATATCCAAGTTCTTTGTGCCATACGATACTGGGGTAGAAACGAGGTGAGATAGTGTTTATAATTGTGTTAGAAACGGTAAACAAACACAGATCAATCTCGCTGAAGCTCCTCGAATAATATCAAATAATATGTTGTATTGACTGATGTTGACGTATGAATAAACATGAAGTTGGCAACACGCCGCAAAATGCTAAATTGACCGCGTTTTCAGCTTTGGAGCAGTGTTGCTACCGTAAAAAAATCATAACAGCTGTCGAGAAACATTATGATGATGAGTAAAGATTTTTACCCTGAGCAGTGTAGGCTTACTCCACTGTGTAGCTACCGCGACGCTACAGAGCCGTGGTACGGTTTCATGATGAGTAAGGCTGTATACATATATGTACAAACCTTGCTATTGAAACTAATAATAAATAAATAAATAAAATAAATTTGAAAATAAGTCTATAAACACCGAAGTAATGATCAAAACAGTTTACCTCTTTCTTTTTAACGGGGTGTTCTCATCAAGTTTAGCTTACGGATATACTAAGGCACTGCTACTTAAAATTCCACCATGTAACGTTATTCTTTTTTTAAGAAACTTTTCGGATTAGGAAGTAGATCTTACTTTTACTCTTTTTAACAAGTAAAACAATTCGCATTTCATTTTCTTAACGACTTTTTTAATCTCCTGGAAATGTTATGTTTTAAAGTTACATTATTCATTTTGAATTTCACGCTCAGTTGGACTTTTACATGTTTATAATATTGTTTAGCACAAAGATCATCTCAATGAGCATAACATCAAAAAAACAAAAAAACGAGTGTGCTTTAGACCACACGATTGAAGTAAAACTTCATTAACTTGAATTGAGAATTTTCCAATTAAAGGAAATCTATCATAATAATGACCCATAACGGTAAAACCAGCTTTAGAGGTTGTTGACAACCTAAAATAACTTGCATGTTTTCTAAATGTGCATACAAGACCAAAAGGTGAACAAAAAAACTTACTTCCAAAAAAAAATTAGGCGCTTGTCCATTTCACTTGAGACAAACATTGGTTTGTGTTTCTCACAAAGCTTAGCCTCCCAAGGCAGAATGGCTAACGATCGGGCACTATATTACAAAAGATTACACAAAGCTACAAATTTGTTACACAATGAACATAAATTGAGGCAATAAGCGAAAGCCGATTGCAAACTTGAATGCGCAAATCCTTCGCTAGCGATTTCCATTTATTAGCACGTTTTCCGCTCAGATTCGCTTTCCGTAGATACTTAGCCCGCACCATGCCTCCGTGACTATTTCATTCATTCATCGAGTCAGTCAAACGCCGATGCAGTCATTTCAGCCTGTTATTTAGAATAGAATAGTCTAACAGCTTCACATGTGTTGTCCATTCAGAGTCCAGTTTGCTATTCGTTCCCGATCACAAAGGCTCTACGTTTGACACACTATCCTTTGAAGCGTTTCGCAATCAGACAGTCAATTTCCAGTACAATCGGTGCAGAAACAAGCAGGGATGTGTCGCCCGTTACGACTGGTTAATTTGAGTGGTCGTATCATGTGAATTTGTTAGTCATATTAAAACTAATGTTTACAAAACACCCAGATGAGTCGATGTAAAGACAGGACTCAACTCACAAATCAACATGAGAAATATGAAATACTGTAAATAATGGATATTTGTATGTATTGTAAATATTATTATGGTTATCATATTGTGATACTGTCTTCAGATTTAAATGTGGAGGGATGTGGTGAACGCATGTCTTAAGGCGCCGTATATCCACTCAAAAAGAAGAAGATTGAGAGATATGTAATTAGGAATGTTGGAGAGAGCGCGCTAATATTTAAAACGATAAAATTGAAGCGAAAAATGTGAAAACGTTTAATAAAACACGACTCGTTTAAAATACATAGAACAAAAAACTTGCGTGGATTGTCTTAAATAGCATTTAATGAAACACTGTGAATTTTTTCATACATATATGACATAATAACTGAAACAAACGTGTTTATAATAATTTTTGGAGTATTCTTTGCAATTTTTTTCTATCGAGGTAATTTCATATAATTTGCGTTTCAGTGCGGGGAATGTCTGGATATTATCTTCAAGAATAACATATTTTTTTAAGAGCTATAAAACTTAAAGTGTTTAAGGTACATATGTAATAAATCGGCAGAAATGGGGTATGCGGCGGCTTAAGGTATGAAAGAGACATGCGTGTATGAATGAACACATGAAAGGGTGTGTTTGTTATCCATTCGTCCTCTTTATCATACAGGCTTCCTTGTAGAACAGTATTGTACAGCTCTCACCATAAACGTAAATAAGATTACCTACGTTTTATTATTGTCTCTCCACGTGAGAAGTAATCTTGGGTATCTGTAAAAGACATATCATCACATATTGGTTTGGCACCATCGTACATCAGCGGTTGAAATAATTATATATACATATAAATTATCAAGTCGAAATAACCATTAGAACGTGTGCTAACTCTCTTCAAACTCCTGGGAGTCTTCGGTAAACTTCCCCCAAGTAGTTCAGTACGATAATTTAAAGAAAATAACACGTACACACATCAAAATATTATTATAAATTATGAACTACTTACTTACTGGTCGGTGCACCATTATCTCTGGTAGTGCTTTATACGACTCAACAATGTATAAATACAAGGGAACTATGTCGCCAGACATTGTGAACCAGGTTAAGGAAGGGTTTTATTAATGCAGATCTTAAAGAGACCGGATTTTTTTTATTTTTTTTTATTTATTTATTAAGTTAAAAGAAATATAATATTTCGCTTTCTTAACTTAAGTACAGAGCATATATGGTACAGGTGTAGTAGTAATATTTTTAATTTTGTTCCAACATCTTAAGTTTAAATAGTTTTTTTTAAAGGTTTTTATATTCTTTTCTGCTTTAAGGTTATCTGGAAGGAGATTATATATGTGAACTCCCTCGTGGCCAATACTTTTCTTGCCACTTTCAGTCTTGACAGTATTTGTATACAATTTATTGTGTTGTCTAGTATAATGTTCGTGTACTTGTGATGTTTTTATAAATGTTGTGTTTGTGTGTATAAGTCCATTTTGTATTTTGTAGATTAAAAGACATATGTTATATTCATACAATGTTCTTATTTTAAAAAGATTCATTTCCTTGTATAGTTTTTTTGTGGGAGTGTCTGGGTTATAGTTGAAGAGCTTTTTAATAACTTTGTTTTGTATTATTTGTAATTCGTTTAAGTACGGAATGTATGTGCTTCCCCATATTTCTATTAAATAATTTAGGTGGGACTGTATTAAGCTAAAGTATAAGCCTCTCTTTACCTCTGTTGGTAGAAGATGAGCAATTCTACCAAATACACCAAATTTAAATTAATTATTACAACTAAATTAAAATTAAATGATTAAATGAAGGATGAAATTCAGATGCCGATAGCTTGTAAAAACGAGTCGAAGAAACCACCCGTTAAAATGAAACCAACGTCAACTACGAGGGCTGTCCGTAAAATTAGGTCTCCAAGGTGCTGCAGTCGCAAAAAACGATTCTCCGCGCAATCTGCGTAACTCGCACCTGGCGGGTGCGGCGAGTGGAAGCTCCATCGCGAACGGCTACCACACCGAGACTAAGCGTCACATAGGGTGCATCGTGGTGAGCATTTGGCAAGGGGAAACCAGGCTACACGCCAGTGTTAAAATATTGCGCGTAAAATCGTTTTTAGCGACTGCAGCACCTTGGAGACCTTATTTTACGTACATTATGAGCGGGTGTTCCGCAAAATATGTACTATTGGCAATCCTGAATACCTAGCAAATTAGCAAATGGACAAACCCCCAATGACCGAAAGGTGAGGAATTGCTAAATAATTTTTACGGCGATCTACGAATTAATAGAAAAATTTACGGTCGTATCATGAGAGACGTGATCACGTAAGAGCGGCCGGATCACAGTAATGGTCGTAACCATACGGGTACGGTTCCACCAGTCACTAGCGAGTCTCTTTTCAACTGTCATTTACGTAATTTTAATTATGTTGGCAAAATACAACAAAGGACGGGTGATAGAGTCAATAATGGTAGGGATTTTCTTCACACGGTGCACTAAGTGCTTTGAAAAGCAAGCTGCTCAGAAAATCGATCATTGAAGGCGCAATATTTAGAATTATAACATTGCTTGAAACTAACAAAAAAAATACAAACTTTGATATCAAATTCTCACAGGAGGCCCCGAGGAAAAAAAATTCTCTCGGGGCCCTTGTCATCTTTGGAGATGCTGTGTAGAGAGAGAGTCTTTTTGTGTAAACGAAGGATTGAACTGGGGTCTTGAAGAGACCCTTCAAGAGATACTTCAAACCTATACCGCATTCTATATTTTTGTGGTATTTTCGTTTGTCTCTGATTTAATGGTGGCGGATTCTTAAACTACACATGGTGTTAAGGGAGATACTTGACTTATTTTTACATTAGCTCCACACAGATGTCATGTGTCGTCTTAGGGAGCTGTGTGGAGGGTCTTTTTAAGGAAGGGAAGGATAAGAAGTCTGGGAAGGAAAAAGGTATGAGGGGTAGGTAGGAATCTGGGATCTGTGTGTCCAGGAGTGACGGTATATGAATCAATCCCTCCGACTGCGGTACAATGCGACGGGCCAAGAGAGTCCGGCTGGAAAGATCAAAAGGCCTCCCTCAACCAGTCTCTCTCTAACCGGCCCGTCTCGCAGCAGGTGGGCAGACGCATCCGCCGCAAAGACCCGGAAAAATTTCACCCCATGAACCCAGGCACCCCTGCTAGGTCATCAAACGTAGCGCACTTTAACCAGTGATTCTTGACTTTATTTGGAGTTAAAAATTTAAATGCAATTTTAGTCTCCGGTGACCTTTTCGATTAGGTTTTATTCAATTTTTTTTCATCAAAATCCATTTTCAACAAAAAAAAATTCTTCTGCATATTGTCACTGGTCACTCAATCGAGTAACCGCCCAACCTCTTACCCGCCCCAAATGTTCAAAACCTAATATTTTTTATGTTTTTGCAGAAAAAAAATCTCATCGGAGACCAAAATTTCTTTTGCAGTATTACTCCAAAATATGACAGGATCAATGGATAAAGTGCGTCGCTTAATATCCTGTATAATATAATATTGGCAGTTGTACGCACATAATAATGTGAACGTTAATTGATTCGTTCGTTCCTTGCTAAAAATAATTGGCAAATGCTTAAACTAAACTACTTACGTTTTTTAAATTTTACATAACTGATAAGCCACCAAAATTAAAAACACTTTTATTAGTAAGGCCCACAGAACACGTCGATTTGCGATTGGATAAAATTGAGGTTGAAGTCACCAATTCCACATTTACCCACGAAAGTACTACTTTAAGAGTGTTCACTTTTCAAAGCAAACCCCGTTCTCGTAAGAGTTCATCCGATTTTTTGAGGCACCATGAAAAGTCAAAGTTTATTGTGTCCAGAGCGACCACTTCCTAGAGAAAATCGTGATCAAATATTTATTTGATTCACTTAAAAGGGTACGTTCAATCCCAACCCAGAGATGTTTCCACAGGACTTACTAACTGTGGGCCGAGAATGGTTATTTGATTTAAAATCACAACTAGCACAATAAGATACGAGTGTGCTGAAGTAGAAATTTTCGTCGAAAGTTTGTACACAGTTTTAGAAAAAATGTTCCGTTCTGAAGTATATGCTACAATATTATTTGTTAGGCTAATTGAAATAGAACGTTTTATGTATGTATATCTTGTGTTCCTCTTTGTATTATGCGTCATTTGAGTAAGAGGCCCCTAATGCCCCTAAGGCCTCTAAGGAGAGTAGGCTAATTTGTTCGCTTTTCGGAACAACTCGTATAGGTCTCATAGAAATCGTACTGTCTCCCTTAATACTATGGTTAAAAATATGATCTAATCGGTGTTAGAAAGAAAAAATAACAAAAAAGTTAACAAAAAATTATTAAAATGTACACCTTTACGAAACCAAAGTTTACGACTGCAATATGAAAAAAAAATTATGAAACTTTGGGAATTTTTTATAAATTATTTTTACGTGAAATGTTGACCATAACGTTTATAATACATTTGCTTAAAAAAATATGTGTGTTTTTTCGTTTTTAGTAATTTTCACAACACGTTCAAAAATTTTTGTAACATATCTATTTCATGAGCAGGTACTGCTCAAAATAGGTACCGTTTATTGTCTATGCTTTATTTATTTTTCTTTTTTTTTTAACTTTGTTGGTTGGCGAAACTGCAACGAGACCGGAAACGTGATTCGAGGAAAGATGGCGGCGGACATCACGTAATTTTTTGAGGCGGGAGGAGATTTTTGAGGAGAAGTTTGGTTGTAAAAAGA
Source organism: Limnephilus marmoratus (assembly GCA_917880885.1). Taxonomy (NCBI): domain Eukaryota; kingdom Metazoa; phylum Arthropoda; class Insecta; order Trichoptera; family Limnephilidae; genus Limnephilus; species Limnephilus marmoratus. The sequence goes on along the minus strand of OU862924.1, from coordinate 48,711,101 downwards.
TTCTAGTGCAATGTAGCCTAGAAAGTTATTTATTTTTCGTTCTGTGAGTGTGGGACGACTTAAATGGCATAGAAGCCTTATTTTTTTGTTGAATTCCTCGCCGGATGCCGGGAGATTGCTGTATCCGCATGCGGAAGAAAATTTAAACGGTAATCAACGGGGATGTATTGATTACTTGGCTGTTCCTTGGCCGGTGGGATTTTTACACGCCGCTTGATGGGTGTAGATCCGCCGTGTGCCTGATTGTTGGGTGGAATCCCTTTAAATGAAGCAGCTTTGCGACTCTTGAAGACTGCGCCGACGTTGCTGTTCCTTGGCCGGTGGGATTTTTACACGCCGCTTGATGGGTGTAGATCCGCCGTGTGCCTGATTGTTGGGTGGAATCCCTTTAAATGAAGCAGCTTTGCGACTCTTGAAGACTGCGCCGACGTTGCTGTTCCTTGGCCGGTGGGATTTTTACACGCCGCTTGATGGGTGTAGATCAGCTGTGGATTTCCTTGAAACTGGTGGCCCCATGACGTGCTGGACGGTGTCTAGGGGTTGGCTGTCGTCGTTTGCAGGAGTGTCACGACTATCACGGCGACGGGACGTGTGCGGAATTAATAATTAAACGTAATTAGCTGACTCTCTCTTTCTACCACAGTTAATGGTTGCTCAAGGTATTTATGTATTGTTTACTTTTCCTTGGTTCAATTTTTCTCTTGCAAAATGCAATAAACTTAACATTAATTTTCACTAGTAAAACCAGCGTTTTTTATATGCATGACCTCAAAATCCTTTTCTCCACTATCCTGCGAAGGAGATCTTCTTGCTCTGGGAAGACAGCGGTCGGATGACAAAAGGTATAGGTACTACCTACACTAAATGCTATTACCTTAAATAATAATTCACATTACATTTGAATTCACATTACATTTTGTTTATTAAGAATTATAAAATTTGAAAACATCACCTACCAAAAACAGTTTTTAATTTCCGGACGCGTTCATAAATATTCATTTTTTTTGGATTTTATTGCTTGGACTAGTGTTCGTTATCTAACGTCTACACTAGTGTCAAAATGCAGAGAGGAAATTGGGGAATACGTTTGTATGGGAAAAAACGCCGCCCGGTTTCCTATTAAGTCAGAATATCTGTAAGAACGCAATATAAATAATAACATGCTGGTTCGATTCCATAACATTTCAAATGACTCATTTTATGTGTTATTCCGGATAGACTTAATTAAGTACCTACTTCCTAAAATATTAATTGGATTCCTTGGAATTGTCTTATAAGACCTTGTTCTTGTGGTACCTACTTAATCAAAATGACCTCAATCGCATTTCTGCACATATTTTATTCCATCCAAAACTTATTCCGACTTGATTTTGACATGTACTCACCTAAAGTAACTAAAAGGTTTTTAAATTTAAAAAAAACATTTTGGTTTTAAACCACTAACTAAAATTTATTCGTCAACCCTTTTCACTTAGCTTAAGCTTCATCGGGGTAACTATTATTTAAAGTAATCGAAAATAGGGGTGACCGGATAACTTAGAATAACTTAGATAAATAGAATCAATCCAACTCAACATCTCATTTGAAAGGTCGTTAAAGGTGATAAAAAAGTGTTTAATTAAATAGGTTACGTAAGGTTAGGTTATAGGCTATTTTTCATTGTTTTTTACAAAACTTTTAGTGTCTTTTCAAAGAGGTGTTAAGTTGTTTCTGAGTTGTCATGGTGCCGAATATCCACAGAGTGATATACTTATTTGTAGACAAAGAGGGCCAAAACCCTCTATATTTAATTCATTATACAGAGAATAAAGATAAATTTATGGTTTGGTAAATTAGCGATTTAAAACAAAGTGCTTGTTTCATTTAACAATCTTAATACATAAAACAAAGTCGGGTTAGTTACACCATTTATAACTCGAGAACGGCCAGACCGATTTTCATGATCTTTGATTTGTTGGATTTGTCTCCGCCCCAAATAGCAGAATAGCTATTTAAACATCGCAAACATTCACGAAAAAAATAATTATGATGAAAATTCCTTTCCTCATACATTTCGTATGGAACGAATTCTCATATTTTGAAAGAGCTGCAGGAATATTGTGAATAGTATAATATTGAGTAGTGAGTGAATTCCAAAAATTCAAAAACGTCAAATGTCCCTCTTTCGTACACACGAAATGTCAACATTCGAAAATGGGACAAATGATGAACGTATGTATGCACCCCTCCAAAGGAAAAATAATACAATCTTTTTAATATTATAAACGCGTATGTTTGAATGGATGTATGTGTGTTTGTAACTCTTTCATGCAAAAACTACTGAAAGGATTTTAATGAAACTTTACAATAATATAGCTCAGACATCAGAATAACATATAGGCTATATTTAATAGTAAGCTCTGGCGTTATGAAATTTATATAAATGAAAATGTGTGTATTTCATGTATTTTAGTGGCAGGGAGGAACGGCACGGGGAAGGGGAACGGGGAAGGTGGGGTTCGCGGAGAGCGAAGAGACGAGGGAGGGGGAAGACGGGGAAGGTTGAAGGGAACGGGGTCACACAGGAAAGGATATGCAGGGAGAATCAATTTATTTATTTGAATGGCTTTGCAACGCATGCCGGGGACCAGCTAGTTATGTGATAAAACATAAAGTGATTGCTTTCTACGAAAACACGAAAGATTTTAATTCTTTGGATTAGATGATATTCAATAACTAAAATAGGCAGGTCTTTCATTTATTAAATTGTTACCCAATCACATCAAATTCAAACTGCTATTTGAAGGTTTCGGTTTAGTGAAGGTACTTGTTGATTAAACTATTCAATAGCTATTATCTCTGAATGTTTTAATGAAACCTGAAAAGGTTCTGTTTTCTTGAGAGTAAACAGTATCTTAATGACATTTTTTTCATATTTTTTTTTACATCAATTCTGAAAACGTTTATCGGAGAGGTTGTTATGTGTAATACGGTTTGAGAAACCCATCGGACCACTCAACTTTATCAAATGGGTCCGAGAAGATAGCATGTTTTTCTCCAACAAGTGCTGTGTCCACTGTCCACTGACTGCGCACGTTGTATCTCATTTAATGTGAAATCCATTAAGACTTTACCAATTGTTTATTGTTCTTGCTTTATATTAAGTTAATCTGTTGGATTAATCCATTAACACATATGGTAGTTATAATAATAAGAGTCGCAAAGCTTTACGATGAAACACCTCAGGTTGTTTCCAAACCAGTGGTTATTCTTGAAACCCTATAAAACTGTATAATTTTGATTTTATTGTAATAACTGTTATTAATAACTTTTTAAGGTTATGCCCATCAATGTAATATATTATTGAGGAAGATAATACTAATAAATGCAACATAACAAGACCCAGAAAAATAATAATGTAACGGACGCAACAAAAATGACGTAAAATAAAATTAGGTCCCAATAACCAAGTTAGTTAAGAGGGTCTAACCAGCCAGCGGACGAAAATCCACATTTCGTCGAAAGTTGTTCTTACGATCGTGCAGGGCGGTTACAATGAGAAAGATTAATTATTCTCCGTACCAGCTTTTTAAAATTATAACTCAATATCGAATTTATTTCAATTCAAATTAGCTTTAATTTATACCTTCATCCAAAAATGCTGAAAGGCGTGATGATAAAACTATTAAAATAATGTACTTTTTGTAGTTATTTTTTGATAATAAGTATTTATCATTTTTCAATAATGTCTAAATTTAATAAGAATGTTAAAAAATCTGAAATAAATTAGTTTGTAAGTGCGCAAATAAATACACAAATGGACCAATTTTCGTCAAGAAACACATGTACGTACATATTTTTTAATGATTTTATTGAAACTAAAATTAAAATTCTAAAACATGCGTTTGCTAGATAATGTATTGATTTATTTTACTGCATGATTATATTATTTGAAATGGGTGTGGTATAATACAAAATCTTTTTTGAAAATTTAACAAATCTGCCAACGACCTATGGAATAACCTTATTATACTAAAAATTAAAAATTTTTCTCAAAATTTATTACATGCGAATGCTAGATAAAAGAACAATCTTTCGAAATCAATTTATAATTTTTTGTGGAAAAGAGTCAATACGTCTAAAATCTGATTTGAAAATGACATATTTCTGGTTTTCTCTGGTAATGCCCTCTTAAGGCGTTACGCGGTGACACGATGAAATATAGTTCCTGGGTTCTATTCCCAGTTGCGACCGTTACCTTTTTATTTTTGTGTGTCTTGTTTTGGTTCTATTTCGTTTAGATTTATTAGTATTATCTTCTTCTTCAGTGATATAATATAATTATAATTTTTAATTGATAAACTATTATGCATAGCACAAAGGGTAATTATTATTATAATAATTGTTACCATTTGTGCTATGCATAAAAATCTTATCTTAAACGTTAGTTTATCAATTAAAAATAATAATTAATATTTGACAAGTTAAAGTATTTCACCAAAAAATGTAGACATAATTTGTCTCGACACCACCTAGCGAGAGATTTAGCACTAACAATGCCTCTCTCACAAAAATAAAGTTGGTTGTTTTAGGGTGGAAAAATGTAATAATCAGTAATTGTTGAATGAAACACCAGTATATATTGAATTATTTGGCGTGTATTAGATAAGCCGCCATAGATCAGTGGTGAGAGCACCTGACCGGCAATCAGAAGGACACGGGTTCAAGTCCCGTTGGCGTCATGTATCTTTTCTCGGAAGATTTTTTCAATGTAGATGAGTGTTTCAGGCTGATAATTATTGATTACAATAATTGATATAATATAATTTCGATCATGATGTGAGTATATACAGTGACATTCTATTGAACTTGACTGCTATTGATATATTGTAGTGAAATCAAGCTTAGGGGTCTGAATGGTTAAAAAATAAATTCCTATATAATTTTTATAATTCTAAGTAGGTAGGTTAGGTACATGTAATGAATTTAAGCTGCCGTTCTTCAAATAGATGGTGGTGTGTTGCGCACGGTATAAAATATATAATTTATTATCGTCTAAACAAAAATTATTTGCGTAGAAACCAGTTACTTTCTTTCTACATCCGCATTCCCACCCAAAGCAAAGTTCAATGAATATACAGTTTGAAATACAACCCTACAAAAATGGACATTTTGTGTATGGATGTATTCGACAGAAATGGTCAGCTGAGGGAACTCCACTCTACAATAAGAAACTCCAGTGAAAAATATTATGGCTTTAAAAAAATATGTTCATATAGACCAATAAACGCTGATTTATTTATTTATTTATTTTTACGTTAACTCCACGCAGGAGGCCCTGAGGAAAATAATTTCCCTCAGGGCCTATGTCATCTGGGATGCTGTGTGGAGGGTCTTTTTGAGGAGAGGAAGGAATGAACATTGGTCTTGAAGAGACCCATGTTGTAGGAAGGAGGAAACACAGAGGCCGGCAAATCATTCCACAGGCGAGCTGTTGAACACAAGAACGAGTCGAAGAAACGACCCGTTCTCATGTGGCAAATGTCAACCGTGTACAAATGTTGGGCACGCGTTTGGCGTGTTTCCCGACTACGCACCGGTGCCGAAGGGATCAATGATGCTAGTTCCTCGGAGCATCTTCCATTGTAATACCGGTAGAACAAGGATAGCATTCCCACCCGACGCCTGTGATCTAAAGATTGCAATCCGTCTGTTAAGATGGGAGTATCTATCAAACGGACCGCCCGTTTCTGCAGAGTCGAGGGTATTTTTCAGGTATTTTGGAGCTCCAGACCAGAGGTGGCTGCCAAATTCAACCGTGGGGCGCACTTGTGATTTGTACAGGGTTAGCAGTTGTGTACTATTAAAGTATCTGCGGGCCCTGTACAGTACGCCCAGTTAGATTCTGAATATATAAGTTTAATTTCATAATATTAAACGTAGAGTTCTTAAAAAATTATTAAAAAGTGCATTTTTAAACCTCTCGTCAAAACACACTGTAAAGTTGGTATTACTGAATGGTTAGTGCTGACGTCACGCGTCACCAGTCATTGTATTGAAATCTTTGATTATGTAGGTAGGACGTAAGCCATCAGTATTAACAACATTTCATGTTATTCGTTATTTCATACTGTTTATAGAGATTTAGTTGTTGTGTTTATTGAAACAATTTTAAGCCTAAATAATTCAGTATCAAAAATAGAGGTATCTCTATTAGTTTATCTCTATTATTTAAAATATTGAAAAACTACTGCACAAAAAAATAATAATGTTACTTCCAGGGAGAATGCTTCGAATAACGCTATTCAAAATGGCGGCACTTGATCAGCTGATTGCCCAATCCTATAGTTATTTTTCAGGAGTGATGACGTCACATGATTCACCGTACATACGGTGGTCTAAAGGTGCGATTCCGTGCCACGCGGCAGACGGCAGACGGCGACAGCAGACGGCGTCTGCAGTGCCGCCCGACGGCAGACGGCACTACTTAACTCTATGCACTTGTATTGGACCGTTTCCGACACACCACTACAAGTGCCGCGCGGCACTTGCTGTCGATGACTGACGCGTGGCGGCAGACGGCACTCGGGTGCAAACTTAGTACTGCCGTCGACTTCAGACACAATGGACGTGTTGACAGACGGAGAAAGCGAGAGTCTTATTAATTTGGTGTCTAAAAATTCGTGCAGGACAGGTTTTTTCACAAAATTTGAAAGATTCATAAAAATTCAAAGTTAATTTTCAAGTTCTGTTATTATTTCTATGTCATTAATGTCAAGAATAATTTTTCTTCTGACGATATTGTGTTTCGCTTTGTTTTTGGAGCAAGATCATTGTAAAATTAAAGAGATTACAAAATTAAACTGTTTTTTATTTAAACTACAATAACTTCTGAAAATGTCTTCACTCTCATTTAGATGTCTTTTTATCAAAGTTTCATAAGCGCCTTCTTCCAGTCTATTTAAGTACATTGGCAGTATAGGCTTTCTACTTGAGTAATAATACAATAATAAATCATCGTCGTCTTCTTCTTCTTGCAATAAAACTTGCAGCATTTTATTATTTTAAATGGAAGACACAACCGTCGGCAGTACGCAGCGGACGCAACTGCAGTGCCGTCAATGCCGTCAATGCCGTCGACTTTGGAACCTGCGCGTTAGTGCCGCTTGCCGTCGGCGGCACTGCAGTCGCCGTCTGCTGTTGCCGTCTGCCGACTGCCGCGTGGCACGGAATCGCACCTTTAGGGGGATCTTGAAAAATTAAAACTTTGACAATTATTTTAATTATTAAAACTAACTCTAAAAATAAAAATAAAAATGCCGTTATTTAAGTTAGAATTCATTAAAAAAAATTAGAAAATGGGACTGGAGTTCTCTATTAGAGAAATCCCCCGAGTGAAAGAAACAGACAACAAGTTTAGTGATACTTACCATACTAAAAGTCTACTTATTTAAAGTTGGAAGTGGCACGCCAAAGGAGTGTAGATAGGCTAAGCTTTTTATCAGCTGTTCTTGACTTTATACTTATAAATAGTATGTTGGGGTCTTAAAATTTGCGCAAACGAATATTGATTATTATTCAGACTTTATGTCCGGGTTAAATCTTCCCCACAAGAAAAACTAAACCCTTTCACACACTTTACCACAAATGATCATCTAGTCAATTCACACTATGCAAGCTCTATATAAGTATAATCAGGGCCGGATTAACCATGTCGGGGCCCCTAGGCAACGCACGTCTCGGGGCCCCCCTTACCAATGGTGGACTAACGGGGGGTGGAGGGGGGGGGGGGTTGAAGGGGCCTCCAAACGCCTCCTTGTTCCCTTGATCAAATCCTTAACAAAAATTTAAGGGGGGGGGTAGGTAAGGTTTTAAAACTTTTTTTTTTTTCTGAATGTAAAACATGTCAGTATATTGAGTATTGTGTCAAAATTTCAAATAAATCGGAGCAAAACTAACAAAGGTACAGCGTTTCAAGCGACCGGCCCTCAAGCTCGATTCAAGTACCTACGACTCGAGTATAAAAATTTGTAAATCGGTTTTCTCGCAAACAATATTTCTGAAGTTTGTGAACATCATAACTATCATAACTCAAAATCTTGACTTGACTTGACTTAACCGATGCGATGAGTTTTTTTAATTTTATAATTTTTATAGTTTTTTTAATTTTATAATTTACCATTTTATAATAACAAATTCACCGAAATTTTTTAGCGAAAATCGCGTTTTTCGCTTCAAAATGCTGCCAAAAATAAAAAATAAATCGAAAAAAACTCCCTCTGACTACCTAGGTTATGATGTTCACAAACTTCAGAAATATTGTTTGCGAGAAAACCGATTTACAATTTTTTATACTCGAAATATCCTTGAATACTATCATAACTCAAAATCTTGACTTGACTTGACTTGACCGAAGCGATGAATTTTTTTTACCATTTTATAATAACAAATTCACCGAAATTTTTTAGCGAAAATCGCGTTTTTCACTTCAAATGCTGCCAAAAAAAAAATCGAAAAAAAAACTCCTTCTGACTACCTAGGAAAACGTATTACGTTATTGGTGCATGCAAATCGAATCTTTAGTTTTTTTTAATATGTTGTCAACCAGGTTGAAAAACGTGTTAAAAAACTTTCGAGAAAAACGCTTTCAAAGTTTTGCTGAGGATAATTCAACATACAAACTGTTTAAAACGAACAAATAGAAGGAAAGAAAAGTAAAATACAACTATGATTATTATTTGTTTTAATTATAGACTTTTTATTTATTATTTGTGCATGATGTGAACATTAGTTATTTATTGGGTTATAAGCTAATTATTATTATAATTTGTTGTTTTCTTTAATGCGTGTACCTAATGTTCTCAACCTGTAAATGTTTCTAATAAAAAAATGAAAACATCTTGAAAACTGACTTTTTCCGAAACTTCGTTGCTCACTAATTGAAGTAAGTCAGTTTGTCCCGGGACGCGGGGCCCCTAGCCGATGCGGGGCCCCTAGGCAGTTGCCTACTCTGCCTTAGGGATAATCCGGTACTGAGTATAATAAATACAAAACAATACAAGAACATCATGTCAACCTACCAGAGGCCAAATGGGAAAATAACTCACCGACTCCAGATATTTTCATATCAGAGGGTTCGGCTCGGTAGAACTCCTAATTGGACCTATAAATCCTACTGATCCCTCAATATAAACATTTAAAAAATCTTTTGATTTTTGATTTTTATATATAAATTCTTTGACAAATCTAATATGCCTAAATTTTGAACGAGAGAGCTAGGAACAATGCCAGTAGCCGAAATAACAAAAGGTAATATTTTTATAGTCTGAGAATGCCAAATTATTTTAATCTCATTTCATAAATCTGTATATTTTCTTACTTTTTCAGAAACAATTTACAATTTGGGAGGCGGGTATGGGTACCGCCGCCCCGGGAACCATTTATTGGACAACCAACACCCCTGCCACTGATCACCCCAAGTGGTTCGCTACGTTTGGTGACTTAGCAGGGGTACCCGGGTTCATGGGATGAGGTTTGTCTAGATGGAGGAGACTGATTGAGGCAGGCCGTTTGACCTCTCCAGCCTGATTCTCTCGACCTTTCGCCTTGCACCGCAGTGTGAGGAATAGATTCATACGTCCGTCGCCCCTGGCCACACTGACCCCCAGATTCCTACCCACCCCTCATACCTTTTTCCTTCCCATATCTTCTTCTCCTACATTTCCCTTAAAAAACCCTCCACACAGCATCCTCAAAGATGACATAGGACCTGAGGGAAATTGTTTTCCTCGGTGCCTCCTGTGTGGAGCTAATATAAAAAAAAGAAACAGATTTCTGAATATTGCTGGGATTTGGATCAATGATATACCTAAGTTATTTTTTTTAAATTTTGTCATGTAAAACTATATCGGGTCTATTATGACTAATTGTTCTGTCTGTAGTTCTATCATAATATATTTTATAAAATTAATTTCCTAAAAATGAATTTGGTTTATATTCATAATATGGCACTATATTACGGCAGTCGATCAAGTTATGTGTAATTACCAAACTTTGGTGAATTATTTAAAAAAAATATTTATTATTTTTAAGAAACCACCATTTTCAAATTAACCTTTCAGGCCGCGGGGCTATTTTGTCAGAAGGTCAAAATATTTACGTTTTGCAATAAAATCCAAATAATGATTCTGAACGCATCCGAAAACTAAAAACTATTTTGGAAAATTCAAAACGTTATCGTCAACTTACTTTTTGTCGTTACGTGTAAAAATAATTAATAAAAAAAATCACTAAGTTTCATAACTGTTTTTCTGCGATCGGAAACTTTGGTTTCATAAAAGTTAACATTTTGAGTTGTATTTTTTCTTTCTAGATCATAATTTCAAACCGTGATAGTAAGGGAGACACAACAATTTCTATGAGATCTATATGCGTTGTTCCGAAAAGCTTACAAATTAGCCTGTGAGTGGTTAAGTATTTTTTACCACCGACTACTTTTAACTTTAACTTTAAGTTGCTTTTGTGCACACCAATCTACATTTATAAAGTTCTTTGGCTTTCCAAATACCTAAATCTGAAATGAAACAATGTTTAAAGTTTGATGTATACGTGATCTATTGTTTATCCAACTTGAGTAATCAAGTTATGAATTCGTTCAAACAATGACACAATAAACACAATATTACAAAACGTCCATAATAGCTAATGTACTTCAAACAAAATTGATACCCTAAAAATAAAATAAATTTTCTGAAATTCGAGATATTTCCTAATTCCCATAAAAATATAAATTTCTAACCACAAAAAATTCTTATTTTTTTTTGTAAACTTTATGAGTAAAATCTCAAATTATAATATTTAATTAAATGAAGACAATATTAGCGAAACTCAACCGAAAATCTGAGACAGAAAAATCAGAAAAGATATTGGCTCCGCTGGGACTCGAACCCAGGACCCTTTGCTTACATGGCAAGAGCTCTACCGATTGAGCTACGGAACCCATATGAAATTCGGTCACTTTTAACCTTTTTTCTTAACGCACAGCTGCTATCATACTTCGACTAAGAACTACCAACATTATCTTCATTTTCTTAACGCACGTATTATTGATATCTTTATATATGATTGCATCGAGTTGAATCTTGCATCGAGTTGAATCTTGCAATCATATTTAAAGATAGCAGCCAATAACTGCTAACATCTGTAAAATAGAGTACAAATAGACAGAATTACCATCTCACGTATGTCCTTACCCTTATTAAAGAACTTAAAATAGTAAAATCCTATATGTATAATATAACTTCCTATACAGACTCGAAAGGATTTACTACTTTATTCATCTCTTCCTTCACCTATATAATGCTCTCTTTATGATATTAACCCTCAATCTTAATCATCTTTCTATTTGAATTGTATAAATCAGTATGTATCTTACCTTAAATATTCTCATGTTGTAATTAAATATTCTTATGTATGATACTCATTTATGTACCTCTACGCCTGTCTCAACACAGGTATTCCCTAGTGAGACAGGCATCGAATAATGTTATGTAAACATACCTTTTATAGATAAATAAATAAATAAATAAATAATATGTGCGTTAAGAAAACGAAGATAATGTTAGTAGTTCTTGTCGAAGTATGATAGCAGCCAATAATACGTGCGTTAAGAAAATGAAGATAATGTGAAGATATGATTACCTTAACACGGGCCTAGTATGGTAATCAAGATAAAAACATAAAAGTGTAGATACTTTAAAAAATTGTATGAAATAATAAAAAATAAAAAAAATGTTGGTAGTTCTTAGTCGAAGTATGATACGGTCAAAAATACAAAAAAATCTCCTTTCAATGAACATTACTTATATAGATATAATAATTATGCTTTCAGCTTTTTCAAATCTTGAAAAATAATGTAGGAAGGTAGGTATTGTTGTTCCATGTGAAAAAGTAAACGCGTTTTACATTATAAATTTTATGGTTATTCCTCTGAAAAGTCTAGAAAAATACTATACAAATTAATTCTCTGGGTAAAATTCACATTACGGATAGAATGATATATACGCAGGTAATTTTAAAGGAGAATACAAGGAAAATTTCATCTAAATCAAATGCGTGAGTTCTTGTTATGTTGGTCAAAGATAAAAATAAATCTCGAAAGGTATTCGCTAAGATAAGCGCAGGAAACATATGTTCAAGGTTGGAGCGCGATAAGGAAACGTTGAACCGAACTACACACAATACCTTAACATAATACAGTAATATACATACATTCATACAGCCAGCCACAACAGCACCCACTTGTTACCTCTGTCTCTGTCCACGTGATGTAATGCGAGTACTTTGGACGAGGTATAAGTGCTAATAAGGAAATTTAGTGAAAAATATTATGTCTTAAAAATATACATTCACGTAGATCAACAAACGCTGATTCTTAATATAATTTTTTCTAAATAAAATTAGAAACATGTTTCAGGCTCAAGTAATTTATTAATATTATTTACCACATTCTGTTAACAATCAAATTACAAATCTAAGTACAAACCGAAAACCTGTAATAGAAGTTATAGTCAATATATTTGTCCGTAAACCAGCATTATCAAGATGATGACCATCATTAGCTCTAACGACAGGAGCGTTTAACTATGCAGATTTCCTCGATGACTGCGAAAATGCTAAAGGGATTAGTTCACAATTACAAAACTTTACATGAGATGAAAAACCCAACATAATTACACAGTTGGGCCATTGTTACGTTAAAAATGTAAAGAAAACAAATATTTTTAAATAACTAACGCGAGTTTTAATAATCTTAATAAAAAAATGAATGTTTCTTTCCGTGTTTGTCCCTAAACCATTAATCCGATTACGATGAAACTTTGCCGAGTTGTTGTGCGCACGCACGCGATGTTTTCTATATATAGTGGTGAGCTCTGGCGTTATCAAATTATTTCCTATACTATTCATCCGATTGCGATAAATCTTTGGTCAGTTGTGCACGCCTGCGAAGGTTTCTATGTATACTGGTGTGCTTTGGCATTTTTAAATTTGAATAAACAAATTGCAATAGATGGCATGCGAGTTGTTTAAAACCTGAATTTACTGGGACTGAATATAAGGAACGCGGGAGGGGGAGGGAAACGCGGAAGAGGGGTTCGTGGAACGAGGATGCGGGAGAAGGGAGAGTGAAAGCGGGAAAGGTGGAGGGAGAACGCATGAGGGGAAGGGGAGAAGGAAGAGGACGAATGGGAAAGGACACGCAGGGCGAAACTATTTATTTCTTTAATGGCATTGCATCGCATGCCGGTAACCCGCTAATTCATTAATATAATAAAAAGCAGACACAATTAGAGAGTTTCCCCATTTGGAAAATTGAGAAAATAATGTAATTTTTTCCACGTTGCGGCACAGAAAAATACACTACAATTTGACAGGCAATATCACAATTTTTAGGAGCCGTCTGGCTTGGCTTAGTATAAATTCACCTAGTTTTCCTTATGGCGGTTAAATTATAACATAGATACGTAACAAAATAGACCACAAAGAAAATGGTTTTACCACCGAAAAATGAGGTGGCTTTGTAAATTTTCAATGTGTTTTTGGCAGATATGTCCTCTCCATCTTTATAATTACTTAGTGTTTGGGTTTACCTGAGCTGGTCACCAATATCTACATAATAATACGCGGAGGTGGGTTAATAGTTTACTCGCTTATCTTTGCAGTCATGTACCTGTGTGGAATTCAAATGTAAACACAAGTCCCTTTATGCTGGAAATGTGTACCTGTACGTTGTTTGGATCCTAGGAAGGAGTTTTACGTTCAAAATACTACTCGACCTGCTCGTGCTAAAGTATATATTAGATATATATTTTGTATTGAAGCATTGTACATTGTAGTGTGTTTACACAGTAACGATAATATTTAATCAAGTTCTGAGACAAGTGTGAAGACGCGTACGTTAATAGTATTACAAGTCGTGGAGTACAGACATAGTTTAACGAATCCAAAAATTATTCAAATTTGTCAAATTCAATACCATCATTATATTATCGGATTACTACTTTATACTACTTATAATATCCTTTACAATTACATTTTACTGTTCTAGGTTACAAGCTGACCCGGAAAACGTTGGTCTGGCATATAAATTATTTCTGATGAATATTTTGATTGAAAAAATAACAAATGTATTGTAAGTGTGTGGGGATCGGATCTTTGACAGAAAGAAGAATGGAGCGCTGTAGACGATAACCGCTGATAAAAAAAAAATGGGATTGGAGAAGTGGGTTAGAGGAAAGTGATAGCGGGTAAGGTGGAAGGGGAGCGCGGGAGTAGCATTGCAATGCTTGCCGGGAACTCGCTGGTCCAATATATTTTTATTTGCCTATTATTAATGAATTAATTATTAAATAATTATCGGCTTTGATTGCTGAAATATGGTAGCATCAACATATTACTTATTCTTGTCGTATTAATATTACTCATTTAGGTCGCAGTAATTATTATTGATAAAATCATTTTTTGTGTAATTTTACTGCGTAAATGTACGCAAACCTTCATCACACTACATGGTTCTCTTTAAGTTCAAAGGATAATTTTGTCCCTTCAAAAGATCCTGCACACAGCATCCCCAAAGATGAGATGAGTTTTCCCTTAAGGCCTCCCATCCCACTCTTTAAGTTCAAGGGTCATTTTGTCTCTTCAAAAGATCCTGCACACAGCATCCCCAAAGATGAGACGGGTTTTCTCTCAAGGCCTCCCATCCCATATGGGCGTGGACATATGAATATATCTTGACCTGCCCTAAGTGATAAAAGCGTATTATTTCCCCCTCCCCATACCGCTTCCATGGAGCCGGCTGGGCTTACGAGAGCCTCGCTTGAATCTAAAAAATGTGTCGTCATCATTCTTGTCCAGACCAGCGCCGAGCTCACATCGTACATTTTACGAAATAACACGGCAAAAATGAGAGCTGTGCTATACATGCTATATATACCCTAAAATATGTGGACGTAGCGAATGTGGGCGGTTCTCCGTGAGCTCGTCGCTGGTTACAGGGGTAAGTAAATTATGAAACATTTGTAAAAGTGTCTTAACTAAATACGGCAACAAAATATTCCTCTGTGAACTTTACTTTACCGCATTTGGACCTCGCAAATACGTTAATAACGTGGCGAGCAATTCGCGCTCCCATGTAAAAAGGTCTATTCATTCGAAAGCAGATTTTGCTTTTAAGAACTAAATGGTGATATTATAATGCAAGATGCCTATATCCTGTCAGATTGATTTTTTAACGAATCACAGTCATCTATCCCCTCTTCTCCCCCCATAGTTTGGTTTTAGCCCTCATTACGTGGGTCATTAAAAAACTCACGCACATATTGCACAGCTATCGGATTTAAGTTTCCATCAAAAATAATTTTCGGACGTATAAAACCTCAAATCAGTTATCCTTATTTTACTGTCGTATTATCCCTCTGCCCCAGATTCAACTAGGTAGGTACATGATGATTTATGATAATCTTTACTTTTTGATGTTAATCTAAATATTATTCACATATTATCCAAAAACTTACACACAATCAAAGATCTGGAACAATAAATTTTAAAATAAGATAATCGTTTTGGCAGTTTTTTATTGCATTGTTAATTGCCCGGTTAATCCGGGTCCGGGCTTATTACAGGTGAACAGCGGGATCCCAATTATTGGTAATGGGAGCCGCCTTCCCAAGTTGGGGTGGATCGGGTTATTACAATATGGAAGCAACATATTTCTCGAATCATTTATCATCATTTACAATTTATATAAATTATTTACAAGGGTAACTACTTTATAAGTGGCGCACGATTGCACTAATACAGAATTATGCTCATAGAATACTACAAAGTGTCGCAAAAGTTCGCAAATCATCCTGTCGGAAGAAGCCATAATTTTTCGCAATGTCTGCCTTCGATATTTGTGAAGTAAACAGATACAAAATGCACGTCAACAAGACATGAATCGCTACACTCCTCAAGAGCGCGGAAAAAACGGTTTTGTTGATTTGCACTGGCCGGAAAGATCGCCCGATTTAACCGTTTCAAACTTCTTTTTGTGGGTTTCTTGAAGTCACGAGTCTATGTCAACAAGCCTCAGACTCTAGAAGCCCTCAGAGAAAATATTCATCAAGAATGCAAGAACCCACCGCCGGAAGTTCTGGAAAGAGTGATGTAATGCCATAAATCGGGCCCGTATGGTCATCAATCAACACAATCCAAAAGAAGAATCAAAAATTTTAATTCATAAAAAAAAGAGTGTGCTTTAGACTAGACCACACCACTGAAGTAAAACTACGAGACAAACCTCGCCCAATGAACCCAGGTATCCCTGCTAAGTTACCAAACGTAGCGAACGGGGTGACCAATGACCTAGGGGTGATATAAACATTGGGTGAAATATGACCATGGGGTGACCTACGACTTTGGGGTGACCATCCTTATCTTTATCCTTATCACTCCCCAAGTCAAGCGTGCGTAAAGGCCCTACCGTTCGCTTATCAATCGATCACCGTTCGCATCGATCACCGTTCACATCGATTACCGTTCGCACGACATTTTTTGTGACAATCACCACTTTTTGTAAAGCATTCACCAGTTTTTCCCCTTTACCCCTTTACCCATTTTATCCCCTAAGGAAGTTTTAATTTTCACAATATTCGAAAATAATTTTAGGGGAAGGTTAGGATCAATGGACCAGCGCCAGCGCAATGATTGGACACTTCATTATTTCAGAAACTGACAGTTTTTTATTCAGTTTTTTATTTTTATTTTTAGTTTTTTCATCGAATGTGAGGCCAAAAAGCAAGTTCCCAACTTCTTCTTTGCTTTTAGTGTCTTCGCGACTTCCATCGGAGTGTGATGTACATTCTTCGATCAGATTCCGTGTTTAAACATAAATACTTTTTGTTCAAAACATCTCCCCTCTAAATCGGAAAACTATTTCCGATACGCAGTTGTCCGCTAGTGATATAATGATGATACTAAATTACATCGGAGCAGGAAAAGATTTATTCCCGGAGGAAATTTGTATTAGGTAATTAATAAACACTCTGGTAAAAACAACAGTCGTAGCTCATGAAAAACTTAATACATTATCAAATAATAAATTCGTCAACACACACGTTATAAATTTGGAAAAACAAACAATTTGTTCTAGGAGGTATGAAATGGTAAGTTGGGAATGTTATTCAATGTTGATTTCGAACATAATATTAGATTTTTATCTTACTGAATAACTTGATGAGACGTTATATTTTAATTTATGTAAGTAAAATTTGTGAATATTTATTTATTTATTCATGAAAAGTTGATTATTGCAAACAATTTTTTTATCAGATAGGTAGACCAACAAAGCTGTCAAACGCCAGCTTGTTACTACCAAATCAATGTCTATAGTCTGTAATCTTGTTTAATTATATGTACGTGACTAATATTTATTTCGAATTACATTTTATATATATATACATCCGGTAATCATGCAAATTAAAACTTTCTTAATTGTTTTTCAACCACCAGTCAAGAAGAGATGGTAACCCAATTAGAAAAACGAATAATTTTTAAAGCACACTTTTCACAGAAATAATAGAAGACCAAATTTCAACCAAAATATAAGACGCTTTTTCATTAAGTGCATAAAGTTTACCAATTTGGGCATTTTTTAAATGAGTAGCCCAGCTTTTAAATACATAATAAAATATATTAAGTTGTTTCATACCTAAAGATCAACTTCTACAATAATGATCAATCATGGCTTCATTTTTAATTAAATGCAGATTATATCTTTTGTTAATCCTTATCTTGATATTGATAGAAATGTTTAATTTAAAAAATATTTGTTACACTTCCTAGGTTTTCTACATTTGGCTATTTATAAGAAATAATTTGAGTAAATATTATTATAAATAGGTTTTTCATGTTTAATTTAATTTTTACTTTAACTTTTAGTTTATTTAGGAAACATGCAGTTGTATAATGTATATAAAAAACAATGTACATTAAATAGTGAATATAATATGAACCAGTTAAGTTCCGTTGTTATGGTTACTAATTAGGAAGCAAGAAATATTGTATCTTTTTCATTACATAGCCAAAAATTCGACCACCATGTATTTTTTTAGAGTGTATCTTTTTAGATACATTTCCACGATACAGAAAACAAAGTTTTACAGATATAGTAGATAAGTAAGTTAATATTTTATTTTTAAAATATAAATCAGGCTTTTGAAACACGGGGGTACTTGCGCATAATACTGTAGATAAAATAAAGATATTTTTAAATATATGACGAATGTTAATTCGACCAATGTTAAATGTGTACTGTCGGAAACTTCAAAAATATCTAATTTGTAAATTTATAGCGACTTTAAAAATGGACAAATGAACAATTTTTCAGAAATGAAAATTGTCAAGTTGGACACCACTTATACCCGTATATAATTATCCGATAGATGGAATTCGGTAGAGGATTTTTTTAATAAAATTAACAGCAGTTCAACACCAAATCAAACCATTTAAAAAAATGAAGAACTTTGTGAATTAACAATTTTAGTTAGTGTATATTAAAAGATACAAAATAAAGGTAAGGATCCGGTGCGATAGAATCAATCCTTAGGTAACAAAACAGTTAGTAGCTGGCAGAGAAAACTGGATACAGCAATTGCATGGAAACAAATGATAAAATAAGAAAAAGCATTCAGGCATTATTTGCATAATGGAATCCCATTATAAAATGAATGTATATAAATGAAAACCAACAAGCTGTAATTAGTCTTTATTTTTCTCTTTGTCCTGCTATGGCAGAACTTTTGAATTAATGTGAAAACGTGCTCTGCTTGGAAATAATTGTAATTTGCATAATAGCTAGTAACTTATGTTATCCCGTAACATTATTTTTTAATACACGGGTGTCCCATTTTAATTATAGTTTAAGCGATAGCAAAGTATTTGTTTCGTGCTTTTGTGTTTAGTCTTTGTGTGGAACTTTGTATTACATTTTTTTTGAAAATTAAACAGCTGCAGAAGAGCGGTACGTGCATGCAAAATTGAGAATACCAACTATTTAAAAATAGAAATATAGATAATTTTAGAAAATATTCTCCTCTGCGAGATCGAAACATTTCATGTATGTATTATTTGCTGACTTTCTTTTGTCCGTGCATGGATAATTATTTAAATACTTTCATGTTGGTAAAAATGTTAGGACTGCATTTTTTGTAGTTGCTGAAAGACAATAAGTATTAAAAAATTAAAAGCTTTCGTCCGAAATCAACCAAAGAGACAAAATAAATCTTAATCAAAATAAAAAAGTAAATCCCAATAAAAATTATTTTTTACCGTGTAATATTCATTTTTTCAAAACAGTCGATAAATGGTTACGTTTTAAGATTTTCACGGCCAAAAGCATTTTCGTTATTTGTTTTTGGGGTGTTATGCCGTGTTGCGCTCCCTCCTTCTTTAGCCAACGTTTCGGACATCGTTACAGTGTCCATCATCAGGGCAGATCCGGCAGATCACACATCTACCATAACACCCCAAAAACAAATAACGAAAAAGTCGATAAATGATTTGATTTGGGGCTAAATATAATCAGCTTTACATTTATTTTAAATGTCCTAAATATTTCTATTTTGAAGATGTCGTAAAAACAAATACCATTTTAGAAACTAGGCATATAAAATTATACAATTGAATTGTACTTTAGCGTTTAAAAATTGTCATGTTTCAAGCTTCGAACACGAAAAAATGTGAAAAAAGCTCACCGTAAACATTTTTAATCAAAACGTCGAAAAATTTGTAAAAATTCAAATTAAAAAAATCAATCATCTTATTTAAGATATTTGTAAGAATAACGTAGCTTCACTTTTTCCTCATTCATACAAAAATGAATTTTTATTCATTTTTTTTTTATTAGTACCAAATCGAATCTATAATTGCACATTTTTTGTACAATGAATAATTAAAACATTGTTTAACGGTTGGGAAGTGATTTTTTTTAGTAAGACTGTTTGAGATTACAAAGTTGACTGTATTATATATATTATAAAGTCTATGAAACAATCGTCAAACGGCGTCATACAATCAAAAAAGTTTTTTTTTACATTAACTCCACACAGGAGGCCCTGAGGAAAATGATTTCCCTCAGGGCCTATGTCATCTGGGATGCTGTGTGGAGGGTCTTTTTGAGGAGAGGAAGGAATGAACATTGGTCTTGAAGAGACCCATGTTGTAACTAATTAACTAACCATCACGCCGTTTCCCCGCAGGGGTAGGCAGAGAGGACGGACCGCCAAACAACTCGATCTTGGCACACACTCCTTGCCTCGTTCACATTCATACATCGTCTCATACATGCTCTTCTATTATCCCGACTCTTCACATGGCCCGACTGAAGTATCTGATTCACTTGGTCGTGCCATGTCTTCCTCGGGCGTCCCCGACTTCTTCTTCGGCAAATCATTGCACAGCCGAGCTGTTGAACACAAGAACGAGTCGAAGAAACGACCCGTTCTCATGTGACAAATGTCAACCCTGTACAAATGTTGGGCACGCGTTTGGCGTGTTTCCCGACTATGCACCGGTGCCGAAGGGATCAATGATGCTAGTTGCTCGGAGCATCTTCCATTGTAATACCGGTAGAACAAGGATAGCATTCCCACCCGACGCCGGTGCTCTAAAGATTGCAATCCGTCTGTTAAGATGGGAGAATCTATCAAACGGACCGCCCGTTTCTGCACAGAGTCGAGGGAATTTTTCAGGTATTTTGGAGCTCCAGATCAGAGGTGGATGCCAAATTCAACCGTGGGGCGCACTTGTGATTTGTACAGGATTAGCAGTTGTGTACTATTAAAGTATCTGCGGGCCCTGTACAGAACGCCCAGTTTTTGGGAGGCTAACTTTACTCTGGCTTCGATGGAGCCCCCATAACTGAGCTGGGTATCACCGGGACTGAACCGGCAACCCACCAGTTAACGGTTTTTATTATTATGCATTTAAAAGTAGGTACATAATATATTTTAATTAATTTGCTAAAATATGTGAAAGTAAGCGATTACCTATGTAAAATAATCTTCAGAAGTGGTTATGAAAATATTGTGAACCATTTTAAAATTCAAATTTCCGAAATACTATTCTTTCATCGCTGCGTGTTTTATTGTGATAATGGTTTGAAAGCGAACAATAGTTTTATGCAACCACCATAAAACAAAAATATATTTCAGAATTTTATCAAGAACCAATTCATATCATATACGTACAAGTGCGCCCCACGGTTGAATTTGGTAGCCACCTCTGGTCTGGAGCTCTAAAATATCTGAAAAATACCCTCGACTCTGTGAAGAAACGGGCGGTCCGTTTGATAGATTCTCCCATCTTAACAGACGGATTGCAATCTTTAGAGCACGAGCGTCGGGTGGGAATGCAATCGTTGTTCTACCGGTATTACAATGGAAGATGCTCCGCGGAACTCATTGATCCCTTCGGCACCGGTGCATAGTCGGGAAACAACATTTGTACACGGTTGACATTTGTCACATGAGAATGGGTCGTTTCTTCGACTCGTTCGTGTGTTCAACAGCTCAGCTGTGGAATGATTTGCCGGCCTCTGTGTATCCTCCTTCCTACAACATGGGTCTCTTCAAGACCAATGTTCATTCCTTCTTCTTCTCAAAAAGACCCTCCACACGGCATCCCAGATGACATAGGCCCTGAGGGAAATTAATTTAAAACAAAAATAATTCAAACAATCACCTGAACAGGATACCAAATATGCTATTTCCATTGACTGAACGGAAAACTACTAAACAAACACTTATGCGTGGTGAAAATAAGTTGTATTTAAACAAATTATGGAGAAGAAAAATGGTTTAAGGAAAAAACCCGGGAAGAAATAAGTTGAAAGCATCTGGTTATTTATTTCTAGATATCAAATGTAGCCAAAGTAATTTTAACGGAATGCTTGTATATTTTACATGTTGAAATCCTCGGCATTGCCTAGGTTTTACGTATAATTTTTCGAAATCAGACTTAGACAGTGCCCTTCCTCGTGTTTTGAAGGTTGAGTGTGCCAAATGTCATCAAACTCCAAATAAAACTGTAGCTTTGTATAAAATTCAAACAAATGCCCGCCCGCTGCAGACAATTTTCTTCATATACTCTTAGATTTTTTTTTATAGTGATACCTCACACACTGCTTCCTGCTGCTGCTTCCGTCTGGAGCCAGTGAGACTATTGCATCCCTATTTGGGGTATGTTGTGAGGCTGAAGGTAGTGGGGAGGGGAAGGAGATAGGGAAGAGGAAGGTGGGGAAGTACCTGGCTATTCAGATCTGGTCACCAAACACGGCTAATGCCATTTCAAGCAACATTTCAATTGTGAATGGTGGTCTTACACCAGGGCGATACTGAGAGTATCTTCCACTATGGAACGTGCCGCAAATATATTATATGATTTTAAATGAATAAATTGTGAAATAACACAAATTAATCCGGGATTCGATCCCGCGACCTTCGGAATGCTAGTCAAGAGCCTTAACCGCTGGACTACGCCGGCCGTCAATAGATAGAGATTATTTATTATTAATTTTTTAAACTTTATGAGTAAAATCTCAAATTATAATATTTAATTAAATGAAGACAATATTAGCGAAACTCAATCGAAATCTGGAGACAGAAAAATCAGAAAAGATATTGGCTCCGCTGGGACTCGAACCCAGAACCCTTTATAAATATTCATTCTAGACTTGCAGAAAAAGTCAATAGATGTCGCGTATTACAAATAAAATGGATAAAAATTTATCCAGACACTATCTAGATTGCATTTAGTTCGAGTTGAATCTTGTAATCATATATAAAGATAGCAGCCAATAATATGTGCGTTAAGTAAATGAAGATAATGTTGGTAGTTCTTAGTCGAAGTATGATACAGTTAAAAGTGACCGAATTAATATGGGTTCCGTAGCTTAATCGGTAGAGCTGTTTCCATGTAAGAAAAGGGTTCTGGGTTCGAGTCCCAGCGGAGCCAATATCTTTTCTGATTTTTCTGTCTCCAGATTTCGATTGAGTTTCGCTAATATTGTCTTCATTTAATTAGATAGAGATTAGTTTTATTTATCCAGCCTTTGAATTAGAGGTTCGTATTTTTAATCGTATCGTAAGCAAGATGGGAGGTTTAACTTAGTCTTTGAGTCTTTGATAAAGTTTCACCACATCAGGGACCGAAGTTCAATAAATATCTATAATTAGTTTAATTGACTGCATCCGTGTCATTTTTTTAAAGTTCCAGAAAATCGCGATAATTCAAAAAAGCGACACATTTTGTCAGCGGTGTAAATTATAATGATGTTCTTTAATTTTTGCACCAGAGTGTATGTAGTAGTGTAGTGGTAATCTTGATCAGTGACTAAATGTTTTATTTTGTAGGCACAAAACGAGTAAAATTATAATGATGTTCTTTAATTTTTGCACCAGAGTGTATGTAGTAGTGTAGTGATAATCTTGATCAGTGACTAAATGTTTTATTTTGTAGGCACAAAACGAGTAAAATTATAATGATGTTCTTTAATTTTTGCACCAGAGTGTATGTAGTAGTGTAGTGATAATCTTGATCAGTGACTAAATGTTTTATTTTGTAGGCACAAAACGAGTAAAATTATAATGATGTTCTTTAATTTTTGCACCAGAGTGTATGTAGTAGTGTAGTGGTAATCTTGATCAGTGACTAAATGTTTTATTTTGTAGGCACAAAACGAGTAAAATTATCTTCTGACGCTAGCTTGGAATTCTCGGAATAAACGTGAATCGTGTTTAAACAACATTATCATGCAAATAGTCGACTAGGTGCATATTTTACCAACAGAGATTTATACGAGAAATAATGTGAACATTCTTTATGATTTATAGATTATAACCACTTACCTACATAATAAGTAAGACAGAGAAATTACAACTAAAAATAAATAACATTTTGATAATTTGAGAAGAAGATAATATATAAATTAAAAAACATATATTTTATATAATTTTAAAAACAGAAAATCTCCTAATGAAACTCGGATACATGACACAAGAGCCTCAAAAAAGGATATACGAGATGTTCCAAAATTCAAGACAAGTTTTGGCCAAAGAAACCACATTTATCTGGCAACCAAACTTAACAACATCCTTCCTCCAAGTTTGAAAAAGATAAATAAGTTTAAGGAAAAAATCAAAACATGGGTGAAAGAAATAAATGCAGACATACTAGAGAATGTATTAAAAACATCGTAGAAACTAAATAACGGAAAATCTAAGAAATCTACCAGTCCGCCTCAGCACAGGACCACCTAGTGAGGAGGAATAAGAACAAACAGATGAAATATTTATATACATTATCATATCTTGTAATTCTGATCAAACCTGTAATTAAATAGTCACTAATAAAAAAAACCCACATAGAACAACGACACTGCGGTCGCAACTGGAGATCGAACCCCGTACATTTGTCTTACCGGGATATTATTCTGACCACTGAGATCCTCGTCGGGATACAAAGAATACTGAAAATGAGGACAAAAAATAAATGATAAATAAGTACCTGTAGACAAAAAATAAGCGGTGGAGGAGGTAAATAATTTGCCATTGTAAAAATTTATTAAAAAAATTAATTTCTACAAATCTGAAGTTATTATTAGGCTACCGACTGTGCGGTTGAAATTTAAGAACCAGCCTTAGAATACATCTCTGATTCCTGGCCTTATGCTAAACTTTGTCTTTGAAGTTTGTTGAAAAGCTACTTTTAAAATAGTTAAGTAGCCAATAATGCTAAAAGATGGCGCCACTTACGCTACAGCTTGCGTGAGGAATGTCGGCCGGCAGGCGTAAGTACTTTTGGATTTGTACTTTCGTGATGCTCTCCGAGTATGGAGAGATTGATGATAATACGATAATTTTTGTAACTGGCAGTTGTGAATAATAATACCACGAGTCTATACATTATATACGACATCATTGCCTGTCCTGCGTACTTTGTCCCGGTGACTAGCTGTCAGTGGATCCGAGGAACCGGCTATTTTCGGAACCAGTTCCTATTGGATTTATAAAAAGTATACCAACACTTAAACAGGGTCTAGCAGCAAAAACCTGCGGAGCGGGTTTTTAACTGCAAGTAATTATTATCTCAAAACAATTTTTAAACTTTTATAAAATAAAACAGAATCAACTACTGCATTAATCAACAATATAATTATTTGGGCAAACTGAAAGCTTTTCCTTATATTTTATGCATTTATTATACAACCGTGCTCTACAATCAGTATTTTTAACTCTGCAGCAAAGCCTGCATTGATTTTTCGCTAGACAAAAGTGCAGCGAAAAGTAATCGGGAAATATCCGAATCAACTAATTTATTATTGAAATCTCAAATTGCAGAAACCCGCGCCTGAATCATCCAAAAATATCAGTGAGTTCTTTGCAGGACAAAATTGATTAACGGTTGGCTGCATTCGAATACCCATTACAATTCCAGATATTTTTTATGTGCAAGACCCGAAATATCTCATCATCATCATCAGTATAGGCTCTACAACCCCTGATGGGTCTTGGCCTCCTCAAGAGTCTCCTCCACTCATCTCGGTTTTGTGCCAGCTCTCTCCAGTTTGGAAGCTCCAAGATAGATATATCTTTGAGGACGTTGTCGCTCCATTTTAGTCTTGGCCTTCCCAGGCTCCTTCGCCCTATTGGTCTTGAGTTCAGCAGGGACTTTGGTGCTTGATGCTCGGTCATTCTCTCCACATGACCCAGCCACCGAAGTCTTCCCAATTTTATAAATTTTGCGACGTTTAGCTCCTTAAACAAAGTATAGAGCTCATTGTTATAACGTCTGCGCCAAAATCCCGAAATATCTATCCCAACTATAACCTAACAAAAACTAACCTAACCTAATCTAAGCTAAGCTAACCAAACCTAACCTAGCCAACTAATAAAAAAAGAAGATGGTTTGATAGGGAGATATGTAAACACGAATGTTAGAGGGAGAGCGCTAATATTAAAAATAAACTATAATTAGGCGAAAATTGTGAAAATACTTAATAAATAAAACACGACTCGTTTAAAATAGTGCAAAAATCTCTCGACAAGTGTCTATGAGAGGGTTTCACGAAACACTGTGTTTTTATCATACCCATAACAAAATTAAATAATAGAAACAATGTGGTTTTAATATCTTTTGGACCATACTTTGCGGTATTTTTCTATCGAGTGAATTTCATATTCATAACGTTTTGGCTCGGCAAATGCATAGGTATTACCTTAAATTTTTTTTTTTTCAGAACTTAGAAACTTAAAATAAGATACACTTAAATTAACGAATATATGTTATATATCAGTAGAAATTGGGATACATATAATACCCAGAACGGAAGAAGTTATAGCCTTAGAACGAGAAGAGCCGACCCCAACAGCCTACCTAGGCAATGAGTTGGGACAGTGCAAGGAAGAAGATATCGGTAGAAATTGAAATGCTGGGGCTTAATAGAAAAATCCACGAACTCGTTTAATGATAATAGTAATAATGTATTTTAGAAGAACCGCAGATGCAGTGCAATACAGTACTTTTCATTAAAATAATGTTTAGACTCCAGTACATAACAATCTCTCATCATTAATATTTATGTTCAAAATTGTAAATGATTGTATAGACAGTCCTGCTTTAATTAACCTTATTGAATTTCAAACACCCATGAGAACTACTCGTTCCAAAATCCTGTTTAAAGCAACAATATCAAAACTGAGTATTCTAAACACTCGCTTGTATCTAGGTAGCATTAAGTTAGTAATATATACGCAGATGTGGCGGATCTATTTAACTGCACGGAAGGTAAAAGAGGGCTATGCTATCAAATCTTTTCGATCAATATTAATTTAATCTAAGTGTACCTTATTTGTACCGTAGAATATTGTACGTAGGTACTTGTATCTCTTGCTTATATCTCTGGTGTCATTTCACAATCGAATGCCACTATAAATTGTTATTATTTTTTAAGAATTATTTCTAATATTTTCTTATGATTTTAACTCTGACATGCGGTCATTATTTATGGTTTATTTATACCATAGAGCCGTAGATATTAAATAAATAAATCTCTAAAGACATTTGAAAGATTATAAACATATCAAATATCAATTTGGAAGGAGGGTATGGGTACCGCTGTCCCGGGAACCATTCATTGGATAACCAACACCTCTACCATAGGTCGCCCCATTCGCTACGTTGGTGACTTAGCAGGGGTGCCCGGGTTCATGGGATGAGGTTTGTCCGGGTCTTGGCGGCGGATGCGTCTACCCACCAGCTGCTTGGCAGGCCGGATCCGGAGAGAATGCTTGAGGGGGTCCCTTTGACTTCTCCAGTCCTACTCTCTCGGAACATCACCTTGCACCGCAGTGGGAGGGATGGATTCATACGCCCGTCACTCCTGGACACACTGACCCCCAGATCTACCCACACCGAAAACCTTTTCCTTCTCAGAACTTCCTCTCCTTCCATTTCTAAAATGACCCTCCACACAGCACCCCCAAAGATGAAATAGGCCCTAAGAGGAATTATTTTCTTCAGGGCCTCCTGTGTGGAACTAATATAAAAAAAATATATTTTTAATATAAGCACCATCTTCGAAAAAACTGTTTCACTGCTCTCTCTTGCTCCTACAGTGTGATACAGACAATAGGCCTGCGCTGTGTCTTAGATATACGAAACCTAACTGGCTATGAGAGAAAGAAAGAAAGAAAATGTGTGCTCGCACCTCTCTCTCTTGCCCCTACAGTAATACACGAAACGTAACTCTCTCTCTTTCTACCTTCACTAACTTATGTCTTCCTCTCAACTACCGTTCGTCTCGCCTTTCGTAACGCTCTCGTCACGCATTCACAAGTTTACTCCCCAAGTCAAGCATGCGGAAAGAAGTTTTACTTCAAAAATTCACAAAAAAGCAGCTAGCAGAAAAGGCGTGCATTTCCCATTATTTCATAAAATTGACAATTAATTGCGGTAGCAT
Organism: Limnephilus marmoratus; assembly: GCA_917880885.1. NCBI lineage: Eukaryota > Metazoa > Arthropoda > Insecta > Trichoptera > Limnephilidae > Limnephilus > Limnephilus marmoratus. The sequence goes on along the minus strand of OU862924.1, from coordinate 48,683,062 downwards.
TATACTTATACTAGACGGTATACTTGTCGTGTTCTCTTTCTGTGACATAAGTGCGGTTTCACATGTAAATGAGTTTGAAATTGAAAATTAATCTTGTTCTGGGAATAATTTCAGTCAAAAGAATATTTGCCGCTCGGGGGTTGGTGGGGGTGGCGGGCTACTCGGTGGCCCAGAACAACTAACAAACAATCCCTTGGGATTTATGTCTGCGAAAGATATTTGTGAATGCATTTTTTTTTATTACGAAATGCTGTAGACACTTTTGGGAAATCAACATTTTTGCTCTAAAAGTACGGAACTTTAGACTCGGTGGTATTATATTTTTTTTTGCTTAAGCCAACTGCTTATAGAAAGATACTTTTTTGCGAGAAGGAATATTTCAGTAATTTACGAGCCTTCAAACATATTTTTTTGCTCTTTTGGTTCCCATTTTCAAACATCTGATCATGTTTTTTTCCATCGTGCTTGTGACTTTTATGTGTGCTAGGGTGCTGATATTAAAAAATGGCATCATGGATGTCGTCGTATGTGAAAAAAAATTGTTTTGTATGAAGATTTTTCAGAAAATCCGTGCCAAACTGAAACTTCCTGAAATTTTTTATACAAAAAACTGATTTAAAAAAAAAAAAAAATTTTCGGCTACAACATCAATAATGCCATTTTTTTTTAAATATCAGCATGTAATTAATATTTCAAAATTTCATAGAAAAAAAGGAATTTCAGTTCAAATAGACAAAATTAATATACGAATTGACAAATGTTGCTCTAATTGCGATTGAGAATGGACTAAAATATCACCAAAACAACTAGTATTATTTTGGGAGGCGGATATGGTTACTGCCGCTCCCGGACCATTTATTGGATTATCAAACTCTGACTTGGATCACCCCAGTAAGTCAGTGTGTCCAGGAGTGACGGACGTATGAATCCATCCCTCTCACTACGGTGCAAGGCGATATTACAGCTGAAGAAGTCAAAGGGACCCCCTCAACCACTCTCTACCGATCCGACCCGCCATGCAGTAGGTGGGTAAACGTATTGGCCGCCACGACCTAGACAAACCTCACCCATGAACCCGGGTACCACTGCTAAGTCACCAAACGTAGCGAACCACTTGGGGTGACCTATGGCAAAGGTGCTGGTTATCCAATAAATTATTCCCGGGCGGCGGTACCGATATCCACTTCTCCTTCCTTTCCTAAATAGACTCTCCACACAGCATCCCTATAAATGAAGGAAGGAAAATTATTTTAATAAAAATATATTAAAATATTATCTTACAATCTTCTCGATCGTTTCCCAAATTTTATCCACAGGCATTTGAAAACAAAATGTTACCACCTCTTTCAAATTACTGTAAGGGGGCATACATTGATTACGTGAGCAGTTTTTCTTCCAATCTGGAACCCCCCCTTTGTGAGATAAATTTTGGGCCACTTCGTATATTATTCTTTTCAAGTAACGTGAGATTTTGCTGGACCCCCCCACCATTTTTAGCTCACGTAATTAATGTACGCCCCTTATTGCATTTACGTGCATCTTCAACCAAACGAGGCCAAAGAAAATTTTCAAAATAAAATTAACATAAAATTCAATTCTAAAATATTATGAAAAGCATTGTAATTAATACAATAGAATCCAGTAGGTATCTACGTACCTACAGGATTAGTACTGAGTAGTACCGACAGCCGTATACACCAGGCTAGGCTTGCATTCAATAAAAGGTCGAAAATAATAGAATCGAATAATATAGACCTGAAACTGAGAATACTCCTCGTCAAGACCTATGTATGGAGTATCTTGATGTACGGCTGCGAAACATGGCGCCTATCCGAAAGAGATAAACGGAGACTAGAGGCTTTTGAGATGTGGTCCTATAGAAGACTACTAGGAATTTCCTGGAGAGACCACATCACAAATGAGGAGGTTCTCCAAAGAATCGAAGGAGGAAGACACCTGCTCAGGATCTTGTCCAAAAGACGCGCAAGATGGATCGGCCATGCAATAAGACAAGAAGGCCTCTTGCATGCCATAATGGAGGGTACGACCGAGGGGACAAACGCTAGGGGACGCCCACGCCGAGAGTACCTGGAGGACCTGCTGGTGGACGTGCGCTGCTTATCATTATGCAGACTTCAAAAGAGCCACACAAGACAGGGAAGAGTGGAAGAAACGAATAGATGAAATTGCTGCAAACCAATCTCAGGATTGAAACCAGAGAGAGAGAGTACCGAAAGGCAACATCAATAGTGTTAGTTAATAACCTGTATTGATGTTGCCTCTCCTAGGCCACCGTGCAATAACAGCACCACTAAGCGTGCCACACCGAACACATACACTATTAGAAGTATGCTGTGGGCGTAACGGTGGGCCCCGACCAACCGTTTTTCTTTACTTTGCTGAAAATTATGATACCTTTTTAAAAAATAGAGCATTCTTTTTGCGCAGATAATCAATTTATTAGGCTTGTCGTAGGGTTGAAAAAGCCTTTTCTCTCAAAACCTTTTTAATTTTTTTTTAATATTAGCTCTACAATCCCAAGATTTTTTTTAGATTAGCTCCACACAGGAGGCCCTGAGGAAAATATTTCCCCTCAGGGCCAATGTCATCTTTAGGGATACTGTGTGGAGGGTTTTTAAGGAAAGGAAGGAGAGGACGTTCTGGGACGGAAAAGGGTAATAGTAGTGGGTAGGAATCTGGGGGCAGTGTGTCCAGGAGTGACGGACGTATGAAGTCAAATGACTACCTCAACCACTCTCTCCCGATCCGGCCTGCCATGCAATTGGTAGGCAGTCGCATCCGCCAAGACCCGGCAAACCTCACCCATGAACCTGGGCACTCCTGCTAAGTCACCAAACATAGCGAACCACTTGGGGTGACCTATGGCAGAGGTGTTGGTTATCCAATAAATGGTTCTCGGGGCGGCGATATCCATACCCGCCTCCCAAATTGTAAATTTGGGTGGCGGGTATTTTGGGAAAATTGATAATTTAACAGTACACAACTGCTGACCCTGAACAAATCGTAAGTGCGCGCGACTGATGAATTTGTCAGCCACCTCTGGTTTGGAGTCTCAAAATACCTGAAAAATTACATGATTGTAGAAACAGGCCGTCCGTTTGATATATTTACCTAACTCTATCTTAACCAACGGATTGCAATCTTTATAGCTCAAAATTCTTCAAAGATTTTTTTTTACATGAGGCCTTGAGGAAAATAATTTCCCTCAAGGCCTATGTCATCTTTGGGTATGCTGTTTGAAGGGTTTTTTAAGGAAAGGAAGGAGAGGAGAGTTCTGGGAAGGAAAAGGTTTTTTTTAAGAAGTTGGTAGGAATCTGGGGTTAAGTGTGTCCTGGTCATTCGTCTCCAAGACCTAGACAAACCCTACCCCGTAAACACGGCCACCCCTGCTAAATCACCAAACGTAGCGAACCACTTGGGGTGACCTATGGCAGAGGTGTTGGTTATCCAATAAAGGTTCCCGGGGCGGGATCTATCCCTATTCTATCCCCATCCTATCTCCATTCTATACTCATCTTAACCAACGGATTGCAACTTTGTAGCACAGGAGTCGCGTCAGGTGGTAATGCTATCCGTGTTCTACCGGTAGCTATTAGCTGCTCTGAGAAATTATTTGTATTATCATTATATACGGTTTAAATGTTTGTTACATGAAAAAGGTTTGTTTCCACGACTCCTCAAATAGACCCTCCAAACAACATCCCCAAAGATACAATAGTCCCCGAGGAATTATATTCATCAAGGCCTCTCCTTTAGACTAAAAAAGAAACGAGGGCACTGGAAAATTTAAGTAACAGATGTATTACAAAACTATTGCTGCCCTTGTCACCAAATACTGTGCGAAAAAGTCAACTACACCTAACCTCACGCTGATTATACACACGTAAATAAAATTGTGTTATTCTAGATTTTGCATTCCCCTGTTTTCTCCTCGAAAAATGGACCGATTTTCACCATTTGTATAATTAGATTTTTTTTGTTACTTTAGCTCCACACAGAAGGCACCGAGGAAAACAATTTCCCTAGGGGCCTGTGTCATATTTGAGGATGCTGTGTGGGGTGTTTTTTAAGGGAAAGGAAGGAGAAGAAGATATGGGAACGAAAAAGATATGAGGGGTGGGTGGGAGTCTGAGGGTCAGTGTGGCCAGGAGTGACGGACGTATGAATCTATTCCTCACACTGCGGTGCAAGGCGAAGGGTCGGGAGAATCCGGCTGGAGAGGTCAAAAGGCCTCCCTCAATCAGTCTCCCCTGATCCAGCCCGTCACGCAGTGGTTGGGCAAACGTATCCGCCACCAAGACCTAGACAAATCTCATCCCATGAACCCGGGCACCCCTGCTAAGTAAATATTCTATATCTATACGTTTTGATTTTTAAAAAATACACAGTTAAATTTGTACACTGAATCTCCGTTCATGGCGTTCAAGCATGGTAAATTTAAAATTTTTAGTGGGGTAGTAACTCCCGTACATCATGTACGAAGTAATTAGTATCAAATATAAAGTAAAAGGTGTGGAAATGCCATTTAAATAATATTTAAAAAAATTGCGCTGGTGTCAAAATGCAGAAAGAAGTGGGTAAAATACGAATTGAAAACGCCGCCCGCGATTATTCTTATTGTAAAAACAAAATTTAAAAAGATCGCTCTTCCGGGAATTATTTGTTCGGTGGGAATAACTGAGGCAAGGCGTGAGGGCGGTTCAGGAGCAAGTCAAGGGGAGCTACTTTGTTCTGGTAAAATGAAAAATTCTTCGCGTTTCCAAGGATGGCTTATTAGGCCATATTAAAGGGCTATTAATAAGATTTCATGAAATGTTTTCTGTTACAGCTCCGGGCTACTTTCCACAGGCGAGACTTTAAGCCGGGTATTGAAAAGCAGCTTTCGTAGCAGCGTTATAATAAAATCACGATTCGAGACTAATAAAGAATTTGTCATAATTTTGCAAATTTCCGCTGAAGAATTTCAGCAAAGCATTTGTGATTATTTGCAGAATTCACGCTTTGCAGTAAATATTGGCGGAATGATTTTTAAAGGAGTCTATTGTTTGTCTCAAATGAACAATCTTTATCATTATTACTTGCTGGAATCAGAAATCGAGAACTTAAATCAAGTTTGATTTTAATATTCAGTAATAGTTTCTGTTTATACACCTGGAGCCTAGTAGGGGTAAGTTCTAAAGACAGTGGGGGGAATTTATTTGCATTTTTATTCAAGTTTTTAATTCAATAGGAATGCGAGGATAGTGCTACCTCTTGTCTGCCACAAATATTTCACGAGGTATATATGTAGATAGATAGGTACAACTAATACATTATTTAAAGAGAAAAATAATAATAATCAGAATTAAACTAAGTACCTAATGATAACATAAAATAAAAACTTCATATAAACAAGTCAAATTAAAATTAAAATATTTTTAATAAATAAAAAGAAAACACTTTGTTTTAAGTCACTTTATTGTTATTTTTTCCGTCTACCGGTTTCGGTACTTCCGTACCATCATCAGGACTGAATATAAAAATACTAACAAATACAGGATGATACACATATATATATACAAATTGTGAAAGAAAGAGACAGTAAATTAGAGTGGGACAGTGCGTCAGTTGTGGGAGGGAAGTGGGGGAGGAGAGAGTGGGATAACGGGAAATATACTTATGTATAATAGAGCTGAATGTTAATTTAGTTGATTATTAATGATTTCAGCCTTTGTATTAACTGATTTTTTTTTTATTTCCAATACCTCTAAATTATTTAATCTTAAGCCTATCCCATTTTTGTGTAGGACTTTAATACCCTTATCCCGGTTAAAAGCGTGATCTTTATTAATTAAGTGCTTTGCGAATTCTGAAAACCCTGAACTAGTTAGGCATCTTATGTGTTCCTTTAGTCTAGTTTCCATATTGCGTGACGTTTGCCCAATGTAGAACGCTGGACAATCGTTACAACTAATTTTATAACTTTCCACTTCCCTCCCACAACTCAATATATGTATATGTGTTTATTTGTTAGTATTTTTATATTCAGTCCTGATGATGGTACGGAGGTACCGAAACCGGTGGAAGGGAAAAAATAACAATAAAGTGACTTAAAACAAAGTATTTTCTTTTTATTTATTAAAAATGTCAAGTCACAATGAGCTTGCTTCTTTTGAAATATTTGAAATAAAAGTGTGAAAAAAAAACAGAAAATTAGAAAGATATTCTATTTGGATCTGGTCTTTCACTGGTGCAATACTGATATTATCTAAAACTTTTTCATAAAAAAAAAACTATTTGTTCTAATCCTTTTAGGCTTAAAATATTGCAAGATTAGGCATTCTGGGTAGGTCTCATTCCTACGCAGATGATCAGCAAGTTCACTTCAGTTTTAGTATCTGGGTCTAAGGCTTGGAATAAACTCAATCCGGAACCAAGATGCATAACAAGCCCAACAGAATTTAAGTCCAAACAAAAAACTTACATTTTATGCTATCTTACCCTTAAATTAAATATACATACCTGAGAATTTCATTCTTGTATTGCCTATAATTTATCCTAATCAATCTTTTCTTATCGGATTAACATTTTTGAAGCCTTACATCTCAATCTATCTCTTGCCGAAGGACGAATCACGTTTAGGAAGACAAATACTAATCAAATCATTGGACTATTGTAACGCCTATCAGAAAATTTTGATTTTGCTTTCCTAAACACGTGCATTAAAGAACATATTACATATTATTATTGAAATATACACCAGGGTTAAATAATAGCATTTCCAAGAGCATGTGTTACCAATTACGTGCTCTGCCTGCAAAGTGAATCTAAATTTCTCTAATAAACAATAAACAGTGATAATTTCAAATGACCTCCCAGGTAAGTATAGTCATGTTGTCCTGTATATTATCTGCCTGTACAGAATATAAATTTTTACGTTCATTTGTCAAATGCATTGTGCATATAATAATAATAGATAAAGATTTTTTAAATATTTATTTTGAGGGATCAGTAGGATTTATAGGTCCAATTAGGAATTCCACAGAGCCGAACCCTCTGATATGAAAATATCTGGAGTCGGTGAATTATCTTCCCATTTGGTCTCTGGTAGGTTGACATGTTGTTCTTGTATTGTTTTGTATTTATAATACTTATATAGTGCAATTGCATAGCGTGGATTGACTAGATGATCATTTGGGGAAGTGTGTGAAACGGTTTAGTTTTTCCTGTGGGGAAAATTTAACCCGGACATTTAAAATGTTGTGTAAAAGTTTATTTCAGAATGTATGCAGGGGTAGTGCAATGCAATACATTCCATATTACGAAATAACAAAAGAAAGACAAATAATAATATGAGGCAAAAAGTAAATAAAAACACATAAATTAAATAAAAAAAGAATGAGCCGAAAAATAAAGAGAAATGAAACAGATAAAAATATATACCGCAGACAAGCTATCTTGTGAGAGCTTTGCGGGACTACCTATCTGATAAAATAACTTGTAATTAAAAAGAAAAATCTTGTATGAATAAATAAATCATATATAAAAAAAACTACAAAAAATAAATAAAAGTAAACACTAAAATGAATGCAAGCAGCCGTTTACGTAGGATATATCACTGTCTCCCGTCTCCAGAGGGCCATCAGGGAGGACTCCATCCAGGCAATCATGGCGGTGATAATCGCATTCTTCGATTGGCTCAGTCTGCGCCATAAACTTCCCACGCGGTGGTGGATTTCTCGGAAAGTGTGCACTTGTCCCTCCAGGAACATTATCGTAACACTGCAGTATCTCGGTAGGCGGAAAAGTTGGCGATAAGCGTTATTGTAGGCGACTGCATATGTCATTTGGATGGTCATCAACCCACAGTTCTGACGTGTAGTTTTGTATTAGTGATCGACCAACCGGTCGATGCAATCAGTTAGTCATAAGTTGTTACACCAAAGAGTTTGTTTAGTCTGTAGTTACTGATAAGATATAGCATTGTAGAAACATATTATATTTGTTCGTGTGAAGCAGATACTTTGTGATGTGACATTATAATTTAAAATAAAACAATAACTTTGTTAACACCACTTTATTTTTTATACTCTATGCCGACCAGGTTTCGCTACAACCATAGCTTCTTCAGGGCGGTATAATACTCTACTAACTCTACTACTACTGCCTGAAACCTGGTCGGCATAGAGTATAAAAAAAGTGGTGATTACAAAGTTATTGTTTTATTTTAACATGTTATATTGTTGTGAAGCGCCCTTGAGGTGTTTTTTCACAAAAAAAAATGGTTTACAAGTCATACAAATATTATTATCATTATAAGGTTACCGTGAGAACTAGGCATTGGAAATTAGTAACAATTCAGAGTCAACTATATATGATTGCCTAATTTTACAAGCTAATTTAGATGTATTTTTTAAATGGTGCGAACAAAATATGTTATTTTTGAATACTGAGAAATGTCAAGAAATACAATTTTCCAGAACTCATTCTCATATTTTACATGAATATAATACATTAAATAATGTTAAATTGACACCACTATTTCAAATTCGCGACTTGGGAGTTATATTCGATTCAAACTTAACATTCACACCACATACAGATAATATAACTAATAAGGCTTTAAAGATTCTTGGCTTCCTTTGTAGAACCCTAACTGGTTTTAAGTCCTTGGATTGCATGAAAACACTCTACATTTCATTAGTTAGATGTCATGTAGAATATAATTCACCTATTTGGTCCCCTTTCTATAAAGTACACTCTAACAAAATAGAACGAGTTCAACACAAATTTCTTAGGTACTTAAATTTCAAACTCAAAATTCCAATAGAAAACATTATTTATTTAAGTTTAATGAATCGACTAAATTTAATTACGCTGTCTGACAGAAGAATCATTTCAGACCTAATTTTATTGTACAGAATTATGAACAACCTAATTGACAGCCCTGCCATCGTTGCTACTATTAAACTTCATGTACCGACAAGGAATACTAGACAAAATATAACATTCTTTTGCAACACATACACAACTAACTATCAATCACACTCACTTACCAATAGGATGCATTATTTAGGCAACAAGTTTGGTGGTATTGTAGATGTATTCGCTGATTCCCTTTACATTCTAAAATGCAATTTAAACCAACACTTTGTGGAATCCTACAAATTATTGTAACATGGGTATAATATATTTAACGATTTGATTTGTTATTGTAATGTTTATATTATATTTTGTTCTATGTTATTGTTAAATATTACATTGTTTAAAATATTTCACGGTTTTCCACAAGATTATACAAGTGGTTTTTTTTCTTTAAAAACTACTTGTATATTCTTAAAAGTTTTTTCACTTTTATAACTTTTGGTATAAATTCTATGTATGTGTAATCCTCGATATCTTAAATATTATTTTCTAATCTATGTAAAAGCCCTTACGGGCGTATAACAACAATAAATAAATAAATATAAACTAATATAAATAAACTATTTCCCAATTAATGAAAAGCAAGTAGCTGTGGAATTTGGAACCATGTATAAAACTCAAATACTCAACTTGAAAAATAATACACAGACAACTACTAACCTTTACTTTATTTTGTTTCCTAATAAATTTGAAATAGATGTTTATTGGATGTAGTGCGGGTATCTTTAACTTGACTGAACAGTAGATAGGAATGTTTCAAAGTGCTGTCAAATCAAAGTCTAAGAACTGGATCATTCCCTGAAAGATATGGCTGAAAATAACGCTCCCGCATTTCGACGTCACCTTGTTCAGTTATGTGAATGTATCTGAAATATACCGAGGGCTCACGTATTTTTTTTCATTAGCTCCACATATAAGCTAATGAAAAGAGCTTTCCCTCCACACAGCATCCCAGATGCCATAGGCCCTGAGGGAAATTATTATCCTCAGGGCCTCCTGTGTGGAGTTAATGTAAAAAAAAGTATTTTTCAAAAGAAGCAAACACATTGTGACTTGAAATTTTAAATAAATAAAAAGAAAACACTTTGTTTTAAGTCACTTTATTGTTATTTTTTTCCGTCTACCGGTTTCGGTACCTCCGTACCATCATCAGGACTGAATCTAAAAATACGTATTTTTATATTAGTGTGGAGGGTGATTTTAGGAAAGAGAGATAGTCCTGGGAAGAAACCATCCCATACCCGCTTACCAAATTGAAATATCGATAAATACGATTGCATTTTTTTTACATTGGCTCCAGACAGGATCCCTCGGAAAAAAATCCCCTCATGACCGGATCCCTGAGAAAAAAAATCCGCTCAGGACCAAGTATGATAAGTTTAGTTAATTTAAGTATTTATCCAACTTAAGTATGATAAAGACTTGAATGATACGCACTATTTATACGAGTAATTACACTCATGCAATACTTTATCAACAATATTTATTTAAAAATAAGTGTGCTATTAGTGCTATTACTAATGGTGACCAGACAACTCAGAATGAAACCAACTCAGAAGCACCTCAGAAAGGTCATTAGGAGTGATGATAAAAAAATATAAAAAATTGCTCAAATAGGTTAAGTTAGGTTAGGGTTACCGGCTATTTTAAAATTATTTTTTCATAGCTTTTAATGACCTTTCTGAGGTGTTTCTGAGTTGGTTTCTTTATGAGTTGGCATGGAACCATTACTAATATGCCAGCTGTAAAACTTGTATTTCGCAAAGTTTAAATTTATCATCAAAAGAAAAGCGCCTAAGAAACAAGAATTGTGAAGAAAAAGAACTTAGGGTCACATGACTTGCATAAATTTATGAATCTAAGATAACAGAAAAATTTTGAAGCTCGGAAAGAAAAACGTGTAAGAATTATTACGCTATTATGACAACTGATCAGATTTATTTTCATTTGCACTAAGAAAAGACATTGTCTCTTTCCAACGGCTCCGGCAAATAACGATATCAAAAAGTTATAACCTATAACACAGCAAAATGCATTATTTTATATCGAGTTCTGAGAATCAAAATTGTTGCTCGAATTTAGTGTTCCAGTCGCACTGCAGTCGTGCGAGAAATATCCAATCCAATCGCAAAGTCGGTCAAACTCAAAAAGTTTAGCATTTCCAGCACTTTATAAACTATGTGGTTTGAATACTACGCTGAAAACTTCATTAAAATAATATTTCAGATAAATTATTGAATATTGGTTGGAAAATTTACTGGAAACTATCTCACCATTGTGCTACCCCACAGGATTTGTTAGAGAGGAAGGAATACTAAACAACTTTATCCCATTATACATTCCTTGCTCGAACCACATTTCATAATTTCCTTCAATTATTCCGATTCGTCACCTAATCGAAATCGAGTTTTAATTCACTTGATTCACTTCAGGACGCCCTATTCTCATCGTCGGGTCTGATCCCTGTATCTCTGGATGAGGTGTGCTCAGGTCTTGGCGGTGGATGCGATTACCCAGCTGCATGGCGGGCCGAATCGGGAGAGACCTATTTGGATTCGTATCGTCAAATCGTATGGATTCATATATCCGTCACTCCTGGACACAACGACTCCTAGATCTAGATGCTTACCCATCCTTCAAATCCTTTTCTTTCTCAGAACTTACTCTCCTTCCTTACCTTTTTTTTTTTTTTTTTTTACATTAACTCCACACAGGAGGCCCTGAGGAAAATAATTTCCCTCAGGGCCTATGTCATCTGGGATGCTGTGTGGAGGGTCTTTTGGAGGAGAGGAAGGAATGAACATTGGTCTTGAAGAGACCCATGTTGTAGGAAGGAGGAAACACAGAGGCCGGCAAATCATTCCACAGCCGAGCTGTTGAACACAAGAACGAGTCGAAGAAACGACCCGTTCTCATGTGACAAATGTCAACCGTGTACAAATGTTGGGCACGCGTTTGGCGTGTTTCCCGACTATGCACCGGTGCCGAAGGGATCAATGATGCTAGTTCCTCGGAGCATCTTCCATTGTAATACCGGTAGAACAAGGATAGCATTCCCACCCAACGCCTGCAATCCGTCGGTTAAGATGGGAGAATCTATCAAACGGACCGCCCGTTTCTGCACAGAGTCGAGGATATTGACATAGGCCCTAAGGGAAATTATTTTCCTCATGGGCTTCGTTTGTCTTAGAAAACATCTCCTAGACTCTCCATTCTCCGTCCATCGGATATGCCTTAGGAATCTGCACGCTAATCTAAGCACGCATATGCCTTAGGAATCTGAGTTACATTGAATTATATGTGCTTTCATCGGTCCTATGATAGTTGATCGGCCGACAGTTAGCCTCCGGCATACTTACATACAATATTATGCAGTCAGTGTAGGGAAAATACGGTGTTGCTAATAGGCCACTTGCATGGACTTCATAACGACTTGGAAAAAATCGTGTGGATAGAGTTTTTTACTAAGATTACGAAAATGTTAGTAAAATTTTTTAGAAATGTACATTTTTCTTAATTTTTAAATAAATAAATCCATTATTTGGGCTTGTGACGTCACTACATGAAAATGTCCCGTCGCCGAAAATGTTCCTATTAATTTTATAAAATTCCACACTGATTTATTTTTTTATATGGCATCACTTTGATTTCAGGCGAATTTTTGAATTCGTTCACTAGATTTATTGTTTGTTCTCTGCGAACTAATCATGGGTTTGATTTTTTGACAGAAGTTCTGAAGAGAACCCCGTACAATTAATGGGTACGGGGTTCTATTCAGAACGTGAAGATGATGTCGGTACATGTTTTAGAGGTATAATGATTATGGTGCTGATTTTAACAAAATAAAATTTTATAATATTCTTATTATTATTACAATTTACAAGTTCAAGTATATTACATTGAATTTAGTAATATAGACGCTGTACATTATAATGATTTTTGATTAATAAGATGGATCAAGGAAAAAATATTTATGAGATGTAATATTTTTGGTATGCCTCATTATTCTCCTGTGCCATTCGTGTGGAAAACGTTCTTTTTTTTTAAAATGATTTTCGGCTATGTAATTATCGTTTTTTCACACCTATAAAATTATGTCCCGACTTTCCGGTTTATAAAAAATGGTCTGATTTTTCGGTTTGAAATTTTCAAAAAATCTCCAGGGTTTCAAAAATACGATTAAAAAAAAAAAAATACAGAATGTCTTAGAATATTTGCCTAAACCGGAAAAAAATTTAAAACAATGTGATGCAAGTGGCCTATTACACAAAATATAACTAAGTGACCCCGAAGGGATGTGCAGAGAGGATGTACCGCCGAATAACAAAGTATAAAAAATATTTTCATTCAAATGCATCAAAGAAAAATCTGTTTGTAAGCAATTACTGTGCATAACAGTGTATAAGTACAAAAAATCGACAATGTGTATAAATTCTTTTGATTTTCATACAAGCTTATTATTAAGAGTATTTTTGAGGTCAATTTTAATTTTTGAAATTGGTAAATAATGCACAAAAAAGTATAATTTTATGGTAAACTAGTTGGTCCCGGCATGCGTTGCTATTCCATTTAATAAAAAAATTGTTTCTCCCTGAGTGTCCTTTCCCATTCGTCCCGTTCTCCTTCCGCCTCCCCTTTTTTTCTCCCGTTCCCACTCCGTCACCTCCACCTTCCCTCTCCCCACTCCACTCCCCCCCCTTCCCCCGTCCCGCGAACCCCCCTCCCGAGTTCCCCTCCCCCCTCCCAGGTCCCCCTCCCCTTCCCAGGTTCCTCTCCCCCTCCCTGGTTCCCCTCTCCCATCTCTCCCTCCCTCCCGCTTTCCATAGCAATAGCTGCTTCCTGGCGTGCCACCAATAGCAATTTTTTATACAAATTTCATAATGCCAGAGCTCACCGGAAGTTTCATAAAAACCTTGTCCTGACAATAACGAACACACAAAAAAATATATCCAATTTGGTGCAGACGTTCGAAAGTTATGCGCAACATATTCAGCCATTCATTTTTATATTATAGATGTAATTTCGGGGGGGTCAACTGTCTTCGGATCAACTATCGGCGGATCGACTGTCGGGCCACCGCTTTCATCATATCCATTGATTTTTTTCATATCCCCGCATCGCTAACATACAAGGATTACTATTGGAACTTCATGGTGATACCGCTGAGCTAGCTTTTGACACGTTTTAATAACAGCTGGCGATTTTCATCGCATTTAAATTTCATAAAAATATGTGATATAAGAGATTAATATGAACTGCCTAATTTCAATTCCATCACAGTCACACCACTGTTTGGACGTGTAGTCTTTGTGGGGTGAGTGAGGTGAGGTAGAAATAGGAATATTTATATTAACAGCGGTTTTAATCTAATCCTACATCAGGAGAGCTTTGTGAGTCTAGCGTGCTACTTACAATTTCAGCGAATTATTATGCTACACATGAGTCGGACAACTTAGAGCTGGATTTGGGGATCACACGATTTCAATAAAATCTCTCATAAGTTTATTGTTATAGCAAGAGTTTAATATTAAAAAAAAAACTCGAACATCCACGCATTGATATACCCACGTTCTCCAAGAATATGTAATAAGTAAGGATTATTGAAGACTAGTGAGAGAAACACTATTTATAGAGAGTTACAGAAATAAGCCTTAATTTCGCGAATAATTTAACTATGAAAAACTTATTGTGAATCCACTAAATAGGACGATAATTTACTTAAATAGGATTATATTTCTATGTATTTTTCTCGTACGATGTGCTTAAATTTCTATCGAGATATTAAGTACCGCCTCGTGGGTGACCGGACAACTCCGAATGAATTCATCTCAACAGCTCCTTGAAAAGTCATTAAAAATGATGAAAAAAATATTTAAAAAAAATGGTTAAGGCTCTGCAACCGGGCCCGAAAAGAAGAAGATGGAGAGATACGAAATTACGAATTTTAGAGGAGAGCGCTAACATTTACAGCGCCAAAATCGATGTGAAAATTGCGAAAATGTTTAATAAAACACGACTCGTTTAAAATAGAGCAAAAATCTCGCGGGCATCATCTTAAACAGCATTTAAAGAAACACTGTGATTTTTTTTCATACATATTACTTGTAAAATAACTGAAACAAACGTGTTAATAATAATTTTTGGAGCATACTTTGCGATTTTTTTCTATCGAGGGAATTTTATATAATTTGCGTTTCGGCGCGGGCAAAGTCTAGATATTATCTTCAAGAATAACATATATGTTTTTAAAAGCTTTAAAACTTACCGTGTTTAAGGGAAATATGTAATAAATCGGTACAAATCCGGGTTGCGGGCCCTGAAATATGTTACGCAACGTAAATCCGTGCGGCGCACGGCCAAGCTGAAAATTCCTGATTTTTTTTTTATACAAATACCTGATTTAAAAAAATATTTTTATTTGTTTTTTATCCGTCACAACAACATCAATAATGCCATTTTTAAATATCAGCACTCTAGCACACCCAAAAGTCAAAACCGCCACTGGTTACGTTAGGTTAGGTTACGGGCTGTTGACTTTTCAAAGAAGTATTGAGTTCAGTTGTCTAAGAGTTGTCATGGAACCCAATAATAATAACAATAAGAGAAAATGAGTTTATTAATTTAAAACTGCTAAAAACAAAAAAGAATACTTACGTGATGAAAAAATTCAATAAAATGAGTTTTCCGTTATACACATCGGATCGAATATTAATTTTTAAAGCATGTCATGAATTTATTATGGTTCGCGTTGAACACGTCGATCTCTGCGCATAATTTATTAAAGGCGCTATATAAACTAAGTGCTTATAAATACATTTTCAAGATAATTAGTAACTACACGACAAAATACACTATTCTACTGTAGCATTCATAAGCGGAACTACATTGCCCACTCTCCGATACCAAGATTTCACACTATGGGAAATCAGTACTTAGGTGATGTTGACATATTTAACATAAACTTGGCGAATTTTGTCGATCTTGTAAAAAAACTTATTCCATAACTATTCCCCAACATATCTGTATTTTTGTAAACCTATGAAATTGCTGTATTTTTAGTACTTGCGTGCTTTTTTATTTAATTTTATTTTTATTATTTCTTTATCTGTTTTATTCTACACATATCTGTTTTTCTGTAAACATAGGAAATTGCTGAATTTTTGTATTTTTATGACTTGTGTGCTTTTTTATCTAATTTTATTTTTATTTTTTCTGTATCTGTTTAAAAATCATCTGTCATGAGCTAATTGTGCTACCAAACATGTAAAAGCCCTTCGGACGTTAAATAAATAAATAAATAAAAAAAAATAATCGGTATAATTATTTTCTTTTAATTACGAAGAAGATAACATTAATAAAACTAAATGAAAATTTGAAAAAAGAACAAGACACATAAAAATAAAAAGGTAACGGATGCAACTAGAACCCACGATCTCTTTGATCCCCCTTGTTCATATGAAGGAGATACTTTGTGATGTGACATTATAATTTAAATTAAAACAATAACTTAGTAAACACCACTTTTAAAAAATATTTTATGCCGTTTAGTAGAGTAAATACTATTCTGAAGAAGCTAGTGTTTTAGCGAAACCCGGTCGTCATAAGGTATGTAGAAAATAAAAGTGGCGTTTACTAAGTTATTGTTTTATTTTAAATTATTGTCTTTCAATGAAAGCAAATCTGATACAAGTCTAAAAAAATGCCATGAATCGAAATTTTCAAATCATCATTTTACTCGAAATACAATGGTGATTTCGTTAAAATATAATCCTATTATTTTAAACTTTGAAGCATGAAAGATATTATAGATGATACTTGTATGTTCAATTTATTAATAAAAATGGTATACTAGACAAATCCAGCTGAAGGCATTATTTGCTTTATTACTTTTCTTTCGTTTGTTTTATTCGAGCACTCAACGTTGATTATAAATGCTAATACGGAGCTGCCGCGGCCGGTGCGGTTTCGTGTGAACCATTACTGTTATTATTTTACCACGAACGCTTAAAAAACGGCAAAGGTATCACGAAAGGTTAAAGTTAAAAGCTGTTAAAGAAATATTATGCTCGTGTACCCAACATTATTCCACAAATAATGTGAGGTCGATCGCGCTCTAAGGGTTAAAAGGTAATATACGAAACGGCTCCTGCATGAATATTTTCAGCAATCCATCAAACCTTTCCTGGGCGTTTTAGGCAAGTTTAACCAAGTAGAGGTTAACGACAAACATCAAAAGAATCAACGAGTGCTTTTGAAAAGAAAAAGTAGTTTGTGGTGGGGTAACTACCGAAAGTGACGATTTTAAAGCCAAGGTTAGGGGTTCCATAGAGAAAAAATTGCATTATAAATAAATCAAACACTTTAAATTTCGAAAAGCATTTGAAGTAGGTACTTTTAGATACGTTTTAAGATTTTCACGGCCAAAAGCATTTTCGTTATTATTTGTTTTTAAGGTGTTATTTCGTGTTGCGCTACCTCCTTCATTAGCCAACGTTTCGGACATCGTTGCAGTGTCCATCATCAGGGCAGCTCCGGCAGATCCGGTAGATGTATATGTCCGAAACGTTGGCTAAAGAAGGAGGTAGCGCAACACAGCATAACACCCCGAAAACAAATAACGAAAATAGGTAGTTTTATTTCAGATAAATATATATTTTTGTATTAAATGTTTATTTTAAAGTCATTTGTACTAAAAAATGTTTTATTTTAAATATATTTATATGACATCAGTAACTTACAACTATTAAAAAAAAACAACGAAAAATTAAATTTAAGTAAGGACGCGGTAGAAGCGAAACCGTCAGAAAACAAAACTTGAGATGAATGCAGAATATCAGGAGTGGGATAATTGTAGGGTTTATTTATTATAATATTGTTATCAAGTTTAAAAATGATTTAACATTTTATTCTACGAAGTACCGCACAAAAAGGGTACCGATTATTAGTCTATCTCACTTTCTCGTAGGCTAAACCCTACAGATGTATGTGTTTGTCTCTTTTTAGTGTCGTTCGTTTCCGTTTCACGGAGTTTCAAATGACAACAGTGTGATTTGAAAATAAAATAAGTTTTCACTTCAAAGAGACTACTGCTCCCGACCTTCGTGAGCCAGTGAGACATTGGCATCCCCAAGTAAAGCGATATATTGTGACGCTAAAGATAGGGGGGATGGGAAGGAGATGGAGATGAGGAAGATTGGTTATAACCTGGCCATTCAGATTTAGTCACCAAAAGCTAAATACATTTCAAGCAACGTATCAATTCTTTCACCAGGGCGTTAAAAAAGTATTTTCCACTATGTAACGTGTCGCAATTGTCGCAAATAGACTGATTATTGAATTATAAGGTGTCACATAAAACAAAAACTGGTAATGGTTATATAAAACATTTTATAAACTGTTCTTTACCATGTGAACTTTTCGAAATAGAATTCAGGCGTCTCTTTTGAAAAGTATCAAATGGGGAGTTGTAATATTATATGACAGTCATCCAGAGGAAGACCAAAGAACTCCTGGATGACTCAATGCTCCAAAATATTGGAGAGAAACGGCTTGGATGAAAGCGATACCCAGAACTGAAGAAGATATAGCCTGAAAACCAGAACAGCCGACCCCAGCAGCCAATAGGTTGGGACAGTGCAAGGAAGAAGAAGAAGAGGTGGTTGTAATATTAGTGTTAACGAATCGTAATGATTCTTCAATTCGAATTGAACAATTATGAAATGGAGCTTTGTTAATTTCAACATGAAGCGATTCCTGAGGTATTTTAGGGGTGATTTGCAAAATATAATTTGAAATTATATTTTGAACATAATAAAATATAATAAATTTTATAAGTTATAAATACATTGGGAATTCATATGTCAAATATTGGTTTATAAATGTGTAAATTCTGACTATGCAATTGTAAATGTTCTCTAAAATGGCCTCCTACTTGTGATCTCACTAAATAAAACACTCATAGAACATTAATAAATGCATTCACTCTGAATGCATTTATTTATGTTCTCCAAATTAACCTTGAAAAAAATCACATCTTTGCGATTCTTTTAAAGACATAAAGAAACCATCCCTTAATTATACATATACAATTCTTAATGTTCTCAAAAGTTGTCTTGACAGAAGCAAATTCCCGTGATATCTTGAATGAAACCATTCCTTTGTTAAGAATATTATGAACTAAATATACAATTTGGCTGTCCTGAAACAGGTATTCTGCCCAGTTGGACAAACAAAGTTTCACATTGTAATGTATTGTAATATATATATGCATATGTAAATAAAATAAATAAATAAATAAATGAATCGAGAGTCAATGTGAATGATTGAATGAATGAACCAACCTTCTACCACAATGAGCAAATGATCAATAAATAAGGGAATTCTTTCAGAGTGATCCAAAGGGTCAAAACCAATCTTTTGTTTGATCGTCACGTGACATAGCCTTTGGGAATAAAGTGTAATTATATTTTATAACTTTTTTCTATCACGATTATTATCAAAAGCGAAATAAGCACATAAGTCAAACATAATGTTATTTGGGCTTGTGCATGACTTACGTCAATGTTCTCCCCGTACAGAGTTTTATATAATATCTATGCTCACATTACAACACCGCGTATCTCATTTTTCACAGGTTTTGAGGACAGAAAAAAACCGATTAATTTATTAAATAAAAATAGTACGTCTTTGAAAAAAAGCGTCAACTAATATTTAGGGATCAGTTGTTTCGGGAAGTAATTTTTTTTAAATTTAAAACATATTGTTAGTTGTTTTAAATGGATTTAAATGACATTCGCGATGTAACACACAAAAAAGGCTGAGAAACAATGAGATACGCTTGGTTCTTCTGCGAGAAACATATACATATATGTATAATATTCTATTCAACTTTTATCAAATAATAAAACAAAACTAATTATAAAAGCGTTAAAAAAATATAATAATGACGCATGATTTGGATTGATGAAATCGCAAAATTTTTTTTTTCGTAATTTTTGAGATACGCGGTGTTAAATGTAAGCCACAATATTATTAATGATTATCATTCGTTGTACACATCAGAACTGTGGGTTGACTACACCGCAACCCAATGGCATAAGTTAAAGGTTGTTTACAATAACGCTTATCGCCAACTATTCCGCCTACCGAGATACTGCAGTGCTACGGAAATGTTCCTGGAGGGACGAGTACATACTTTCCGTGCACTTCTCCGCCACCGCATGGGAAGTTTATGGCGCAGACTGCGCCATTCGAAGAATGCGATCATCACCGCCATGACTGCCTGGATGGAATCTCCCCTGATGACCCTCTGGAGACGGGAGACAATGAAATACCCCCCGTAAACGGCTATTTACATTCATTTTAGTGTTTGATACATACATTTTTTTTTTCACAGTTTCATTTTTTATGCTTTTGCGTTTATTTAATTTAATTTATGTGTTGTTATTTAATTTTTACCTTAACTTATTATTTATCTTTTTTTGTTATTTTACATTATGGAATGTATTGCATTGTACTTCCCCTGCATACATTCTGGAATAAACTTATATTATTATTATTATATACGTAGTTTATAACCTAACCTAACTTAACCTAAACTTTTCTTTATAATCTAAACTAATTTAACCTAAATCTTTCAAAGTATCATCCATCCTCCATCGAAGCCAGAGTTAAGTTAGCCTCTCAAAAACTGGGCGTACTGTATAGGGCGAGCAGATACTTTAATAGTACACAACTGCTAACCCTGTACAAATCACAAGTGCGCCCCATGCCACGGTTGAATTTGGTAGCCATATCTGGTCTGGAGCCCCAAAATACCTGAAAAAACCCTCGACTCTGTGCAGAAACTGGCGGTATGTCTGATAGATTCTCCTAATTTAACAATCTTTAGAGGAACTCCGAGGAACTAGCGTCATTGATCCCTTTGGCACCGGTGCATAGTCGCCAAACGCGTGCCAAACATATGTACACGGTTGACATTGGTCACACGAGAACAGGTCGACTCGTTCTTGTGTTCAACAGCTCGGCTATGGGACGATTTGCCGGCCTTTGTGTTTCCTCCTTCCTACAACATGGGTATCTTCAAGACCAATGTTCGTTCCTTCCTCTCTTCAAAAAGACTATCCACACAGCATCTCAGACAGATGACATGGCCTTGAGGGAAATTATTTTCCTCAGGGCCTCCTGTGTGGAGTTAATGTAAAAAAAATCCGATTTTTACATTCTCATAGAATTATTTTTGAGAAAGTCGCGTCGAGACCACTTATCCGCAGTCTTTTGATAAGAAGAGGTTTTTCGGAGAGCGTATTATTTCAGTATAATATAATTTATTAAGTTATACTTTCGCACAAAAACCTTCGCTCAAATGGCTTTTTTATCATATTGTATACCTAAGTAGAACGTTTTGGCGTAGGGTTTATTTAGTGGAAAAGTGGGATAATGATGTTCAAAGAAAGGGTTGGGCAATTTAAGTACTTTCATATTTCAAGAATTTTCATTTTTTCACATGAAGAAATTCAAAAATCTAGTTAAGCTTCAATCAAAAGGGCGTTGATTATTCCCCAAAAAAGTTGAAAACTGATTTACAAGTTCAGTAAATATATTGTTAACTTGTGTTATTATAGTATGAATAATTCAATAAAAGTTCTTATTTATCTTTGCGATAAATTAACATTTTACGCGAAAAGATCTGAATAGCTCGTCTCCTTTTAATTTCCTTATAGGCCGTTAAAAAGATACATTGTCTTTGGGCAGTGATAATCTCGTTTATAAATAGCGCTGTATAAATTTTCCAAGGATTAATGATACTCGTAAAAAATGTTTGAAACAATCCAAATACCCACTAAAGAAAGTTTACAATTTAATACGAAAATGTTTACTGGAAAAGTAACTCGACACTTGTTCACTTAAATAAAAATTATTTTTAAAATCATATAAATTATGCATTAAATCTTACAAAAGATATGCAACCGAGATATTCAGGTGGCGCCATGTTGAGTAAGCAAAATGAATCAGAAAATAATTTATGTAAAAACTGTATCTAAACGAATTGATTTACCACTAATAAAAGCATACATTGAATGGATAAATCTCCACACGGAAGACGCATGTAACACAGAAGTAATAGAGTTTTAAAATAAAATTGTGATTGCCTCAGCATGCTCAACATTACTTTACCCCGTAAAATCAACAAAGGATGAATGAATCTCTCACCAGGCAAACCAAACATGCCGCCCACCAAAATCGTGTGATTTTTTTAAACACATCTGTCTGTTGTACTGAAAAGACTTTTTGAATGAATATCCATCTACAAATAGCGATAAGTGCAATATAAAAAAAATGAATTAATGTTGGATACAGTGAGCCAGATCGTAAACCTGACCGAAGAAACGTGGTTTTGATAAAGCTGCTATTAAAAATGTATAGTTTATTTTGTACTTCACCACGTGTGGGTAGGAAATGGTAACACATGTAAACCACACTAGATTCAGATGTGTTCAATCGATGAGCAATGTTCGAAAGCTCGAAAAAACAATTATTTCTATATGGAAAACTTTCTCTCGATCCATCGCCCATCACCACAGCGGGGGGGATGGATTGATACGTCCGCAACCCTGGACCCCTCCCCCCCCCGATTCCTACCCACCCCTTTTACCCTTTTCCTTCCAAGAACTTTCGCTCGTTCCCTTACTTAAAAATATCCTTCATACACGATCCCCAAATATTTTATTTTATTTTAATCAGAGTATATTTATTTACACGCCTAAAAAGGCTTCTACAAAAAAGTGATACATGAAATCATAAGTATACAGTACACATAGGAGAATATCTGCATTACCAATGTAGGAAATAATAATATTGTAGATAGATGTAATTATAAAGTACGAACAATATAGTTGCATGAATATTAAATTACGGAATATATTTTCCTCGGGGCAACTGGTGAGAAATTTGTAAAAAAAAATCTTAGGTTTCAGTCGATATTACAATAGAGCTAGCTCTAAGTGGTAGGTCCATATATATTCCCAGGAAGGAAAGTGGGACAATACTGACAAGTGCACCAACCCCACACATTCTGCTCTCGACATTCTGTTAGCCGCCAATATTAGTGTACCTGTCACAAATGTTTCGGTCAGTAGCCGCGACTGTTTAATTGTTTGTGCGCGCAATCGTGTCCAAAGCCAAATATTACATTTCGACAAGCTACGTACTAAATCAGGATTTTAAAGCATTACTAACAGTTGAAAGCACCTGCAGCATTTGAGAAATGCCAAAATGTACCGGAAAACATTAGCATAGTCGGTGCGTTTGTCAGTACACGGCATTCCTGGGAAGAAAAAACACTGGCGGTGTTTACGCTGAGCGAAGGCGAATGTGCTAATAAATCGATATGGGATTTTCACACGGATTTCTCGAACGGGAAACGGATTTATTTTCTCTCGGCTGCCAAGTGCAAACAAGGAAAGCCTAACTAAATACTCTAACGTGTAACACAGTCACGTGGAAGGTATTTGATTTGCCAGAAACATCGGCGATATTAATTTCTTTATCATTTCTTCTCTGATATAGTGCCGTGCCGTTTTTCATTTGTCATGCGCTCTTC
The DNA here is from genome assembly GCA_917880885.1 of Limnephilus marmoratus. NCBI lineage: Eukaryota > Metazoa > Arthropoda > Insecta > Trichoptera > Limnephilidae > Limnephilus > Limnephilus marmoratus. The sequence continues at coordinate 48,659,535 of OU862924.1, read as the reverse complement.
GATTTACTGGTTTTAGGAAATAACTATAATTGCAAACTAAAAGCTTGTTTGCATTTCAAAATTATTTAGTACATCTTCAGCAAATGTTCCATTGGACACTTCACAGATTTTCAATATGAACACCGAAGTTTTTAATAATAGTTGTATGCAGAAACCCAATAATAACCGCATTAGGCCGACGTTTTGCTTGCATAGATTTCAAATGTATTATATTATTTAAAGAACGTTCTGGCACGTTTTGACGTGAAAACGACTTTAAAATCGAGTTGGGAGGCATTCGCGCCAAAACAAGCGACAGTTGCTGTCGGGGTAATTTCAAACTTCAATAACTTGTCTAAAAATATACACACATTTTAAAAAGGGAGGACGAACATTTGTGCTAAAACCTCTCAGAAATTCGTGGCGGTCGCGAACTATGCACCCGCAAAGAGAACTCACGATTTTAGACTCTCCGGATTCGATACGTATCCATAAACGGGATTATGTCAACGAGACTAATTATTATCCTATCCAAAACCAGGCGCAGGTATGTGTTACAATTTATCGTAGGCTCCAAGTATGTAGATTTTGAATTAGAAAAGTTTTAAAATTTCTCGATTTTTTACGATATTTTTTACTAAAATGAATGTCAGGAATCAATGGTTGAAGTAAGTCAAATACTCTGTATGGGTATAAGCAACTTTAGCGCTCTCTCAAGCGGCATCTCTGATGAGCCTGGGTCAAGTATGGATGTGGATTTCATTGCTGATGAAATTGAAAGTGTAAAATAAAATAATATTATTTAAAAGGTATTCAAATTATTTCAAAATCACATGTGTTCAACTTCTCATACAATTCGAAACAAATAAAAAGTATAGTTCAAATTAAACTATGCACACGCGTATCGACCTACGCCGAATGTAAAATCTTTCCGTGAAAATAACTGCGGCAACCAACACTATCCACAATGTTTTTTCAGGTTCCCCTGCATCCGCCACGGTTACCACTTCTTTCCAAGCAGCCGATACGCCACCAACATTTTTACCTTGAAGATATTTTGACACTTCAAAGATTATTTTTCTCGGCAGAAGCTACAAGTCCAAGATAATCTCTAATAGTACCCGTGAAGCATACGGATGCAAGTCCAAAATTTGAAGAAATGAGTTATTGATGCAGGCTTGAAGTAAATTGTCATATTTATCAGTGGCAGAAAGATACAGGTACAATCATGAAGAAAAAAAGGATTTTAAAAAATGTACACGGATGCAACTACCTTTGATGCAACAACTATCTTAGAAGCAGAAAGATGTACATGGACTTACATCTTTATGATTTAGTTGCATTTTGAATATTATGACTCAAATCCATTTGCATTCTTCTGCCTTTAACATTACTATGCTTCCTATGGAAGTAAACAATTTTCAAACATTGATCCTTTCATAATACCTAATACATAATACGTACATGACATAACAAAATATTCCATTTAATTTTGAAGCAGAAGGACTCAATTCCGTGTTTTTGTTTGATTCAAGTCAGCGTTTTTTTTAAACAATATTTTTAAAGGCTTTACATATAAAATATTTCGTTTTATTGGCTCGTTTTTAAAACAAAACTAATTGATTTAATAATTACTGTTTTATCCATTAGCATGGATATCCGAAAAAGTTAGTTAGTTAGTTGAAAAAAAAAGTTTTTGGCTCTCCTGAACATTTACCTTTTTGGACTTGCATCCATATGCTTCTCGGGTACAGTACATATTATGTTGTGTCAATTTTGTATTTTCACCTGTCACCGGCAGGATTACTGTTGCCTAGTTGTGTGGAAACATGATAAATGTAGAAAAATGCCAGTAAATAAAGTTGACTTACCAGTATAAAAATGATGATCGAAGTTGTCTGAAGCGGCTTCCTCTGAGATTTCTCCATATTACTTCTTACACTTTTCAACTTCATACAAAATATATCAGTCAAAACACTCTTTTCACTTTCTTATCGTTTCACTTTATATCAAACTTATGATGCACATCTTCAAAATATTATAACCTAAGAAACAACGGAGTAAATTTAATAATAATATGGAGAAAACAACCTTATTTTTTTTTTTTTTTCAGTGAATAGCGCACAAGAATCTCAACTGCTCCCGTCTGGAAACAGTGAGACTATCGCATCCCCAATTGGGGTATGTTGTGAGGCTGAAGGTAGTGGGGAGGGGAAGGAGGGGGGGGAAGAGGAAGGTTGGTAAGTACCTGGCTATTCAGATCTAGTCACCAAACACGGCTAAAGCCATTTTCAAGCAACGTTTCAATTCTGAATGGTGGTCTCACACCAAGGCGATACTGATAGTATCTTCCACTCTGGAACATGCCGCAAATATACTATATATTATTATAAATGTGTTTTCCTACGTTCAACGACAAAAATCATCCCGAGACCTGAACACTTCAGGTCTCAGATCTATTTTATCGAAAGGTCAATATATTTCCGCTTGGTAATAAAATCAGAATAAATGGAATATTTCTGTACGTATTCGAAAACTATTTTTAAGGTAAATCGAAATAAACAAATAATTTATAATGCAAAAGTAAAAAATAAAATAAAAATAGCTAACCTTTTCGTTTTTCTAACTAAAATTACTGATAGCGACAAATACTAAAAATAGGCACATATTTTATTAGACAAATGTATTTTAAATGTTATCGTCAACTCACTTTTTGTCAGTTAATGTAAAGATAATTATATTTTTGAATGTAGCTATTACTTTGTGGTTATCCATTATAGAAAAATGAAATAATTGAACTTTGTATAAACCACTTATATGATGCGCAAATCCGACCGGTTTCGGAACAAACGTTCCTTCGTCAGGGAAAGCTTATACTAATTTGACAGTTTCGAACAATGTTTTATTATGGTAGGGGTGGAGCCGTTGCTAGTTAATAATGTAGATTGGGTGGGTAGGTATTAGTGTAGAGTGGGTGGGTAGGGGAACAAATCCATGATTGGGCTATATGACAATATTTTTTGTTTGTTGATAATAGATTCATTATTTTTAAGGGATTTTTGAATTTCCAAGGCTTCTAAGTTATCTAAACGTTTTCCTTTATGATTAATATGAATAATATTTATCCCTGTATTTTTTGGAAAAAAATATTGTCATATAGCCCAATCATGGATTTGTTCCCCTACCCACCCACTCTACACTAATACCTACCCACCCAATCTACATTATTAACTAGCAACGGCTCCACCCCTACCATAATAAAACATTGTTCGAAACTGTCAAATTAGTATAAGCTTTCCCTGACGAAGGAACGTTTGTTCCGAAACCGGTCGGATTTGCGCATCATATAAGTGGTTTATACAAAGTTCAATTATTTAATTTTTCTAAAGATAATTAATTAATAATTACCAAAGTTTCATAAACCTTGTTTCATAAAGGTATACATCTGAATTATTTTGAGATTAACTTAATATTTGGATATAAAGCGTGGTATTATTTCTTTCAAACATCGTTTACATCATATTTCTAACCATGATAGTAAGGGAGACAAAACGATTTCTATGAGACCTACATGAATCGTTCGGAAAAGCGAAGCAATCATCTGGAGGGGTTAAATTTAAAATGAATTCAAAACAAAATTACTGCAAAGTGCCTCGCTACGTGAAGTGAGCGTAAATTGAGTACAATGTTCATCTCATGCATGCGCAGGCGTATGTATTGCAGTTAAAATAAATGTATATTACTGAGCTTGACATAAATTGCAAGTACCATTAAAATATGGAAGTTAAATTTAATCGTACTAAGTATCCACAAGTTACTAGTAGACACTTGGATATCAATATTAACGTCTTTTGCCTTCCCATCCCTTTTTATAGATTATGTTATGCCTTCGTCGTTTTAATGGTTCCCTTCGCCTTGGAGTTGCACAGAAGCACAAATAACTAGTTTGACGGAACTTGTAAATATAAATACAAAAATAGCTACGTGAGACGTAGTTATCATGTTTTCACATATTTCAGACGTATTGAGTGCGTGGTGGGTTATTTGGCCAGCGAATTCTTTACTAGAACAACCTTAGATTGTACGTTAAGGGCGTTTAACCAGCCAGTGGCCGACAATCCACATTTCGTTGAAAGTGTTCTTACGATCGTACAAGGCGGTTCCAATGAGAAAGAATAATTATTCTCCGTACCAGCTTTTTAAAATTATAACTCAATATCGATTTTACTTCATTCCAAATTTGCTTTAATTTATACCTACATCGAAAAATGCTGAGAGGCGTGATTATAAAACTATTAAAATTATGTTCTTTTAGTAATTTTTTTTTGATTGTAAGTATTTACCATTTTTCAATAATGTCTAAGTTAAATAAGAATGTAAAAAAATTCTTAAATATATTCGTTTGAAAGTGCGCAAATAAATACCCAAACGGATCAATTTTCGTCAAGAAACACATGTACGTATGTATTTTAATGATTTTATTTAAACTAAAATTATAATTCTAAAACATTCGTTTGCCAGATATTGTATTGATTTATTATACTGCATGATTATATGATTTGAAATGGGTGTGGTATAATACAAAATCTGTCTTGAAAATTTAACAAATCTGCCAACGATCTATGTATAACCTTATTACACTAAAAATTAACATTTTTTCTCAAAATTTAAAACATGCTAATGCTAGATAAAAGAACAATCTTTCGAAATCCATTTGTAACTTTTTGTGGAAAAGAGTCAAAACGTCTAAAATCTGATTTAAAAATGACATATTTCTGGTTTTCTCTGGTAATACCCTCTTAAATTAACATAAATAATAACGATAAAACTGTACTTTTCATTAGTATGCGAAACCAGTTTCAAACATTGTTTTTATTTGTATCAAAACATTTCATTTTGCTTCGGTAAAATTATGGATTTGCAAAGATTCCTCTCTGTCTATCTTTACAAAAAAAAGGATATTTGGTTACCAAGGGTGCATCGATTGGATGCAATATTGTATTTTGATTTGTGTTCCAAGAATCGAAAAATACCCCTGCTTTTCCCAGAGGAAACTTTGAAGTCGAGCGGTTAAGATATTAGTTAAGAAACGTGTTGAAATTAGTATTAGCAATGATAGCTTAAGTCGTAATCAAATTACGTGGGAAATTAAATCCGGATTTATCTCAACACGAACGGAGACTTAAAGTTTACAGAAGGGAGTGTTCCTCAGACGCTTTGACAGGGTCTTGCGCTATATTCAACATTCAAACATTTCGACAAAATCATTTTAGATTAAAATAATAATCCCAACTTAGTCATATTAATTACTATAAAACACACTACGTAAAAATTAATACCAAACACCTTTACACAAGGTACGAGTGTTCAAAATTTGAACGTTGCAAAGGATTCATCTATGTATGTGCAGTTTATAAATAAATCTGTCTGAGAGAGCTGTCACTTTGTGGTTTAATATAATAATGAAATAAAACAATAACTTTGTTTATATGAGGACCGACCGATTTGCTTAACACTATCAGGGTACAAGTTAATAATAAAAAATAACATATTAAAATTCTATCACTCGATGGGAGACCAGATTCCACACATTTATTAATACATTCTAAATGGGAATTTCACAACTAAATAACAATATTTTTACATGGCATAAGTGTACTTATATTAAATTGAAACAAACGATTTACTTATATTTTATAATGGGACGCAAGTGGTTTAAATAAATACATTAATAAATAAATATTTTAATAAAAAAGTGGCCAAAAGCAACAAAGATGTAGTGAAAACCGAATATCCCCGTACGGGAATACGTTTCCATAGTACGTAATTAGATTTTTAGTTAGATTAGGAAATTAGGAAACGAACCAACCACAGTAATAAGCACTATCGAAAGAAACGTAAAACAATTTGTTAAAAAATTCAAAAAAATATGTTTGTAGAACCAAACAGAGTTTCTTGCTTATCTGGTAAACAATAAAATCACTAGTTTAACAAGTCAAGTGTAAATATTAAATTATTAACGAGTCAACAATCAAAAACATATTATCAAGTCAACAACAAAAATTCACAAGGAATGAGTCAAAGTCTTAACTAGAACGCACACTTTAAAGTAATCAAAACAAAAGTTTAGTCAGGGTATATTTTTGCTTTCACTTCGCAATATTATCATAAACAAACCAAACTTGAACACTAGATCATATGGAACATATTTAGTAATTTGTTGCTCCTCGCAGCCCTGTCCCGAGTTATGAGACAAAATTTAAATAGTTCCACAGTTAGACAGTTGTTTGTTTGAAGAAGCACGGAGTACGGAGGGAAAAGTGGTTCCGCGGACGCGCCGCGCTGGTACTAGTAACATGGCGGTTTTATTGCAGTCGCCTAAACTTTACGACAGTTGGCCGAGATAACGTAGCGCCATCTTTATCTCGGAATTTATCTTTCACTGTAGGTTTAATTGAAAAGATGAGACTAAAAAACCCGGTTGCCAAATTTTTAAGCAATTTTCATTATCGTCATTAATTTTTGAGTTATTATTTGAGTCTTGCCCTCTTCCTTCTTTAGCCAAAGTTTCAGACAATGTTACAACGTCCATCACTATACAAGTGTCGAAATGCGGGTGGAGGCAGCGAATGATAATATTGTAATATAATACAACACATACCTTAAATGAATCTTAAATCTTATGTAAGATTCATTCAATATCAAAAGTATTAACATGTTTTTGGGTTATTGTACGGTGTTGAGCTTTCTCCTTCTTAAACCAACCTTTCTGAAAGTGTTACATTGTCCATAATTAGTGCATAATGTATTTTATGTGCCTATGTAGAAGTTAGTGATACCATTTTGCAAGCGGTAATTGGAGGCAATTAAAATAAAATAAATATTAATACGGTCAATCCCCAGGGCTAAGTTTTAAACAGTTCTTGATATCCGCTGTTAGACGGCTACACCAATACTAAATGCAAAACACCACATTAAGAGGATTAACGCTTGCAACAGGGTGGGTATCACTTACGTAAACACATACTCTTCCATCATTAAAACTATGTCCTGATGATGGACAATTTTTATTTTTTATTTTTCATAAGTGAATACCTTCACAAGAGCTCCAGCTACTCCCGTCTGGAGCCAGTGAGATTATGACTTACCCAATTGGGGTATGTTGTGAGGCTGTAGGTAGTGGGGAGGGGAAGAAGATGAGAAAAAGAGGAAGTGGGGAAGTACCTGGCTATTCAGATCTGGTCACCAAACACGACTAAAGCCATTTCATGCAACACTGTCCGAAACGTCCGAAGAAAAAAGCTCAACATGGTATAATAACCCAAAAATCACGCTTTACTTTTATCTTGAATGAATCTTAGATAGCGTCCCAAGATCTATATTATATTAAGTCACAATAACATTCTGAATACGGGTTGTTTTTATAATAATCGCCCGAAGACCTAAATAATGCACCTTATCAGTCAAATTTTAAAAATAACTGAAGAAATATTACCTAATAGGTATGAGTGGCCTTCCTGATAACAAAATATAATCTATTGGTTGTTTCGACATTCATTGAAACAATTTAATAAACTTGCTTTGTTTTCCCTTGAATCTCATACAATTTTCCAAGGAAAATCGCTGGATTTACTAGCAAAGTTGTTTGATTTCATGAAGCAAATTCTTGTTTTATGGTACATCAAGGTTACCATGATATACGAGGATGGACCAATAAGTACCCGTGATAGGAAAAAAGATACCAGTTTATCAATAAATTTTAGGTCGACAAATTTTGCCCAAATTTTCTGACATTTCTTCAATCCCTCCAAAAATACGTGTCTGAACTTCAGACCTTAGAATTTAACTATATTTAGTCAGGACTCACACCTCTCGAGATCCTACATAAAACATTAGGTGAGAGCTCTCATAGCTAGTTAGATAAATTGTCAACAGATGTCAGAAGGTACAAAACTCTGGTCAGGCCAGGATATCATTACATAGTATAAAATGAAGTCGCTCAAAATGTATGTGCGCGTTAATCTTTTAAACTACGCAACGGATTTTCATACGGTTTTCACCAATAGATAGAGTGATTGAAGAGGAATATTTATATGTATAATACATGTAAATTATATTAGAGAAAAGCAGAGAAATTCAAAGAAAACATATTTTTGTGCGATTTAAAACGGCTGGCGTGCCGTACTATAGTCACTTTTGAAATTCGTTCTACGGAAGAAATTGGAAAATAGATGTCCTAGAGTAAGTTGCTATTTGATTTGAATTATTTTATTTGACGAAGTCGCTCAAAATGTATGTGCACATAGATCTTTTAAACTACGCAACGGATACTGATGCGGTTTTCACCAATAGATAGAGTGATTCAAGAGTAAGGTTTATAGGTATAAAAACATGCTTATTATTGTAGAGAAAAGTCGAGAAATTCAAATATTCAATTCAGGCAGCGGGCAGCTGGCAAGCGGGTGGTGTGGATTTTATAAAGGTTGGGTAATGGCGTTGTGTTTCGTTAGCCACAGCAACGTGTGGCCGGGTCTGCTAGTTATTCTATAAATAGCTGTTTTTTAGGGTGATATACCCTCTTTCTCCTCTTCGCTTCGCTGAAACCACACTTAATTAACTAGTAACTCCTTGGTCTGTCTCGGGTAGTTTGTATCTTCCGGTTATAAAAATGTAATTGGAAATAGAATCAATAAACTCAAGAGTCCCTTAAAAATAGTCCTGAAGATGAGTCTTTCATTACCGGTTCCTTACCTTAAAACTTTACAATACGATTTGTCAAACTCTTCAAAATGTGCTTCTGTTTCGGCGATAATCTCTTCATTTGAGCTCATTTTTTCCCCAGAACAATGTTTTTATGTTAGGGAACAGAAAATAGTCACAGGGAGCCATGTCGGGCAAGTACGGTGGATTAGCAGCATTTCTTAGAGCAAATCTTCTGGATGAATGTGCTGGTGCGTTATCTGCTTGTTGAACAATCGCGGCACCCATCGGACCGACACCTTTCTCCCACTAACTTATCAGTTAAAGTATTGATTGCCGTTCCACAGGCACTTTAGTTCGGCCATCAGCAAGAATCATGTCATGGACCTTTTCAACGATTTATTCGGCAACCACATCTTCCGGGTGGCCCGGTCGCTCCTCATCAAAAACAGATGTACGACCACCTTTAAATTCGTTGAACCAATACCTCACGGTTATCATAGATGGTGAAGGGTCCCTAGAGAAAGCATCCAACTTTGCTTTTATTTCTTGGCGTGTTTTCCATCTAAAAGAAAAAACGAATTACGGATCGATGTTGGCTTTTTAAATTTTATCTAGAAACACGAAACACGTGTGATACAACTGGCTGCCAAACAAAATAACCTTTGAATCAGTCTGAAATTTAGTAGTTTTCATTCGATAGATGGCAGAACACGACCTGTCTTCAAACACGGGTACTTAGTGACCGCCCCCGGATAATCATTTAAAATAAAATGTATTTTTCAGAGCTTTCCTGACGAAATTCCGAAACTGTTCACATTAACGGATTACTGTTTAAAAATGCATTTTAATTCCTGGCAGTTCTGCAACATGTTAGGTGCATACGGAGCATAATTATAATTAAGACAACTTATATTTTACTTTATTTGTTACTTGTAAAAAACAGTCCAAATAAATAAATTCCGACGTAAATATTTTAAAAGTGATATTATTCACAATAAGGGGGCGTTCAAGTATTACGTAACGAAAATTTTGAAGATTTTTGACCCCCCCCCTCCCCCCCACGTAACGCGCCGTAACGTTTTTCTGTACCCTAACCCCCCCCCCCCCTTAACATTACATAACGCCAAAGTCACAATTTTTTCCTTAAAGTTACAATCAAGTTGCTCAAAGTACTGGAAAGTCGCTTAAATATCTTTTTTCTAGTTTTAATCGCGTTTGCGGTAATAAATAAAACAAGAGATTTCGAGAACGAAAAGAGTTGCCATCTTGGAAGATTTTAATTTCCTAGTTTTTTTTTTATCTAAATAAAGAAAAACATGTTACGTAACTCGTTGTTCGAACCCCCCACCCCTCCCCCCCTGGTAACGCACAGTATCGTTTCACAAGATCCCCCCAAGTGCGTTACGTAATACTTGAACGACCCCTAAACACAAGGATCAATATTTTTAAAAATTTTAACAAAAAAATATTCCAGTATAGGAAAAGTTTATTAGTTGATTTGTCTTTATTTATTTATTTATTTATTTATTAATTTTCAACGCCCTGATGGGCTTTTACATTACAAGTTTGTAATACAGAGACAGGTTTTTTTAAAAACAAAATATACACTATAAAAATAAATAAATAACAAGTAATACAGATAAATTAAGGAAGATAAAACATTACGATAAAAGAGAAAGTTTTTAAGTTGTAAACAGCGTAGAAAATAAACTAGTAGGTAGGTACTCGTATGTTAGTAATTAATTGTGATGTGTAAATAATACATGACAAAATGCAAGATACATAAAAATAAAACGGTAACTAGTTATTACATTGTGGTTAAATATAGAAATACACAAATATACGCATTAGCCCCTAGGTGATGCGCCTTAAATATCGAAATATTCTACATAAAAGTATCGTTCAGGTATTTCTTAAATAATGGTAAACTTGTGTTAAATATATCGATATTGGAGGTGAATTTGTTTCCTAATGTGTGAAGTCTAGAAACAGGTGCATGTATGTGGTAGTTCGTTCCAGAATTATTGTTGCAGAATAATATGTTTTGCCTTGTTGCTCGATTGGGTACCCTGAAATCGATGAGATGCAGGAGTTCGCAACAATTTAATTCAGAGTGAATAATTTTAAACAAAAAAGTTAAGTCATTTATTTTTCTTCTGTTTTCTAGGGAATGCAATTTAAGTGTGTTTAGTAAGGATGTATAGTTAATGTGTTGAGTAGGTATGTGTAATTTGAAGTTGATAAATCTTAAAAATTTGTGCTGCACTCTTTCGATATTTTTTATATGAATTTGATAATAAGGGGACCAAACAATGGAATTGTATTCCAACAAGCTGCGTACGAGTGACAAATATACGATTTTTATAACTTCCAACGAGTTGAAGTCTTTGATTGTTCTGATTATAAATCCTAGTGTTTTCATGCCTTTGTTAGTTATTTGTTGTATGTGATTTATAAAATTTAATTGCGTGTCAAACACAACTCCAAGATCTCTAATTTCATTGACTTTTTCTAATATGTTGTTATCTATTGTGTACTTGAAAGATAGTGGGGTCTTTGTTCGACAAAACGTTAGTGTCTTACATTTGTCGATATTGAGGAATAAGTTATTTGTGACACACCAATTTTGTAATTTGTCTATGTTTGACTGTAGGATTAGGCAGTCACCTATATTGGATATTTCTTTGTATAATTTGATGTCATCGGCAAAAAGCAGAACTTCTACATCGTTGAAACAGCTTATGATATCATTTATGAATATTAAGAAAAGGATGGGACCGAGATGACTCCCTTGCGGTAGACCACTAGTTGCATATAATAACTTAGATATAGTATGTTTAATTTTAACAAATAAGATTCTGTTAGATAAATAACTTGAGAACCAATCCAACAACTTGCCTCTCAGTCCTAAGGCATACAGTTTACTAAGTAATAATTTATGTGATACTTTGTCGAAAGCTTTTGAAAAATCTGTGTAGATACTGTCAACTTGTTTTTTTCTTGTAAAAGATTCTATAATATAGTTATGGTAAAGTAACAGGTTGGTAGCAGTTGACCTACCAGAAACAAATCCGTGTTGGTTTTTATCAATTGCTTTTAATATTGATGGATAAATTAAATCAAGAACAAGGGATTCAAAGATTTTCGGGAGCGCTGATTGTATGCATATAGGACGGTAGTTTTTAATGTCTGAGTCGTCACCTTTTTTGAGAATCGGGGTAATATAACTAGATTTCCAACGGGTTGGAAAATGTCCAGAAGAAAGTAGGTGGTTAAATAATGTGGTGAGTGGACCTGATATTGCAGATGCGCATTGTTTGAAAAATATTGGTGGGATGTTATCTGGGCCTGCAGATTTGTTAGGGTCAAGTGAAATGATTTTATTTAAGCATGATTCCTGTGTAATGGTGTAGTTCTGTAAATTTATTGTGTTTTCATATGTGTACGATGGTACGTTGTTATCTGATATTTCACCTTCGTATACACTTTGGAAATGATCCGCAAACAAATTAACAATATCAAAGGTGCTATTGGCTATTTTGCCATCATAATGCATTGTGGGGGGGTAGTCTGTACTTTCATTGTTTAATTTTTTAACAAAATTCCAAAGATTTTTTGTTCCTAGCGCAGTTTTCTCAACGGAGGTGATGTGTGCTTTATAGCATAGTTTAGATAGTGTTTTACATTTCTTTCTTGTTTCTGAGAAGTTTGAGTAGTCGTTGATTTGGTGAGTGAGTTTAAAAATTTTGTGTAGCTGTTTTTTTTGTTTCAGTAAGAGTATAAGGTCTGTGGAGAACCAAATTGGATATGTTCTGTGTTTTGGTGTATATGAGGGGACATGAGATTTTATAAATTCAGAAAATGTTTCATAGAGTTTTTCTAGTATTTGTTCGCTATCACTGTTATTAGTCAAGAAAGTCCAATCTGTATTAGTGAGTTGGTAGTTAATAGAATCGTAATCGGCTTTTTTGAAGTTGAGTGTCGTTTGTTTCTGTGGTGGTTTGTTTGTGTACATATTTACTGTAATGTGTAAGGGGGGGTGATAATTATCCACCGGTACGAGCTGATCGTCTGACATTTCAACACACAGTTTAGAGCTGTTTGATAGGGCAAGATCTAGAAGGCGATCACATATATTGGGTACAAAATTGTGTTGATGCAAATTTAAATAGTTTATCATATCTATTACTTCACGTGCTGGGTCGTTAGAACTTTCGTTAGTAATATAACCATTGTCACTAGAGTTCCATTTCAAATTGGGAAGATTATAATCGCCGACGATAATTATTTTCGATGTAGGATTTTTTGACATGAGAAATTCGACGTCTTCGCAATGTTTCTTATAGGTTTGGATGTCGGAGTTTGGTGGTATGTATACAGTTCCAATGATGATTTTTTCCATGGGAGTAACAATTTGTATAAATAATTGCTCCAATGAGGTATTTTTCGTGCTTAGTTTTTTCACGGATATATTTTCCTTGATTGCAATCAAAACTCCGCCTCCTCTGGATTTGGTACTGGATTTTGGGTTTCTGTCACGGCGAAATATCTTGTGGTTTGTGAAACCAAGTTCAGGAGATTTTATTTCTGGAACGAGCCATGTTTCGGTAAGGATGAATATATCATGTCCGTGTAGAGGTACCGTTACTTTAAGCTCATGCAGTTTTGTACGAAGTCCTCGTGTATTTTGATAATAGATTTTGATTTCGTCAGGGCATTTGGTCCGGCGTTTTTGGCTAGTTAGGCCATATCCAATAGTGGATTTTAGTTTTTTGAGACATTTACTATTGCTGGCTTATTGTTTATGAACTTTATAGTAAGTCCGACTTCGCCTTCCAGGGTACGGTTAGCCAGGGTTTGTCTAAGATCATTTAGGTATTGCCTTTGTAGAGGGGTTTGGTCGGAATAGATTTTGCAATCAGTGTGTGTTAGAGCTATATTTTTTCTACGCAATATGTTTAATACAATCAACGGATCATTAAGGATTACTTTCATAGGTCTTACTTTATTTGGTTTTACTGCGCCAATGCGGAAGACGTTGACAGAGTTTTCAACAAGTGTGGTATCGATTTTGTTGAGAATTTTTAGAACTTCCATTTTATCCTGTTTAATCCGGTCAATTTGATTCACCATGACACTTTCGGGGACATTATTAGTTTATTTTTATCTCTTATCTGACAACAGATAACGGTCGGCAGAATCATTCATGATTTTCGCAACACACGCTGAAAACCGAGTGCAATGAGCATTTTTGTTTTCATTAAAGTACCCACAGAATTTTCGTAGAATATAGTTTTAGACTACAGTTTTTTATTTATTCATAGTTTATATTTAGTTTAAGACTATATAGTTTTCTATAAGTATTTTTTTAATAGATATTTGAAACGCTTATCTTTTCAAAAATAAAATACGCAGCTGAATTCGTGACTCTTTAGCTCATATTGTGATATTTTATGGCAAAGTGGGGTAGCGTTTTAGGGCCAGCGATACTCAGCCGATAACCGGAGGAAATAAGAGATCGTCTGATACTGCCTTCACTACTAGTGCCTGGGTACCATAACTCTTTGACTCTTCGCCTGGGCCCTCTAACCTAACCTAACCGCAGGAGCGACAGTGCATTTTAAAACTTTTTCTCCCTTTGCTCGACAGTTTCAGAAGATCATTTTTAAAAATTTTCGCCAATATTAAAAAAATCATACTTTAACATGGAGACATAAAAACTTATTGTAGTGCTATATAACTAATGAATTAACCTGTTTGTTTATCTCATATTTGTAGAATTTATAAAAAAAATATCGTAAAATTTATAACCGCGCGAATCCTGCGTATTTGTTACTTTGAACCTGCCGTGAGAGGTACTTATTACACTTATAGGTAGAATACTTTTTTGATTTCTGCATATTGTCTGTGGTATACTTGATAATAAAAGGTGCAGAAATTCATCAGAAATTCTGCGTGAAATAAGTATTTTAAACATCGTTATAAAATAGTCTACGAAGTTTGTATTTGCGACGTCTATCGTCATAATATATAAAGTATTTGAATAGCTTCGTTTTAAGTTCAAAATAAAAAATAAAAAACGCGGGAGCACAAACATATTTAAAAAAAAATTGCCGAACCAAGGAGATAATTGCCTCTTTTATCCGAAAAGCAATTGGAGACATTTAAAATGGCGCCAATATATAGAAAAAATCGTGGTTTAAGTCTTAAAAATGGTTTAAGTCTTGAATTCGAGCCCGACCAAAGGACAGCTTGCATAACCGTATTTTTTTATTTAACTCAAGTATGTATTATCGCAGTCGTTAAAGCCATCCGGCCGCGCCGGTGAAAACACGTAAATTTCTGATCTTTTTCCGGTGAAGGTACCTAAGTTTCAAAATACATTTAGGACTGCTAAATTTGTCGTGATTTTAAGAGTGAATATACGTTGTTATCGAAGGAGCGTGGTGCCGAACGTTGAAGTGAGCGCACGCTTTATTGCTCCCATAAAAGAGTTTTGTAACACACGCGTGCGGTTAGTTAAATGTGTGTTTCAATTTATTGCAATCTTCTGATACTCTGGGAACCGAGCGAACATATTCTCAAAAATCTTTTTGAAGTGTAACTTCTTTAGCACCGTTGCGATTTGAAGCTGGATTAAAGGAAAAAGCGACACTAAAAAGAGACAAATACATACATCTGTCGGATTTAGCCTGCGAGAGAATGAGATAGAATAATTTGTCTCATCTTTGTGCGGTGCTTTATAGCCTCCCCACTCTGGTCTACTTTAGTTTACGGAAGGTTTCACTTATACCGCGTGTAACTGCACATTTGTATTTCTTTTTTTACATTAGCTCCACACAAGAGGCCCGAGGAAAACAATCATCAGGGCCATGTCATCTTTGGGGATGCTGTGCGGAGGTTTTTAAAAGGGAATGGAAATTCTTGAACAAAAAAGGTGTGAAGGGTGGGTAGGAATCTGGGGGTCGAGGAGTGACCGAAGTACGAATCCATCCTATGACTGTGGTGCAAGGCAACTCAACCAGTCTCTCTGTAGGATTTAGCCTGCGAGAGAATGAGATAGAATAATCGGTCTCCTCTTTGTACCTCACCCCTCTTCTTAGCCTCCCCACTCATGTCTACTTTAGTTTTCTGAAGGTTTAGAATGAACTCCACACATCTATCCATCTATCTATCTATATAAATAAAAATGAATCGCCGAAATGTATATACCCGCATAACTTCCGAACGACTGCACCAAATTGGATAATTATTTTTTTGTTGTGTTCGTTATTGTCAGTACAAGGTTTGTATAAAGAAACGGAGAGCTTTGGCGTATTGAAATTTGTATAAAAAATTGCAATAAGTGGCACGCGAGATGTTTGAAAATTGAATGTACCGGGACTGAATGTATGGAATGGAACTCGGAAGGGGAGAGGGGAACTCGAAAGGGGAGGCGGAAGGGGAACGGGACGAATGGGAAAAGACACGAAGGGAGAAACAATTTCTTTATTAAATGGCAAAGCAACGCATGCCGGGCACCAGCTAGTTTTTATTATTATTATAAGAGTAACTACCGTGTAAAGTGTCCAAGATTTAAACACATTTTACAGCAATCCCCCGACGATTCCATTTGGGCATATAGAAAAAATATATCTAAAACATAACATTTCTTAATCGCTACTCACGTTTCAAATAATTCACAGTTAAAATTTAATATGGTCCCTGACTAAATTTTATGAGAATGTGCCCACAGGTATTGGATTTTTTATTGTACAACTTCGTTCATCGTTGTATTATCTAATTTAAATGGCAAAATCAAGACATCACAACAAAAATAAGCGAAATAAAAACGTCTTATATTTTATTACCATTTCAATTTACGGAAATTTTAAGAGCATCGTTAATTAATTATCTGAGCTTTTTTTAATATTATTTATTGAAATTTTTATTTAATATTCAGTCATTAACTTAGTTATTTATTTTTCACGGTAGAATGTTTTGAAATGTGACAAAGTGTTAAAGTAGATATAAGCGTAAATTTAATATTTTATGTGATTTGTTGACAGTATCTACGGTAGATCACAGCTAAAGTAGAATTATTATTAACACTTCATTTAAATATCCCGTATTTAAAACGAATTTTTAAAATTGAAAACTACGTTTATATAAAAATAACTTAATTTATAAATGTTGGCATTTTTCTATGGAAAAACTGTTAAAGGCGGGTACAGATTGCCGTAACGTAACACGCAATGTAACACGCAATGAAAGAATTTGCCGTCCACATTGCCGCAATGTATCATGCAATGTAACGGAATTCTCATAGTGTGGACGCCTTGCGCCCAAGAACCGCGCACACTCCGCGCGTGAACAGAGCATTTCAACTCGTGCGCGCCGCAATCCACAATGCTTCGGTTTTTTCGTCGAATATAAAGCGGCGCGCATTGTGCGCGGAGCGTCTGTGTGGACGGCTTGTTCGTGTCTGTACGTCAGAACGCGCGCGAACAATGGGGAACTTGTTCTCGGCAGACTGAGCTGTGTTCACCGCGCGCATGCCGGGAACATCTGCGAGTAGATACATGTTCGGTTCGTGCGCGCAAATGTTACATTGCATGTTGCGTTACGGCAATCTGCACCCGCCTTTATGGGGAAGCCAGTAGTTAAGAGGGTATTACGAGAGAAAACCAGAAATATTATGTCATTTTTAAATCAGATTTTAGACGTATTGACTCTTTTCCACAAAAAATTATAAGTGGATTTCGAAAGATTGTTCTTTTATCTAGCATTCGCGTGTTTTAAATTTTGAGAAAAAATGTTAATTTTTGATATAATAAAGGTTACACCATAGGTCATTGGCAGATTTGTTAAATTTTCAAAAAAGATTTTGTATTATACCATACCCATTTCAAATCATATAATCATGCAGTAAAATAAATCAATACATTATCCGGCAAATGCATGATTTAGAATTTTAATTTTAGTTTAAATAAAATCATTAAAAAATATATACGTACATGTGTTTCTTGACGAAAATTGGTCCGTTTGTGTACTTATTTGCGCACATACAAAATAATATATTTCAGATTTTTTTAAACATTTTAATTTAACTTAGACATAATTGAAAAATGGTAATTACTTAAAATCAAAAAATAATTACAAAAAGTACATAATTTTAATAGTTTTATCATCATGCCTTTCGGCATTATTGGATGTAGGTATAAATTAAAGCAAATTTAGAATGAAATAAAATCGATATTAAGTTATAATTTTAAAAAGCTGGTACGGAGAATAATTAATCTTTCTCATTAGAACCGCCCTGTATGATCGTAAGAATCACTTTAGACGAAATGTGGATTTTTGGCCGCTGGCTGGTTAAACGCTCTTAACTGAAGAACTACTCCACATTAGAATTAGCAATACTTAATAGCGCGTAACAGCGGCGGTTCGCCTGGATCGTTATTGAGGTCTAGCCTTTGAACGCTGTTAATTATTTCTACTCAGTATAAACTTGTTGGTAAACACTAGAAATCCTCAACAAAAGCATAGCGCATTACAGACACTCCCCATTTAAATTTCTACACAACAATTTGACAAGTCAAATCCATTGACGAGAATCCCAGCATAAAAGCGTTAAGCCTAAATGATTCCTTCGTGCTTGTTTTGGAAGCCTAGATAAAACTTGTACATCTTTGATAAAGCTTGAAAACCAAAAAACAGGGCTCAAGTTTAAATGAAAAGGATTTAAGGAGTTATGATCGAAATATGGCAATAAATTTATAACAGGACATCAGCAGAAGCCTATTTAATGTTCGGATGTGCCGAGAGATACAAAGCGCAGGATTTATTTCCCGGGACGACAAAGGAAAAGTAATTCAAGTAATGGTTTACTGCTAAAGAAGTCGCTCTAGGGAATGCACATTTTCGAAATATTAGCTTTAAACTTTTCTTGTGATTTTGACATTTCCATCGTGAGATTTGCAGCTTTTTCCTCAAAGAAAACATGCACTCTTTGATGATACGTCGTACGTTGTTTCCAACTACGAAAAGTCTTAAAATTAGAATATTTATGTAGATTAGGAGGTACCCACTAAAGATTTTTCATAAAATTGTGATTCTGGGAAATGTACCTATTCCTTGGAAAAACAGTGATTTAAAAAAAATATTAATTTAATGAATTCTATGAAAGGGATGGAAGCATCGATATGGAAAAAGCGGAAAATTGGAAACAAAAAAAATATGTATTTAATGTTTTAAAAATATTATAATATTTTTTTTTGTAGGAAAACATTAAAAATTAATGGAATGCAATTATTATTCATTTATGGTCCCGTAAAATCTTAAAACTTCAAAAGAAAGCATTATATTTGATTGAAGAAGAAGATAACAATAATAATTTATACTATCATATGAAAAAGAACAAGACACAGAAAAACAGAAAAAAGATAATGGTCGCAACTGGGACTCGAACCCAGAACCTGTCGTCTAATCGAGATGTGTGCGTCCGGTTATACGGGAGGTTAGAGACCAATTCCACCATTGCGCCCTACTGTCAAACCGTCAATCTCATATTTCAAATTTTAGAATTAACAATATTATCTTCAACAATTTTTTTTTCTAGATTTTTTATATTTAAATTAGTCGAAGATAATATTGTTAATTTTAAAATTTGAAATATGAGATTGACTAATATGACGGTTTGACAGTAGGTGGCAAAGGCGGAATTAAACGGAACATAAACGCGCACGTCCCGATTAGACGAGAGGTTCCGGGTTCGAATCCCAGTTGCGACCAGTATCTTTTTCTGTTTTTTTTGTGTCTCGGTCTCTTTCATATTTTCGTTTAGATTATTATTATTATCGTCATCTTCAATGATATATTACATTGAGGGAAATAATCTTCAAAAGTTATAAAAATAGAGTTTTCTTATCAAAATTGAAAATTCATTATATTTGCATTTATTTACTGTTATTGTGTTTAATTCGGAAACTTCATTTAATTAAGCAACTTAAAAAGAAAAAAAAATTACTATAACATTACATTAAAGATCACTTTTACCGATGCTATTATAAAATTGTCTACTATGGGGTAAACTTTTTTCTAATTTCCGCCTGACGATATTTTTGATCCATCAATCTAAATCGCCAATCAGAAAAATATATTTCACAAGTACTTATTTTAGGGTGAATTGCCAATTTAAAAAAAATATACTTATATATATTTTAGATTTTTGTGTTGACATATAAAAAAAAAATGAAATAAATATTATTCCTATTATTAACTTAATGAGAAAAACCACAAATTGTAATATTTAATTAATGTAGACAATATTAGCGAAACTCTGTCGAAAATCTGAAACAGAAGAATTAAAAAAGATATGGTCGCATCTAGGACCCGAACCTAGGACCTATGACTTGCCGGGTCAGTGCTAAATGTATGTTAAATATGACCGAATTGCAGAGGGACACATTAGCTAAGTTGGTAGAGCACTGACCCGGCAAGTCATAGGTCCTGGGTCCTATGACTTCCTGTTTCTGTTTTAGATTTTCGATTGAGTTTCGCTAATATTATCTGCTAAAACATTCATCACATTCTTCCATCACTTTTCTGAAATGGCTTTTGTTGTGTTTAATGACCAGATCTGAATAGCTATGGTAGGGTAGTTATAGTGTATTTATAAACCTTACTCTTCCCCATCACCATCCTTTCTTCACTTTCATCATCCTCGCAACATTCCTCGAATTGGGGTGCTATAAAGAGTCCCCCAGTTCAAGACAATAGAGAACTCCAGTCCAATTTTTAAAATTTTTTTAATGAATAAAGAATGACCTTCTAACTTAAATAACTGCATATTTATTTTTATTTTTGGAGTTAGTTTTAATAGTTAAAATAATTGTCAAAGTTTTAATTTTTCAAGATCCCCGAAAACCACCTTATGTATAGTGAATCGTGTGACATAGGATTGGGCAATCAGCTGATCAACTGCCGCCATTTTGAATTTCGTTGTTCGAAGTATTCTCCCTAGAAGTAGCGTTACTATTTTTTTGTGCAGGATGTTTGAATTTTTCAATAATAGAGATAAACTAATAAGAGATACCTTTATTTTTGAAGCATTATTTAGGCCTAAATAATGTTTCAATAAACACAACAACTAAATCTCTATAAACAGTATGTAAATAAACGAATAAATTAATACGATGGCTTGTGTCATACCTACATTTCCATACAATTACTTTACGGTGACGTAACGACACGACGAACAGTGACGTCACCACAAAACATTTCAATAATGCCAACTTGACGGCGTGTTTTTGCGACCCGATTAAAAATTGACTTTTTAATAATTTTTTAAAAACTCTGCGTTTAATATTATTAAATAAAACTTGGATATTCAGAATCAGCGTTTAATGGTCTATATCAGAGGTTCCCAAACTTATTTTTCTCGTAGACCCCTTTCAAAATTTTACTGATTTCGGTGGACCCCCTGCTGTCATACCCATTTCTACCATATTCCCAAAACTGATCAAAAATGTGAAGATTAGATCTAACGATGGAAATTTGCGTCGCGGCTAATTCCAACCTTAAATATGGAGTGGTATAAATAAAAAGAAAAATAGTGCATTTCTTGTGTTCTATTTATTAAAATAATATATTACAGACAGAGGGAAATACATGTAGATGACTCAATTTTTTATTTTTATTTCATAAATTGTTAGTATAACTATTTAAGAATATGTTCCCACAGTTTTAAAAAAAAATTCAATTCGTTCCGGTATTACGAGGGTGTTTGTGCCGAACCGCGTGGTAAACTTGAAACTCAATTTTAAAAGTACGAAAAAGTCTCAATACGACCATTTTTCACCAAAATACAGCCTGTCAAAAATCACCGAAAAATTGGATTTTTTTGCTCCCTTAATTTTTTTGAGTAGTCTAGTATCTGCCTAAATTGATAGTTAAAGTCAAGCCCACATTTTTGTTCTTTACTATCGAAACCAGATAAATTTTCGTGGACCCCCAAATACAACTTGTGGACCCCCATTTCTTTATCACGCCAACGTAGACCCCCGTTGAGTCTCCCATGGACCCCTGGGGTTAACCTGGACCACTTTGGGAATCACTGGTCTATATGAACATATTTTTTAAAGCCATAATATTTTTTCACTGAAGTTCCTTATTGGGGCTCTTGCGCGATTGGTATATAAGTAAGTAACAAAGGATTAGAGCAGGGGTGATTCCTTCTAATCGTTTCCTTTACATTTCTAAATATCGATTTATAGTTAATTGGGAACTGATCCTATTTAAGCCATCGCATTAGCATTCAAATTATTGTATTAGGAAATCTGAAACAAGTTACCAGCCCACACCTATTGTAGGCAAAATTAAAATTAATGTAAAGAAGGCAAATAAATGTCAAGAATATCGTGTAGTAACGAGTCGGTATCATAATTCGGCATTTAAACACACAAAATAAAGATTTAAATTAATGTGTTACAATAGCAACAAATGTTTATTGACCCAATTCGTTTTCTTAGAATTCTCAAATTGGTTTATTTACCTACATAATATATACGTATATTATGGAACTGAGGACAGATATTCCCAAACTGTGAAGTTATGAAATATTGAAACTGAAAATGAAAAGTGAGGTTACCCAAAATCTAAATGGTCAAAAACAACTTGTAAGTCCCCGAAAATCGACAAGTCGCGACTTTTCTTCGCGAAAAATTTCCAATAGATTCATTTTTTGAAGTGAAAACTTATTTAGCATCGTCGTGATTTGAAACTCGATGATACGATACGATACGATACGATTGTACCACCCCAGCCAGGAGCACTCCTGTCCCGGTGAGACCGGTACACCAGGGGGCACTGATTTGTTAGGACTTGAAACACATGCTCTGAGGATAGGAAGGAGGTTGGAGTTTAATCGACCGGTATACATGGCAACCTAATAAGCCAATATTGGAATTTAGGATGGTCAGGAATAAAGGAATGGATTGAGCGTTATATTTTTTTCTTTGTTTTAGTCTTCGTTCTTCTTGCCTCTTTTCGGCTCTTTTTGGATCTTGTCTCTTGTCTCTTCTAGGAACTTCTTGTCTCTTCTAGTCTCTTTTTGGCTCTTCTTGGCTCTTCTTGTTTCTTCTTGTATCTTCTCGCCTTTTCTTGGACGAAAAATAGCATCACTAAAAAGAGACAAACATAATATACACAGATTTTAGCCTGCGAGAGAATCAGGTAGTATAATTGGTCTCCTCTTTGTGTGGTGCTTCGTAGCCTATCGGTCTCCTCTTTGTGCTGTGGTTCGTAGCCTACTCTTGTCTACTTTAGTTTTCGGAAGATCTCACTTCTACCATTGCATACTTGTGAATACCTCACAAAAGTCCCAAATGCTCCCACCCAGAGCCAGTGAGACTATGACATCCCAATCACGTTGTTGAGGGTGATGTTAGAAGTGAAGTAGTTGGGAGGGGAAGAGGAAGGTGGGGAAGTGCCTGGCTATTCAGATCTGGACACCAAACACGCCTAAAGCCATTTCAAGCAACGTTTTAATTCTGAATGGTGGTCTTACACCAGGGCGATATTGAGAGTATTTTCCACTCTGGAAATATACTATATATTATTTTAAATAATTAATAAAATGTGAAATAATACAAATTAATCAAATAAAATTTGAATAATTTTTACAGTTAAATTAAAATAGATTGACGGTATACCCAAATAAATACGGTTCCACGCCAACTCATAATCAAGTCAACTCAACACCTCTTTGAAAAGTCATTAAAAGCTATGAAAAAAAATAATATAGCCCATAACCCTAACCTAACGTAACGTAACCTATTTAATCCATTTTTTTTCTTCAATTTTAATAATGACTTTTCAGAGGAGGTTCTGAGTTGATTTCATTCTGAGTTGTCCGGTCACAATAAATATATCCTTTACGGATAGTCACAAGAGATTCCCTGTACCATTGGCCCTTTAATCAAAAATTATTTATCAGATTACTCGCCTAGCAAATTTCATATCAATGCAGAATTTGATATCATAATACAAACCGCAAAGAGATACGTTGTCCAGTATTTTGTAATTACTACAACATTGTCCTAATTGCGGTATATATTGTAGACCGATGTGTGCTTTGTGAATTCACAACAATTATATTAATATTTGTACACGCACTTCTTCCACACGAATGATTCGTTAGAGAATTTGCACACTATAATGAACTTGTAAACAAACTTAAACAATAGAAAACAGTGCTTTGAGAATACTCTTGAATTCGATGGACATATGTAATTTTGGGTTGTAACTTATTTGCCTGTGGGACTATGACACCTTCAAATCAAAAATCATAAAAGAGTAAGAAAATACGATAATTGAGAAGTAATTGGATGTTCAGATCTCATGAAAATAATGATACCAATTTATAACTTCATTGCACTTGATTATTTCTCAGACCGAACCGGTTTCAAACAATAACTTATGTTCATCTCACAGATTAGTTCTTTTTGCAGAGTTATGATATTTATGCATTTTTTGTGGCAGGGTTGGATAATAAATGGTTGTAGGTATATAAATTTTGTTGAAAGGTATTATGTATCTCATAATTTCATATATTGTAAAATTGAAAAATATGCAGTTAGTCCACCTCACGGATAATATAGAACGTTCGTGTTGTCGAAGTTTGATACACGGATAATACAGAATATTCCTTTTTTGTCGGAAGTACCAATCTTACAATATAAATTCAATAATTTTAAAAAACATCCCAGGTTTTGAATGGTTTGTTTAGCAAAGCAGGGTTTGTCTAGCGATTTGTCTAATACATTTCTTTCCATGTTCTACTCTTATAAAAACAGGTACACACTTGTTAATAATGCATTCACTTTGTTTTACATGGCAATAATATTTTTTTCTATGATTGGCATCATTGATTGATTGTCTTTGAAATGTCAAATAAAAACGATACATGTAAGTGAATTAATTTAAACAAAATTAAAATGTTGAATGCATATTTTTTGCTGTTTTTTTTTTGTCTCCCCCGACATAAATACCCGTGATAATAAAGCTAAATCTAACTGTTTAAATAAGAAATATTGCGTATTAGCCAATAAGCGGAGGAATGCATAAATTATGTTAAATTTAATACAACAAACCTAGTATACGACTTTATTTAATAAAAATAAACTCTGTAAGGTAGGTTACATTGCATTTAAGTTTTAAATTTGTTTAATTGCACTTATTACAATGGAATTCCACCAAATAGGTACTAATAGTTTGAAAGATAGAATTTTTGAAAATTTCAGATATTGACGCTAAACACTACTCTAAAATATTAGTAAATGTCCCGTCATAAAAAGGATGTACGCACGTAATCACTACGTAGGTAGTTACCTATGCTCCATAACTCTGTGCCTTATAAACTTATCCACACATGACCTCGACACTTAAAAAATTCAAAAAAATATATATGTACATAAAATTTGTAAGAAAGAAAATTTCACTGGGCACAACATTTCTTCACAAGGAAGGAAGTCGGTTACTTGTTGTGATTATCGAACTCTATCTACCTGACTACTAGCATAGCGTCTTATGCACCGGTCTTCCTGCCGACCTTTTTATTTTTTCAAACTATTTTTTGAAACATGAACAGTAATATAAAAAAAATTAAAACTCAGCTTAAAAATTATACCGAAAATTTGAAATGAATAAAAAATAAATAAAACCAATATAATAACATCCCTCACACACACAAGCCCTGCTTATTTATGGGGGTAAATCAAATACTAACACTATGTAATTGACGATTGTATAAAATTTATTGTAATTTATGTATCTTTTTCTGAAGAAAAATTTTTTTTTTTTAAATTAAAAAAACTTATTAAAATAAGACTAAAAAAATAATAATATGTTACATACGTTACATGCTTGAATTGATAAGCTTCCGGATTCCCCTACGTAATATTAGAAGTCAGGATTTATTTCAGCGCAAAAATTCTGGGACTAACTACGTATGTATTCCTATTTGCCCAGAATACTAATGGAGGGAAATAATTATACCAAGGCAGTGGACATCTCCAATTTATCTTTAAACAAGTATAAAATATTGTTACCGAGACAGTCCATTCATGCACAATAAATACTGTATGTTTCTTACTATTCATGTGAAAAAGCCCCGAAAAAGGACGTAAATAAATAACATTCTAATTATCCAGTTAGTAAAGAAAGAGAATGGATCAAAAATCAAACGAAGTTTTAGTCTGATTGGGGAGCTAGTCTATTATCCATCGCTTTACTAGCCTAACGTCTTATCCTACAGCCCCCCGATCACCCCAAATGAAGCATGTATTTTTAAATCAAGTTTCGTAGCGAAGGATTCAAAGCTCATTAACTGACATTTGATGTGCTTATACTGTAGTATTTAATACCCGATTTGGCAAGTTGAAGGCTTAACATCGTTAGATTTAATATTCATAATACTTTTTACAATAACCTTTCAGTAAAACGACAAGATTATTAAGACTGGATAACAGGCTGACCGCTGAGCGGCCGATATGAAGGAATTCATCCCCTGACTAATGAAGGGCGAGGTTTAATCTACTCTACCCTTAATACCCCCCGAACCCGGCTTTACCCTTCATTCAGAAAAGTTTAACGTCCGTCCATCGCTTAGCTGTTTCCAATCGTTAATTTAAAACTTTTCCCCATTTACCAGGAGTCGTTGTTCTGGTTAGTTGATACTGATTTTGAAATTCTGCATAGGAATAAATTATTTCAGCGGAGCAAAAGAGCAATTGAAAAAGTTTTGCAAAAATAATTTCGAAGCAATTTGAAATGAAATCGCAGTTTATTGAAATGCTTTGAGACGCAAAGTGGCATTTAGATTTTTAAACCACGGTAAGAGAACGACGCAATTGCATACTGAATGCTGTTCGAATCAAAGTTTGTGAAATTTTGCCTGTAGTTTTGAGGTTTCTTAAGAATTTTTCAGCATGAATAGAAAAGTTGTTAAAAAGTTTTTATTTTTATTTTTGACGAGTAAAACCTCAAATTGGAATATTTACTTAATGAAAACAATATTGGAGACAATCAATCGAAAGTCTGAAAAATAAAAATCTGAACAAGATGACAAGAGAACAGGATGAAAATAAAATTAGGTCATTACTTGTAAGGTTTTTCCCTAATCATCATTGAAGTGAGCTACAAACCCAAGGTAATTAGCTTACTGAAATTACCAAAATATTTAGAAATTCGACAGTCCAAAACGACTTAGCAACAAATATAATTATTATAATTGATTAAAATCCTTGTAGACCGCCCCTCTCCCCCTCCCCAATATGTTGTGTATATAAACCGTAGACTAAGAATTATGTGTACCAGCCTGAAGATGGCTCTAACGAGCCGGTTACGGTCATATAAAATTAAGTGGAATAAAGTTTTATATTCGTTTCATTATAATATATCAGAACAAGATGCAGTCACATCTAGGAAACGAACCCTATTTGAACCTATTGAACCCTATACAATCGGTCGTATTTAACTGTATCACTTCAACTAAGAACTAGCATATTTTTATTGGCTGCCATCTTTATGTGTGATTGCAAGATTCAACTCGAACTAAATGCTACCGAGTCTTAGATAAATTTATCAATTTTTATTTAATATGCGGCATCTATTAACTTTTTTGCAAGTCTAGGATGAACATTAATTTTTAACTTAATGAGTAAAACCTCAAATCGTAATATTTAATAAATAATGAAGACAATATTAGCGGCACTCAAACAGAAAAACCAGAAAAATATACGGTAACATTTAGGTAACGAACCAAGATGTGACCGTATCTTTTTCTGATTTTTCGGTTTCAGATTTTTGATTAAGAGCGTTTGACCAGCCAGCTGACGAAAATCCACATTTTGTCGAAAGTTGTTCTTACGATCGTGCAGGGCGGTTACAATGAGAAAGAATAATTATTCTCCGTACCAGCTTTTTTAAATTATAACTCAATTTCGAATCTATTTCAATCCAAATTAGCTTTAATTTATACCTTCATCCAAAAATGCTGAAAGGCGTGATGATAAAACTATTAAAATAATGTACTTTTTGTATTTGCTTTTTGTTTATAAGTATTTACCATTTTTCAATAATGTCTAAATTTAATAAGAATGTTAAAAAAATCTGAAATATATTAGTTTGTAAGTGCGCAAATAAATACACAAATGGACCAATTTTCGTCAAGAAACGTACATACATATTTTTTAATGATTTTATTGAAACTAAAATAAAAATTCTAAAACATGCGTTTGCTAGATAATGTATTGATTTATTTTACTGCTTGATTATATTGTTTGAAATGGGTGTGGTGTGATACAAAATCTTTTTTAAAAATTTAACAAATCTGCCAACGACCAATGGAATAACCTTATTATACTAAAAATTAAAAAAAAAATTCTCAAAATTTATTACATGCGAATGCTAGATAACAGAACAATCTTTCGAAATACATTTATAATTTTTTGTGGAAAAGAATTAATACGTCTAAAATCTGATTTGAAAATGACATATTTCTGGTTTTCTCTGGTAATGCCCTCTTAAGTGTCGCTAATATTGTCTTCATTAATTAAAAAATAAAAGAGGTATTCACTACGTAAGATCAAGTTTTAAATTTTCCAATCAATCTGTTCCCATCTGAGAACCATTGTTTTTTTAAAACTAAGTAAGTAGAGAATATTAAATTTTAGTATAGAATGTACACCTGAATAACTATTTGATATTAAAGTACGAGATTTATTTCATGTGATGATTGTGGCATCGCATGTTAATTTTGTTTGTGTTTGCACCCCGCGGTGTCTTTTTACAAAAAAACACCACGGGACGCGACAGCTTCTGTCATTGTCGGTAGTCGATTAATGTTAATTTACAAATCCAAAACCACGTAAGTTTTACAATCTGCCTATTGTTCAAATATAGCAACTATTTTATTCTAATGTATTCACTAACGTCAATGTATTCCTGTTCCATACTGTATTCAATATCTTTGGTCGTAAGCATCTACTAGGTACCCATGTTCCGATACCATTAATATTTTCTTATAAAACAAATTCTCTTCTTAATTAATAATAAAATAACCCTATCTTAAACATATTTCCTATATTTTAAATTGTAATTTTTTGTCTTTGTTCTTCTAAGCACACCCCTCTTTCCATCTCTCCCCCCCTCCCCCTTGTTGATCTTCTAAGCACACCCCCCTTTCCACCTCTATCCTCCCCCACTACTTCCATTTCCACCTACGCCTGTCTTTCTATGTTCGATCATTTTGTTTTAGTACATTATATGTCCTGATGAAGAGAACATCGTTCTTGAAACATGTTGACTTTAAATAAAGATTTTCGTGGTAAAAACAAAGTGTTTTTAATTATTTCATTAATAAAATGGTGCCACAAAGTAAATTTGTTAAATTTGAAGAAATAATAAAATATTAATTTTTATTCTGCTCAATTCGTAAATCAAAGTTTATCAAAACGTAAATCAAATTTTATAATGTTTTATGAGTTTTGCAAGTTATTTTAGTTGTATTTATTATTGTTTAAGCTGTTTCGGCGTTTAAGGCCATTATCAAACTATTTTATCAAATAAAAGAAACTAAAACACTTACAGAACTTAATATTACCATTATATAATCCGATATGCTAAAGTATCTAGAATACGAATCTTAAAAGGGGGGCACTAAGTTTAATTTATGGAAGACAACTTATGTAACTTATGAATTTTGCGGTGTTCTACTCTTTAAACATTTATTTATTTATTTACGCCCTAGTGGGCTTTTACATAGATAAATAATAATAGTTAGACAGGTACTTAGTACACACACGTAAAAATAAAATTAATTAAAAATAAAATCATACATTTCATTAAAGTAATTGTAAAGACTTCGTTTTATAACTAATACAGAATCTGCAAACATGTCTACAATATTCCCAAATTTATTGCCAAAATGATGTAATATATTTATAGGTGTATGAGCCTCATAGTTTGTTTTAAAAATGTCACAGAATAAGGTAGCACTTTGCCTCGTATTTCATCATGTCCTTGATGTGATTTTTCACAAAAACAGCTCTCTACAAATTATCCAATTATTATTTTTTTTTTTTACAAATTATATTACACGTGCTGTTCCTTTTAAGAGATGTATGTCGCGTAATGCATTGTTAAACCTCGCAAGATGATTAGACATTAATTTTCTTTGTTTACAAAGTTAAAATAATAAGTAGATATGTTCGTGGTAGGTTATTATCATTTATAATAAATGTCGGCCTTCACTAAATATAGTATCGTGCAAGTGATTTTACGATGCCTTTTAAACAGCGCCGCTGCGGCAGTAAAACGACAAGTGTTTGAATAAGGTGATGAACCCATTTAACAGAAACATCAAAGTCTTCAGCTGAAGCTAATAACAGGCGAGAAGTAAGGGGTTCACATCATGATTTATTGCTGTTCCCCGATCATTAATAAACGGCCCACGGTTGCACATTTCTGATATTCGTTATCAATTTATTATCGTGTCTTTTTTTGCTGTTCTTTTTTTGCTGCACGAAAAAAGAACTGGATAGTTTTATCGATTGCGCAATGTAACACGATGGATATTGTTGTATTTTAATATTTTTATTGGGTGATTAATAGTGAGTTGGTGGGTGTGTGAATGTAAAGTAATTTGTTTAACTACTGTTTCGATAACGCTTTACATCGATTTAATTTGACTTTTTTTCGATTTAATGTGTCGTTTCCGATGTTGTCATATACAGGATGTCCGGGGGTAAAGTAAATTAACTTAGGAAGTTGATTCTACATGATATCATAAGTAAAAAAGATACAAAACTTTTTTTGAAATTCCAACTTTTAGGGGTAGTTTTGTGGTAAAAAGATAAAATTAAACCGGCGTGTGCGGCCAGTTTTATTATTTTCCGATGTTGTCATCATTATTTTGTTACGATGTTGTCATATTCAGGGTGTCCGGGGGTAAAGTGCATTAACTTCGGGAGGTGATTCTACACGATATTATAAGTAAAAAAGATACATAACTTTTTTTGAAATTGCAACTTTTAGGGGTAGTTTTGTGGTAAAAAGATAAAATTAGACCGGCGTGTGCGGCCAGCTTAATTATTTTCCGATGTTGTCATCATTATTTTGTTACGATGTTGTCATATACAGGGTGTCCGGGGGTAAAGTGCATTAACTTCGAGAGGTGATTCTACACGATATCATAAGTAAAAAAGATACAAAACTTTTTTTGAAATTCCAACTTTTAGGGGTAGTTTTGTGGTAAAAAGATAAAATTAGACCGGCGTGTGCGGCCAGCTTTATTATTTTCCGATGTTGTCATCATTATTTTGTTACTATATTGTCATATTCAGGGTGTCCGGGGGTAAAGTGCATTAACTTCGGGAGGTGATTCTACACGATATTATAAGTAAAAAAGGTACACAACTTTTTTTGAAATTCCAACTTTTAGGGGTAGTTTTGTGGTAAAAAGATAAAATTAGACCGGCGTGTGCGGCCAGCTTTATTATTTTCCGATGTTGTCATCATTATTTTGTTACGATGTTGTCATATTCAGGGTGTCCGGGGTAAAGTGCATTAACTTCGGGAGGTAATTCTACATATATTATAAGTAAAAAATATAAATAACTTTTTTTCAAGTCCCGTTGGCGTCATGTATCTTTTCTCGGAAGATTTTTCAATGTGGATGAGTGTTTCAGGCTGATAATTATTGCTTATAATAATTGATAAATAACTTTCTTTGAAATTCCAACTTTTAGGACCAGTTTTGTGGTAAAAAGATAAAATTAGACCGGCATGTGCGGCCAGCTTTATTATTTTCCGCTGTTACGATACGGGCCAATCACAAACATGCAATGTTGCCACAATCGTGCCCGGTAGGCTCTCAGCAAGTAAGATCGCACCTCACACTAAAGATTTTTAGTAGGTACATCTTTTTGTACAGGAAAAAAAATTGTAATTTCGGAAAAGTTGTTAATCTTTTTTAACTCCTACCATCACGTAGAATCACCTCCCAACTTGGACACCCTGTATAAGGATTGGCGGGGCTAGGTCTTGATGAAATGCAATCCTGATGGAATAATATTTTTATTGATTCCGTAGAGTCCGTAATTTAAGGTTTAATTACGATTGCATTTAGGTACACTGAGCAAGTTCTACTACAAAGGTACACACACAGACTGAATAAAACTAACAGGATTGCAACAAAGAATAATATTTAAATAAACAATAAAAATATATATAATGATCTTGCAATGAAATTAAACATAAGTGGCCATCCATAAATTACGTCACAACTTAAGGGGGGGGAGGGGAGTAGAGTAGAGAGGGAGGGTTTTGTCACGTCACAAAACACGACTGCGATACATGCGACTGCCACCAAAATGTGTCGTGTTATCGCTCCTAACATGCAGCATAAAACATATAAAGTAAAGCAAGGGAAATTATTTTGAAATTCATTTTCCACGTAGAAGTTTTCAGAGTACTTGAGGTTGATGGTGAAGAGAATCGAGTTATCTTGTATCTTGAAGAGTCCCATGATTTAAGGGGAAATAACACAAAAGCGCGCAACACGTTCCGAGACCTACCTAGTAAACATAAGGAGTCATAAAACGACTTGTTCTCAAACAGCAAACGCCGTGTACCGACACTTGGCACGCGTTCGCCGCATCTCCCACTGCAGTAGAGTTGATTAGATCAAAAGTGTCAACTTATCGGAGCATCTTTCATTGAAAATTCGGAAAAAAATATGAATATATATGATACAAGTGCAATTGGATTTAATTCTATAAGACTGGTTGATCTATCAAA
The DNA here is from genome assembly GCA_917880885.1 of Limnephilus marmoratus. Lineage (NCBI taxonomy): Eukaryota > Metazoa > Arthropoda > Insecta > Trichoptera > Limnephilidae > Limnephilus > Limnephilus marmoratus. The sequence continues at coordinate 48,627,012 of OU862924.1, read as the reverse complement.
CTAATAATTGTTTAGGTGCCCGCCAAACGCCTAATAAATATTAACTACCTGTTAAAAACCCGCCGCAGGTTTTTACTGCTAGGCCCTGCGGGCAGCTTTTGGTGACCATTTTATAGATTCAATCCGAACTGATTCCAAAAACAGCCCGTTCATCGGATCCACTGTAGCTAGCCACCGGGACAAAGTAACCGAGACAGAGCAATGACGTCATATGCAATATATAGCCACTCGGTACAACATTTATTCCCCTCCAATCTTTTCATATCCGCAGAGATACCACATATTCACAAATTTGTAGCAGTTATACCTAGGGGAGAAACGTACCCGTCCGACCTGCTGATGGAGGTAAAGACATCTTGTGTCGAATTCTTAAATTCGAAACCGAACTATAACAGTAGCTTTGTGTGAAATTCCACGTACTAAGATGTTATTTGTGGCGCAGCACGTTTGACGTGCCGTCCGGCATGCACTCGTAGCTGGGTTCTGAAATTCAACCAAGCAGACGCTAAGGTATTAATACTGTTCGATATCAATAGGTGATTTTGGTTCATTTGAGCCAAACAATTTTCGTGCCCAACTTTTTTTGAATGACTCCTTACACGGTCGAAATTTTGAAATAATTTATTTCCCTTCAATTTATTCCATTTTTAATTTCTTCTAAAATAATAAAATTTGTGAAGTTTTTGTACTAGACGTATATTTACTCATTGAACATTTTAAACAAAGCTTTAGACAGATGGATTATTAGCGAGAAAAGAGTTTAAAAATGAGAGGATTTAAAAAAAATCATTTGACTTGGTTAGATGTAAGTTGGTAAGAAGTACAACATCGAGAGTAAGAGAAAAGTAGAATATCTATAACAAATGGCCGACAAATAATGACGAAAAAACCTTTGGGTGACATGTAGGTTGTAGGCAGTGAAAAATATTTGTGTGTTAGAAGCTTCCTTAAATAATGCACATTTTTGAAGCGACAGTTTTCACCACCGAAAAAAAATAACGTTCGTTGGCCGCATGAAATTCAATAATTCAGCGGAGTCATAATTGCGCCGAGGGTGTTTAACCGCGGATATTGCACCCATCCATTCAAACTAACACACCGCGTTCCAAACTGAAAATGTTTCATGAAAATTTTACGTAAAGTCGACCCGCTATATTCAGGATTTAACATTGTTACGAAAATATATACATGTGTAAATCTTCTGTCATTGTTAATGTTAAAGTGATGTATTGTCCGATTTACATGACAATTTAAAGCGATGATTTTCTTATGGAGTTTCTTCGTCTTTTCATGATCTTAAATTTATCTAATTATTAAAACTATATGTAACTACGTAAAGTCGACCCTCTATATTCAAGATTTGACATTGTTATGAAAATATATACAAGGGTATATCTTCTGTCATTGTTAATGTTAAAGTGATGTATAGTCCGATTTACATGACAATTTAAAGCGATGGTTTTCTAAAGGAATTTCTCCGTCTTTTCATGATCTTAAATTTATTTAATTATTAAAACTATATGTAACTACGTAAAGTCGACCCTCTATATTCAGGATTTAATATTGTTACGAAAATATATACAAGTGTATATCTTCTGTCATTGTTAATGTTAAAGTGATGTATTGTCCGATTTACATGACAATTTAAAGCGATGGTTTTCTTAGGGAATTCTTCGTCTTTTCATGATCTTAAATTTATCTAATTATTAAAACTATATGTAACTAGTGTTCATTTTTTTTAATATTAGCTCCACACGGGAGGGTCTGGTGAAAGCAATTCCCGTCAGGGCCTACGTCATCTTTGGGGGTGCTGTGTGGAGGGTTTTTTTTAAAGAGGAAGTACTGGGAAGGATATAGGTATGAGGGGTGGGTAGGAATCTGGGGGTTCGTGGGTTCAGAAGTGACGGATATATATTAATCTATCCCTCCTACTGCGGTGCAAGGCGAAGTTCCGAGAAATTCCTGTTGGAGAAGTCATAAAGTCTTCCTCAACCACTCTCTCCCGATCTGGCCTGCCACGCAGTTGGTAGGTAGACGCATCTGCCGCCAACATCCGGACAAATCTCACCCCATGAACCCGGGCATCCCTGCTAAGCCACCAAACGTAGCAAACCACTTGGGGTGTCCTATGGTGACTTGAGGTATTGGTTATCCAATCAATGGTTCCCGGGGGGACTAAACCCACACACACCAGTGGCGGTCCGTGAGTTGTCAGTGAACTAGAGCGCTAAGATTGTAAAATTTGACGTTATTGACGTTGTTGTAGCTGAAAATGAATTTTATTTTTTTTCAAAATTTCAACTTTTTGTATGAAGATCTTCAGAATTCTTTCAGTCAAGATCCAGATAATGAAAGATCTTCATACAAAAATTTAAAATTTTGAAAAAAAAAATAAAATTCATTTTCAGGTACAACAACATCAGTGATGTCATATTTTTCAATCTTAGCACCCTAGCTCACTAAAAAAACTCACAGACCGCCACTGCACACCTCTCAAATTGTGAAAAACTAAATCCCTACTTATCAGTATTTATTGCAGTTAAATTACTGTAATTATTGCATTACTGCATTTATTGCAAAATGTTGGGTTTTATACTACGTCTGGGTAAATTATTTAGAAATCCACATACTCTAGTAATGCTTTACTCCTCACTAGTCAGAAGTACACTGGAATTTGCTTCGCCTGTCTGGAATCCCAAATACACCCAATACGTCAATAACATAGAGCGCATACAAAATAAATTTATTAAGTATCTCGGTTATAAATACAACAATAATTACATCTGCACTCTTCAATCCCTGAAATCCAGGCGAACGGTAGCTGACATGACATTTCTCCATAAAATTATACATAACGAAATAGACTGCCCAGAACTTCAAAATAAATTTTAACATCCCATCTAAAAGAACTCGCCACACCAACCTTTTTTACACAACCAGTAATAATACGAACGCTGCAGCCAACTCCCCCATTTCCCGCATCCTTCAAAGTTTCAACTCTATTAAAAAAACCACAAATACCGATATATTTTTTGATTCCCTCCCTCTATTTAAGAAAAACATTTTTAGCACACTGAACTCGCACACATAACACACACATCCACACACACACCCTCACACACACACCCTCATTTACACACATACAAACACTCTCCCACACCCCTTTCCTTCAATAAGTTACTAATTTAATTTAGGTATAATGTATTATTTATCACAATGTATTATTTGTACTGGAGCACGTCGTGAGGAAGACAATGATCAGTACCGACTCAAACATCTGCTACAGAAGCAATCAAATAGTTGGCTACGCAGATGACCTTAACATTGTCGGAAGATCCCTACAGGCTGTAAGAGAAGTGTTTGACCCTTTGGAGACTGCGGCAAGAGAGGTGGGTTTGCAAATCAATGAAAATAAAACAAAAATCATGATGCAAACCAGAACCCCTCACCGCAGAATAAAAGACAAAGTGAAATTCAAAGACAATTATAATTTCGAAGTGGTCGAAGAGTTTACCTACCTGGGCTCCATCATAACGCAGGACAATGAAGACCCAGTAGAAGTAAGAAAGCGCATTACAGCCGCTAACAAAACTTACTTCGCGTTGCTGCCAGTGTTCAAATCCCGAAACGTCCATAGGAAAACCAAAATAACCTTATATAAAACAATTATCAGAACGGTTTTGGCCTATGGATGTGAGGCGGGAACACTGACAGCAAAGTCAGCGGAACGGCTGGACATCTTTGAAAGAAAGGTACTTCGAAGAATCTTAGGAGCGGTGCGAGAGGGAGAGGTATGGAGAATCCGCCACAATAATGAGCTCTATGATATTTACCAAGCTCCCAGACTCTCCACCCATTTAAGACTCCAAAGATTAAGATGGGCCGGACATGTGCACCGAATGCCAAGCACACGAGTACCGAAGAAGGTTCTGACAGGACACCCGGGAGGTAAACGAAAGGCGGGCAGACCTAGACTGAGATGGGAGGATGATGTCAGGAAGGATGCAAGAGGATTACTCCATGTTGCAGATTGGAAGAAGACGGCCGAGGACAGAGGGCGGTGGAGGCTTATTTTGAAGGAGGCCAAGGCTCGAAATGGGCTGTAGCGCCATTGAAGAAGAAGTATTATTTATCACACAAAAATTTAAGTATATAACAGCGACATGTCATTGGTACCAATTATTGTATTAATTCTATAACTTTGTAAATATTTCCCATTATGTAATAATGTACCGTTTGTTTCTGCAAAAAAAAATATATATGTTTCTGTCTTGATGAGAATTGATTAAAGATCATAACGATTCGATTAGTTGAAAAGTCAAAAACGGATCCCAAAACACATTAAAAGCCTAGTTTCCTCCATATCGATGTGCATATTTTTTTCGCTTTTTTTCCACATTATAATGTGCCCTACACAAAGAGGGAGGGGGCTCGATTCCATAGGGATGATAAAATAAAACCTTATACGTTGTCCTTCTCCACTAATGGATTTTTTAATTACTTAAACCAAAATATTCCGCTGTATACGCGGTAAAGCGATTTTGAAAAGGCGAGCTTTTGCACACCTACGAACACGAGCAAGTAGAATGTTGATATTTGTTTTTGAGTTTGTATCGAAAATGTCAGAACTTGTGAAGGGGTTTTATTTGGGAAGATAAGCGCTTTTTAATTTCGTTTTAATAATATTGTGCAAGCGCGGAAAATTATTTCCTGGGTTTATTATTCATGATAGCCTCTGCTAAAATACGAAATTAATGCAAACAAAGGGAAGAAACGTGATGGAGTTTCATAAAATGGTTTTAAAATATAGGTAGGTACACATAAAAGATTGTACGTATGTGACTGCAAAACAATATTATTTTTGTATTTATTTACCAACTAGCTGAACTGACGAACTTCATACCGCCTCACAATCAATAACTGTTGTGTTAACTTATTAGGTGAATTAAATTCAGTTTTTTTTATTAAAAGTATTTTCTTCCAACTATTCTCCCCCCTCCCTAACATTTCGCAACTCCCCCCCCCCTCCCCGCCTCTTTCACCCTTTCCCTACTTGTTGCCCCTAATCTCTCAAAATCAAAGTATTTTCCCCCAACTAAAAACATCCCCCTCCAACTCCCCCCCCTCCCCAACGTTTCATCAACTTTTAAAAATTACATAATGAAGCAATTATTGATGCGCAACTTTTCGTGTTTTGTTTTTGTCAGAATCAGAGATTCTGTCCACGGTTGTCTACGGATTTATATTTTTGTGATTTTCTTACTTTTCCTCTTACAGGAACGTTTCATTTTCTTTATACATTATTGTGTTTTTCCTTTGGAGGGGTGTAGACATACGTTCACCGTTTGTCTCATTTTCGACAGTTGACATTTAGTGTGTAAGAAAGAGGGGCAGCATTATATGTTTAAGAATAAAAATCAAAACAATCAGCGCATTGACATTTGACGTTTTTGAATATTTGGAATTCACACACTATTTAATATTACACTTATCACAATATTGCTGCAGCACTTTCAAGAGATGATATTCTTTCCAGACAAAATGTACGAAGAAAAGAATTTAATTCATCATTTTTTTAATGAATTTTTCCGATGTTTTAATAGCTATTCGGGGAGGAGACAAATGCAACAAACCAAAGATCATATAAATCGGTCCAGCGTTCTTGAGTTATAAATGGTGCAACTAACCCGACTGTTTTATATATTAAGATTCGTTTTTTTCACTTTGCAAGTAGGTAAAAATCCAACAAAGAAATAAAAGTGTCTACGAATAAAAATAATAAATAATTTTTGTAATCTCTGTGGGTAGTTCTAAATCGAATACTAAAGCCCATAAGCGACATTCGCAGAATAGGGAAAATACTCGTAATATGCAAAAGTACACTAACTAATACTGATACGATCAATATATATTATAAAATAAAGTGTATGAAAGTATAGAACTTTCCCGTTTTTACCTGAAGGGCGTGCTTTTGAAGAAGTAAGGGCTGGAAGTTTCGCCCTCTAGAAATTTCTAGAACCATCCAGAAAATTCGAGAGTATTCGAGAGCACTTCACAACATTTCACAACATCCCAGAACATTCTGGAATGCTGTGGAATGTTCTGGAATAGGGAATGAGAAACATCACTATAGAACATTCCAGAACACTCTCGAATATTGCGGAATGTTTTGGAACATTATGGACCATTCGAAGCCTTTTCTATGGGTGGCTTGCTTTATATACGCATTGGTAGGGGTATATAAAGCAAGATCCGCCGCGGGTTCGAACGTCAATTCAATCTCATATTAACACCCTGAGCAAAACCGGGTACCCCAGTTAGTTCAATGTAAATATAAAAGATTACGATACCAAAAACGACCTCACCTTAGAGGTAATGTGATACAGCAATTCAGAAAATGGTTCAAATTATAGGTAACTGCTAATTAGGCAATTACATTAATTGGATTGACCCTAAATGTGGGTACAGAGATTAGAGGTAAGATTCGACCTTTCGATAAAAACACAAGATATTAGATTTAGCTACAGAATATATACATAGGTAAGATTTGGCCTGGCACGCAGCGGTAAGAACATTTAATAAAATATTAATCCGGAGATCAGAGATAAGGGAATAGATTTAACCTTGCGATACAAATATTTCATATTTGTGGATAAATAAGATGAAAAAGCAAAATAGTACATTTTCCAGACACGATACAAAATTTTGAGTATGAGGATAAGATTAAGTCAAGCGGTCAGAAAACTGGCGATCTAGATAAAATGTAAATATAAGATTTAGCGAAGAGTTAAGATATCTGATTAAATAGATCAAGAGATTAGACATAAGATCAGGCATACAGATAACAGTCCTAGGTCCGAAGAATATGGTTAAGATCAACTTTGTCGTAATATGTATAGATAATAGAGTCTAGAATTATTAAGAAGCCAGTTTCAGCGTTTGTTTGAAGTTTTCAAAAATAAGAGTATGTAATTCATACGCGGTAGAAGTGATACCTTCAGATAACTAAAGTAGGCAAGAGTGGGGAGAATAGGAGACTCATTAAACTATTTCTTTCTCTGGCAAGCTAAATCCTATAGAAGTATGAGTTCTCTCTTTTAGTGTCGCTATTTTTCGTTTTGAGTTTAAAATCAAAACGGTGATAAAGAAGTTTTCACTTCAAAAATATAAATCATGTGATAGAGTCCCAACTAGGGAATGCAATCTCGACATGTTAATTAAAAGAAAATATTATTTGAAAGAAAACAAACCTTTATTCTTTAATATTAGTTACTAAATAATTAACAGTTTTTTTTTAAATTTAAAATAATCAAAAGAAAAAATATAGATTAAGGAGATTAGAAAGTAATTATGGGTGCTTTTGAAAGTAACTTCTTAAAACAAAGTGTATTAAGGGTGATATCTGTCGGCATCTAATATCCGTTGCAATGTACCCAGCTGCTCCTCATGCCCTCTCCGACTCAACACTGGTTGGCAGCAGCGCGACTAAGCAATTATATGCAAACTTCAAAAATCTCATAACTCACATAAACAATTAAAAAGGCATAATTTTAGAAAAAGTAATGACCATAACTGCACAACTAAAACAAACAATTGGCTGCCTACACGCACGCAAGTATCTCTTTCTCACTCACTCGACACAGTTTTATATTATCTCTTCCGCTCGTCATCCGTCGCTAATATTCTTAAATAGTCGGGATAGTTTTCTTTCTTCGATCGACACTCCCGCCCGACCGTCAGTCAGTCAGCGCACCACTCGCGCACAGAGTGGACGTGTGTAGCGTCCATAGTTCCAACTGACCGTTATCAGTAGACCATGACGTACCCTAATATAAGGCCATATGGAGTATAGAGGGGGAGGAGATGGACGATGGAGAAGAACGCTAAAAACGAATTCATAGTTTTACGGATAAGCATCAACCAAACCATAAACATTTATTTATATTACAATCTTCTCGTTCAGAAAAAAGCATACACCATAAATTAAAGTATTCTTTATAACAGTTTCGTACGGTGGTAAACGAAATTTAACAAAGCCATTATAAATAACTCGGCAGCAGGATGTAATGTGTGATTTCTTCATATCGTAAATCCGACGGAGATATTTATGTCTATTTAAATTTAAAAGGCAATAAATATAATCCAATTCAAATATCGTCTTGGTTCTTGATTGCCGTGTTCTTTTGTTGGTGAAAAGCCTTGCCCAGCTGATTTGCATATTAAGCTATGAACCTCAGCTCAACAGCTCAATAAGCAGAGGCGCAATCAATTAGCAAAATACAACTGATAAAGATTTTTGCTTTCGCGTGGCAACTGTTACGGCGTATGAAGATTTTTACGTATAAATGAAAACAAAAATAGATTGAAAAACTAAACAGAAAACCCATGAATACCATAATTACTTTTTAAGCTACGTCGGCTTTTGAATATTGCTAATTAGGAGAAGGTTGAAATGGGCATAGAAAGCTTTCATGATTTCTTATTCAGAAAAAAAAAACAGATTTCAATGGATGTAATTCTTATTTTTTTTCTTGCTTATTAAGATTAAATTTACCCAAAAAGGTATTAATAAGATATTAAAGAACGTCTGGAAATTCCAGTTCATTGAAAGTCAAAGTGTTCTGATGTGGAAGTTTGTTTAACATTTTTAAAAATGTTTTTTAACACAAATAAGTTTACAATTAGGTAATTTTGTGAGGTGGAAGGAAATGTGAAAGAATATTTTGGAGGTAAATAATATCTTGAAAAAACCGTACATTACCGTCATTTTAATGTGTTCAATGGAGGTAGCTTTTTCAGATGAGATGAAAACCCGCACAACCATAGTTTGCTTTCTCTACATTAATTGCTCATCGTTTTTCTCTGCCATTTCGATCTTGACATGACTCCATTCGAATATGTTACGATCCACAAAGACGTATTTTGCTGGGACGTCCGCCACTTCTTATTCTATAAATTCCTTAGAAGGCCCTTTCTGTTAAGCCCCTCAACGTTCCGAACAACCGTAACTGTTAATATTCATATCAAAATTAAAAATGTATGTCTACTAACGCCATCTACTAACAAAAATGTAAAACCTTTTATTTGTAATAAAAGCCAGTCTGTTGCGAACTGCATAAACGTGTTGTCATTCTAAGAGGTTATGGGCCTCCTTTTTTCGATTTATCAGTTATTTTGGTGATTAAAATAGATAAATTGTGTACGTTGTTTCGCAGAAACATGACCACGAACTATATTGCGAGTGTACCCAGGTTAAAAGGCAAGGAGAACTACGATTTGTGGAGCTTTGGGGTACAAAATTTATTGGTGCTAGAAGGCGTGGAAGAGTATATCAAGCCAACAGCAGATTTTGAAATAAAACCAATAGATGACGCAAAAACGAAGGCAAAAATAATATTAACGATCGATCCAGTTTTGTACGTGCATATAAAACACACCAAGAGTTCGGCAGAATTATGGAATACATTAAAGAACATGTTCGATGACTCTGGTTTATCAAGAAAAATAACCTTGCTTCGACATTTGATATCAATAAGACTTGAAAATTGTGACTCCATGGCTACATATGTCACACAGATGATCGAAACGGCTCAACGGTTAAACGGCACGGGATTTACAATAACAGACCAGTTGGTAGGATCATTATTGTTGTCAGGTTTGTCTGACCATTATTCTCCAATGGTATTGGCACTGGAACACAGCGGGATTTCGATAACAGCTGATGCCATAAAGTCAAAGTTACTCGATATGGAGGTAACCAGTGATTTTGGAACCGGTGGCACAGCGTTTGCAGCGAGAAATAAATATTCCTCTAGCAATACCAACAGTAAGTCACAGAGATATAGTGGCCGTCAGTCAAAGATAAACAAAATGTCAATGACAGCTGACACGCCAACGAAAACAATAACATGTTACAGGTGTAAAGAGGATGGACATTATCGAAATCAGTGTCCGTTGTTAAAGAAGGATACAAGTAAATGTGTTTTTAATGTTGTTTTCCTGAATGGAAAATATAACAAGAATTCATGGTACATCGACTCAGGAGCCAGCGCACACATGACGGCGAAGAAAGATTGGGTTAAAAACATAAATACGACGCCGTATTTACCAGAAATTGCTGTCGCCAATGAATCTAAAGTGCAAGTTGTTTGTTCCGGAGATGTTGACATTGTGTCGGAATTGAATTATCATATAACAGTTAAAAATGTGCTATGTGTACCTAGTTTGACAACCAATTTATTATCCGTAAGTGAACTCATCAAGAATGGAAATAATGTCATATTTGAAGAGAAACATTGTTATATTCGAAACAAAAACAATGATTTGGTTGCAACTGCGGATTTATCAGAAGGTGTTTATAAATTGAGATTACAATCACGAAGTTGTTTGTTGACAGTTCCTGTTAGTGGAAAATTATGGCACAGAAGACTAGCACACATTAACAGTCAAGATATGCAAAAAATGAAAAACGGTATTGTGGACGGTTTGGATTATGAGAATACTATTGACATAACCAAGTCTCAGTGTATTACCTGTTGTGAAGGAAAACAGATGAGATTACCTTTTTCTTATGTGGGTGAGCGGAGTACAGAAACGCTTCATAGAATTCACAGTGATGTCTGCGGTCCGATGGAAACAAATTCTTTAAATGGAGCTCGATATTTTCTGCTATTTGTAGATGATTATAGCCGAATGACGTTCATATATTTTCTGAAGCAGAAGAGTGAAGTTTTCTACAGATTTAAAGAGTTTAAATCAGTTGTTGAAAATCAACTTAGTAAGAAAATTAAAATATTAAGAACAGACAATGGTTTAGAATTTTGCAATAAGGATTTTAAGAGTTACCTAAACCAGGCTGGTATAATACATCAAAAATCAAATTATTATACACCAGAGCAAAATGGGCTTTGTGAGAGAGCTAACCGTACAGTGGTTGAGAAAGCTAAATGTTTATTATATGATGCAAAGTTAGAAAAAAAATTTTGGGCAGAAGCAGCTAATACTGCTGTATATTTGAAAAACAGGTCTATTGCATCAGGATTGGATAAAACTCCTTATGAATTGTGGTATGGATCAAAACCAGACTTGAGTCATCTGCGTTTGTTTGGCAGCAAAGTCATGGTGCATGTTCCCAAACAAAAACGTTTAAAATGGGATAAGAAAGCCACACAACATATTTTAACTGGATATGGTGAGGATGTAAAAGGTTATCGTGTGTATAATCCTACTAAGAACTCAGTTATTATTAGCAGAGATGTCATAGTTATGGAGGATGAGACAGATGTGCAGTTAACCAATGAAGAGTCGGCCATCTGGATTCCTAATGAAGGGACAACAGAAGACAATCTGGTGGAAGAGAGTAGTGATTCAGTGGGGGAATTGTCTCAGAATATTCCAGAGACTGAGGACCCTTTTGATTGCTTTTCAGATTCTTTAATATATGATGAAGGCAATGAAGTACTAACTGAACTTCCAGCACAAGATGTCTCAGAACATGTAGTTCAGTCAACAAAACCACCCGAAGAAGTAACAGATGGATGCAGCACGCGCCAGAGAAAGAAACCAGAAAGATATGGTTTTAGCAACATGTGTGTTTCCAGTACTGTTCCAGCATCTGAAGAGATTGTATTCGCAGAGGCTCTCGAGGGGCCAGAGAAGGAGCAGTGGAGGCAGGCGATGGCTGAGGAACTGCAGTCATTTGAGGAGAACGAGGCATGGGAGCTTGTTGATAATCCGGGAGATGTGACAATAGTGAAGTGCAGATGGGTGCTTAATAAAAAATTTGATAGTGAAAATAAAGTGCGTTTTCGAGCTCGGCTTGTGGCAAAAGGTTTTTCACAGAAAGCTGGTGTCGACTACACAGATACTTTTTCACCAGTAGTGCGACATTCTACCATACGATTATTGTTTGCCCTTAGTGTAAAGATGAGAATGAGTATTACTCATTTAGATGTATGTACTGCTTTTCTAAATGGAAACTTGAAAGAAAAAATATATATGTCTTTACCTGAAGGTTTTGTAAACAAAAGTGGGGGAAAGGTATTAAAGTTAAAAAAGGCCATTTATGGATTAAAGCAATCTTCCCTTGCATGGTATGAAAGAGTTAAAGAGGTTTTAACTAAATTAGGTTTTAAAAATAGTCAATATGAACCATGTTTGTTTACAAAAATGATGGGTAAAATTAAAATAGTAGTGGCACTGTATGTAGATGATTTTCTAATTTTTTCTAACAGTGAGGCTGAAACTACTAAATTAAAAAATGTATTAGGTTCAGAATTTAAGTTGAAGGACCTAGGGCCTGTTAGACAATATCTAGGCATGAGAATTAATTTAGATAAAAATAAAAATGTTATTACTGTAGATCAACAACAATATATTGAACAGTTAGTTTCTAAATTTCAGATGTCTGATTGTAAAACACAAAGTACTCCAATTGAGCCTAAATTGAATTTGGATAAATCAACAGATAAATGTTTACCTAATGTTCCTTACCAAAAATTAATTGGAAGTTTAATGTACTTGGCCGTATTAACGAGACCAGACATTGCTTATTCTGTCAGCTATCTCAGCCAATTTAATAATTGTTATGGTTATGTACATTGGAACTATGCAAAACGAGTGTTGAGATATTTACAATGTACTAAGAATTATTGTTTAAAATATGGTAATAATAATAATGATTTAAAAGGTTTTGTAGACAGTGATTGGGCGAGTGACGCTTTAGATAGGAAATCCTATACTGGTTTTTGTTTTATGTTATCAGGATCAGCTGTTTCTTGGCAAAGTAGAAAGCAGAAAACAGTATCTTTATCCAGTACAGAGGCGGAATACATTGCCTTGTCTGAAGCTTCCAGAGAGGCCGTCTACTTTAGAAATTTAATGCATGAAATTACTGATTCACTTTATGTAATTGACTTATATTGTGATAATCAAAGCGCATTAAAGTTAGCCTTAAGTAATCAAAGTCATAGTAGGTCAAAACATATAGATGTGCGCTATCATTATATTCGAGATGTTGTAAAGCGCAAATTTGTTAAAATTAAATATATTCGTAGCGAGGAAATGCCTGCTGATGTACTTACCAAAGGTTTATGTTATAAAAAACATTATAATTTCATGAGATTACTTGGCGTTGTATGCAATGAATAAACTGTATGTTTAGTTTATTTTGATAAGTGGGGGTGTTAATATTCATATCAAAATTAAAAATGTATGTCTACTAACGCCATCTACTAACAAAAATGTAAAACCTTTTATTTGTAATAAAAGCCAGTCTGTTGCGAACTGCATAAACGTGTTGTCATTCTAAGAGTAACTTATGTTTCATTTCGACCTTGCATTTTTAGATATTCTCATTAGTAAGTCTAAAGTCATGGAATTTGAAGGAAAGAATACAAAAACAATGTGCAACATGGTGTTATGATACACAAAGACGCCACCCCTGCAAATTACTAGGCTACTCCCCTGTAGAGACAAACAGTTTCGCTTTCTCTCCGCTAGCGCGCCGCGCGCTGACGGCGGTTGAACGCCAGCCGCCGGCGGCCATTCTTCCCGAGACAGCGCTGCGAGTGCCCGTGTAGCGTGAACCATTCCGATCGGTTCCGGAATATTCCAGAAGACCGCCATGACGGTGCCCGTCCATAGTGACTGGCGGGAATGCCAAGTACGGCTAACTTCCTTTCACCTCACCAATCTACAAGCCACCAACCTGCTGCAGTGAGTAACCTGAGCCATTTAATTCCTCTTTATTGCGTGTGTTCCTTTTAAATTCAACGCGTAGATAAATGACCGCCCCCAGTGAGATTTTAGGGCCAAATTCACCCGAATTAGATAGGATTATTGATGCTACCCTGTACTAACTTTGCCTGCATTATGTATCATTGTTGTTTATGAAAGAATTCTACCCAGTACACCTGATATTTACCGTAGCCAACTTGTTTCACTGTCTCCCCCAGCCCGTAGGATTTGAGCTTATTTCAGGGATGCCACACAATCGCCTCAGAGATCCTACAACCCAGGTGATGACAGTCTCCTCCGCTCTGCTGACCATTCTGAGCTAGTTTGTCGGCAGAAGGTAGGCACCTCGGGTAGGTGTACCTAACAATAGTTGTGAATGATGAATACTTGTAGCAGGTGGATGAATTCATGTGTTTGTGAAGTATGTTTACGGGAGATGGGAAGGCTGATAGAGATATTGAAAGAAGGGTGAATGCAAGTAACTCTATTAATGGAGGACTGAACGCCGTTGGCGCTAACAAAAAACTGTCCAAAAAAGCGAAGTTAGCCGTCCATAATGGAGTGCTGATACCTTCCCTGATGTATGGCAGTGAGGCATGGAACTGGCAGAGGAAGGATGAAAGTTGACTGAATGCTGTAGAAATGTGATCCCTGAGGAAGTCGGAGACGCGAGAAAGAAATGGCACGACCAAGTGAATCAGATACTGGAGTCGGGTCATGTCAAGAGTCAGAATAATAGAAGAGCATGTATGAGACGATGTATGAATGTGAACGAGGCAAGGAGTGTGTGCCGAGACCGAGTTGTTTGGCGGTCCGTCCTCTCTGCCTACACCTGCGCGGAAACGGCATTTTGGTTAGTTAGCTAGTTAGTTTTGTTCTTAATATTTTTTTCCTCAGAAGATTGGCTACAGCACTAAAATTCCTTTCCACAACCTCGCAGAAATGGATTTTAGATGGCTTCACCAACTTCATACTTATGAAATTTTTCGTTTGTCCTTATTCCGATCAGTTTATCTTGACGTATGATAATTGATTCAAATGTCACCGTATGTATCGATAATCCAGTATGGTATTTTCCTCAAACCTAGTTAAGAATTCTGTCTGAAGTTATTTAATTATTTAATTTTTAAACAATGACCAAAATATCACCATCCTGGACGTTTATGGAGGTCTGGGATAATTTAGACCTTCCAATGTTTTGCTTCAATAGAAAAGGCACGAAAAAGAACATACACTATATTTATATAGGTATCTCATTTATATTTAAACACAATCTGTATTATGTGTAATACGTCATTTACGGAATGCCCGTATGTTGATTACTTGATTTAAATTGGGGTCCACTCACGTATTTTACTACCCCCATTTACGCCTCGCGGATCCCAATTATTTTTATGGCTATCATGGACCCCCAGAAATCGACTCCTGATGATGAATACCAACCACTTTCGAAACCTCTGAACTAGACAAAAGTATTTTTGTTATTTGTTTTTGGGGTGTTATGCCGTGTTGCGCTACCTCCTCCTTTAGCCAACGTTTCGGACAGCGTTACAGTGTCCATCATCAGGGCAGATGTGTAAATGTTAGTGGTGAAATGTGTGCTTAAGTACTTCGAAGCAATACCGTGTTGCCAGCTCCACTCCACTGCGAGATGGCATTACAGTATACTTGAAGATGGTTTTCTGCATTTAGCTTTGGTGTAGCCATTTAGCGTTGGTGTAGGTAATTGACGGCTACACCAAAGCTAAATGCAGAAAACCATCTTGCTAGCTTTGGTGTAGCTGTCAATTACCTACACCAACGCTAAATGGCTACACCAAAGCTAAATGCAGAAAACCATCTTCAAGTATACTGTAATGCCATCTCGCAGTCGAGTAGAGCTGGCAACACGGTATAGCCGTCAATTACCTACACCAACGCTAAATGGCCACACCAAAGCTAAATGCAGAAAACCATCTTAGTCATTTAGCTTTGGTGTAGGTAATTGACGGATACACCAAAGCTAAATACAGAAAACCATCTTCAAGTATACTGTAAAGCTGGCAACACGGTATTGCTTCGAAGTACTTAAGCACACATTTCACCACTAACATTTACACATCTGCCCTGATGATGGACACTGTAACGCTGTCCGAAACGTTGGCTAAAGGAGGAAGTAGCGCAACACGGCATCACACCCCAAAAACAAATAACAAAAATACTTTTGGCCGTGAAAATCAAAAATCATATACTAGACTAAAGTATTCAATAAAATGATTTATTTGGGAGAATAAAACAAATTTATGGAACAACGTGACTAATGAAATTTTAAACAAAATTACCAGATCCGTCAACAAAATTCGTGGAATTATTATTTCCGTTAATGTGCTAACTAATTATTTTACGGATCAGAACGCTTGGACTATTCGATAACTCTCGTATTTATTATTTAATCTCTCAATTACTGACAACTTCACAACCTGTGTTTGTGATTTATAGTACCGTTTGTCTGTTCTGTAGTGCGTATAACAATTATTATTACCACAGAAATTAATGAATATATTATTATTGATTATGGATTACCGCACGTGTTTGATATACAACTCAATTTGGGAATTTCAAAATAAGTTGGTTTAGCGCCATAAGGTGGTGTTATGATATTGTCTTTAAATATTCACACTATTTCGTGTATCTTCTAGGCAGTGGCGTAGCGATGTTTTTCCTGGGAATGCGTGATTTCATCCCGCGATAAAATATCCCCGACAAAATATCCTACGGACAATATATCCCCCAACAAAATATCTACTAAAACTTAACCTAACCTAACCTAACAAAAAATAAGTCAAAAATAATATAGAGATCCTTTAAATACAATAAATTATATTGTTCAAAAATAGTAAAATATAACAAAAATAATACAGATATAATTTATACAATATATATAATTTATAGATATAATTTGTATAATTTAAATAATAATAAATTATAAATAAATTATTTATTAATTTTTATAAACTAAATTCATTTTTAGGAAACGAATTTTATAAAATATATTATTATAAAACTATACTAACAGACAGAACAATTAATAATAATAATAATAATAAATATCTTTATTAAACAAAAATTAAAGATTTATAATTACAAGAAAAAAAAAAGTACATCTTACAATATTTTAAAAGTAACATTAGTACAAAAATTAATAACAAAAAACAATATACATATAAACAGTAGGTACTTAGAGAGTAGAGATTTGTAATTATACATTTAAGTTTCTCGTAACCTGCCTCACTAGGCTAGCCTGTGTTGAGGCAGTTATTTTACATCAATTTATAATGCTGTGAACATACCTACACTTATATTAGAATGTAATCACTAATCACACAGTAGATTGCTAATTTAGAATTTGGGTGAGTGCACCCGTAAATGCTCTATCATTATTTTTTATCCAAATTTTTATGTTTTTTTTGAAATTTTTTTGTGAATCACATTTTTTTACACTAATTGGAAGAATGTTGTAAAGTCTTGTTGCAAGGTATCTGAAGCTTCGTTGACCAAAAGTAGTATGAGTTATGGGAATTTGTAGTAAATCTTTGTTATTGTTTCGAGTACAGCGAGAAACTAGTCTTTTTTCATAGTATTTATGTAAGTTTGTGTATAAATGAGTGAGGATTGTTTTTGCATATATCTGACGAACGTCAAACACATTCATAGTATTAAAGATAAAGTTCGAGTCCGTAATTAGGGGTAGTCTAAGAATTATTTTTATAATCGTTTTTTGTGCCTTTATGATTGGATCTAGTGCTGATGCAGTACCGCCTCCCCATGCTATGATACCATACTCAATAACAGATTGACAGACTGCAAAATAAATCATTTTCAAGTGTTGCAAGTCTAGAAAGTTTCGTATCGTTCTGAAAAAGTGCATGGTTTTTCTTATTTTGTTTGCAATTATTTGAGTGTGAAAATTCCATTTGAGATATGGATCAATTGTGAGGCCGAGATACTTCATCTGTGTAGTGCGCTCAATGTACGGACACTGACAAGATTCATCGGAATTCATACATGTGTGTATCCTAATAGAGGCATCATCATGAGGTTGACCTGTTATATTTATGCTTGATGTGACATATTTAGTTTTCTCGGTGTTCAATGTGAGTGTATTTGTATCTAACCACTTTTTTACGATGTTTATTTCAGTTTCTGCTTTATTGTAGACAGCTAGCCAAGTGTCAGCTTCGAACAGTAAAACAGTATCATCGGCAAAACTAACTATTTTTCCCTGGATGTTAATGTTACATAAGTCGTTGATATATAAAAGGAACAAAGACGGTCCTAATATGCTACCTTGTGGTATACCATAGTTAGTTGAGCGCTGATTGCTATGTGTGTTCATTATTTTCACTTGTTGCTTGCGTTCATCAAGGTAGCTCTTAAAAAAGTTAAGTTCGTTGCCTGTAATACCGATTATTTGAAGTTTGTTTATTAATTTATTGTGTGATATTGTATCAAAGGCTTTAGAAAGGTCTAAAAAAATTGATATACATTTTTTGCTTTTGTCAAGGTTTTTTACAATAAAGTCAGTTACGGCGGCCATAGCGTCTGCGGTACTCTTGCTTTCTTGAAACCCGTATTGATTTGCTGAGAGTAGTTTATGGCTGTCTAGAAATTTTACTAACTGAGCATTGATAATTTTTTCAAAAACTTTGGATAGGCTGGTCAGTAGAGTTATTGGTCTGTAATTGTTTATGTCTGTCTTGTTACCTGTTTTATGTATGGGAATAACAATACCTTGTTTCAGGTTTGAGGGGAAGTGTCCTTGACTGATACTAAGGTTAATTAGGTATTCTAGGGGCAATGTAATTTCCGTAGACAGTGTTTTCAAAATCTTAGTTGTGATTCCATCAACCCCGGCAGAAGAAGTGTTTTTAAGAGAATTGATTATTTTTAGAATCTCTTCCCCTGAAACAGCTTGAAATTTGAATCTTCTTTTAGGAAATTGAAGTTCTGTTTCAGCAGGTAGATCATTTCCACAATTTTTTAGACATAATAGACCTGATAATAGTTTTACATGACAAAATAAAAAAAAAACTTATATCATTGATGTAGCCATTCCAAATTCCTGTAATATTCAAAAATTGTTTCTGAAAAAATTAGAAAATATACAGATTTAGGAAATGAGATAAGAATTTGGCATCTGACTATAAAAATATTACCTTGTGTTTTTTCGGCTACTGGCATTATACCTAGCTCTCTCATTCAAAATTTAGGCATATTAGATTTGTCAAAGAATTTATATATAAAAATTCAAAAATCAATCATTTTAAATACATGTAGGATTACGAAAGATTTTTTAAATATTTATATTGAGGGATCAGTAGGATTCATAGGTCCAATTAGGAGTTCCACAGAGCCGAACCCTGTGATATGAAAATATCTTGAGTTGGTGAATTATTTTCCATTTGGTCTCATGTAGGTTGACATGAATCGTCTGACTAATAAAACATTATACGAGTATCAGTTGGAGAACGCAGAGACAGCGAGCAAAAATTATACGTTTCTTAAAAAAAATTCTGTTGAGTGGTTTTTTTATAGCGCCTGCCCCCAATACCTGGAGCCCTGAGCGACTGCAAAATCTGCCCGGCGATTATCACACCACTGACTGCTTGGTATTCACGTTAGCATTCAAGAAGGATACAATAAGATTTTCTATGAATTCGTAACCGGTGATCCACTAGTTCTTGAAACATTCGAAACCGGTAGGGTCCGCCCCTCTTTGGGAGGGTAAAAATACTTGAAAAGATTTGAGAAGTCTTTTTGGATAGGTTGGAGATGGTTTTTGATAATTATTTTAAAAATCCTTTTTTATCTATTTAAAAACGACACTTTACCACTACAAAATTATTTCGTATTTAACAAGTTTTTGTTGACTACTTTCAATTAGAAAGCAATTAATTTGGCATATTTGAATGAAAATCGTCTCCTTCGCTTTTGTATTACATTTATAGTAAAATTGGTCCGAAAAACTTTGGTTTTAGAATGGTAAAATTGGTCTTAGAATGGTAAAATATTCCTTCGTTTCGCCAGACTTAACGTTTACCAGAATATGCATTTACATACTGTTACTGTTAAAACATGAATTAATGCTATTACATTGATCGGTTAATGGGTTAGATTTTAAAGTTGTTTATAATAATTCATTTAATTTCCTTGTTTAGGGTGTGGTCTAGTACGCAGAACATATTACGTGAATTAATGTAATTCAGTATGTAAATCAGCGCGTGTTTTAGAGAGTGTTATTTATTATCCAAATGAATAAGTGATTTATTAATTTTGAAGCGAATTGATTGAAATGTTTAGGTAAATGAAAATTTTATTCAAGGTGTAAAAAATAACCCGATGATTGATATTAAGCAAATTAACTTCGAAGCAAAAGGCATAAATCAAATTAATGTATATTTTTAATTTTCAGTAATATTTTCAAATAATTTTTGGGTGATCTCATGGGTTTGTGAGCACTATTTCCAGGTAAAAAATTATTTTTGAAAATAAAAAATTAAAGGGTTAATCGGATCAAGGTAAAAACATATTGATGTCAGAGGCGTAGCGACGAACTCCATGGCCCCAGAGAAAAACTGTTCATTGGGACCTACCCCAATGTTTTTTTAAAAATAACAGTAGCTACGTTTTAAAAAAAAAGTGTGACTTGACGTGAGGACTAATGGAGGAACCCATCTGGATCTTAAAATAGTTCGGGAAAGTGGTGGGCGCCCCCAATTCCCGCAATGTCCATTCCAACATGCGATGTTGACTCAATAATCGACATCACACAAGTCAGACTGTCAGCGTTTTTGTAAGAGTTAAAATGAGTTTTGTATCAACTTTAACCTTTAAAATAAATAACGAAAGAGTAATAAATAAATAACAATCTTATATACCTACGCGTTATTAATGTTAGACGTGCTTTTTAGAAATACAATATTATGTGAATGTCAATATCATCAATACACATTCAGGTTTAATAAAGAATCTAATGTCCGTTACGCCGCAGGTGAAATATTATATTATATAGCGAGATTTAATTAGTTATCTATGAATTATTAAAATTATAGGATTTATTCAGAGAATATGGAAACCTTTCAAAGATCCTCAATCAATTCTAACCCTGTACAATGCCTTAATTAGAAATAAACTTGAATATGGAATCACTATTTGGAATCCCCATTGCTGCAAATATGAACACATTGTAGAACAATTGTGGATTACATGAACATCTTAAATTAGAGGTCGCGTGACGCGAATATTAATCTTATCCTGACGAAGAAAACTTGGTTTTTGAAACGTGTTGAAAATATTGATTATGTAGTTGTTTTCACAAAGTTATTTGTTTTCATTTAATGAATACTTTAAAATTAATACACTTAAAGTTAGAAAGCAATTGATTGATCTAATATGTTTACATACAATAATTCATGGCCATCTTGATACTACATTAGGTCTTAGCAATATTAAAAAAATGTTCCCAATTCCCATTGTTTAAGATGCCATAATAATATGTTTCACCTGAAAACATTTACAAATAATATCGCATAATTTAGCCCCCTGATCCAAATGTGTCGACTATATAATAAGATAGAGTGTGCTGAAGTAGATAATTTCGTCGATAATCTACATGGATTCAGAAAAAATGTTCTTCGATTGCTAAAAAATATATTGTATATCATTTGAATCTTTGATTGAACTTTTAGGTATTTTTATAATTTTCATTTTTGAATGGTTTTGTTATTTTATAAGAAATACTTAGAAGATTTACAAATGTATAATTTGTGTAATTAGATTAATGTAATTGCTTATTAACCCATTTGTGTATTAGTTGAGTTTTTATAACTGGATTTTTCTCATGTGAGTGAGAACATCTGTTAAAACCCGGTGTAAATAAATAAATAAATAAAATGAAAAATGAATCATTTATTTTTATTTATTAATTTTATTTTCGTAATTTGTACATTTAAGTTTACAAATTTCTAATTAATTATAATGTTTCATATTGCAAACTAAATTTTATGTAATTTTACGTAGCTCCTACAGTACGTCTTGGACTTTCCAATTGGTTTGGACTTTAAAGTTTCTGGTAGCTTGTTATAACTTCATCCCTTTGTACAGTAAACTGTTCTGCGTATTCGCCTTGACCTTTTTTTGAAGCCTGATTTCTTTGCGTGTCCTTGTGTTATGTCTGTGAACGTCCTAGTTGAATATAATTTTATTTGAAAAATATTTTGGTAAAATGTAGTTAATTATTTTATGTATAAATATCATCGTATTCAAGGTCAGCATCTGTTTCACGGTTAGCCAAATCAGTTCCTTTAACATTTTATTTACTTTTGAAAATCTATTTCGCCGTAGTATTATTCTCATTGCCCTGTTTTGGAGAATTTGAAATTTATTTGGTTCTCGTTCGTTACATGCATTCACATATACGTATAGGTATGATAGTAATTTCATCGAACGAGAACGGTGAATAGGCGATGGAAGGTTTTGTTTGATTAGTAGAAATAGTTCGAAATGCCCCAAGCCCGCTTGCTCCTCAAACAAAAGTTTTTATCGTGGAAGTCAATATTATCTACTTCGTGCAAGTTCCAGTTTCCCCGACTGCCCAAGCCGCCCGTGCCATCGTCACGATACTGGTTCATATTATAAAAGTTAACTGTGTCTGGGTTCGGTGTTTTTTTCTGCAAAACCTTAGACCTAAAAACCATTGTTTCTTTTGTCCAACTGAAGTGATTTGGTAAGTATTACCAATTTTAAAATAGTTTAATGAGGAATGTGAAATAATATAAACATTGAGTGTCATCTTTTACCTAAAAAAATTATATTTTAAAAACGTATTTTTTACTATTAATTATAAGAGAAAATAGTACTTACATAAACACTGCGTGATAAAGTTGTTGTTAACAGTAATTCTATAGAGCAAGATAATTAGTTTGTGTAGGTAATTGGAAGTTTTTTAAACAAATTTAAAGTGTCTGCATCAAATTTAAGAATGTTTGGCAACTACTTCAGTTTTCATTTTTATAATTTTTCCATTTTCGCGCCTGCTGGTGCAAATTCGACCGTAGATCCGTCCAATTTTCCCGGACAGCGCGCCGCATATTTGTGTGCACGCCTTTTTTACTTCACGTCGTCGCGCGACGTTAAGATTCCGATGTTCTTTTAGAGCATTGTGAGTCGTCTTAACCAATCGTTTTACAATTACGTTAACACTATTTAAGTTAATATCCATTCGTTATCGCTTGGAAATGAAAATGACTTTTGTAGAGGGGTGATAGCGGGAAATTCAATAAAATAAGGAAGGAATTTAATGTTACCAACCGGCCAGTGGCTGTTGGCAGGTGTCCGTAAGTTCAATTCCCCAGCAGGCTAAGTCCTACACCACGACACAAGCAACATTTTTCCGCTTACTGTGGTGGTAGGAGGAGATTTTTCAAATGTTTGTCAGGTTGTACGAATAACCCAGAAATGTTTGACTTACTTTTTAAAATAAGTAACCAGTTAATGTACGTCAAAAGAAGCGACGTTGAAATCCACAAAGGAAACCCCAATGAATAGCAGTGAAGCATGCACCTAACAGAGATAACACGAAAGTTGACTGACTGCAATATAATAAATCCCTGAGGTGAATGTATGACTAAACCAAGTTTGGCAAAAGTTACAATGAGAACATCTGAAAGACCTCCTTTGACGACCTCCGTAGTCCAGTGGCTAAGACTCTTGACTCACATTCCGGAGGTCGCGGGTTCGAACCCGGCATGCGCAAATAAATTTTATTTGATTAATTTGTGTTATTTCACAATTAATTCATTTAAAATAATATATAGTATATTTGCGGCATGTTCCAGAGTGGAAGATACTATCAGTATCGCCCTGGTGTAAGACCACCATTCAGAATTGAAACGTTGCTTGAAAATGGCTTTAGCCGTGTTTAGTGACCAGATCTGAATAGCCAGGTACTTCCCAACCTTTCTCTTCCCCACCTCCTTCCCCTCCCCACTACCTTCAGCCTCACAACATACCCCAGTTGGGGATGCCATAGTCTCACTGGCTCCAGACGGGAGCAGTTGAGATTCTTGTGCGGTATTCACTGTAAAAAAAAAAAAAAAAAAAAAAAAAAAAAAGAGAACCGTGAGTACGTACTTAGACTCAAATACATTGTGAATGTTGTCATACCTAGTCGAAACAACTGCAGAACCTGTCCCTATGTGTACAAGAAAAAAAATAATACAATGCATTATGATTGTAAATGAGGCAAGGAAAGTCATCCAGCACTTTGTCCCTGCCGACCATGACCGGAAAATAGCATAGGGCTTAGTTAGTCGGTTGTTATTTATATTACAAATTAAGAGGAAATACCAGCGGCGTTTTTTCCATACAAACGTATTCCCCGTTTATCTCTCTGAATTTTGACCCTAGAGCGTAATATAGATATTGACCATTAGCGTGTCGGTGCGTTTTGCTTTTTTTGATAATTTACTTCTTATAGAAGTTAGGACCTTCCAAAAATGAATAAAATTGCCTAGTTTAAACGCCGTCAAAAAAGCAAAACGTACCGACATAGAATATTTTCTTCTAATACAGTTAGTGAAATAAAAATTTAAAATCGGTCCAGTTTTGGAGAAGAAAAATGGGGAATACAAAACATCGATTTTGACGATTTTATTTAGGTATTTTCGGCCCAATATGCAGTTGTCCCTTTCGCTCAGTTCCCCTGAGCGAGCGCGGAGTGGAACAGAAGACATTGGTTACAATACCTATCGATGATATTTTTAAATGACCGGCATAGCTCTTAAGTTGCTATAATTTAAGTTATTACAACTAGCAGCTGCATAACTGATCAATAAAATTCACACGTTTAAAAAATGCAGTCACGCTTAATAAATTATCTCTCAATAAATTTTGCAAATCGCCCAATTAAAATTACGTACATAAAGATCCACTTATTATAAGCACCATTTAGAGAAATTATTTTCACCAACAAAGTGGTGTTGATTTAAAAATACACAATAAAATAAAGTTGTGCGCGAATCCGAACAAATACCATTATTTGAAACGGCTATTAAATTGAAAGCTTTTAGAGAATTTTACGACGGAAAAAGAAATTTTATCGCTTTCTTATTTTTATTGTTACCTAATAAAAAACACAATAAAATAAAGAATCAATCAATATTGTATTTAGTTCAAATGGTTATAAATCAGCGAATACCTACAATGTTCACTGCGACCTTTGTTTAATGAGCAATTTAATTATGAACAAGCTAATTTAATTAAAAAGTAATTTTAAATAAGCGTTCGGTAAAATGGGTTAATTATTGTGTAATTTGTAGGTTATAATATTATGAGACATCTACAAAAAATCGTATTATTTAAAATTTGATAATGGTGCATAATGTTGTTTTCGAAGGACTTAAGAGCGTTTAACCAGCCAGCGGACGAAAATCCACATTTCGTCGAAAGTTGTTCTTACGATCGTGCAGGGCGGTTACAATGAGAAAGATTAATTATTCTCCGTACCAGCTTTTTAAAATTATAACTCAATATCGAATTTATTTCAATTCAAATTAGCTTTAATTTATACCTTCATCCAAAAATGCTGAAAGGCGTGATGATAAAACTATTAAAATAATGTACTTTTTGTAGTTATTTTTTGATTATAAGTATTTATCATTTTTCAATAATGTCTAAATTTAATAAGAATGTTAAAAAAATCTGAAATATATTAGTTTGTAAGTGCGCAAATAAATACACAAACGGACGAATTTTCGCCAAGAAACACATGTACGTACATATTTTTTAATGATTTTATTGAAACTAAAATTAAAATTCTAAAACATGCGTTTGCTAGATAATGTATTGATTTATTTTACTGCATGATTTTATTATTTGAAATGGGTGTGGTATAACACAAAAACTTTTTTGAAAATTGAACAAATCTGCCAACGACCTATGGAATAACCTTATTATACTAAAAATTAAAAAAAATTCTCAAAATTTATTACATACGAATGCTAGATAAAAGAACAATCTTTCGAAATACATTTATAATTTTTTGTGGAAAAGAGTCAATACGTCTAAAAACTTTTTTGAAAATGACGTATTTTCGGTTTTCTCTGGTAATGCCCTCTTAAGCTAAGGTTGTTTTAAACTTTACCATATTTTAAGACTACCAACTCAACGATCAGCGCCATTTCAATTATATTGCAATTAAATGATTAAATACCTATTCTTGGCACGTTTCAGCTTTTGATCTAATTTTTATCAGCTGATGAGCATAATCTGTTATCAGCTGATGACCATTGTCTGTTACTAGATGCCTCGAACGGTAGGAGCGCGGTTTGTGGTCATCGTGAACAGGGCTATAGAACTATTGGTGTTAGAACAGTCGTCGAATGCGATGTACCTACCAAATACCTAGTTTAACGGTATCCGGAAACTCGTAGTGTAAGTAGAACTCTATTAAAACTACATCACGTTTGGAATCGATTTTCCGGTATAACTTTTTTATTTGCGTTTTTTTTTCGAGTAAATCGAGTCCAAAGTTGGTATTTTTGAGGTCATATATGAAAAAATGACCTGTTAAAATCAACAGTTTAATATCCTTTAAAATGCGTGGAAGCTTAAATCTGTCTCCAAAAGTTATTTGTCACTTTATTTGAAAAAAAAACGTAGGTCAAAAAAAAGGAGTTTTTTTGGGTTCCCCAAATGACAGACATCTAGAGATTCACCACCAGCTTCCCGCTTATACTTTGAGTTTCCGGACACCGTGTATAAATTTTTCTACAGTATTTAGAAGCACGGATAACGTAGTAGATGACGTAGATGGTTTATGACAGGTAAATACCTAATGATAATATTTTCCAACTAATGTTTAATTTAGATTTTAAATTGTATTGATCGCACACACGTCCGTACTAGTATTACTTATTATTATTTCATGCTTTATATATTTTCTGACGCCCTTAGGATATATAAGGATGAGTGCCCCGGATTGAGTCGCCCTGGACGCCCACCCTTATGCCGGCTTTGCATAATATGAGTTTGTAGATGTATTGTACAGACCTTTTCACTTTGCACTTTGCATAATTTGTCCAGAAAACCGAGTTAGTCGGAATCCTCCGTGATATTCGACCTCGAACGGTGAACGTATCTTTCCAACTATCGACCACCAATCATCATTATTTTATAACCGATTTAAGTAACAAATATTTGACTAATACTTACTAGATCCTTTTAACCACCAGAGTAATAGTGCCCATGCCGTAGGTACAGAGTATTGACAGAATCGGAACATATCTGCTATAATTTGGGAATTGATACCATGTCAAATGCTAGGAGCTTCTCCCTACGATGGTGTCAGCAAGTAAAAATGGTGATATTTTAGTAAAACATTGTCTCTTTATTAAACAAAAAAACAGAAGCCCAATAAAAAAAAGGTTTCCAAAACTCCAGTGTTCTTGCTACTTTCACGTCTATCATAAAAGCTTAAGGAATATTTAGAGAATGGATCTGCTGAACATAAGTGTTCAACTTTACAGATAATTCTCGCAAAGATTTTTATCCCTGTGTGTATAGGGGGTATTGCAAAGACAGAGAAACTATATCGCCACCCGGAGATACAATCATTGTTTTCCTAATTATTAGTGGATATTTACGATTTATGTATATTTATAACTATGTAAAACACAGACCGCATACCTAACCCCGACATCAGGTAGTTTTAGGATTAAAACATCGTCGGCCATGCATCTATTTGTTGACAATGAAACTCTGATGAACTGTTAAACAATAATTTATTTTAATTAGAGTAATAAACTCCTAACTTAATTGACGTGAAAGAAAGAACTTAAGAAAGAGAGTAGTTTCAGTTTTTTGAACTCTTGACGTTTCTGATACAAGTCAAAATTGAAGAAGCCATTCACCAAAACAATTTTAAAATACTTCCATTTAAAATTTTGCAAGATTAACGTGTTTCCCTTTAAAAAACCAAATAATTAATAAATTCGTATCGAAATCGAAATTTCACGGTAGACGTTCTGAATATTGAATAGTAATTTGAACACAGCTGTTCGTAACAGGTTATAAAATTCACACAAAGAGAATAAATTAAAACAACCAATAGACAGGTACTTCATAATTTCAATTTTCTGACAAAATTGCAATTCTCTCAAAGAGTATATTTAACTACAGAATTATATTATAGGATACAAAACCAATTTTCCAATAACATTACTATGCAAACTCCTTAAAACTTTGCAAGCTAAAATGCAAATATTGCAGACACATTATGGCTTTTAATACACAAGTAAGCCAGACCATTCTCTTTACGCCAACTGCGAAATTCTGAGGTAAAGTTGCATTATCAACGTTACGCCGTGTGTGGTCAATTGCAGGCATCATTAAACAAGATCGCGTGATTTATCAAGTGTCAAAAATGTTAATCAGTTAATTATAATTGATAATTAGATGTATTGCTCGAATAAAGAATTAGAAGTCTGTGACGATTTTTGATTTTTAATGAATTTCGACACTGTATAATAATTAAATCTTTTATCGGTAGATAAAATTCCGGATAAACTCCTCAGGCCTCGGGTCTATTTTGTTGGAAGATCAAAATATTTCCGCCTTGCAATAAAATCCAAATAAATTGAATATTTGTGAATGCATCCGAAAACTAAAAATAAATTTTTTTAATTCGAAATAAACATGTAATTTTTCAAATATAAAAACATACTTCATTTAAAAAAAAGGCTCACCCTAATTTTTTCTAACTAAAATTACTGATGAACGAAAAAAAACGCACACATATTTTATTAGGCAAATGAATTATAAATGTTACAATCAACTCATATTTTTAATGTAAAATTAATTAACGAAAAATCCTGAAGTTTCATTTTTTTTTCAAACTGTGATCGGAAACTTTGGTTTCATATATATGTTAATTTTAATTATTTTGCGGTTAACTTTTAAATTTGAATATAAAGCGTGGTGTTTCTCTTTCTAATACCGTTTAGATCGTATTTGTAATCATGATAGTAAGGGAGACACAACGATTTCTACGAGACCTATAAGAGTTTTTCCGAAAAGCGAACAATTTAGACCGAGGGATTAAGGCCAACATCCATGAAGTAGTGTTTTCCATACAATTATTTTTGTTTTTGTACCTGGTAAAACCAGATACAGCGGGGGTTAAATTGGTAAATCTATTATCATAGGGGATTGTGCGGCGAACTGATTCTAGACCAACCGTATTCGGTCAATTTTAGAAATTCGTAAACGTATGCATAAGAAAGTACGGTTATCTCAAGGTTATTTATTTACGGTTATCGTCATTTATTATTTATTTACGGTTTATCGGTTATTTATTATTTATTTACGGTTATCATAACACAAGGACTTTTCAAAACATTGAGTCAATTAAGCTACTTTACTGCTCTCTTGTAAGAACGCAGCTGGAATATGCATCTCCTGTATGGTCTCCGATTTATACCTGTAACTTACACCGTTTAGTGTAAGTGTACAAAGAAATTTTCTTCGATACATTCAATTCAAATTGAGACAGCCTGTAATTGAAATCCGCTACAATGCATTAATGTCTGATCTAAACCTAGCACTACTTTCTACCAGGCATACTATTAATGACATTCTTATACTTTTTAAATTACTGAACAATCTCATAGACTGCCCTCAAATGTTAAGTGTTATAAATATTCGTGTCCCTGTTAAATCAACTCGACTCCACCACCTTTTCCACAGTGACAATCATAGCACTAACTATTCCTATCATTCACCGCTAGTGCGTTTTCATCGAACTGCCAATACGTATACAGACCTTTTCGATATTTTCAATACCTCACCGTCTTGCATCAAAGCAAAAATAATTACTTATTTATGTAACTGATATGTTTGTAAAATGACAAATATTTGTTGTACTTAATATGCATCGTATGTATGTACTGTATGTTATTCTATATATATAATGTTTGTAAATGTTCGATACACTTGTATTATGTATCTAATAGCCCTATGTACGGGCGTTTAAATGATAAACAAATAAATAAATAAATCTCTGAACTTTTAACAAATACATTTTATTCGGGATCGAATTCGGTATCGAATCGGACCGAGATCGATAAAAATTATTGAAAATAATCAAGTCTCATCAGCTACCATATAATATAGTATAATTGAGGCACGTTACAGAGTGCAAGGTATTCTCAGTGTTGCCCTGGTGTAAGACCACCATCCAGAATTGGAACATTGCTTGAAATGGTTTTAGCCGCGTTCGGTGATCAGATCTGGCACTTCCCCAACATTATCTTCCACCATCGTTTCCTTTCCCTTCCCACTACCTTCAGCCTCACAACAAACCCCAATTGTGGATGCCAAAGTCTCATTAGCTCCAGACTGCAGGGGCTGGGACTCTGTTATTGAGTGAAGTTATTCTAATAAATTTAATAAAATTGTAATCATTTGGTGCTGTAGTGCACCATACTTACAAATGCGAAACCTGTCTCTTAAAAATGAGGAAACGAACAGTCTCCGTGTATTCGAGATGCGGATCCTGAGAATAACGCTTTGCATAAAATGAATGCCCCTCACATTTGAATGCTCAAGTTACGAACTGGACTAAACACACGAACTTAAGGCACCCATCACAAAGGTAAGCCTTCCTCATTTAGGCACTAACGAAGGAGTTTCACAGATTGATCCTGGTAGGAAGGAGCTCTGGTAAAAGAGATACGCAATCAGATCCGGAAATCCAAAGGAAAAGCTGAAGCATAACGCCGATGAGGGAAAAGAACCAAGAATTCTGACTTCTAGTGGCCAGATAGTTTGGAAATCAATGCTGATCTTATATTTGTACCAAAAAATAAAATTTCTGCCAACATCAGCAATTTTCATCTAGACAGTTTTCTATCAATGTAAAAGTCACCCGAAGAAAATATACAACGATGTCGTATTTATTAAAACCAACTTGATAAGAATGAAAATATAACATTTTTATATCAAAACAGAAACGCTGCAAGCCTTGCAGAGCAAACAGTTGTATCGTTAAATTGGATCAAGTTGGAGTCATTCTAACGCTGAAAGAGAATTAACTAGATGGGCACCCCTAGCAGTGTAGTAAAGTGTACATTTATAAAATTAAAGATTTTTTGACAAATAAATCATAAAAAGATAAATGTGCCCACCATATTAGCGGTTAAATCGATGTTAATAATTATCTCTTCGATTAGATCGGTAAATGTCAGCTTACTGTTGTGGTCGACAACCAAATATTATAACGTATTGCTGTCTTATTGAATGTAATAAAATCCGATCAAACTTAGGAAATAAAAGTTTGGCTTTCGTGGTTATATCTTCAACAATTGGGGGGTATTTCTATCAATGTAAGGGGCAATCGTTGTAATTTATTTCAGTGTATCATGTTTAAACTTTGAATTTATCCGAGAACCGAACCTGCATAACACAATTAGAGAAAACTATTTTCCCTTTTCTTTGCTCGTTATGATGCGGTCGACATTTTCCTACATTATTCTGTACCGTACAAGGCATTGTATAACAGGTTAATATAGCTTCAAATGATTTGTGTTCATTACTGACTGGTTTTGTTTCAAACTATTTGAATTAATTGTATCTACAACGGAAAGTCCGCTTCTTTGACGCGGGTGATTTTCTTGGCGATCTTGATTTCTATTAATAATTAATTAATGAAGTCTGCCTCATGTTTGCTTCCTTACTTTCTGTGTTTTTATAAATTTAACCCCTCAGAAATCGGGCGTATTTTGTCAGAAGGTCAAAACATTTCCGCTTTGCAATAAAATGAAAATAAATGGAATATTTCTGAACATATCTGAAAACTAAGAACTGTGTTTTAAAGGTGATGACACACGTTCATAAATGTTATTATTAGAAATAAATACAAATTCTTGAAGTTTTTAAGACAAACACAAAAAAAAAACTTCTTCAAACTTTGCAAATATACTTTGCAGTATCATTATTAATTAAATGAAAACAAATAACTTTGTAAAAACCACTACATAATCAAGATTATCAACATGTTTCGAAAACCAAGTTTTCTTCGTCAGGATAAGATTAATCAATTATATTCTTATATTATATTCTTCGTCAGGATAAGATTAATATAATATTAATCTTAATCTTATATAATTAAAATTAAGGCATATTAGATTTGTCAAAGAATTTATATATAAAAATGCAAAAAATCAGTCATTTTAAATACATGTAGGATTAAAAAAGATTTTTGAAATATTTATATTGAGGGATCAGTAGGATATATAGGTCCAATTAGGAGTTCCACAGAGCCGAACCCTCTGACATGAAAATATCTGGAGTCGGTGAATTATTTTCCCATTTGGCCTCTGGTAGGTTGACATGTTGTTCTTGTATTGTTTTGTGTTTATAATACTTATATATTGCAATTGCATAGCGTGGATTGACTAGATGATCATTTGTGTGTGAAAGCGTTTAGTTTTTCCGGTGGGGAAAATTTAACCCGGACATTTAAATCTGGAGCTTAAAAATATTAATCTTATCCTGTCGAAGAAAACTTGGTTTTCGAAACGTGTTGATAATATTGATTATGTAGAGGTTTTCACAAAATTATTTGTTTTCATTTAAACTTTAAAGAAGTTTAAAAAAACTGGCTCACTATCTATCTATAGTTTTTTCTATTTAAAATACTGATAACGAAAAAAGAAAAACACACAAATATTTTCTTACGTAAATGTATAAAAAATGTTATTACCACCTCGCTTTTTTGTCGTTTCATAAAAAAAATATGCAATAAAAAATTCTCGAAACTACACATTTTTTTCATATTGTTATTGAAAATTTTTCTATGGTTTATTTCTAGATTTTAATATAAATCGTGGAGTTTTCTCTTTCTAACACTGTTAAGATCATATTTCTCACAATGGTAATAAGGCAGATGCAATGATTTATATGCGACATGTGTGAGCTGAAACAAACTGGATAACCCGTAATTAAACGGGTTAACAAGAAGAGGCTTGGATATAACAAATTGCATTGAGATTTTTAGGAAATTCATACGGTGAATTTTCTAAACAGGTTCTAATCAATCATCTAAAAACCCTTGCAGTTATTATCTTCCACACCTCAGGGTTTTAAAAAACTAACAAGTAAGCAAGTACCATTGACTTTGAGATACAATAATAATACAAACCTACAGCTTAAGAAAGACTGTTGGGTTTGGTCACCAGCGCCGGAGGCAGCCTTTGTCAGGGAGGGAAAGCTCCTTTACCGTTTGTGAGACAGCTTAAGGTTCGCTGGAAGCATGGCTTAATTTTTCTTATAAAAATAGCAGTACCATGGATGGGATGACATTTAAGATTTACCTATATAAAAAGGAAAAATTCAAGTTTTTTACATTTTCGAAACCCGGTCAAAAAAGGAAAACAGTAAAGTAAAAAGGATGTATACACTTTTTTAGCTTGCAAAAATCAAATTCGTAAAAGGAATTTAGTTTTTAATTTTGTCAAAGTGTTATGTAAAAATGTTTTGTGGGTAATTCGGTAAACCGCAAATACTTATGAGCAGCGCCCCTGAGGTGATTTTTTATAAAAACTACCCTTTTTTTACAATAGCTCCACACAGGAGGCCCTGAGTAAAATAATTCATATTTGGGGATGCTGTGTGGAGGGTCTTTTTAAGAAAAGAAGGGGAGGAAGTACTGGGAAGGAAAAAGAAACGAAAGGGGTGGGTAGGAATCTGGGGGTCAGTGTACCCAGGAGTGACGGACGTACGAATGTTTCCCTCCCACTACAGTGCAAAGTTTACCATAAATTTTAAAGAAAATGATTTTGTGTCCTTTTTCTTCCGATTACTTATGAATTGAAAAAACAACCACGACATTCATTAATATTCATGAACTTGGTAAATGTTTTAGATATTTATCTATTTTCACCTATTATTATTATTGATCTATTTCCATATATTATTTCTAATTTGGAAACAATTAATTTTAGGTGAAAATCCATTTTAAACTGGTAAAAATAAGTTTCCAAGGCTTTTAATCAACAAGTATCATATTTCCATCTTGTTAAAATGTAAAACAATCTAAGTTTGAAACGGAAACTAGAAATATTTAAAGAAACTTGTGGGAAAGTTTTTGGTGTAACAGAAAATAAATGCTACATTATTATTAAATTAAGGCTTACCAATAACACGATGTGAAGTTGATTAAAAGGAAATTTCTGTATAACATGGAAAATAATAAAATAATTACTCGTAAAAATCAGTAAGCAGGTTTTGTACAATTCCAAAAAAAGGTTAACAAGCCCAAAACAACTGTCACCCCCACGAGTTGTTGTTCGTGTAAAAACAACCCTCTTCCCGGCTCCAAACAACTTTTATTTTTCGGTTTGCATACTGACAAAGCATTTAAATATTTAACCTAACATTAATTCGACTATGTTGTGTTTACAAACAAATTTACGTATACATTTTGAAGGAAATATAAGCACGAGAATTTACTTATTTGAGATAATTTATTGGATATCCTTACCTCAGATAGCAACCTATTGGGATATTATACGTTTTTTTTATTTCAATTTGGGAGGCGGGAATGGGTACCGCCGCCCCGGGTGCCTTTATTGGATAACCAACACCTCTGCCATAGGTCACCCAGAGTGGTTCGCTACGTTTGGTGATTTAGCAGGGGTGCCCGGGTTCATGGGGTGAGGTTTGTCTAGGTCTTGGAGGCGGATGACCAGGACATACTGAACCCCAGATTCCTACCCACCCCTTAAACCCTTTTCCTTCCCAGAACTTCTCCTTCCTTTCCTTAAAAAAATCCCTCCACACAGCATCCTCAAAGATGACATAGGCCCTGAGGGAAATTATTTTTCTCAGGGCCTCCTGTGTGGAGCTCATGTAAAAAAAAATGCGTTGCAATGCCACCTTCAAAGAAATAAATTGTTTCTCCCTGCATGTCTTTTCCCGTGCGTCCCCGTCTCCTCTCTCGTTACCCCGTCCCGCCAACCCCCTCCCGCGTTCCATATATTCAGTCAGTACATTCAGTTTTCACATATTAATTTTTTTTATCAAAATCTCAATTTTTCATATATTAGATACAAATATTCATTTTAGTATATTATAAGAACAATCAATCTAATTTGGTACCTAACATAGGTACCTATTTAAAATTTCTATAATTTAAAAAATCCATAGACAATTTTTTTGCTGCATGCTAAATTCACATTGATCAAACGCGCGAACTGTCAAACGTGCGAAGTTAAAATAGTCGTAAAGTTTTATGATATTATCCAATTTTCTTAATTTTTCTTTCCGTAAGAATCTTCTACATAGTATTAGATAACTTACAAAGAAAGACGAATGAAATCGGTAAAATCGTTCTGAAGTTATGGCATGACCAAGGGAAACAGGGATTATTTTTTTTAAATATATATACATATATATATATATATTGTACTTTATGTTTAAAATTCGAGGTGTTCGAATATAAATACAAATTTAAATATCACACTAACTGATATGATTTAAGATTTTCACGGCCAAAAGTATTTTTGTTATTTGTTTTTGTGGTGTTATGCCGTGTTGCGCTACCTCCTGATGATGGACACTGTAACGCTGTCCGAAACGTTGGCTAAAGGAGGAGATAGTGCAACACGGCATAACACCCCAAAAACAAATAACAAAAATCACACTAACTTTTTACTTGCCTGTACTGAGTTTCTTCATTTTTTTCTTTCCTTCATTAACTACACAAATTTGTTTGTTTATGTTATTTTTTGCCTACTCAAGATCAAAAGTCAGTCGTTACAACCTTAACGCAAGCGAGGTTGCCTTATTTATTTATTCAAATATATGCCTAAGCGTCGTGTGTTGTGAAATGCGTTAAGATTTAAAATTGTTTGTTTTTAACAAATATGAATTATTAGTACAGCTATTAAGTATGTATCATTAATATGTGTCGGATATTCCACATTTTGCGATGAAAACTTGTTTGATCGGTCGTGGCATTGAACCCGTGACTCCCATGTTACGTGATGAAGTCGCTGACCACGGAGCTGTCACACGATAGAAGCTTTTTAGCATCTTCAACACTCAATCACGAATTATTGCAATCGTTAAATTTGACCACTTAACGCGTTCCGGCAGTTTAAAGAATCCTTTATTTAAAAAGCAATAAAAATACTTTTACTATGTTTGATATAAGTGCTTTATGACTGGGGCCTTTAAAATTTTAATTGATTAATGAAACCTATGAAATAAAATCTTTTTTACGACACTTGTTAATTTTTCTTTAATTAAGATACCGTTTATTAATAAATGTCGAAGAAACCAAAATTCACTACTCAACTAGTGTCACACTGTATTCTCAGCCTACTCTTATATGCACACACATTCATAACGTTATTTTGGGGCAAATCACATTTTTGTTGTTAAAACTAAAAGTTTTTACGTTATAATTTGTTAATATTCTACATTCTACATCAACATTTTAAACAACGTTTTGTATCTGTCAAAACAATGCAGTTATTGCACTGTGTATTTGTA
Source organism: Limnephilus marmoratus (assembly GCA_917880885.1). Lineage (NCBI taxonomy): Eukaryota > Metazoa > Arthropoda > Insecta > Trichoptera > Limnephilidae > Limnephilus > Limnephilus marmoratus. Next base: position 48,590,682 of record OU862924.1, on the reverse strand, counting down.
TATTAATTAACAATCGTGAAAATTAGCAAAACCAATTAAAAAATATTTTTAAATAAATCAACAAGTTATATACGTTTTAAGATTTTTACGGCTAAAAGTATTTTCGTTATTTGTTTTTGGGGTGTTATGCCGTGTTACGCTATCTCCGCAAGTAGTGCAACACGGCATAACACCCCAAAAACAAATTACAAAAAAAAAATCAACAAGTTGTCAATGAAAACATAAGAAGTATTTCCTGGAAAATTTGGTTAATAAAAATTATTACCTAAAATTCCTACGAACTAAAAAAGTAACTAAATATCACTAAACAATACTTTATAATCTAGATTATAAAATGATAGATAAAAAAAACATGAAAATATGCTTTCGTTCACTCACAAACGTCAAACTTGAATTCGAATCGCGAACTTGGAACGCTTTTGAAAACTCTCCGCTCTTATTGGACGCCCGATAACAACCGTCTGTACCGGCCGACTGAACGCTCATAGCGACTATAGCCAGGCTAATCGTCGAGCGGCTCCGCTCCGTTCTACGGTGCGCAGTTCGCGCGCATTTCTCAAGTACCTTACGCGCATGCGTCACGTACGTCAAACTTTTCCAAAACTGTTTTGAAAACATAAAATTTCCCGACGCGGAACCGTTTTCTCAAGTTTTAGAGTTACGGTTTGAATTATTTTGAATTTAGGGTGAGGTTTGTGAAGCTGTTTTTGAAGCGTGAACTAACCTTTGATGAAGTTTGTTTGAGGGAATTTATTGATACGGAATGGGCGTAATGTGTTTGTTTTTGGGAGAGGTTTAATAGAAAGTGGCTGGTAACTCCGGCTATTGGCTAATTATTCCACACATTTGTGTGTTGGAAACAGCCTCCAAATTTAGTAATTATGTTGCCTTCAATTTACATAATACCACAAAGCCTTACTTTATTAAATTATTTGAGATACGAGATATAAAAAATGGCTTTCTTGGGCGCATTTCTGATTATTTGTTAATATCAAATTGCATGCTGTAATTTAATTTATCAAGTTACGTGGATATTTAAAAAAATAACATTAATGCAGTCGCCTCGAAATTAATTTTATTTATGGATTTTTCACGCACAAAACTCAGCGACACTGTGATTATTTTTTGGGTTATTATGCCCTGTGCACTTTTTTAGCCAACGATTTGGATGGTACTGCGCGTTTGCATCCAGCTGCTAAATATCCCCGACAAAATATCTACTAAAACCTAACCTAACCTAATAATCTTATTTTACATTTTACTTTGCTTTCTAATTTTTGAACAATAATTTATTATTATTATTTATGTCTTTACAAGCTGTCTGTGTTATTTTTGCCTCATTTAAATATTTGTGAACAATACTTAATTGTCCTTTTCGCATGTCTATATTATTTATTGTATTATTTATTATTTAATTATACGGCTATTTTATGTTTTAATTTGTTATTTCATTTTTATTTTATTCTTTCTCTTCTCTTTTTTTTCTTGTGCTATGCTAAACAAATAACAGTTTAGGTACTATATTTTAAACTTTTTTAAATTATTTTATTTTATATTCTTTCTCTTCTTTATTTTCTCTTTTTATTTCATCAATTTTTTTTGTACAAATCATTTTCCACGTGTGTATACCCATTATTATTTGACTGTCCTAAAACGGGATAATACTCCTAGTTAGGCAGTCAAAATTTAATAAATTATGTATAAAAATGTATAATATTGTGCTAAATAAACAAATAAATAAATAAAAAAAAAATAAAAAATTATCCATTTTTTTGTTAGGTTAGGTTAGGTTTTAGTAGATATTTTGTTGGGGGATGTTTTGTCCGTAGGATATTTTATAGCGGGTTGAAAAGTCGAGGAACCGTTTCGGACAGCCTCTCATTCAATTGACGCTGTTAACAGCTTCAATTGAAGGCGCTGGAAGACACACAATCTTTACATAGTATAAAATGAAGTCGCTCCCGCTGTATGTCCGCTTAGATCTTTTAAACTACACAACGGATTTTCATGCGGTTTTCACCAATAGATAGAGTGATTCATGAGGTTTTTAGGTATATAATTCGTTAAGGTTTTGAGTAAATTGGTTGAAATACATAATATATCTGGCAAAGCGGCAGCGCGCCGCGGGCAGTGGGCAGCGGGCTCACAAACGGGCGGTGTGGATTTGATTTAACAGATGGCGTTGGTTATAAAGGTTTCATTAGTCACAGAAACGTGTGGCAGAGTCTGCTAGTACGGTATAATAATAAAAAAAAATCAATGAAAATAATACCCGTTTTCATAAGAGTTTCAAGAATTTCATTGTTTGCCCAATCGGTGTATAAACACTTGAGGAGGCTCACAGCGAAACCAAATAATATGTATTCAAACATGCCACAGATCAGAGACGTAACACCGCATGTAATTTTCTACTTAATTAATATATTCTATCAATTATTCTCGTAAATGTACCGGTAGTATAAGTTGAAGTTGTATCTGTCTACAGAATTAATTTACACAAGTTGGTGTTCTCTTAACAAACTTTTCTGAACAAAAATAAGTGTCATACAAAAAGATTTTATAGAAAAAGTCAACCAATTATTCATCCATATGTACTTAATAACTGTACCCTTACCTCTGTCGAAGAAATTAATGACCTGGACATAATTTTCGACTCCAAATTAAACTTTATATCCCATGTATACACATTCTGTGATAAAGGAATGAAAATGCTTGTCTTCATTCTCCGAAATTCCAGAGGTTTTAGGAATATTTCAACAGTAAAAATTTTGTGCACATCCTTAGTACGTAGTCAAGTCGAATATAACTCTTGGATCTGGTCCCCCCATTTAAAAATACATTCAGATTTAATCGAAAAAATTCAACATAAATTTCTAAGACATATTAATTAAACTCGGTATTCCCATTGAAAACATAAACTACAATTACTTGATGAAAGAATTAAATTTATTAAGACTCTTAAGAATTATATCTGACTAGTTATAAATGGTAAAACAGACAGTCCTGATTTAACTAAGCTCATTGAATTTCATGATGACCGGACAACTCAGAAAGAAACCAACTCAAAAAGGTCATTTTAAGAGTGATGAAAAAAAAAATTGGTTAAATAGGTTAAGTTAGGTTAGGGTTACCGGCTATTTTAAAACTATTTTTTCATAGTTTTTAATGACCTTTCTGAGGTGTTTCTGAGTTGGTTTCACTCTGAGTTAGCATGGAACCAATATATATACCGTTGATAGGAAAATAAATAAATAACGTATTGAATGAAATATTGACATTTGAAGCTTCTGAAATCGGCGATAATTGCAACTCTCGATTGAAGATCAATCATTTTTTTAAAGTAAAAACTTCTTTAGCACCGCTGTGATTTGAAACTCGATGAAACGAAAAAGCAACAAAAGAGACCAACACATGCGTATATATATGTATACGATTTAGCCTGCGAGAGAATTACTGTAACAAGAATTCTTGCCTGAACTGACTATGCAGTAGTTACAATAGCGTGTTATTGAAGGTGGACATTTTCAATTGCAAACTTACCAAATTATCCATAAGGTCCATAAGACTGTTTCTCTGATGATTCGTGAATATGGTTACGTTTCTAATGTTTCCATCGTTTGTACTTATAATTCTGTTATGATTTGATTGTATATACAACCCGTCTTCTTATGGTTACCAATGGATTGAACATTTTTAATTTAATTTTAACAGTTTTTTTTTAATACATTTTTTCGCTTTATATTCAGATTTAAATTTAATTATTTCTTACTCTTTATTATGCTGTATAAATCAGAGGTAAAGTCACAAGGGGGAAATCCATAATTGGTTTTATTTTGGCCATAATCCATATGTAGAAACTGAAGAAATGTAAACTGTTGATTTCCCAAAAATGAATAAAAAATATTTTACTATCGGCATAAGTTAGATAGGGTTGTTTCAAAATCTATTAAATTTGATGATCATCAATTTGAAGATCAACCTAACCTATCCCAACTTTAGTGATGGAGGCAAATAAATGTATTCCTTATCCTTTTTCTTACCAACCGAAGCCACTACCCAAATAAATTCTGGTTATTTATTTAGACAGAAATATATAAAATACGGGTGGTTGGAGCTCTCTGAGGGGTGAGCCCTGACGCTGGCGCTAAATCAAACCAGGTCCTTAGGAATTTCCCCTCTGATAGATTGCGGACCGTGATGCCTCCCGTGGCAATACAGCCTCCGGACCCGGATCTACCTGCCGCCTGCCGCCTGCCGCCTAACGCCTGGAGTACGTATACACCTACCCCTACGGCTTGCGGTAAGGGTTGGAAAGCTACCAACAAAAGCTAGAAAAGTCTGATTTCGAAATAATCGACAGTCAAACGATGTTTTTTCATTATTTATCATTTCTTTTTTTTTCTTTTACAATTACTTTTTCTTTTTTTCTAGAGAAATATAAGAAGTGATCTTTTTCAACACAAAACAGATACTTTGTCATTATTACATTATAATTAAAAATATAACAATAACTTTGGAAACACCAGTTTTATTTTTTAAATCTAATGCCGACCAGGTTTCGCTACAACCTTCAGTTATATTTAAAAGTTATATTACCGCAACGCGCTTTGAAGAAATGCAGTAACGAAATAATCTAAGGCAAGTAATGCATGTAACGAAATAACCTAACGCAAGTAACGAAATAACCAAAAGCAAGTGACTAAGTAGTCTATTGGAAGTAATGTAAGTAACGAAATAATCTAATGCAAGTAACGAAATAATCTAATGCAAGTAACGAAATAACCTATCGGAAGTAACCAAATAACCAAAGGCAAGTAACGAAATTACCTATCGCAAGTAATGCACGTAACCAAATAACCAAACGCAAGTAACGAAATCACCAAAAGCAAGTATTACATCAAAAGCCTCGAAAATGTTAGAATTCATTCTTAGAACGTGTAAAAAATTCAATTACTTTAGAACAATGAAAATCCTATATTTTGCTTATATCCGCAGCTCAATAGAATATGCACACAAGTTTGGAACCCGCAATACAAATTATATGTGGACAATCTGGAATGTGTACAAAATCGTTTTCTACGATACCTAGTTTTCCGTAGCTATCGCCTCCACCTAAATCACCAAGATTCAGCCGCGTATTTCAATATACTATCATTGGAAGACCGAAGAAGCTCGGCCGATGTACTCTTTCTACAAAAAATATCCAGATCTGTCGTAGATTGCCCAGAACTCTTACAACGAATCCAGCTGTGAGTTCCCAACACACGAACCAGATCAGACATAATTCTAAGCCTCCCTCGGTGCAATGGTAATTCTAAGCAGAACCTTGTCATTTATTGTGTATCACACACTTTCAATACACATTGTACACAATTTGACATGTAACTATATATACCCATCTAATCCTCTTTTTCTTTTAAAAACTTTTTATTGTGCATATTTTATTTTTATTTTCTTTATTACTATACCTTAACTACTTTTTTGATTACTTGAAAATTACAAGTAACGAAATGACCTAACGCAAGTATAAGTAAACCGAAACAAGGTTTGGTGGGTAATCCGATAATACCTAGTTGGTTCTGTCGTGCTTTAGTATAACACTTTTTAAGTTAAAAAAAGGGTTCTGGAGATAATTTAAAATTGATTTTAGGCAAGAACTCGAAAATATACTGATGATAATTTTTTCGTGAATTTATGTTTAAGTTACTTAAAATATTTCGTGTCTATTGGCGCAGGATTACACAGTGCCATGACAAAAAATGACCTGTGAGTTCATACAGTTAGATACCAAACCACAATTTTTTGGTTTCAAAAGTCATCAGGGGTAAATAAATACTATTATTTTTCAGAAATAAAACCTTGAAACCATGTCGAAAGAAAAAAAAAATGATTTGGTTTGGAAAAATTCCTAATGTTAACATATTAACGTATATCTTTAAAAATTCAAAAGTATCTAGTTTCATTTGTTTCGAAATCGATGCCTCCCCCTGCCTTGTTGACCTTTCCACCCTCTCCACTCCCCTCACTCTCCGAGGATTGGAGGGAGGTCTACGCCTTTTTTGCTCGGAGGAACTATAAATAATTGTTCGCAGGGTGATTAACAAAAAAAGCTTTCGTCGATAGATGGGGGGTAGCCGGGTAAGATATATCAAATGACATAGAGACATTTATTTAATTCAGCATTCGATTATACACATATTACTTTGTATAGCAAGATATTATTATGACTTATCGTTTTAGCTTGTTGACTTAAAGTCGGGTCCAAAGCTCGTCATTTGTCTCTATTTGTCTTGATAAAATCATTGACAGTCCCACAACAAGTCAATGATTTTATCAAGTTTGTCAATGTTTCGAGTTTAGTTGTGCTTCCCGTGTTCGACGGAAAACATTTCCAAAACACTTCATCCCGGGTGAAGCGGGAAGGCAGGCGGGAGCCGGCGGGGGGTATAATTCATTTAATTGACAGGAGCCGCGCGGTGTGGTCGTATTTATGGAAGAACAAACCGAACGACTTTTTGAGGTTATGTGTAATGTATAATGAGCGAGCTTAAATAATCACGAGTTAAAAATATTATTATACTTACGTATAATATTATAATAAATATATTTGATAATATAGTAACAAATATTAACATAATTATTCGGTATCGAGAAACGCCTGAAATATTCTCCGCGCCGCGCGGGAACGTGGATGCGTAACATGTCTTTGTACAGTAATGTACAGTGCCCTTGAAATGATTTTATACAAAAACGCAAATTTCATAAACAGCCATACATTGTTATTATGTACTTTATTATTATGTTATGTAGGTACTACTTGTCAAATTGTGTTCACCATGCCAACTTGAATAATCAGGAAAGATTTCTGACTAATATCGATTATGGCACGACCTAAAGTTACGAATTTAGAGTGCGTAAATATTTACGTCAAAAACAGAATAATTATAAATATTTGATATTATATTATAATTTTATTATCAAATATATTTATTATAATATTACGTACGTAGTATAATAATATTTTAAACTCGTGAATATGCCCGCTCATTGCACATAACCACAAAAGGCGGCCGTTCCGTTAATTCTCCCCACACGACCGCATTGCGCGGCATCTGTCAAAAAATGAATCCCCCCCCCCGCTCCGGCCCCCGCCTGCCTTCCCGCTTCAACCGGGATGGAGTGTTTAGGAAATGTTTTCCGTCGAACATGGAAAGCACAACTAAACTCGAAACAACAAAAGTTGAGAATATTTATTGACAAACTTGATAAATTCATTGACTTGTTGTGACAAATGACGAGCTCTGGACCCCGCTTAAGAGCGTTTAACCAGCCAGCGGCCAAAAATCCACATTTCGTCGAAAGTTGTTCTTACGATCGTGCAGGGCGGTTACAATGAGAAACATTAATTATTCTCCGTACCAGCTTTTTAAAATTATAACTCTATATCGATTTTATTTCATTCCAAATTTGGTTTAATTAATACCTACATCCAAAAATGCTGAAAGGTGTGATGATAAAACTATTAAAATAATGTACTTTTTGTAATTATTTTTTGATTATTAATATTTATCATTTTTCAATAATGTCCAAGTTAAATTAGAATGTTAAAAAAATCTGAAATACATTAGTTTGTAAGTGCGCAAATAACTACACAAACGGACCAATTTTCTTCAAGAAACACGCATGCGTATATATTTTTTAATGATTTTATTTAAACAAATATTAAAATTCTAAAACATGCGATACCCAGATAATGTATTGATTTATTTTACAGCATGATTATATGATTTGAAATGGGTGTGGTATAATACAAAATCTTTTTAGAAAATTTAACAAATCTGGCAACGACCTACGGTAATATCTTATTATACTAAAAATATATTTTTTTCTCAAAATTTAAAACATGCTTATTATTAATATGCATGCTAGATAAAAGAACAGTTTTTCGAAATCTATTTATAATTTTTTGTGGAAAAGAGTCAATACGTCTAAAATCTGATTTAAAAATGACATATTTCTGGTTTTCTCTGCCCTCTTAAGCTTAGAGAGCTTTTGTAAAGATCGGGAAGTTTTGATTTAAGATTATTTTGGGTCGTGGCGTATTGTTTTGGGAACCCATGTATAGTTCCCTGCTTTCTAATCGTGTAATAAATAAAATATGATGTTAAATCAAACCTGGTAAGTCCAGGGGCGGCCCTAGGGCGGTGCGAGCAGTGCGAACGCACAGGGCGTCGTCGTAAGGGGGCGCCGAAAACACCCGACCACTGATTGACTATCTATCGATCGTGCGCTTAAATCGTGTGGTCGGTGCGGGGAGCAAGCAGTGTTGCCAACGTAGGCGATTTTTCGAAATTTAGGCTACTCAGGACGAGAATCGGCGACGAAAAAATCTAAAAGGCGACTGGTCGCCTATTAGGCTACTTCAGAGACAAGTTATTTAAATTAGTCGAATCGCAAATAATTAAGAAAAAAATACAATAATGCTGTCGCTGAAAGAATTTTCAGCGTAATGGGAACAATCAAAACCATCATGGACTTAGCAAAAGCATCGCAATTGCTGAAAAACTGCTCGAAAATTTTGAAGCAGTACCGGACTTCTTCGTCTGCTCAAATAACAGGTAAGAAAATAGCTTCCCAGGCTGGGATAGATTCTACGCTTAAGCCAGTCCGATCCCGAAGAAAGAATCGATTATTTGAATATGAAGCTGCAGATGAGACACCAACAAATCCCGAAGAACTGTTTAAAATTAACGTCTTTTACCCTATGATAGATACAATTGAAAATGCATTGGTCACTCGGTTTGGACAATTACCTAAATTCAATAATACGTGGTCTTTTTTGTATAACATCAAAATAATTCCTGATAAGTCTTCATTAGAAAAAGCCTGTGCAGATTTGCAAATCATTTTAACCAACGGGGAAAAATGTGATGTCTCTAGTTTAGAATTGGTTGAAGAACTTTTGAGCCTAAACCCATTACTAAAATATCTTGACTCAGCAGAGCCGCTACAAGTTCTTCAACTTATAAAAAAAAATGACTGGCAGGATATATTCCCAAATGTGTGGACAGAGCTTCGGATTTTACCTTACCAAGTCCTTGCCATTCATTTTGTGATGAATTTATATTTCCACTCTAACACAGGAGCTTGAAAATTCTCTTTAGTCATGCTACCGATACAAATAGCTTCATCTTCGAGAAGTATCGTTGGAAGAAATAATGCTTTCCGCTATTAAACGTACACGGTGTCCATAAACTAGTGGTACATGGGAAACTAATGAATCTATTTTCGAAAATTTAAAACGTTTTGGAGACGGGTCTTCGCTTCAACGCATTTTTAAAGACAATAAAGAGATGATAATATCTGTACCCGTGAAGCATACGGATGCAACTCCAAAAAGGTAAATGTTTAGGAGAGCCAAAAAACTGTTTTTTTCTGTAACTATGGTCTCATAATTTCTTCGGATATCCATGCTGACAGATAACAAAACAAAATTAAATCAATTAGTTTTGTTTTGAAAAACGAGCAAATAAGACGAATAATTTTATATATAAAGCCTTTAAAAATATTGTTTAAAAAAAAGCTGACTTGAGTCAAACAAAAACACGAACTTGAGTCCTTCTGCTTCAAATGATATGGAATATTTTGTTATGAGTCTTATGAAATTTTGTGTATTATGAAAGGATCAATGTTTGAAAGTTATTTACTTCAATAGAAAGCATAGTAATTTTTATTTTTGAGTCATAATACTACATAATACGTAGGATTTGAGTCATAATATTCAAAATGCAACTAAATCATAAAGATGCAAGTCCACGGTACATCTTTTTGCTTCTAAGGTAGTTGTTGTATCAAAGATAGTTGCATCCGTATACATTTTTGAAAATCCTATTTTTCTTCATGATTGGACCGGTATCTTTTTGCCACTGATAAACATGATAATTTACTTCACGTCTGAATCAAAAACTCATTACTTCAAATTTTACTTGCATCCTTATGATTCTCGGGCGCAGGAATAAAACCAATTTTTTTAAATGTTCAATTTCGAAATCGAATTATTTGAAAACGTAAACTCAAATAAAAAAGTTCTACCACAAAATCGACTCCTAATGTTAGTAGAATCAAGTTTCTCTCTTGCACCTCTAGTTTCCGGATACCGTGTATAAACAGATTTTTAATTTTTTTGTTCGGTTAAAGTTTTTAGAAAATATAAATCTTACCAATTTGTCACACGCTGCAATTTTTTAATTCCAATATGACTTCTCTTACCTGCAATGAAAAAAGAAAACTGTATAAGAACCTTGAAAGTTAAATTTTTTATTTATAAATTAATTGGACAACGCACAGAGCCCTTTTACGATGACTGTATAAAGGGAACCGAATTATGGCTCAATAAATTTGTTTTAGGATTTACTCTGAACAGTCGTAAAAACTGACTGAAGAAGTCCAAATTGATTTATTTCTATTGCTCTAATTGGTTACATGGGAAAACACCGATAAATACATGGATTGAGAAAAAGCATAGTGAAATGACCCTCACGTGATGAATAGGGATATTACTTGTTTTGCTTTATTTATAATTGCAAAGGAACAAAGCCTGAAATACCTTTACGTATTAAACTCATTTAAATTACTTATATTCACGATCAATAGGTTTCTCGACAAAGCAGACGAAGGTACGTAAATCCCTTAGAGCTTTTTCGAGGGTCATTTTAAGGTATTTTGAAGAAGTGAAGATTCCCTTTTCAGGTTTTTTTATGTATACAAAATAAAAGTGGCATTAAAGACCGTATAGTTTTTTTTAGCCTCTCTAAACCATTTTTCTTAGATTCGTTTTAAAGGAGATCGGTCAACTTTATTAATTTGATAGTCTCCCAAAAATACATATACCTATACGCAGGGCTGGGCAAAATACATGCTTTGCTGTAATTAAAATACAAATTACAAAATACTTTTTCGCATGTATTTAAAATACGAAATACAAAATACTTTCAAGTCGTGTATTTGAAATACTAAATGCAAAATACAGCATTTTAACCATTTTTTTTTTCAAATACAAAATACAAATTACAAAATGCATTTGGTTATTGTAGAACCTTTGGTTGCAATAAATAATCGTAAGTGCCCTCATCTAAGAGTGCATTTCCATAGAAGCAAAGCTGAGCAGAATGAAACAGAGACATACAAAAATTGACCAATCATATTGCTCAGAAGACACATCTCATCTCCGCTCTACTTGTAAAGTTTTTTGGTATAGGACCCAGGTCTTGTAAGTATCTCTGTGAACGGAGGCACTTAGGCCGCCGATGAATCGAATATGCGACGCCAGGGTGAGACCCAAACGCGATGCGAACTAAGCCACAGATCGCTTTTTCATATTTATTTATTTTTTGTTGGTAAGTTTGTGGAATATATTACATTATATTAGTTTAAGCATTTAGTATAGGTACTTGTTATCAATGAACCTTATCTTTTCTGATAATTTATGCAATTTTTCCGAGGTATTTTAAATGCGTGATATGGGGGTCAATGTATTTTAGTCGATAATTTAATTTGGTCTTCTACCGCCCCCCTGGAGGTCTGAAACGCCCACGTTGAGAACCCATGGTTTAGAGTTTTGATCATATATCTAACTCTAACTCTAAGGGAGAAACAACGATTTCTATGAGACCTATAAGAGATGTTCCGAACAGTTAACAAATTAATTCTTTAGAAAAATAAAAATATATTTAATAAAAATAAATTCTTATCTGTTACAATGTGCGCCCATTATATAATACTCATAATTCCTACACCTCGCTGCGAAGTTTAATTCGAGAAATGTTTCTTATTGCTTTTACAAGTTGTTTTCAAAAGTTTGCTGTAATTTAATGAGGATACGATATATTACTTCTGATGAACTCAGTAATAAACTCGTCACGTTTGTTGCTTGTTATGCTACCCATTGTAATTCTGGAATGAATTGAGCAAATTATTTACAGCGAACACCTTTGGAGTACCAAAGTTATTAAGTGAAATGTTCAACGTTTTCTCACATTTCTTCATTGTTACTTGCCAATAAAAAAATTCATGTCTTCTGCGAGAAGGCAAAACGATGATCTCATTTTTTTATAAAATCAAATTAAACTGGTGAATAAAAATACAGCGATAGCGTTAATTTGAAATGCTGTAAAGGACAATAATTCCAAAAATTTAATTTTTCTCTGTTTTTTCTTCTTTCGATCTGCGTCGTTGAAATATTTCTAGGAAAATAAATGCGTCTTTTAAAACGTGCTTTTTAGGAGGATTTTTAATTTAAATATAAAAACTAATTTAAATACTGTTATTATAGAAATTAATATAAAATGTTAGATATTTAAAAAAATCTATTTAATGATATTTTGTTCGTAATAAAAAATTATATTAAAATTTGAAATTAATTTCAAATTCTAATACAATGGAATTCCACCACGAATTATGGAAAAAAGGACTTCATTTTAACCTTAAACAGCTGCTCAGAAATTCTGCGTGAAATATATTTAAAAAAATAGTCTACGATGTTCAGATTTGCGACATCTATGGTCATAATAGATAAAACATTTCAATAGATTAGTTTTAAGTCCAAAATAACAAAAAAATGCCAAATCAATGAGATAATTGCCTTGTTTGTTCGAAAAGCAATCGGAGACATTTAAAATGGCGCCAATATATCATTCAATTTGTATCTAATTGTTATATTTGATGTTTTTTATGTTTATTTAGTTGGGAACAAACCATGTTTGTCCGTATTACATACTCGTATAATAGAGGGCAAGGGTAGAAAATAGAAAGTTAAAAGCTTTAATAACTAACTTGTACGGCGTACAATAGATATTGTGATACGGATTTGCAGAACCAGAACTTTCCCGTGTTACAAATAATATCGTGTTACCATTAGACTGAATCATTTTCATTTTATTTGTTTTTACTTTATTTCCACATTTTCTCCGTTCGACATTTTTATCCCCGGAATCTGCCGGTACAATATAATTGGTTATATCGTAGTCTTTTGCGACAACTTGTCGGCGGATGGCAACAGGTGGATCGCGGTTCAAATCTGGCCCGCTTAAAGTATAAAACTCGATCGCCAAAACATCATCAAATTATTCTTAAGATTTTTTAAACTTCTTTAATTCATCGTGATATAAAACTTTCCAAATGACAAAAAAACAATGTCATTTATTCATTTGACCTAGTGCGCACAAAACTCACTACGTCAACTCTTCAACCAATTTGTTCGCTTTTCTTGTCTCGTTGTCTCCCTTACTGTCATTTATTTATTTTTAATTTAATTTTTTTTTTACATTAGCTCCACACAGGAGGCACCGAGGAAAACAATTTCTAATTTCAAAACTATGTCATCTTTGAGGATGCTGTGTGGAGGGTTTAAGGAAAAGGAAGGAGAAGAAGACATAGGAAGGAAAAAGGTATGAGGGTGGGTAGGAATCTGGGGGTCAGTGTGGCCAGGAGTGACGGACGTATTGCCACGCAGTGGTTGGGCAAACGTATCCGCCACCAATACCAAGACAAACCTCATCCCATGAACCCGGGCACCCCTGCTAAGTCACCAAACGTAGCAAACCACTTGGGGTGACCTGTGGCAGGGGTGTTGGTTGTCCAATAAATGGTTCCCGGGGCGGCGGTACCCACATACCCGCCTCCCAAATTGCCTCCCTTACGGTTAGAAATATGATCTAAACGGTGTTCAAAAGAGAAAATGCTACGTTTTGTGTTCAAATCTCAAACTTAACCACAAAATTAGTAAAATGTACACCTCTATGAAACAAAAGCTTTCGACCGCAATTTGAAAAAAAAACAAACTTTGGGAATTTTTAATTAATTATTTTTATGAAACAACAAAAAATGAGATATGATTTTAGATTTTCAAGGCCAAAAGTATTAGGGCAGATGTGTGCCCTGATGATGGACGCTGTCCGACACTGTAACGCTGTCCGAAACGTTGGCTAAAGAGGAGGTAGCGCAACACGGCATAACACCCCAAAAACAAAAACAAAAAACATAAAAACAAAACAAAACAAAAAATTAGTTGACCATAACGGTTACAATACACTAGCAGACCCGGCTACACGTTGCTGTGGCTAACGAAACACAACGCCATCTACGTGACAACGCCATAACCTTACCTTTATAACCAACGCCATCTGTTAATTTGCATACATATCAAATCCATACCGCCCGCTGCCTGCTGCGCGCTTGCCAGCTTTTATTATTTATTATACATTTCAACCAATTACACAAAACCTTGACAAACTATACACTTATCCATTGATGAAAACCGCATGAAAATCTGTTTGTAGTTTAAAAGATCTAAGCGTACAGACAGCGGGATCGACTTTGCTTTATACTATGTAAAGATGTGCCTAATAAAATATGTATGTGTTCTTAAATTTTTAGTTGTCATTAATTTATTGCAAAGCGGAAATATTTTGACTTTCCGACAAATCAGGTCCGAGGTCTGAGGAGTTTAATTACCAGTGGGGCATCATATATTTTCGTTTTTTTTAAAGGTAATATGGAACCCAGTAGAAATCACTTGCCGACACCTGATGCAAGGAATCGGCTTGCTCTATTATTGATGTGAAGCTCTGATAACAAATGTTAGACGAGTTTATGGAGCTTTAGTGAAGAGTTTAATGAAGGAGGAAATACGAATGTAGGTAACAAGTTCCACAAATGAATCGTTTCACCAAAGATCTGGTAGAAAACGACAAGTTCTTATGTTGCTGATATCTACAGCAGAATACGGTGCTTGCGTTTTTACGAGTTTAAATGTTGCGGTGCAACTGTGCTCTGAATTCTCTCGTAATTGAATTATCATTAGTAATTTGCGCTTCGTTCCGGAGTGAAAAATACTCTTATTAGCGCACTGATGACTGATGACAGACCAGAATTCAGGGTCGAAACGTCGCTGTAACATTTCTGTTTCCTCCTCCCTTCCTCATTCACTAAGTTAGACTCATCAAACTCTTCTACAACCTTCGTCATGAATGTCACGAGCCTTCTGGCAACAGCTTTGTCATCCAGCACTCCACAAGTCAAATATTTAAACCAAAACATTATATCTAGTCATTGAAGATAATATTAACAACTCTTAGATGAAAAATATGAAACAGAAAAATGTCCGAAAAATGACGCATCCAGAAATCTAGGAATTGAATCCAGGACATTGTTAGGTATAACAGTATGCGTTGAGCACTATTTGTATAGGTTATGAAAGTCAAGGAACTAATTTAAAAATTGCTCCCGCTACACCACAAATCAATTTTGATTCCTAAGGAATCTTGGACGCCAATCCACGACTACATAGTCGTAGAATGTCGATCTGCGGCAGGCACGAGTCGTCCTCAACAGGGCGTGGGCATTATTAATTATGACACTCCTGGAAAGGTTTAGGGTGGTTGGTTTTCACCATTGAAACCATGTAGTAGGACAGAATCAAAATGATAAGGCAACGACTCACCCGGGACCAAAGATTCCACCTATCCTATTCTATCTACCTACACACGTCTGCGTCTGGGAAGGAGTAGGCCCATGTGGCCTCTAACGGTGACGCCTGATGATGAATCCTGAAGAAGGGGAGGCCCTAACAACCTTGGCCTTGCTAACCATTGAGCTGACCATATCGGCTTCGGTCATATTTAACTGTATCATACTTTTAACTAAGAACTACCAACACTACCATCATTTTCTTAACGCATATTTTTTTAGTTCGGCAAGACCCCCAGGTTAAATTCCTTAATGCGACCAAATCTTTTTTCTGCTTTTTCGGTTTCACACTTTTCGCTTGAGAGCTTTTAAGATTAAATATTATAATTTGAGGTTCTATTCAACAAATTATTCCACCAAGAATAAAAATATTATATTTGTAACCATAATATGTCGTGTATCTACGATTATTGTTCTATGTACCTACATAAAATAATAAACAACATTTTACCAAAATACTTATACTCAAATAAAATTATATTCAACAAGGACATTCACAGACATAACACAAGGACGTGCAGGGAAATCAGGCTTCAAAAAAAAGACAAGGCGAATACGCAGAACAGTTTACTGTACAAAGGAATGAAGTTATATAATACGCTACCAGAAACATTAAAGTCCACACCAATTGAAAAGTTCAAGACGTATTGTAGGAGCTACATAAAACTACATAAAATTTAGGTTGCAATATGAAATATTATAATTAATTAGAAATTTGAAAACTTAAATGTACAAATTACAAAAATAAAAATTCATAAATAAAAAATAAAATCTAATCTCTTGGTTACCTACGATTAACGTTCTATAACTTTTTTTATTTATTTAAAATACGCGCGAATAACTTATTTAAAAAAGAAAACATATGGTTCTTAAAACTAAATATAAAAAAAGTAATTTCTTAACGAAATTACCCTTCTCAATAGAGAAAACATTTCTCGTGTTTGAATTTGGGAGTAGTGTCATTATATAAAAAAGGTAAAGAAATGATATTTTTGAACAATACCTACCTAATCTATTGTGTATTAGTCTGTCAAAAAAGAGTAGAAAATATAAAAAACTTGAACTACTAAATTTGTAGACTTTAAATGTCAAATTAAAGTTAATTTAACTGTCAAATATTTTTTTGAAGTGCAATGACACTGAATGTATAGAACACAGTAAACCACAAATTAAAAACATTTTTTCTTCATGACATAAAATTCATTTTAAAAGGTGATTTATAAAGTGATTTGCTTTAATTTAATTTAACATAAATTTGAATTTAACAATAGATAGAAAGGAAGAATCACTAATGGTGAGTTTAGTAACACTACTTTTAGATCTGAACGAGTTAAATATATTCAGATCTAAAATTAGAGACATGATCTAAAGCCCAGAAAACGCTAGGTCCTTTATTTAGTATTAAATAAATGTGAGCAATTTCTAAACTGTGCTTTATATTTAATTACATTATAGTTATTCTTCATTATGTTAACCCAAAATTGCAAAGGTATAATAATGATATACCTACACGCAATTCTAATTTTGAGATCGGTGGGTATCTATACTGCAATGAAAAAATATTTTTTCCACTATTATGCCTTTTTAATTTTTTATAAAAATGTAGGTTACACAGCTTTACTTTAACACCATGAGTTTTATGTTTAGTATTGCCATTTGAACAACAGTGGCGCCCTCATATATTTTCTAATCTTATTTGACAAACTGTACTTGCGATTAATGTTTTATGTGCCTACCTACTCGAATTAAGCACATTTCTCCCCTCTTCCACGAGCTTGAGTCCAGGCAACCACTTAATTCTGTAATAATATAGATACATTATACATTATGTAAACTTCACTGGGCGGCAATTAGACTTTGCCTTGGGCGGAAGCACATGAACAATCCGCCCATGGGCATGAGTGAAGCCAGCCCGTGTAGCGTATATACTGTACATCTAACATGTGTATTATTCACGTAGACACTGTTTGGACAGCGTACTAGTAGATCTTTCATTCTCCGTTCATAACATTATTAATACGATATTACTCGCCCAAACCCAAAGTTTATTTTTGTTCTTACTGACCATATTTATTCTCTTTACTGACCATACACGAAGGAACCATGTTTTCACCCTTTCAGAAGAGGAGGGTAGAGAAGACATGTGTGTATGTTTTAAATTATCTAAAAGCTTAAAGCCCGCATTGTGCTTCCAGATTTTGCAGGTGGCGTGCGCTGAGCTTTACCCTTTTTATGTTGACACTATCGGTTTTCTTGTTTTGACAGACCCCCAAAATGGTTTAACATAAATCGATACACAAATAACCAAAACATCAAGTTAGTATTTCCATCCATATCATTAAAAATGTCTCAATACGTACAAATTTATATAAAACTAACTTTTATCCGCGGCTTCGCTCGCATGGTTTTAGGGGGAAATCTATATATATACATATAAAAATCAAAATATGCTAGCTTCTGGGTTTGTTGTTCCCGGCTTGCGTTGCTATGCCACTTAGTAAAGATATTGTTTCTCCCTGCGTGTCCTTTCTCTTCGTCTTATTCTTCTTCCGCCTCCTATTCCTCTTCCGCATCCCCTTCCCCTCACGCGTTCCCACTCGGCCATCTACGCTTTCCCTCTCCCCACTCCCCTCTCCCGCTTCCCCCGTCCCACGAACCACCCACCCGATTTCCCCTCCCCCCTCCGGCATTCCACACATTCAGTCCATGTATATTTAGTTTGCAAAAAGCTCGCGTGCCACCTATTGCAATTTTTTATACAAATTTCGTAATGCCAGAGCTTACTAGTATTTATATAGAAACCTTCGTTGATGTGCTCACAACTCACCAATGTTTCATCGCAATCGGATGAACGGTTTAGCAATGCATAATTTCATGTTGCCAGAGCTCACCATTGTATACAGAAACCATCGCGGGTTGCGCATGCGCACATCAAATCCCCAAAATTTCTTAGCAATCGGATTAACGGTTAGAAATGCATAATTTCATGGTGCCAGAGCTCACTATTCTATACAGAAACCATCACGGGCATGCGCACATCAAATCCCCAAAGTTTCATCACAATCGAATGAATGGTTTAGCAACACATAGAGGACATACATGTATACAAACCCAGGAACAACCGTATTTTGATTTTTATGTACATATATAGATTTAGGTGTTATGCCAAACGGAATGCATGCTTTATGTAAAAAAAGGATCATCGTATGATTCTCGGAAACCTTTGTGGGAAGAAAATACTTATAAGAGACTTTATTATACACACTTTGCTCAATTCTCTATACCAGAGTTTCTCAACCTTTATTTCGCCGAGCCTCCCCGAACCAAAAAAAAAAAAATTATGCCCCCCTTAATTAAGTTTCAACAAAAATAAGAAACACATTTTTTTTTATTAACTAAATTATTTACTTGAATTTCAAATAGGTACAATATAGATACAATGTATTTATTTATTATGGATCTTTAATAGAAGAAGAGGTACACTTTTAATCATTAATTACTTTTACATTTACATTTCTTAGTTTTCTTTTAATTAAACATACTTTCTCTAATGTCAAGAGATGAAAGTCGCCTTTCATGGTCGAGTCAGCCTTCATTTCTAGAAATTCTTCCTGAACTTCTTCAGGTATTTTAAGACATCGACAACAAATGGGTTTCTGGTCATGTGCCATAATGGTGACTCGGAATTAACATCTCGGTAGTATCGGTGAAATTCGTTTTCGTACCTTATTTGATTACGCAGAAGCAACTTTTTTAAATGTAAGAGATTCTAACACCCACAAAATTTCTGTGAATACTAATCTCACATGATTCACAACATCCGAAGCAGTTAGGCAATATAACCCCATTTGGGAAATGCGAAAAAAATTTTGAAGAACGCTAGAAATACTTGGCTATGCACATGTAGTTACTGAAGAAAGATATTATATAAGTAAAAGAAACAATATTTTCTATTCCGAATAATAGTCTCTTAACAGGCAGATAATGAAAGTCTCTTCCTGAATGAACGAGCGTACACAATAATAAATTGATCATAATTGTATGTTAAAAACACTCTAATAGATTTATTCGATTTTTATTTGACGTTTTGAACCCACGATCACTGAGATATTAAGTACAGCCTGGAGCTAAACATATCAAGTACAACACGAAGGCCGTCAGAACTTTGGAGCAGTTTCATTTTGTATTTTTTATTAAATGAATTTTAATTGTTTCTATAGATGTTAACTGTTCACTGTGTGCAGAGGTCATGCATGGGTAGGAAGTTTTGCTGAGTTGTGTAGGTAACCTCGAGCAATGTTGTCAGAAACTGAAAAACGTTTGTACGCTAAGTCAGTTAAGTCGTTAAGTCTGCCGTTCAAACAAACTTTGCGATCGTTTAGCTCAATTTTGGCATAGACCACGTCCAAGAGTACGAGCTTGCTATTTCCAAGCAGCCTAGGTAGCTTGCACCAATCGGAACATTTTGGAAGTTAGGTCATCCATCTTAACCTTGGTGTACCGATGGAGAAGTTTGACTAACTGCCAATAGTGTTCCATACGTCAAAGAAGTTGTACTATGTTTTTTTGATTTTTTTCATTCACAATAAACGTGATAGTTTATGTTAGTAGATGATGTTTTGTAAACACCGCACAAGAATCACAACTGCTCAACGCTAGTGGGGTTACGGCATCACCAATAGGCGTGTTTCGTGAAACTGAAGAGCTTAGGGATGGAAAGAATATTTATTTATTTATTAACGCCCTTTTTAGGGGCTTTTACATATAATTACAGTAAATTTTTTGTACGAAATTGAACTGCTTCAATAACAACATTTTGTATTTGTTTAGAGCAAATTGAAGATGTCCACTGATTTGGTATAATTAATTCCCTCCATTCTGGGCAAAGATGAATACATATGGTAGTTAGTTCAGAATTTCTGCACCGAAATAATTCCCGACTTCTAGTATGTATTATTAAGTCCTTGTAAATGCAGCAACTAATTCGTCAATCAATCGTGCACTTCATATGTTCAATAATATTGGTCTAAATTCTAACATCGACATTTTCTCCGATTCACTGCTCAAATTTAAAAAGAGCATAATGTCAAAAATATAAATTGTTCAATGCGCATACATACATACATACACACGTACTTACACACACACATACCTTCCCACTACACACATCACCCGGTAATTACTTGATATGCATACCATAAATAAGACACTACAATGAAACACATTATAGGTACCCACCACGAAATAAACCTACTTAATAATTGCAATTTTTTTTCCCCTATGTAACTAATGTACTGTCTGTTTCTGTTTAAAAATAAATAAATAAATTACGCGGTGGAATCCGAATGCAACAATCAACGCAAGCAATTCCGGACAATCAACTACACCAATTAATATTTTATGTAGAAATACCATAGTCAATGAAAATCCATGAGATGAGAGACAGTGTCTGGCTATTCAAATCCGATCACCAATCATGGCTTAAACTTATTTTGTTGACGATTGATAAGTAGTGAGAACTCCGCAAAGTTAATTCTCGGTGAATAGCAAAATCATCATTTTAAATGTATTTTTAATTAGCCACCGTAAAGAACAGTTTTTGAACAATGGCAGTTAATAAATGTTTGGCAAATTTGTGGAATGATGGGATCATTTATCATCAATATGAATTGACTTAACTTGACCATAGATCCTTAAAAGAATAAATCAGAAAAGAAAATTCGAAAGCTTCCTCCTATGCCTGAGGGATTTATTTTGTATAAAAAGAAATCTAAATCTTAAAAAGACACACGGGAGGAAACCCAAGATTCAATATATCCTTAAAGAGGCGAGTTTCACAATACAGTAGTCGAGCAACACATCTGATAGTTAAAAAACAACAAAACACACCTTGTGCAGTAGTAGTCATTTATATTAGCAATGGAGGCTTTTGAGATGTGGTCCTATAGAAGACTATTAAGAATTTCCTGGATAGACTACATTACAAATGAGGAGATTTTCCAAAGAATCGAAGGAGGAAGGCACCTGCTCAGGACCTTGTCCGAAAGGCGTGCAAGATGGATCGGCCATGTAATACGACAAGAAGGTCTCTTGCATGCCATAATGGAGGGTATGACCGAGGAGACAAACTCTAAAGGGGACGCCCACCTGCTGCTCATCATATGCAGGCTTCAAAAGAGCCGCATAAGACAGGGAAGAATGGAAGAGAAGAATAGAGCAAATTGCTGCAAACCAATCCCAGGATTGAAACCAGACATAGAGATATAAATTAGATTCTTTGCCAAAAATTATTTTAGGTCCACACTCGATTAGAAAAAATTGCCCAATCATTTTGAAATAATAAAATCTCTCCCAAAATTAAAGTCCTTGTAATTGAAATGTAAAAAAAATCTTTCGTAACATAAAACAATTTTTTTTATCGTGGCATTTCTAAGCCGATTTCGACCATCCAAACCCATCTATAGCCAAAAGTGGGCTGTGTAAGGTTTCAAGTTCGGGTATAAAAATACCATTTTATTTCCTCTTTCGGTGATTCGCGTGGCCAACTGATAACCCCTATCAAATCCATGGAAAAATATGATTTGATAATATAAACTTAATTTGAATAACTTTTGTACCTTATGGTGAGCCCAGCTTTTCAACCTTTATGGACTGCATACCACTGGTAGGTAGGTATTCGTGTACCTACAGGTGTTAAGGGTCGAACTTGACAAAATTGAACCCGACAATTCGGAGTAAAAATGTTTATGGGATTTTTGTATTTGTTGTTCTTTATTTTTTCCATTTTTTTTAATTACCAAGACAACATCAACACATCTTTCCATGCCGTCACTGATCACTCAGCCGAAAAACCACACTACCCACCACCCCGACCGACGCTAACTATCCAATACCTACTGTTATTTGGACACACCGACCTATTTTTACATTACATTTAGTTACACAATCAAACTAAATACATTTATAACTACCCTAATCTTCAAATAATATGCGATGTGTGCCAACACAGTCGTCGAGCATAGCTTTGCTAAATAAAGTAAAGCAAAGGATCATGAAAAGATGGCTGTTTTATAAAGCACAACGTTGTCCGGGGAGGTCATATTTATGAAGAAATAATCTGCAGTATTCAAACTAATTCGAAACGCGTAATATATCTACTTATTACAATTATTAATTTCTTCCATATCATTGTGAACATGCAAAACTATATTTGCGTTCAACCGCGCACCTCGTACAATAATAATTACCCCCCTTCGGAGTATCAACAACCTGCCTATCAGGATATCGTAATTAGCTCCGGGGTAATTTTATGCATTCCCCGCCTGTCCGGAGTGGCCGGCTCACCTGATGGCTGTTCGCTGGTCGCGGTAATGCGCATTTTCATCCCGCGACATAATATCCCCGACAAAATATCCTATGGACAAAATATCCCCCAGCAAAATATCTGCTAAAACTTAACCTAACCTAACAAAAAATGGGACAAACATAATAAAGACATTCTGTTAAGACAATGAATTATTGTTCAAAAATAATACAGATAACAATAATTTATTGTGTTTGCAGGATGTTTGTATTATTTTTGTACCATTTTTTGTTAGGTTAGGTTAGGTTTGAGTTATTGTTCAAAGTAGTGAAATGGTACAAAAATCATACAGATAACCATAATTTATTGTCTTTGCAGGATGTCTGTATTATTTTTGTACCATTTTTTGTTAGGTTAGGTTAGGTTTGAATTATTGTTCAAAGTAGTGTAATGGGACAAAAATAATACAGATAACAATAATTTATTATGTTTGCAGGATGTTTGTATTATTTTTGTACCATTTTTTGTTAGGTTAAGGATAGGTTTGAATTATTGTTTAAAGTAGTGAAATGGGACAAAAAATACAGATAACAATAATTTATTATCTTTACAGGTTGCAGGATGTCTGTATTATTTTTGTCCCATTTTTTGTTATGTTGGGTTTTAGTAGATATTTTGTTGGGGGACGTTTTGTCAATAGGATATTTTGTCAGAAGATATTTTGTCGGGGATATTTTGTCGCGGAACCGCTGGTCGTTGATCGGCTGATCGCTGCGAAAGCAAACAACAAACGTTCAGATTCAGATCCCCGTTGCAAATTCTTAACATCTTCTAGTCTCATGCTCCTAGTATCAACTTCTAATGCTCAAGATCATTAGCATGCTAAGCCTGCCATCGCGCTGTATCGCCGAAGGGGTTGCTTCTTACCAGGGGCGTGCCCTGAATTTTCCCATTTACTTGTTTTTCCATTAAATTTAAAAAAATATTTAGTTCACAAAAATACAAGTTCAAATGGTGTAACTCATAGGTATATCCTGTTTCTTCCAGCTAACCCAACAATTACAAGTACGAGTTTATTTATTGTACTGTTATTCGTGGTTTAAATTTATTTATTATTTAATACATTCAAAATCCAACAATTACATGATTTATTACATGAAAATCAAAAACAGAGGTATTTAATTTATGTGAGGATTTTTTTTTTAGTGTAATGACTTTTGTTTAAAAGAAATGCTTTTAGTGATGATTTAAATTTGAATATGTCGTTTATTTGTTTAATGTTACGTGGAAGGTTGTTATAAACTTTAATGGCCAAGTTTAGGTTTTTTTTTTTAAATATAGTTTTATTTGCTTTTTGAGATAATCGAACGAACAGGCATAACTCCATTATATATATACATATATTTCTGTCACTGTCAGAAGATTAAGATTTTAAAATATAGGTCTACATAAATCCAGGTGATCAGAGTTTGTAATTTTTCTTAGGCATCTCTTTGGAAAACAAAATGTACCAGCAAATAAGAAAAACGTTGATAGGAAGGCTACATATATTTTTACCGATCACTACATATATTGCCACATATATTTTTTGTCCAACACGAATTAACAGTTTTAATTTATTTATAATGTTGTAACATGAAATTGTAACTTCTTTTAGCCTTAACTTCTCACAGAGGAGAAGCTGAAAAACATGTATAAACATTTTCTCAACGTTACTTGTTGGCAAATACTTGTTGTTTAGGAAAAACATGTTGAATGATGGAATATCGTATCTACGGAGACAATTATTTGTTATTCGATAATAAATCAATGTACGCCCTTGGTGGTTACATTTACTATAGAGGGCGATGGCATAATAATATGTTTCCTTTTCACAAATCAAACTTTCTTACGGTTTACACAATCCTACGGTATCTCAAAATTAATCTTTCCGCAGTCAGAAGATCTCTTGATGTACGACCCTGTGCTAGATATGCATTATTTTTCAATTTACAGTCTAACCTATCTATAATAAAGTAAAACAATATTTATTTGATCATTTAACCCGTATTACTAACTTACATGATCTTTTTACTAATTGAGCTAGAACTCCCTCACCAAACACAAGAGCATTGTCTCTTTATGGTGAGGAAAGGCAATTTTTTATTTTATTTCTTAAAACC
Organism: Limnephilus marmoratus; assembly: GCA_917880885.1. Taxonomy (NCBI): domain Eukaryota; kingdom Metazoa; phylum Arthropoda; class Insecta; order Trichoptera; family Limnephilidae; genus Limnephilus; species Limnephilus marmoratus. The sequence goes on along the minus strand of OU862924.1, from coordinate 48,565,692 downwards.
TTGTGTAACTTGTAACTATGTAACTGATGTAACTTTATATGTATTTTTAATCAGCATTGCCAATAAATAAAAAAATAAAAAATAAAAATTTAAAAAATTAGTAAAAGTCCCATAGAAATATGTCTCCCTAATTATTATAGTGACAAAGTTACAAAGAGAAAACATCACGCTTTATATTCAAATTAAAAAAATAAACAAAAAAGAAGTAAGAAGTAATCCTTTATGAAAAAAAAAATTGAAACCTTACAATTTTTTTATTAATGACTTTTACATGGAACGGCAAAAAGCTAGGTGACAATAACGTTTATGATCACTAGCTGGTTACCGGCATGCGTTGCAATGCCATATATTCAAAGGAATACATTGTTTCTCCCTGCATCACCTTTCCCGTGCGTCCCTGTTACCCTCCCGCGTCCCCTTCCTAGCTAGCTTCATAAATTGTAGCCTCTATGTTATTCTGATATATGAGCTATATTAATGTAAAGTTTCATGTATATCCATTTAGTAGTTTTTGCGTGAAAGAGTAACAAACACACATACATCCATACAAACTATCGCGTTTATAATATTAGTAAGATTTGCCTAATAAAATATGGGTGTGTTGTTATTTTTTTCTTTATCAGTAATTTTTGTTAGAAAAAACCTAAGGTAAGCCATTTTTTAAATTTTTTATTTAAAAAATTATATGTTTATTTAGAATTATAAAATTTGAAAGCCTAATTCATCATTAAAAACCGTTTTTAGTTTCCAGATGCGTTCAGAAGACGAGATTGACGGCCGGCATAGTCCAGCGGTAAGGCTCTTGACTAGCACTCCGAAGGTCGTGGGATCGAATCCCGGCGTGGCAAATAAATTTTACTTGACTAATTTGTGTTATTTCTCAATTTATTGATTAAAAATAATATATAGTATATTTGCGGCACGTTTCAGAGTGGAAGATACTCTCAGTATAGCCCTGGTGTAAGACCACCATTCAGAATTGAAACGTTGCTTGAAATGGTTTAGCCGTGTTTGGTGACCAGATCTGAATTGCCAGGTGCGTTCCCACCTTCCTCTTCTCAATCTCCTCCCACTCCCCACTACCTTCAGCCTCACAACATACCCCAATTGGGGATGCCATAGTCCCACTGGCTTCAGACGGGAGCAGTTGGGACTCTGTTGCGGTATTCATGAAAAAAAAAGTATTCCATTTATTTGAATTTTATTGAAAAGTGGAATTATTTTGACCTTCCGACAAAATAGGTCGAGGTCGGAGGGGTTAACAAATAAACGGGTAACTAAGATCCGGGGTTATGCACAACAAGTCTATGTGTTTTTACAATCAATGTTTATTTTGGTAAGCCGCCTTGTTGATAAACAAACGTGCATTTAATTAATATCGTAAAAGGTCCAGCAATCGAGAAATTATTTATCAACGGGTTGTCATGTCAATAAATGTGTAATTAACATTAAAAGAATATAAATATTAAATTAGGTTTTCTTCTCTGGAAGTGGCTTGAAGTCAAGTGTATCGCCTTCTCAAAATTTATGATTCTTGTAAAACACGTTTTACGTGCATTAGTTTTGGACTGAATGTAAATTATTACCCCGGTCAGAAAGCGATCTCGAAACATTTGAGTCCGTATGAGAAATTTAAAATGCAGTGGTGTAGCAACCACATGGTCAGCCGCCAGAGAGATCTTAAGATGCACAAAAATATGAACACTGAGAAAAGTTGTATTTTTGAAAGTCTTCGTTTTCCTTGCACTATCCAAACTCATTGCCTAGGTAGGCTGTTGAGGTCGGCTCTTTTCGTTCTCAGGTTATAGCTTCTTCGGTTGTGGGTATCGCTTTCATTCAGGCCGTTTCTCTGTAGTATTTTGGCGCATTGAGTCATCCAGGAGTTCTTTGGTTCTCCTCTGGATGACTGTTGATGAAGCTCCATAGACATTGCCTGCTTCAATGTGTGGTCTGGTGGTTTCCGTCTTATTTGCCCATATCATATCAACTGTAATTTCTTCAGTTTACTGTTTATGTCCATGACAACCAGGCTACCACGAATGCGTGAACTGTATTTTTGCAAGTATATTTCTTTAATTAGTTACTTTTATGAGTTTTTTTTGTTACTTAATCAGTAAAACCTGAAATTCTAAAAACCAAAAATCAGCCAATAAAAATATAATATTGTTAATCCTTAGTAGAAGAATCATACAGTAAAATATGACCGGATTGGTTAGGGTTACATTAACTCAATGGTAGAGCTCCGCCTCGGCAAGGCAAAGGTCCTAAGTTCGATTTCTAGATGTGACATGTGACCGTATCTTTCTGTTTCAGATTTTTGATTGAGTATCGCTGATGTTGTCTTCATTAATTAAATTTTATGGGGTGGGTAAGTATCTGGGGTTCAGCGTGTCCAGGAGTGACGTACATATGAATCCATCACTCCAACTGCGGTGCAAGGCGATGGGTCGAAAGATTCTGGCTGTAGAGGACAAAAGACTTCCCTCAACCAGTCCCCCTCGATCCTGCCTACCACGCGGCAGGTTGGCAGACGCATCGGCCGCCAAGACCTGGATACACCTCACCCCATGAACCAGAGCACCCTACCAAACGTAGCGAACCACTTGGGATGACCTTTGGCAGTGGTTTTGGTTATCCAATAAATGGTTCTCGGGGCGGCGGCACCCATACCCGCTTCCCAATTTATGTTACGGCTACGTTTCTAGTGATAAAATAATACATAATTTCTTTTCGGATGGGCAATCTTCGATGTTACTGCAATAATTTGGTTCCCCCTGTCAACCTATCTCTCGAATGATCGAAGTAAGGTTATTTATAATATTTTATGGTTTTGGTTAAACGTTCGCTAAGCAGTGGTCAGAAAACCTTTGGTCGCACCACTGATAAAAGTCAAGGTCAATGGATTCCATGTACATTATGTATTAACAGTAAATAGATAAGAATACAATATTATTAAGACATCAAGCCCACTTAAGCCGTATACAATACATGTTTAGATAAAGGCCGTTTTACAGCAATGGGGGGCAGTATCGTTCGTTCATTGATAGGAAAATCAAATAAATTCGTATACAAACCAAGCGGTTAACGTGAGAAAGTTATTTCTTCATTATGACCCAATAATGGTGTTCGATACAGGCGTATAAATTTAAAACCAAGGCGCTTTCACGAACAGGGTACTTGGATCTACGAGTAATTCATCGCCTTGTGTTTGTTGCATTATTCAACATCTAATTTGTTTTTGTTATCGCTTTGTTCGCAAATAGTGGATCTTTTGCGGATCAGTCCACGTTTTATAGGAAAGGTAATAATGAATCCAGGACTGGGTGAATCTATTTTTATCAAAGTATCAGATTAATTAAAAAATGGAAATAAAGTCAGCTTTTACGAAGTTACCCCCAATGGAAAGCATGATTAAGAAAGGGGTAAAATTCCGATGTGCAGGATTTTAAGCTTGGATGGGTGCTCATTTTATTTCCTCGATGTGTAGTTCTAAATGTGTATCTATGTAAATAGGAACCTTCATATGCCAACCGTTTGTTTAAAACGGGATATTTTGGTTAAAACTCCTAATCCAAAACTGAGTTTTTGATTCAAACATGGCCAGAAAAAAAAGAAGAAAGTAAGAGAAGCAGAGGATGGTGGTCGATGATAATTAAGTGATTTTATGTTTATGTTAATATTAATCCTCTTAGTATGGTTTTCTTCGTTTAGTTTTGATTTTCCTCTTCCCCGCACTGCCCCAACTCATTGCCAAGGTAGGCTGTTGGGGTCGGCTCTTCTCGTTCTCAGGTTATAGCTTCTTCGGATCTGGGTATCGCTTTCATCCAGGCCGTTTGTCTTTAGTATTTTGTCTGTGCATTGAGTCATCCAGGAGTTCTTTGGTCTTCCTCTGGATGACTGACATTACCTGCTTCACTGTGTGGTCTCCATATAACGTGCCCATACCATCTCAACTATCATTCCTCCAGCTTACTGTTTATGTCCGTGACACCCAGGCTACCACGAAAGCGTGAATGGTCTTCGTGTAATTTTGATGTAGCCGTCTTTGATCACGGTCTCACTTTTACCTTCTTAAACACCTACGTCACTTAGCTTAAGGAAAGGAGGGAGATGAGAGTTCTGGGGAGGAAAAGGGTTTAAGGGGTGGGTAGGAATCTGGGGTTCAGTGTGTCCTGGTCATCCGCCTCCAAGACCTAGACAAACCTCACCCCATGAACCCGGGCACCCCTGCTAAATCACCAAACATAGCGAACCACTTGGGGTGACCTATAGCAGAGGAGTTGGTTATCCAATAAAGGTTCCGGGGGCGGCGGTACCCATTCCCGCCTTCCAAATTAATATTAATTGGTTTTGACATTCCAAAAAAATAAAAGAAATTTATTTATTTATTACACGCCCTGATGGGCTTTTACATTAAAATTTATAAGTTGAGTAACAAACAATGAAGAAAATATAATACAATGAGAAAAGAAAATACACAAAACAGTGTAACAACAAAACAAATAATAAAATAAAAATACATATTATGTAAAAATGATAAGAAGTCTCATATTCAATATAAACAAAAATTGAAGAAATTATGTAAATCTATTTGTGCCTAGAAGAATAAAAGTGATAGAATATACAACATTTATACTGATTAGTTTTAAGATGAAATATATCACCTAGATTAGAATATTTATTTCCGAGACTGTGAAGTCTCGGAAACGGAGAATTTTGATAAGCTAGTGTCCTGGTGTTATTGAAGTAGAAGGGTAATAAATGTCGACATGATTTTTGGGGAACATGGATATTGATAAATTGAAGTAATTCAGAACAGTCAATAAATCTCTCTTTAAAAAAAAACCAAGTCAGAGTCTTTGATGCATGGAGAAATTAAGATATTATTACTATAATTACCAAAGGAAATAAAATTAGAAGAAGGAAAAAGCGCAACACAATGAAATAACCCAAAATTAATCACGATAATACTTATGCTATAATATATTGTACTATTATGTACGAGTGATTCATTGAACCGAAATTAATCTAAAACCGCTAAACCGTTTAACGACAGAAAACCGTCACCACAGATTAACCAAAACAAGAACATAAACCATCCTTAATTTATGTATCAATAATAGCGGCAACCACAGTTTCTGGGAATATTGTATGACTGTTCGGTGATTCACTGTGATATTATAGTGTTATGTGGTAGATTAAACGTAACCACTTGACAGGATATTCTAAAAAATATTTTAGATTATCGTAAAATTTTTGGAATGACTGATGTGTGAGGATACTACTTAAAGAACACACTTATCATACCTATTGCGGACGGTGGTCCTTACCTATGAACTACATCAATTTTATGTGGTTCCTAGGCAATTGGTGATTGCCAGCTATTGTAAGAAAAGTTGACGAATAATAACATGTTAAGATAAAGCGTAGGTACTAACTACGGCTAATTTAAGAATCTATAGTATTATTACGCCAGCGACTGTACGGTAGAAATTTAAAAATCCGACTACGCGAACAACTGACGCCGCACCTTATGCAAAACCGTTTTTATATGTGGAGATTGTTACAAATCTACTTTCATTTTACCGTAACCGAATTAAAGAAAAATAAGCCAAAAGATGGCGCCACTTACTTTAACAGCTGGCGTGAGGAACGTCGGCTGGCAGGCGTAATAAATCTCTCCGGGTATGGATGATAATAATATATGATTATTATTGTAACTGGAAATTTTGAATAATAATACCACGTTGTGATTTCTACCACGCATCTATTATTATATATAACATAATTGCCTGTCGCTGTTACTTTGTCCCGGTGACTAGCTGTCACTGGATTGTCTGAGATTATTTTTACGAGGAACCGGCTATTTTTGGAACAAGTTGCTATCGGATTTATAAAATGGTCACCAACACTGGGTGAAGCCGAACCAAAAACTGCCCGCAGGGCCTAGCAGGAAAAATCTGCGGAGCGGGTTTTAACCGCTAATAATAAATAATGTTTTTTGAGACGAAGATTTCTGAAGCCATGCCCGAAAAAAGACTCGAAAGAAAAATACTAAACCTATGCACTTACTAGTTCCATGTAGAACTGAATATTCAAGTGGACTACTAAAGGGGTTTTATCTAATAAGACTGTCGTACGAAGACAAGTTAGAAGACCTAAAAGTAAGACATAAGGTAAGCAGGTTATTGAAAGAATATTTTGATAAAATCAAAAAAGTTTCGAACAACGTTGAATAAGATACATCGGTTCATCATCAAAGTGATGTTAAGTCCAAATGTTTTAGGAAAAAATCCTGCGTGGGCTTAGCAAACAGCCAAAATAATTTTGGTTGATGTTTATATGAGGACGTGTGCAGTGTACACAAAGCTTCCATAATTCCGAGTAATAAATTCTTATTACTTAGGTATTAATTAAAGTTTATTTGGCAGGAAGCGTCCTCCTATAAATTCTTCATGACGAAATTAATTTATAAATATTTTAGTTAAATGAAGCGTGGATAAGATCCATTGTTTAATAAATGGTTTGCTATTAAACACACGATCGTTAAATTGCTGCGCGGGTTTGATTGATAAACAAATTACAGCCTTAATGACATTCCGATTCGGCAAAAATCATTTTTCACAAAGACATCGCAATATATTTGATCGGATTCGAGTTATTTCCCAACAAATGTATATTACATTTTAAATATTCAGGTTGTTTAGTTAAACAATGGAGAGTTAAATGAATATTCTTCGTTAGTTCAAGGGGAACAAATTAGCTGAAAGTTAATACTAACTGACCGATGTGTAATAACACATTTTAAGTCTCGTGAATAACTACGCAAACGGGAAATGCCAAAGTTATCCTAGTTTTATATCCTTGACAAATGCTTAGCACGTGCATATGGGCCGTGAACTAACATATGTACTAAACTATTATTATATCTGTAAATAAAGCTACATTTATATTAGTTACTTTTGTTCTCAGTAAAAAAAGTGGTTGTTTTTTTTAAACCCTTCAAAAATTTGGCATTTTTTTCAGATGGTCAAAATATTTTCGCTTTACAATAAAATGCAAATATTTGGAATATTTCTGAGCACATTCAAAAACCAAAAACGAAGAATTCGAAATAAACATATTTTTTTTATTATAAAAATTTTGCATACAAACATAAAAAAGTTTTCAAAATGGCTCACCTTATTTTTTTTTTAACTAAAGTTACTGATAATAAAAAAAAAAAAAAAAAAAACATGCATATTTTATTAGAAAAATGTACAACAAACACATATTATAACCTCACTTTTTTGTCGCACTATGTAAAAATAATTTATAAAACATTTCCGAAGTTTCAATTTTTTTTTCTATGTGCGATTCAAAACTTTGGGTACATAAAAGTGTTACTTTTAATTAATAGTAATAAAAGTTAATTTTCCTTTTTTGGTGGCTATTTATTAGATTGGAATATAAAGCGTGGTGTTTTTCCTTTCTAACGCCTATTAGAACATATTTCTAACTGTTAGTAAGGGAGTTACAGCGTTTTATATGAGACCTATGTGCGTTGGGACAAATATGGTCTCCTGTGATTAAACGGGTTAAAGTTCAATAGGTAAGAGCCTCTTTCAGAAAACCAATGTCAATCAATAGCATTGGGAGACAAAAAATCTATGTACCTACTGAAATTTCTGTAGAGTTTCTGTAGAAAATGGGCAAAGAGTGTTTAGTGGATATCTTCATTTACCAACAGAGTCTCCTGATTATAAAAATATATATATATATTATCTCGATTATTGCAATGATCGTTAAGGCATTGATTTAACGGAACAAATGTACGATCGTGAGATGAATCTGAATTTTTGTTGAATTGCTCGAAATACATTGGTAAAAATCGGAGGAAATGGAATTATCGGTAATGATTACATTAAAATTGCTAATTACTTTAAAATAGACGTGCATGTATACAAATACGAAATTTCACGTTGATACAAATATTATTTAAGATAAATTAAAAACAAATAAAAAACTCTATTAATGTATTAAAATATTTTATTATTAATTATTACCTCTGATATACGATCCGTAATTTAAATATGCCTAACATTTTTTTTTTGTAATAACCTTTAGATTAAAATATTAATTTACAATTTGGGAGGCTGGAATGGGTACCGCCGCCGCCAAGTGGTTCGCGGCGTATGGTGATTTAGCATGGGTGCCCGGGTCCATGGGGTGAGGTTTGTCTAAGTCTTGGAGGCGGATGACCTGGACACACTGAACCCCGTATTCCTACCCACCCCTCAAACCCTTTTCCTTCCCAGAACTCTCCTCTCCTTCCTTTCCTTTAAAAAAACCCTCCACACAGCATCCCCAATGATGACATATGCCCTGAGGGAAATTATCTTCCTCTGGGCCTCCTGTGTGGAGCTCATGTAAAAAAATATGTATACCTATATATATATATATATTATTGAGATCATTTTATTTTTAATTTAAAAAAAAATATTTATTTGTTTTTTTTTATGTGAATCCCTCACAAGAGTTCCAGCTGCTTCCGTCTGTAGCCAGTGAGACTATGGCATCCCCAATTGGCGTTACCGAGGGTATCTTCCACTCTGGAACCTGTCGCAAATATATTATTTTAAATAAATTAATTGTGAAAAAAAAACAAATTAATCAAATAAAATTTATTTGCCCACCCCGGGATTCGATCCCGCAATCTTCAGATTGCGAGTCAAGAGCAGACCCCTCGAATGAGGTGGCCGTCAAACATATTGCATTTTATTTTATATTTTCATCAGGTACCTATGTACCTAATTTTTCTTTTAATTTTAATTAAATTTTTTATTAGTTTGTTTTCTCTTTAAGTGTTAAACTTACATATTAAATTTTTGGTAAAACAGACTGGGATTGTATTATACTCCCAGTTCTGCAAGATTTAAAACTCAAATAAAAAATATTACAATCCATACTATGTACACAACTTTGTTTTTTAGAATCTGCCACAAGCATCCTGGCTAATGAATTGTTGTGTTCCAGGTAAGTACATTTTCCTACTTCATTATTGTTATTATACTCTCCGTTATGTTACAGTTTTATGCCAATGGCGTAACTTATACCCCCTTATACTTGTAACATTATTTCATCGCTAAAAACATTGCCTAGTTATTTTTTGAAAATAGCTCCAACCTTCGGCGATACAAAGCAAAAATATTTTGTATTTTGAAATAAGAGCTCACAAAAGCTACAACGAGGTAGTTTTGCTTGTTTGCAAGTACCTCAACTGTATATTAAAATATTACATTACTAGCGCAGACCCAAGAAAAATCACGAGAATTATAATTGTAGAATTTGTGAAACTGAAGGAATTTTTGAACAAAAATATTTGCCTCAGGATCCATTATCTTTGTAAACAAGAAATACTAGAATATCTTTCGAATGTTAGTAAACTTGAAAACTTACGACAACTATCCGATATCAGCTGTCAAACACTCAAACTAATGAAATACAGATTTAAAATAAATAATAATTATTGTTAAAGTAGAAAAGCACCAAGAACTGCGTTCATTAAAATGAAATCCCTCTTCTGCAATGACAACATCAGCTTAAAACTTAGGCAGAGAATGCTAAAATGTTATGTGTGGTCGGTCTTGTTGTATGGATGTGAAACATGGACCTTGAAAGTAAATACCATGAACAGGTTAGAGTCGCTAGAGGCTTTTGAAATGTAGCTTCACCGGAGAATGCTCAAGGTCCCATGGACCGACATGATCACCAACGCAGAAATTCTCAGGCGGGCTAGAGCAGATAGAGAACTGCTTACATTAATAAAAATCCGGAAAATTTCATATCTGGGTCATATACTTCCAGGGCAGAAGTATCACTTGCAACATTTAATATTGAAAGACAAGATAGAGGGTCGCCGAGGGCCTGGTAGGAGACAAATGTCTTGGCTGCGAAATATACGAGAGTGGACCGGCATTAGAAGTGTGGAGGAGCTATTCCGGGCAGGGTAAGATAGAGAGACATTTTCAAGAGTGATCGCCAACGTCGGGAGGACCTGATACGGCACACAAAGATGAAGAAGAAAAACTTCTTTAGCACCGTTGTGATTTAAAACTCAATGAAACGAAAAGCGGCAAACACATACATCTAAAGGATTTAGCCTGCGAGAGAATGAGGTAGAATTATCGATCTTCTCTTTGTGCGGTGCTACGTAGCCTCCCTACTCTGGTCTACTTAAGTTTTCACTACTACCGCGTGTGAATTGCACTTGTTGCAATTCACATTGCAATTGTTTTTTTTAATTTTAAATTTACAGAAGTACTTGTTAAATATACTCGTAAATATAGAATACATCTGCGTTAATAACGTAGTCCTCCTCACTAGGAGATCCTGTACTGAGGGGTACCATGTTTTGGATAAGTTTTACATAGACTTCTATGGTTCAACTTCATGGTTTGGGTGAGGTTTTTTCGGAAGTTTCTACAACGATGTATTTAATAAGGGAACGTACCCATACTACGTGACACGTTTAGGGAGGGGGGGTCTTCAAAATGTCACGCTCCATACAAATGAGCGGCGGGTTGCTTAGGATTTTATTTTGGTCACCGGGGGGGGGGGGGGGGTTAAAAATTGCAAAAAGTTGGTCACGTAGTATGGGTACGTTCCCTAAGCGTACAGTCGTACTAGTAAGTTATTTTTCCGATGGTTCCTTAAAGGGCGGATACCCGCTTAAAATTAAGAAAATGGAGATATGTGTAAATACGAATGTTAGAGAGAGCGCGCTAATATTAAAAACTATATTAGAGCAAAAATCTTATGGGATTGTCTAAAATAGTCAACGGTACTGACCGTATAGGTAGGATCAACTGTCTGGGGGATCAACTATTGGGGGGCCAATTGTCGGGTTACCATTTTAATACATCGGTATTACAATAAATATATATTTTTTAAATAAACTTATTTTGAAGAAACCGTTATCTTTAAAGGCGATTTTACGATAATACACATTACGTCGATTGAATGATTTCTCAATATTTTATTTTATTTTATATCATTTGCTAGCGTTATAAACAGTCATTACAAGTTCATATATGTATAACAGTGTTAGAGATAGTCCTATCATTGACCAATAAAATACCGGCATAAAAATTTGAGACCATAATAAAAAGAAAAACAAACAAAACAATATATGTATGTAATATAAACAGTTCTGAAAAAGTGCATCTACTCACTTAAATCTACAAAAAATGTGTTTTCAAGGGAAATATATACTGTAACATATCGACACCCATTTCGGATTATTATATGCTTAGGTATGACTTTGAATCAGTTTCCTGTTCATTTAGAGTGCGTAGAAACACATAAAAACGTTAAAATTATGTGCATTTTTAATATTTTGCAAATTATTTTCTTGAGTAAACTTTTGATTTTTATCAAAGAATCCGTAACGTTTTGCAAATATTGGTTTACCACTCTAAAAGCCAGAGTTGGAAAACCTTATTAGGCGAAGTATTGATGATGAGATGTCTGTTATAAAAAAAATACTTGCCTGGTTTCAGAAAAGGTAACCCACAGTTTTTACGATACGATACGAACGTACCACCCTAGCCACGAGCATTCCTGTCCCGGTAAGACCGGTACACCAGGGGGCACTGATTTTTAAAGATTTTGGAACACATGCTCTGAGGATAGAAATGAGGTTTGAGTTTAATCGACCGGTATACATGGCAACCTGATAAGCCAATATTAGAATTTGGATGGGCAGAAATAAAGGAATTTCTCTTTTATTTTATCTGTTCTTCTGGTTCATCTTCATTTTTCGGGCTTCTTTTCGACTCTCTTAGTTTCTTCCTAGATCGTATTGCTTTTTCTTTTTGCCTTCTCTTGGTCTTTCTTGGCTCTTCTTATCTATTATTTCCCTTTATGCTACTTCTTTGCGCTTCGTGTCTCTTTGTGATTATTTTTGCGCCTCCTTTGCATCTTCTTCCTTTTTTTGCTCATCTTGTCCCTTCTTGTCACTTCTTCACGTCTTTTCTTGATTCTTCATGATTCTTCTTGCTTCTTCTGGCTTCCATTCGCTTCTTCTTGACTCTTCTTTCTCTACCTGCTTTTTCTCGTGTCATTTTGCCTATTTTTGCCTTTTCTCGCCCCTTCTTACTTCTTCTAGCATCTCCTTGCTTCTCCTATATTCATACGATGTCACGATTTATAAAAATTACTAGAATTCGATAATGACTTTAAAAGCACTTCTTGGTGCCATTTTAGTAGGTAAAGGATTCAAGTTTTTACTTTGTGTACCATTTCACATGATATGGTCAATCTTAGAGTTTATCTTAAGTTTATCGTGGTTCTTCTTGCTTCTTCTGGCTTCTTCTTGACTCTTCCTGGCTCTCCGAGACTCTACCTGTCTTTTCTCGTGTCATCTTGTGTATTTATGCTTCTTCTTGTCCCTTCTTACTTCTCCTAGCATCTCCTTGCTTCTCACATATTTATTACATATTTATTCTCTAAAATTTCTATCTCGTAGAGTTCGATAAAGACTTTAAAAGCACTTCTTGGTGCCATTTTAGTAAGTAAAGGATTCAAGTTTTTTTATATTCCATTTGACGAGATATGGTCAATCTACTCGTAGGAGTTTATCTTAATGATCCGGTCGATCTCAACTATTTATGCTCGGAACACTTAGGAGTAATCTTTTCGTTCGTAAAATAGGCCGTGAAATCAATAAACATATAATAAGTATTTAAATGACAAAACCACATAATAAACAACGGCGTAATGTTGACCCTATCGCCTAGTATTTGTCTAGACCAGTCTGCATTGTTATTATTTGACAAGTTAATAAAATATGGAAGTATAAGAGATTTCTAGGAAGAAAATCCCATTCCATGAAACGCGAATGTGTTAAACACGTTTAAATTAGCATACTGTGAAATTCAACTTCATTATTGGGGGGACCATGATTTTGATAAAATAATACAAGTAATAAATGATCTTGGACATGTGATGAGACATCCAGAGAAGTATGAGATCTTGCATCTCATAATGCAGGGAAAGATTGCTGGAAGACGGGGCCCTGGAAGAAGGAGAACATCATGACTGAAAAACCTGAGAAGTGGTTTGGCCAGTCTACTGTAGCGTAGCGATGTGTCGGTTCAGCTGGAATGGGCTCTTGTACTCGGTTCCTTTGTGGTAAGCGGTTTCTACTCCTACTCCTTTTTCAAATCGACTACTCCAAGAGAACCCGGTCGCGTATTTACAAAACCTATACCGATTCAGTCGCGGTAACGACAATTTACATTTTAAATATACCTCTATATTGGTTATTTTTTATCACATTGTAAAAAAAAAAATTGTTCTAAAATCTAGATAAAATAATCTTCCTGATGTGTATATTAGAAATTAATAATTTTATTTCTAAATATTTAAATTTTAATATTATTCCCATATATTGTAAATACACCTCTGTATTGCTTATTTTTTATCACTTTGTAAAAACAAAAATTGTTCTAAAATCTAGATAAAATAATCTTTCTAATGTGTATTATGAAACTAATAATTTTATTTCTAAATATTTAAATTTTGATATTGAAAATTTAAAGCGACTGAAACGCGGTAGGGATTGAAAATACGCAACCCGGTCGCGGAGCCAGACCGGGAACCCAAATGCCTCCACCGGCCGGCGCGCGGCGCGGCGTCCCCTTGTTCGCGGTCCGCTCCACTCACGAGTCGCGAGTTCTCCTGAGTGAGTGATAAGTCCTGGTGACATGTCACAGCAGCTTTTGCTTTTCGAGCGTTCGATTCTGTTTACGAACTTTACATTGTTTTTTTCGTTTATTGTTGAGTTGTGGGTTTCATCTGTCCGTACATTACTACACTACAACACTACCACCATTTCATTGTCCGTACCGATGAGTTGACTTATTAAATGATAAAATCCACTGAGACGCACTAATAATTCAATCTAGCAATAAATTATTTGAGTGATTTTAACAAATATGTATTTTTAAGTGTCGGTTAAGCCGCGGTCGCAAAGAAACGAACAAGATGAAGAGATACGTAAATACGAATCTTAGAGAGAGCGCGCTAATATTAAAAACTTATATTTTTTTATTTTTATATTAGCCCCACAGAGGAGGCCCTGACGAAAAGTAATCCCCCAGGGCCTATGTCATTATTAGGAATGCTGTACGGAGGGTCTTTTTAGAAAGGAAGGAAAGGAAATTCTGGAAAAGAAAAAGACCTCACCCCATGAACCCTGCCACTAATGCTAAGTGACCAAACATAGCGAACCGCTTGGGGTGACCTATGGCAGGGGTGTTGGTAATCCAATAAACGATTCCTGGGGCGGCGGTACCCGTACCCGCCTCCCAAATGTCTGACTAATCAAATTGAAAATTATACTGATTATTATATATTCATAATTGAGAATTATACCATGGAGCACATCGTTAATATTTTTTGATAAACATCGTTATCGTATCTGTTTACCTAAAGATGATGATTTCAAAATTAATAATACAAAATTCTGTAGATGTGTGTTTGTCTCTTTTTTTATCGCATTTTCGTTTCATCGAGTTTCAAATCACAACGGTGCTAAAGAGGTTTTCACTTCAAAACGTGACGTAGATCTGTTTCCCTACAGTACTACGACTTTCAAGACACCCACCGTGCATAACATATTCATATAAACATTTCCAAATATTCTTTTCATGCAACTTTATAGGTCAACTTATAAAATTAACATACATCTATATACCCGCTTAGTATATCCATTGAATTATGTAAAGTATGTAATCAATTGTAGTAGAATATGGGATTATAGGATGGGGAACTGCCTCAAACATTCACATCAAGCAGCTAGCTAAAACGAAAAAGGCAATAATAAAAATAATCCTAAAAGTACCCATAAAAACTCCATCAAAAGAAATATTTAAAAACCTTATTGTTCTCAGCATTATCATTATTATACTCAAAAAATGCACTAGGTACTCAAATTTAAAGAAAAATATGAATACCTTGCTGACCAATACACATACACTACAAGGTCAAAATCCTCAAAACTACTGAACATCCCGCAATTTAATACATCTTTTGGCCAGAAAAACCATAATTTCCATGCTACACAATTATATAATGCCCTTCCAATTGAAATTAAGAACACCATGGAGATACAAATGTTTAAAAAAGATATCAATTTATGGTTAAGTAAACAGGAAGATGAGGAAATCATTAAAATTATGAAGTAACCCCAATATAACCTGCAGACAACAAACATAAATACTTTTATTTTATTTATTGTTATTTTGTGAAAATCAAGAAACTAGAAGATGAGGAAATAAAAATCAACACCCATTCAGCAACACACAGTCCGCCTCGGAACAGGAATACCTAGTGAGGAGGACTGTAAGCAAACCACTTTACTTTGTATTTTTACTTATTTTGTAATTATGCTTTGTCTTTTATTGTCATTAAAATATATATATATATATTTTCATTACATAGTATAAATTACATAGTATAAAATGAAGTCGCTCCAAATGGATGTGCGCGTTAATCTTTTAAACTACGCAACGGATTTTCATACGGTTTTCACCAATAGATAGAGTGATTGAAGAGGAATGTTTATATGTATAGTACATGTAAATTATATTAGAGAAAAGCCGAGAAATTCAAAGAAAACATATTTTTGTGCGATTTAAAATGGCTGACGGGCCGTACTATAGTCACATTTGAAATTCGTTCTACGGAAGAAATTGAAAAATAGATGTCCTAGACGTCCTAGAGTAAGTAGGTATTTGATTTGAATTATTTTATTTGATGTCAAAATGTATGTGCGCATAGATCTTTTAAACTACGCTACGGATATTCAAGCGGTTTTCAACAATTGATAGAGTGATTCAAGAGGAATGTTTATATGTATAAAAACATGCTTATTATAGTAGAGAAAAGTCGAAAAATTCAAATATTCAATTCAGGCAGCGGGCAGCGGGCAGCTGGCAAGCGGGTGGTGTGGATTTTATAAAGGTTGGGTAATAGCGTTGTGTTTCGTTAGCCACAGCAACGTGTGGCCGGGTCTGCTAGTTTAATAATAAATAATAAAACAAAATACAATATCATTCGCACAAAAATTATAACTTCTAAACGCAAATGCTCACAGCACCAAAACCACAACAGAGAAAACATTTATTTTACGCCAATTCGTTTCCATTTTGGTCATATAGCCAATTAATCACTTAGCGCTAAAAGGTATATTGTACTTAAACATTGGTCATCACAAGAAAACATTTTCCAAAAACGATAAACTTTTTATTTTTGTATGATTTTTTTCATATTTGTTAATTTAATATTTACCAGAAAAAAATGTAACACCAGAAAAAATTGCCTTAGAGACCATTCCTTTATTTCTGACATCGCCAAAAGGATGAGCACTGGAGCGGGCGGGACAGGTGGGAAGGTCACGTGACTAATCAATTGATCATAATAACTTGCGAAATTCTGCTTAGTCAGTGGATTAAGGTTCAACAGGTAAAACGTCTCCTTCTTTCATCTTCCTTGCAATATCAGATTATTAAATAATAAACCATACTGCCCAGGAGAGTACCTACCTACTTTAGAGCGTAATATTATGTCGTTCGATACCTAACAATGTTATAATATTACAATATAGAAAATTTGTTATTGGTAGGTATTGCGTAAAAAGTAGTTTGGTTGCCTGCATGTATGGAAGGACCACCATTCTGAACGGAAACATTGCTTGAAATGGTAGGAGCATTGATTGAGAAAATCAACAAATATAGTCAACAAGCATGAAGATAAAGTCCATCAACATGAAGGTGAGGAAATCTGTGACAACAACTTACAGACTGTCTCGGAACAGGATTTTTTTTACATACTCCACACAGGAGGTCCTGAGGAAAATAATTCCCCTCGGGGCCATTGTCATTTTTGGGGATGCTGTGTGGAGGGTCTTTTTAGGAAATGAAGTTGAGGAAGTTATTAGGTTTGGGTAGGAATCTGGGGGTCAGTGTAACCAGGAGTGACGGATTTATGAATCCA
This sequence comes from Limnephilus marmoratus, assembly GCA_917880885.1. Lineage (NCBI taxonomy): Eukaryota > Metazoa > Arthropoda > Insecta > Trichoptera > Limnephilidae > Limnephilus > Limnephilus marmoratus. The sequence goes on along the minus strand of OU862924.1, from coordinate 48,548,652 downwards.
TCCCTCACAATGCGGTGCAATGTAATGCTCCGAGAGAGTTGGAGGAGTCAAAGGTCACTCCCTCAACCATTCTCTCCCAATGCAGCTGCATGGCAGGCCGTAAACATGTGTATGTAATTTAAAAGTTACTATAAAATAAAAAATAATTAGTTGCTTTTAGTGACCAGATCTGAAAAACCAGGTAGGTACTCCGAATCACGCCTTTGTCCCATTTGATTCCTTTTCGCCTCTCCTATAGCCTGATAAGAAACACCAACCGAAGGCAAGGTCTTCAGCCCTACTTTCTATAGCCTCACAAGAAACATCAACCGAAGGCAAGGTCTTCAGCCCTACTTTCTATAGCCTCACAAGAAACATCAACCGAAGGCAAGGTCTTCAGCCCTACATTCTATAGCCTCACAAGAAACACCAACCGAAGGCAAGGTCTTCAGCCCTAATTTCTATAGCCTCACAAGAAACATCAACCGAAGGCAAGGTCTTCAGCCCTACTTTCTATAGCCTCACAAGTAACACCAACCGAAGGCAAGGTCTTCAGCCCTACTTTCTATAGCTTCACAAGAAACACCAACCGAAGGCAAGGTCTTCAGCCCTACTTTCTATAGCCTCACAAGAAACACCAACCGAAGGCAAGGTCTTCAGCCCTACTTTCTATAGTCTCACAGGAAACACCAACCGGAGGCAAGGTCTTCAGCCCTACTTTCTATAGCCTCACAAGAAACACCAACCGAAGACAAGGTTTGTATTCGCAATTAAAACAAAAAAAAATAGTAAAATAATTTTACAAAAACTGCCACAGAAAACGAAACAGGAATACTTGAGTTTTTTTAGATATGTTCAATAAAACACGTTAGTTTTCGACGAAATTCGATACCTACTAAAATAAAATAAAAATGATTTAATTTTAAAATGTTTGATGGTTGATGGTCACCCCAAAATCCGATGACATAAGTCGCGGGCGCCACCAGATGAACTTCGCGCGTATCAGAGTGCGTATTTACATTTTATTGCAGCATTTACTTCACTGCCGATGGGAGAAACTATAAACTACATGCTAAACTACCCATTGCGTTGGGGCAACTCAACAACAGACTCTAATGCAAATCCTGAATACTAACAGACTTAACACTAAGCACCGACCTATTGCAACAAACAAGTGAAATGAAGACAACCATTATTAAAGCTTGAATGAAAAATAATGACCATGGATCCTGTTGTGTTCGTAATTTTTATTTTTTTGTGTTGTTTTTTTATGCATTTTATTTTTTAAAAGACGGTTTATTTATTTTGAGCGAACACTCATTTTATTTTGATGTCATAATAATTCTTGAAACTGCACTACCATGAATGTGAGGATCTCTTCGAAATAGTATATATTCCAACACAATAACAATTTTGGAGGCGGGACTGGGTACATTTACATAATGAGTACCCATTATTGGATAATCAAGACCTCTGCCATAGGTAGCCTCAAATGGTTCACTACGTTTGGTGACTTAGCAGGGGTGCCCGGATTCATGGGGTAGGTAAGGTTCGTCAGAAAGTTCGTTAGAGTTCGTTCGTAGGAAAAAATAATAATTAATATTTGTCAAGTTTAAGTATTTCCCCAATAAATGCAGACATAATTTGTCTCGACGCTACCTAGCGAGGGATTTAACACTAACAATGTCTCTCTCGCAAAAAATAAAGTTGGTTGTTTTCAGGTGGAAAAAATATAATTGGCAGTAATTATTGAATGAAACACTAGTATATAGACTGGTCAGTGGTTGAGTTCGACTGGTCAGTGGTTGAGTGGGCATAGCGCTTGGGTCCCACCCGAGCGTCGCGTGTTCGATTCCTCGGCTGGCTAAGTCCTCCATCACAACACAAGCAACATTTTCGGCTTTCTGTGGTGGTAGTAGGAGATTTTCAAATATTGTTGGGTTATTCGTAACCCGGGAATGTTTGTCTTTCTTTTATAAAAAAAAAAAAAATATCGAATTATTTGGCGGGCATTTGATAAGCCGCCATAGCTCAGTGGTCAGAGCATCCGACCGGCAATCAGAAGGACACGGGTTCAAGTCCCGTTGGCGGCAAGTATCTTTTCTCGGAAGATTTTTCAATGTAAATGAGTGTTTCAGGCTGACAATTATTGCTTATAATAAGGTTAGTCTGAATCTGGAGATGGATAACCTGGACACACTGAATCCTGGATTCCAACTTTCCCTTTATTCATTCCTTCCTATAACTTCATCTCTTTCCTTTCCTTAAAAAGACCCTCCACAGAGCATCCCCAAAGACGACATAGGGTCAGGGGGAAATTATTTTTCTTCGGGCCTCCTGTGTGGAGTTAATGTAAATAAAAATGAATAGTATCTATCTTCTTCACTAAGTATAAAATGAAGTAGTTCACGCGTATGCGCTTAGATCTTTTAAACTACCCAACGGATTTTCATGCGGTTTTCACCAATAGATAAGTGATCCGTGAGGAAGGTTTTTAGGTATTGACACGTTGGGCATCAAAAATGACACGTACCTTTCTCAGTTAGCTGAGAAATTCCGTGTACATGAGCTCTCATCATCATCTCAGGGTCCTGCGTGGGATAAAAAGAAAGCTACTATCTGATGTAAATAAAAGAACTCACATTAAACAAAATGTACTTGTTATTATTGACAAGCAAAAACATAATCTACTATAACATAATCTACATAAATACCTTTGTAAACTCATAAAGAAAGGTGTAGAAAGAGAGAGAGAGATAATTCAGTTATTTTAGTAGAATGCACTCCAAATGATCATTCGTAGCTTGCGATAGTTAATATGGCGCACCTCTTCTAACCTCAGCGACAAGGGCTCCAGATAGCTGGAGAAGAGCCCCAGAGCTGCCGCTTCGCATGTCCATGACACAGTGAAGCAGCCGAGATTCCAGTCCATCCACAAAGGCGTCACAATGCGTCCGATGGCCATCTCTGAGCATTGAAAGGATACAAACCGCAGTTCTAGACTGTAAATGTGATTTAAGAAGTGCCTGCAGTCTTCACCAAAGTTGTCCTCGGTGATATTGGATTGTACGTGGCACAAGAATCTCAGTTCTAAGCACAAGAACACCAACCTTAGGTACCAGGCACACAGACATCATAAACACTTCCATTAGATTGTAATATTACATAGGTAACTCGATATCTCGTGATCATCACAATAAAAGTTTTCCTCGCCTTGAAAAAACAATCAACATCCTGCGTGTACCGCGACCCGGTACTATTTAACAGTCTCGTAAAGGCATCACGTCTGTTACACGCATAATATTGCAAATTTACACAATCATTTAGGAGTATCAAAACTCCTTACAAAATAAAACTTCCGACCAATCCATCGTTATGTCATGACGTCGCCCTTCTAAACCGTTTTTTTTTTCTAAAACAAAAAACAATCGAACAATGTTCCGGCAATTTGAATTTGTTATCAATCGTTCCAACGGCACCCGAAATTAATAAAACTCCTTCTGAGCAAGTAGGTACCGATTGAGTAACTACCATGAAAATAATTACGTTACAATTCCCCGCTTCCCCCAGAAATTTTACGCCGCAGAGTGAAGTAAAATTATACCAAAACAATATGAAATATCTCTCTACTCCTGCACTTGTACATAAGGAGCAAAAATAATTAAAACATTAAAGAAAATGACACAGAAAATATCAAAAAACAAAAGAATTATACATATATATATTCACAATAACAAGGAAACCCCAAAAAGAAAACCAATACGCAGATTGGAGTTACACAACCTATTTGTTTATATATTCTATTTTATAATTTTATATTTATTATTATAACTATTTTACATATATTTATTTTAATTTTATTTTAATGAGAATGGAATCTCCACTTTTTATCTCCAAAATGAGATTGGAAAACACTTACTCACACAAAGGGAGTCAATCTCTCAGAAACACTTGTGAGTACGGAGGACTCAAGCTCCCACTTTTGAGATCTTTGAAGAAGATGAGAAAAAAAAATCACATGGATATTATTAACGGAAAAAATTAAGAACCAAATAAAAATTACCGAATTTTTTCTCTCTCTCCTCCCTTTATTTATATTAAACTAAATGTCTGACTAAGCTAAAGACCTAAAACAATACATCTCAACAACTAACAATATAGCTAGACTTAAATATGTCTATTATTATTTTATATTATTTCGTTAATGATTATATGGGCTTGACAAATAATTGGCTCTTTTTATGAGTCTAATATAATATAATGTATAGGATTGGATTATGTATGTTTTGACTTGTTTTTTTTTTTTTGAGAATGTTCTAGTGATTTAATTATCACTTGTAGTAAGTTCAATGATGATCAGCGTGACAACGGCCCTTCTGTCTTCTGCAGGGAAAACATCCGCAGACAACAGATCCTCCGTCTTCACTCTGTTCGGTTCCGAAACGTCAGGCAACGGCCCTGCTATGGCACAGACTCTCATATCAATCTGTCCATAGTTACTCCGTCTCCTGGAATGAAGATGAACGATCGAAGAATTCGAAACGTTACGAGTAGGTAGCGGCATACACTACTCTCATCTCTTCGGAACTTGTAAACAAAACATGGAAAAGTATTATTAAAAGTATTAACACTGTATTAGCACAGCACTGGTATTAGCAGTGAAATACTTAGGCATATATTACTGTTTAAAATTAACAAATTATACTTATGACTAACAAAAACTGTACAAGAAAAACTACACTCTCCTGTATTAAAGGTAGAGTGTCAATTTCCAGATCGGAATTATTTAATAGTGGTGCACGCCGAAGCAGTACTTCCCTTTATTTGTGACAAAACCAATTTCCTAATGAATAATGTCTTAATTACTTAACTTAATATTAACAGATTGTCAGATTCAACATTTAATTAGGTATATTAAACAATAAAACAGATTTAGTTATAACCTAAACAAATTTTTTGGGCGCCACTGATCACTAAGATCAGAGAAACATCTCTTGTGGAGATGTTCCTATTCTAGTCCAACGAGGATAAATAAATGAAGTCTATCATCAGTACACTAGAATGTAGTGCTCACTCCGAGCACATGCCTTGGAGGTACCAAGCTTCAAGACACGTGAGCAAAGTGTCACACAAAAGAAAAAAAATAAATGAAGCAGTATGAAGGCTTGGTATTCCTTCATGCCACCGCATAAAAAGAAAAAATATTAAAAAAAACAATAGTTTTTTCATAAACCTAATTATGTAAAACTAGTTTTATTCTAACAATATTCGCATAGTACTAATTATAAAGATAAGTACACCTATAACTAAATATAGCTAATTATATATAAACGTCTACCTATAAATAGGTACAAGTAACCTAAGATTTTAATTAATACGAGTATAAACACATGAGGGCTTATATCCTCACCAAAAATTGTCATCAAAATATACGCGTCCGTATTTAATTTGATGATCGGTGATCTTCTGCGATTCTCGCACGCAGAATGCAGAGGACCACGATGTAATTTTGTATATAACGCCATCTTTTTTTTCAAAAAAAATAACATAATAAAATATTAAAAAAAATAAATTATTTTTTAACTTCTAATACAAGTCCCAAGCACATTGCATTCAAAGAAAAGTCATTAATTATGACAGCTTAAAAACAATTAATAAAATTCGATAGTAAATAACAGATAGTAACGATAGTAAATAACAGATAGTAGCCTCTTATCGTGCACCAAGAGAGTAATCTACCCTCTTTAAAACGTTGGGCGCCAAAAATGACACGTTGGGCATCAAAAATGACACGTACCTTTCTCAGTTAGCTGAGAAATTCCGTGTACATGAGCTCTCATCATCATCTCAGGGTCCTGCGTGGGATAAAAAGAAAGCTACTATCTGATGTAAATAAAAGAACTCACATTAAACAAAATGTACTTGTTATTATTGACAAGCAAAAACATAATCTACTATAACATAATCTACATAAATACCTTTGTAAACTCATAAAGAAAGGTGTAGAAAGAGAGAGAGAGAGATAATTCAGTTATTTTAGTAGAATGCACTCCAAATGATCATTCGTAGCTTGCGATAGTTAATATGGCGCACCTCTTCTAACCTCAGCGACAAGGGCTCCAGATAGCTGGAGAAGAGCCCCAGAGCTGCCGCTTCGCATGTCCATGACACAGTGAAGCAGCCGAGATTCCAGTCCATCCACAAAGGCGTCACAATGCGTCCGATGGCCATCTCTGAGCATTGAAAGGATACAAACCGCAGTTCTAGACTGTAAATGTGATTTAAGAAGTGCCTGCAGTCTTCACCAAAGTTGTCCTCGGTGATATTGGATTGTACGTGGCACAAGAATCTCAGTTCTAAGCACAAGAACACCAACCTTAGGTACCAGGCACACAGACATCATAAACACTTCCATTAGATTGTAATATTACATAGGTAACTCGATATCTCGTGATCATCACAATAAAAGTTTTCCTCGCCTTGAAAAAACAATCAACATCCTGCGTGTACCGCGACCCGGTACTATTTAACAGTCTCGTAAAGGCATCACGTCTGTTACACGCATAATATTGCAAATTTACACAATCATTTAGGAGTATCAAAACTCCTTACAAAATAAAACTTCCGACCAATCCATCGTTATGTCATGACGTCGCCCTTCTAAACCGTTTTTTTTTTTCTAAAACAAAAAACAATCGAACAATGTTCCGGCAATTTGAATTTGTTATCAATCGTTCCAACGGCACCCGAAATTAATAAAACTCCTTCTGAGCAAGTAGGTACCGATTGAGTAACTACCATGAAAATAATTACGTTACAGTATATAATTTGTCAAGGTTTTGTGTAAATTGGCTGAAATACATAATATATCTGGTCAAGCTGCAGCGGGAAATGGACAGCGTGCTGACAACGGGCGGTTTGGATTTGATTTAACAGATGGCGTTGGTTATAAAGGTTTCGTTAGCCACAGCAACGTGTTGCCGGGTCTGCTAGTTATTTAATATAATGAAAAACAAATAACTTTGTTTACACCACTACATAATTAACAATATCGACATGTTTTAATAACAATGTTATCTTCATCAGGACAAGTTGTTAATATGAAGAAGTATTATTTAATCCTGATTTTTTTATTCCCTGGTTCATCAATTGACAACCATTTTCGTACTATTTTTATTTATTTTAGTTTCAGAATAATATTACGGAATATTATTATCCATAGAAGAGAGCGCCTAAAAAAGGAATTTAAATAGTTTCTGTACCATGAAGCTCAGTAGGGCGTTAATATAATTAACAAATACAAATTAAAAAGAAGTAGTTATAAATGGTAGAATATAGTCGGGGTCGCCGGAGGAAGACAAAGAACGGTCAAGTGAATCAAATACTTGTAGAATCATGTCAGGAATCGGAATGACAAAATGATATGTATGGAACGATGTAGGTATGTATAAATGTGCAAGCTAGGAGTGTGTTAAGAAATAGTTGTTTGGCAGTTTATCATCTCTTCCTACCCCTGCGTGGAAACGGCATTACGGTTAGTTAATATTCTGTTATAAACAAGTTTTCTAATGCGCTTTTTTCCATTTTAAATTGAAAGTTTACCGCTCCCAGTTCTGCATGATGTGTATAATATTAAGCATGGAAGGGTTTGATAGGCGGGTACGGGTACAACCAAGCCGCCACGGTTGAATTTGGCAGCCACCTCTGGTCTGGAGCTCCAAAATACCTGAAAAATACCCTCGACTCCGTGCAGAAACGGGCGGTCCGCTTAATGGATTCTTCCATCTTAACAGACGGATTGCAATCTTTAGAGCACAGGCGTCGGGTGGGAATGCTATCCTTGTTCTACCGGTATTACAATGGAAGATGCTCCGAAGAACTAGCGTCATTGATCCCTTCGGCACCGGTGCATAGTCGGGAAACACGCCAAACGCGTGCCCAACATTTGTACACGGTTGACATTTGTCACATGAGAACGGAGCGTTTCTTCGACTCGTTCTTGTGTTCAGCAGCTCGGCTGTGGAATGATTTGCCGGCCTCTGTGTTTCCTCCTTCCTACAACATGGGTCTCTTCAAGACCAATGTTCATTCCTTCCTCTCCTCAAAAATTCCCTCCAAACAGCATCCCAGATGACATAGGAAATTATTTTCCTCAGGGCTTGCTGTGTGGAGTTAATGTTAAAAAAAAAATACGTCACCCCAAGTGGTTCGCTAAATTTGGTGACTTAGCAGGGGTGCAGGAAGTCATGGGGTTAGATGTCTCCGGGTTTTGGCGGCGGATACGTCTGCCCACCAACTGCATGGCAGGCCGGATCGAGAGAGACTGGTTAAGAGAGACCTTTTGACCTCTCCAGCAAGGCTCTCTCGGAACATCACTTCAGTGGGAGAGATGAATTTTTCGTCGGTCACTCCTGGACACACTGACCCCCAGATTCCTACCCAGCCCTCATACCTATTCTTTCTCAGAACATCCTCTCCTTATTTTTCTAAAAATACCCTCCACAAGGTATCCCCAAAGTTGACATAGGTCCTGAGGGGAATTATTTTCTTTTGGGCCTCCTGTGTGGAGCTAATGTAAAAAAAGGGCACGGTTTTTGTCGCTAGCCTATGCGTGCTCCCCATTTCTTTTAGGACTTTATCATTTTTTCCCTGTCCCGTTTTGAATATAGGTATTAGATATAAAACTGAGTGATGTATAGATAGTAGAAATAAAAGTAATAAAAATATTTATTTATATTCTTAGTGGACACCAGCTAATAATGTATTGTATAATTAGGAGCGGTGTACTACATTCTGGTGTAGCGAAACTGCGGCTCCACAGTGAATTGGCGATAAGTGCTGCAGAGCAAAGCCTGTGCAACCCTCGAAGGACCAGTCCCGAAACCACGTGATCGCTAAGTTATACGGGACGATTAAATAGCATACACTCGCAAAACCTGATGGATTGTCAGTCGATAGTTCAGATCTGTGCTTTTGGAAAATTAGATAAGCCCAGCTTGGAAAAAGGAAAATAGGACTCACCTCACATGGGGCCTCGCTGATCTCTAGTTTGTGGTGTACACTTCACAATGTTTAATTTAAAAATCGCAATATTCTTATAGCAAGAGGTTACGATACATGTGCCCTGTCTGAGATGTTATTTTGCACTGAACAGCAAAGCACACTGTCACCTCTCCAAATTTGAGTACTTTCTTGCAACAATTTTTCGTGGTGACATTTAGGATGGAAAGATTAGGTAGGTGGGATAAATTCAGGATTTTGACATGTGCTACTTACCAAGTCTGCGAATGCAATACCCAATCAATCCCATATAATAATGCGCGAACACCGTCTTTTTGACGTTGTCACGATAACAAAAATTAATATTAAAGTTAAAATATAAATACTCAAGACCAATAGGGCGAAGGAGCCTGGGAAGACCAAGACTAAGATGGAGCGACAACGTCCTCAAATACATATCTATCTTGGAGCTTCCAAACTGGAGAGAGCTGGCACAAAACCGAGATGAGTGGAGGAAGACTCTTGAGGAGGCCAAGACCCACTAGGGGTTGTAGAGCCAATAGTGATGATGATGATGATTAAAGTTAAAAGAAATGACATTTAGCCAAGGAAAATCACTCTCAAAACCATTTTACAATATTCATTAACTCTGAATTCTGAATGGTCGCAAAATCATTATCGACGTCCTCCAGCAGTGCTTTCAAAGATTGTTCATTTCACGAAAATAATTGGAACGAGCGTAAAAACTAATAATGATTTAGTTCGTCTACAGCGGCTGCCTGTAATTAAATAGTCGCTCCATTTATCTCCCACAACGGATAAAAGTGGGCAGAAGCGAGTAGCGAATAGTACCAGCGTAAAAAACTTCTATTAAGTTAACGCAAATGAGTCAATTAATAAATTCTAAGAACTGCGCGGAGTACGTTTTATTCTGACAATACAATTCAAAACGGACTAAAATTACGGGAACGGTGTTAAAACTGTATATTGAATTTATGGATTGTAAGGAATAAATAATGTCGTATCGTTCTTACGTCGTGGAAAGGTCAGAAGAATATAAATAAAGCTTTCGTTCTCTGCTGTGTGATTGTTTTGGTGGTAGATGTTCATTAAAAGGAATCGAAATGAAAATCTAGTCTCATTCAACGGAAGCAATAGGCCCTCTATTGGTATGTTTGGTGTAACTTTAAGTGACCAGCTCAGGTATGGGGACTCCATCGAAGCTTGGGCGAAGTACTGGGCTCGCAGATACTTTGATAGTACACAACTGCTAACCCTGTACAAATCGCAAGTGCGCCCCAAGGTTGAATGGGGCGACCACCTCTGGTCTGAAGACTTAAAATACCTGAAAAAACCCTTGGCTCGACGTTTCATAGATTAGGCGTAGTCGGGTGGGAATGCTGTCTTTGTTCTATCCGTATTTCAATGGAAGATTTTCCGAGGAATTAGCTAACCGTTTGCCATTCCCTTATTACTTATCTATTGTGTCTTCTTCCCAAACAGGTGCTTGTAGGATACGCTGTATACAATCACCCAGCGCTTGCCACCTCGTGGACTTTCACCAACCTGTCCCATTGTCTTGTCTATATTTTGTCATACTAACAAATATTGTATCTGTATTTCCCGCTAAGCACTTCCATACTGCTTACTAACAACGTATGCAGGGACATTGGAGGTCTAGTTTCGTTATCAAATGTAGAGTCGTTTTTACCCAAAAAATTAGAGTCCTTGCAAGAGCCTTGAAGGGGTAACCATCTGTTACCTATACCAGGGCGGGTAAGTGGTGGGTCCTCCAATAGCTTCATTGATTTCCTCGGCACTTGTGCGTAGTCGGGAAGCAAGCCAAATGCACGTACAACATATGTTCACGTTTGAAACACGAGAACGGGTCGTTTCTATGACCCGTTTTTCAGTTCAACAGCTCCGCTATGGAACGATTTGCCGGTCTCTGTGATTCCTCCCTCCTACAACATGGCTTTTTAAGACCCTCCTTCCTCTCTTCTAAAAGACCCCCCACAAAGATGACACAGGCCGCGATGGAGATTATTTTCTTCAGGGTCTCCTGTGTGGAGTTATAAATAAAAAAAATGATTATGTCTTGTAGAAACAACAGAAGAATAACACTTATGAGACAAAAAATAGTTGATAATCAGTATGAAAACGTTCCTTAACTAATGAGAAAATTAAACAAAATATTAAATCAATTAAAATTAAATGAACTAAATTAAAAATTAAATAAGGATGAAAATGTTCCTAGACCAATGTGAAAATTAAACTAAATAATAAATTTACATGTTACCTAAACTTGCATACATCCTACGTCATCTTCCATTTTATCGTGTTACGAACGAATTCGACTATTATTTATGTGGTCAGATTGTCGACTCTCATTATGTGAAATCAAATTGTGTTTTATTTAAGTTTTTATTCCAGCAGGACTGGGAGGGTAGTGCAATCCCAGTCTGCCATATTACATAAACAACTTTAAAAGAAAAAAAAAAGTTTAAATATTAGGTAGGTACCTAATTAAAAACATAAAATGAAAAAAACAAATAACAAAAAATAAGCATAAAATTAAAATAAATAATAAGCAGACGGAATTAAAAATAAAAAGATAAAAAGATATTTTGGGATCGTCCATCATGGAGGTCGCCTCATCATCTGCATCCATCGCTCATGATGTAGGGTATTGTTATCTATTTGAATTCAACGATGTTAGGAAAATAATCAGACTTTTTCAGTCTACTTTGTTTTAAAAATTGATATATAGTTAGCTATGTCCTAATACAAACCTTGTACAAACATACATATTTTAAAAAAAAACATTTTTTGGTGAAAATTAACCACTAATTTTCGTAATTTTAATTTGAATTGCCTCTTTTTTTGGATAATGTTATACTACACTTTTACACCTAGGTATAACGTGAAATATCCATTAATGTTATTTTGCTATCTAAACTTTTAACACTGTTTTCGACACCTGTACGCGCTATATTATAGCAAATGTAAAAATATGTAAAAGCCCATAAGGGCGTTGACGTTAAAAATAAATAAATTTATTCATCTTTTCTTCTAATTTATTTTCCTCTGGTAATTTGCCAAACATCTACATTGCCTTGTACATCAACGATTTTTGCTTTCTTTTCCTCGTCCCACGTGTGGAATTTTTTGCTTCTAGTCTTCTTCGAACCTTCGAACTGGTACCTAGAATATATTTATAACTCCTCAATGTCTCTGCGACCTCTTGACCTCATTGATGACATCGCTATTTTTCAGAACATCTAGCATCTATAGCGCTACCCATTTTTCGCTTTGATCACGTTCGTAATTGGTAGGTGTCAACGGCCGACTAAAATGACACAGTAGTTTTCGCAACTCGCCGAGTATCCGAATTTAAAAATGAGAAAGACATCTGAATAGAACGGGCATCCACTGTCAATTGAGTGATCATGATAATATATTATTGTGATTGATCATTCCAATGATTATGGAGAAGTATCAGCTGGGGCCATCCTGTATTTAGGTCATCACGCCATCGCTGAGGCATATCGGTTAGGGATAGGCAGATTATACATTTCAACACTTTTCATGCACATTTACTCCTACTTGTGACTAGGTAATGACAATTACAATTACACTGTAAAAATACTGTAGAAACGTACTTTTACAAATACTTACGATACCCAAATCAGGAAAAACTATACGATTTATATATGAGATAGTGCGCAAATCAGCCATAACAGTAGTACAAAATCGTGACTTTTAGATTAGTTTGTAATTTTTTTGCGAATACTGCAAGAGAGCCCAACTATCCAGAGAAAGAAATTAAACAACTTTCTACTACAACAAATAAATACTTGTCACACTTAATCATAAACACGTAAACACCTCAGCACAGGTTCTCCTAGTGAGGTGTTCACGAAACATACAAAATTACCCATCCACAGTTTCACCTTCTCAAACTTACCTTACACCCAACATAATTAAATTGCAAAAAATATTATGTAAAAGTGTTTTCAAAATATAATAATAATAATTATTATTATTATAAAAAGCCTGTTTATTTCTTATTTTACAATAGTTGGTGATACAATATTACAATAAACTCAAATTTGATTTGTATTAGTAAGTTAGCTTAGATTATGTTAGTAATATACCTAAGTATATGTTTTAAAAAATATTGATGAATTAATAAGAACCCCGGTTTGGGTAAAGGCCTCCTCCAAAGATGTCCATTTTTGTCTGTCTTGTGCTATGGAGTACCAGTTTATGCCAGTTGATCATTTCTGTAGCAAATTATGAAGGTGTTGTGTTCTTCTATTTTGTTGCCCTGTCGTCTAACTTCCTAAATTTCCATAATATCGTAGTTAATTTTACTTAAGCATTCTTTCAGTTATATATTCGGTTGTATGATGACCGGGTGTTGACGTCGTATGTTATAATTTTTTAATTGACGGCTTAACTTTGAGTGATTTTTCGAAGTTTTTAAGGTTGAGCTTGAGTTTTGAATCTTTGGAGGGTTTTGGTCATAATCTTCCACGGTGACCAGCCGGGTTGGAAGATTTTTTGTGTTTTTTATTGAAGTTTGTTTATTTGTGGTATCGATGTGAAGAGAGGGGGTTAGTTGCTATGCATTTTTATTCGTTGTATTTGTATTTGTCAAGAAGTTCAACATGCTTGGTTTTTGAGCTCTTTCGGTGACACTATTTGACCTTGTGACCTTATTTTTTCGAGCCAGACTGTTGTTGTTTATTCTTTTTTGTTTTATTTTCTTGAATATGAATATTTTCAGGGAATATTGAGAGATTTCTCTTATTTGTTCCTAATTTTGCCCAGTATTATAAGTTTATCGTATTTTATTATGGCAGTGTTTCCTTTTTCTCTCTCAATCTTTATTTGCTCTTGTAATTCTTTTATTTGATTTAATATATAACGCGGATAGTCTTCTTTTATGTAGTATGTTGTGTCTTTCAGTGTACTTTTTTGTTTAAATATATCGATTTTCAATCCTAAATTAGAAAAAGTGACAACAATTGGTCTTGGTCTTTCTCCCTTTTTTCCAATTCTCTTAATTTCTTGTATGTCTCTTGGTTCAATGTTTAAATCAAAGTATTTTTTAATAAATTCAACCTAAGTATTTTCCAAGTTTAAGTATGATGACTCCTTTTCTTCTATTCCGAAAAATACAATATTTCTTTGTCTTTCTTGTTTTTCCAAGAAGTAAAGACGTTTCTCTTGATTTTCTACTTTTATTTTATTTTAAAATATATTATGTAAAAATGTTAATAATTAGGTAAATACTGTAATATATGGAAATAAAATAAATAAAGTGTAGATAGAGATGTAAGAAAAAATGGAGTCGGGAGGAAAGGGAGAAGGTCGGTCCTAATAGAAATATAAATTTATCACACAGAAACATTATTTATGCAGAACGATTGTGACATAAGATATCAGAATTGATTTAAAAAATGTATATTTTCATCAAATTTTAATTTTTTTTTTTTTATTCACAAAAAGATACACACATTACAATAATTTTTTTACAATAATTAATTAAATAATGTATGTATTTGATTTACCCCCATAAATAAGCAGTGCTTGTGTGTATAGGGGGTGTCATTATATTGGTTTAATTCTTTATTTTTTATTCAGGTCAAATTTTCGGTACAATTTTCATTGATGGTTTGTTTTTCTTATAGCTTTTCAAACCTTCAAGGACTGCACCTGACTAAACCTGTTAATAGGTGGAAATACCGTTCATATTATGAATTTACTCAGGGTGTCCGGGGGTAAAGTGCATTAACTTCGGGAGGTGATTCTACATGATGGTATGAGTAAAAAAGGTTAACAACTTTTTCCGAAATTCCAACTTTTTTTTCCCAAACAAAAAGATGTACCTACTAAAAATCCTTAGTGTGAGGTACGATCTTACTTGCTGAGAGCCTGCCGGGCGCCCGACTTGATTGGGATTGGCTCGTATTGTAACAGCGGAAAATTATAAATCTGGCCCTACACGCCGGACTAATTTTATCTTTTTACCTCAAAACTACCCCTAAAAGTTGGAATTTCTAAAAAAGTTATTTATCTTTTTTATTTGTACTATCATGTAGAATCACCTCCCGAAGTTATTTCTGTACATGAGGGAGTACGGCTATTACCCGTGGCTCTATCCTACCGACTTTCTTTTGGGTATGCTCGGAATGAACCATCTACGAGTCAGAAGGGATGTACACACTGCTACGCATTTCTTCAGATTGATTCGCGGATGGTTTGAAAACTCAGCTATCTTGGAGAGCATTCATTTCTATGTTCCCAATGGTTATCTTCGCCACCGACAGCATAGACTGTTCTATATTCCGGCCTGCAGGACTAACTTGCCAATGGTCATACCGGTCGGGAGAGCAATCTTGCTGTTGAATAGAATTAATTCGGATATCGACATATTTAGCGTTAGTGAAGCTGCTTTTAAAAGGTAAGCTCTATTAATGCTTGTATAATTTTTAGCCTACCATTTATGTTTAATGTAATACTGTTACAATTGTATTTTAAAAACACATTAAAATTTTTAATTTTGTAATGTTTTTGAAAGAATAAGTAAATTGAATTGAATTGAATTGAATGGACTTTACCCCCGGACACCCTGTATACATATCATATATAATACTATGAATTTAAGTACTTACTTTTACCAAATTTAGGAAAAAATGCAGTCAGATTTTAAGGTTTCAATTATAAAATTTCACAAAAAATTCTTCTCCATTAGAGTAAAATATTAAATCGTGTGGGATGTATTTCTGATTTTACGAGATGAAAATATGATGAATTAGCTGCCCATGTGTGCATTTCATTCCGCAGAAAACAGACATTCATAAAACGTGCGAAGCACTTAAGTAATAAATCGCGCATTGGATTTGATATCTCAATCAAAGATGACCGCGTTCCCCTTTCTTCTTCCTTGTATATTGTATCTATATAGATACTTCTGTGTTTGGAAAGTCAGTGGACTGTTCTCTGCTCTGTGATGAGAGAGGTCTCTCAGACATGCAGCTAGTAGCAGTAGCGGAGAGCAGCAGAGCCAACAGAGCACGAGGCACAAGTCCTCTGAATGTTTAATGAAACTCATAATTCAGGACTACTGCAGTGTCTGGAGTGCGCAGTTCAGTCTCTACAACTGGCGGCAATGGACCAATTAGGGATGGGCACATGGTAGACGTAATCGATAGCGCCAAAATAACAGAAAATTCGAATGCTACAAATAGACGTATAGCGAATGCAAATATTTAATTCTTCCCAATTCGTTTAATTCTTCCCATTTACTCAGTCCCAGATGTGACCGTATCTTTTTCTGTTTTCAGATTTGATTGAATTTCGCTAATATTGTATTAATTTAATTAAATATTACAATTTAAGGTTTAACTCATTAAGTAAAAAATTATAATTAATATTCATTCTAGACTTGCAAAAAATACTTGCAAAAAGTATTAAAAATAAAAATTGATAAAATTTTATCCAAGACACTATCTAGATAGCATTTAGTTCGGATTACTTTCTCATTTTCGACCAGTTTCAATATAATAATAATTATAATTTGAAGAGTGCTGTTTTTGTGAAAAATCACCTCAAGGGCGCTGAAAAGGGCGGACATGTATTTATTTATCAGGAAAGCGTATTACATAATAAAATACATAATGAAGGTATATATTATGTATGCTCTACTTATTTCAGAGTAAAATTCACAGTAGAAATTCGGCACAGTTTAAAGCAGTTTCTTTGTTCAAAATTACCTACAAATTGTACAAATAATCTTGTTACTTCAGACACAAACCACAAACAGATTTAAAAAGAATTATTTTTTTAACATTTTCTCAGATTCATAACACCCATTTTCATCGCCGGGCTGTTATACTTTTAAATTTCTTTCACAAATGTGTTGAAGCAATTACGGTTCAACTTTACGAATATCTGTGGAGTAAGTTTCTGAAAACGTCTAAACTTTCAAACGGTGGCAATTTGTTTGTATTGTACGATAGTTTCATACCGTGCACTAGTTTACAAACATTTTTACGATAAAGTTAAACCTACCATTGTTAAAATTGCCATTTTTACCTTTATGCTATAAATAGACTTTAAATTCTCAAAAAACCTATTATTTACCATTTTTCATTAAAAAACAAGAAACACCTTAATAAACATAATAATCCACTCTGTGACAAATACAGAAAACCTCAAATTAATGCAATATATTATGTACAAACATAAAAAGCAAGACCGATATTAAGTACGTGGGCATAATAATAGACCAGCGTTTAAAATGGTCCCCACACGTAAATATTCTGAATAACAGAATAAGGAAACTAACATATATATTTAGATGCTTAAGAGATATTTTAAAAGAAAACTTACTTAGAACCACATACTTCGCTTTCTGTCAATCAATTACACATTACGGCATTATAGGATGGGGCGGTACATATACAAATCAAACACAAACAATTTACATATCACAAAAACTAATAAAAATACAATAAAAAAAACCCTACTCATATTCATCAGAACTGTTATTCAAACAATTTAAGGCCAGAAAATTAAGTGCATTATACTTTTATCATGCAACATTACAAATTTACAAAGATAATGTTCAAAATAATGTTGCACCCTAAAAATAACAGAAATCTTAAACAAACATCAATACTTCCTACTCCAAAATGTAAAAAAAAACAATATGACAGTTAAATCATAAATATCTCGGAGTTAATTTTTTTTAATTCACTACCTGAAAAAATCAGAAACATGAACAGTAACATGAAAAAATAAAAAAAATAAAAAAATAAACCAATATAATAACAGCCCCCATACACACAAGCCCTGCTTATTTATGGGGGTAAATCAAATACATTTTTTTCAGGTTCTCCATAAAACAGTTATACACCAAATTATTACGGAGAAGATTACAAAATATAAGAGAAAAAAAGGCCAAGGGGGCAGTTTCACTATGTTGAGACATATGTCAAAAGATAGTTACTGAACTCTCTATAGGTAACATTGAAGATGTCAATGCTCAATGCAGAATCGTTAAGCAGTTGAATTGCTCTATTTAATGAGGCATTCTGAAAGGAAGAAGTTCTCGCTTTCGGAGCATAAAAAAGTGTGTGGGATCTCCCACGAGTATACGCGTTAGGGACATATAGGTTAATCTCCTTCAACATAGGTGGTTGTCAACAGCTTTAAAAAATGTTATATTATGTAATTAATCTAATATATAAAATTCTCGTGTCACGGTGTTACCATACTCCTCCGAAACGGCTGGACCAATTTTGACGAAATTTTGTGTGCTTATCTGGTAGGTCTGAGAATCGACCAACATCTATTTTTCATACCCCTAAAAGTAAAGGGTGTTCCACTCCGAAGAAATTTATTTTCCGCATACATTTTGTATGGAACGAATTCTCCTATTTTGAAAGAACTGCAGCAATATTGTAAGGGGTATAATATTGAACTGTGAACCGGGGGAGGGGGTGGGGGGAGGGGAGAGGGGAGGGGGGTGAGGGGAGGGGGGAGGGGCATGGGGGAGGGGGGAGGAGGGGGGGGGAAAGGAACTCAGGAAGGGGGGTTAGCGGGACGGGGGAAGGGGAGAAGTGGAGTGGGGAGAGGGAGAGGGAACGCGAGAGGGGAAAGGATACGCAGGGAGAAACAATTTAGATCAAGGTATGGTATACGCAGGGAGAAACAATTTAGATCAAGGTATGGTATACGCAGGGAGAAACAATTTAGATCAATTCAGCTAATAAGTTGACAACAGTTTTTGATTCTGAGGCGGTACGAGGTTCGCTGGATCAGCTAGTTATTGTATAAAATTTATTGTAATTTATGTATCTTTTTGTGAATAAAATAAAAATAAATAAATAAAAAATAATCATTCGTTGAAGTTTGTTACTTTCCTGTTCTCAATTGAATTATAATTTCATGACGCGTAGTTTGCAGTTTCGATTACAAACTATACCATGTTCAACATGAATCATCACTCGTTCATAGTAAAAGTTACATGGGGCCTTGATATTTCATTTTAATTAGATAACAACTATCCTCAGACTTATTCCTATCAAATTTTAATGATGGTCATCAATTGCCAAATAATTGGCCTGGTAAGTTAGTGATGACGGTTCTTTATTAAATAATTACTTAGATTCGCCAAAGCGCGTGTCGTAAATGCGAATTTTTACATACAAAAATATTGAATTAGACGACCAGCATCAAGGCCCATAATCTATATTTCATTTCATATTAAAAGATACAAAACTTATTATCTTATTTTCTAACTAGCTTTTGCCCACGGCTTCGCTCGCATAGTATTAGGAGAGTTCCCACTCCGCCTCCTCTACCTTCCCTATCCCCACTTCACTCCCCCCTCCTCCCCGCCCCTCCTCCCCGCCCCTCCTCCTTCCCACAACTCCTTTCCCCCCCTCCCCTTAAATTCATGTTTCAAACAGGTCGCGTGCCACCTATTAAAGCGTAACAATAAAAAACACGCAGTTTGGCATTTATAATCTATCTTCTCTTCTATCTTCTATATCTTCTATCTTCTATCTTCTATCTTCTATCTTCTATCTTCTATCTTCTATCTTCTATCTTCTATCTTCTATCTTCTATCTTCTATCTTCTATCTTCTATCTTCTATCTTCTATCTTCTATCTTCTATCTTCTATCTTCTATCTTCTATCTTCTATCTTCTATCTTCTATCTTCTATCTTCTATCTTCTATCTTCTATCTTCTATCTTCTATCTTCTATCTTCTATCTTCTATCTTCTATCTTCTATCTTCTATCTTCTATCTTCTATCTTCTATCTTCTATCTTCTATCTTCTATCTTCTATATTCTATCTTCTATCTTCTATCTTCTATCTTCTATCTTCTATCTTCTATCTTCTATCTTCTATCTTCTATCTTCTATCTTCTATCTTCTATCTTCTATCTTCTATCTTCTATCTTCTATCTTCTATCTTCTATCTTCTATCTTCTATCTTCTATCTTCTATCTTCTATCTTCTATCTTCTATCTTCTATCTTCTATCTTCTATCTTCTATCTTCTATCTTCTATCTTCTATCTTCTATCTTCTATCTTCTATCTTCTATCTTCTATCTTCTATCTTCTATCTTCTATCTTCTATCTTCTATCTTCTATCTTCTATCTTCTATCTTCTATCTTCTATCTTCTATCTTCTATATTCTATATTCTATATTCTATCTTCTATCTTCTATCTTCTATCTTCTATCTTCTATCTTCTATCTTCTATCTTCTATCTTCTATCTTCTATCTTCTATCTTCTATCTTCTATCTTCTATCTTCTATCTTCTATATTCTATCTATCTATCTATATAAATAAAAATGAATCGCCGAAATGTATGTACGCGCATAACTTCCGAACGACAGCACCAAATTGGATAATTCTTTTTTTCTGTGTTCGTTATTGTCAGGAAAAGGTTTGTATAAAAGAAGCGGTGAACTCTGGCATAATGAAATTTGTGTAAAAAAATTAAATAGGTGGCACGCGAGCCGTTTGAAATTGAAAAAACTGAATTTTCCGGGCCTGAATGTATGGAATGCGGGAGTGGAGAGGGGAACTCGAGAGGGGGGTTCGTGGGGCGGGAGAAGCGGGAGAGGGGAGTGGGGAGAGGGAAGGCGGAGAAGGCGGGGTGGGAACGCGTGAGGGGAAGGTTATGCGGGAGAGGAAGGGTAGGCGGAATGGGAACGGGACGAATGGGAAAGGACACGCAGGGAGAAATAATTTATTTATTAAATGGCATAGCAACGCATGCCGGGAATCAGCTAGTATTAGTATAGATTAGTATAATTTTAACTATCAAAGGGATCTCCATAGTAACCTAAACAAATAACAAAACGACAGCGCACGTCAAATTATTACTTACAGTTACCAAGCAACGCTTTGCTTTTCGTCTGGACAATAAACGTATAATAAATAATTTCATAACGCCAGAGCTTATTAATAACGCCCTAGCTTACCAATATATACAGCCTATATTACTCGCAAATAATGTAGCTTTCTATTAGTGACAGGGCCGTATTTACACTTTTCATCAGTATAGGCCGCTTCATTTGCGCCGCCCCTTCCTCCTTCTTAGAAGTTGTCATCTACCATGATCACTCACTTGCAGGCTTTTATTAGGTGATGCACAATTTTAAAAATAAATATTCAAATATTCGTTAAGTAGGTATTAAAAAATTAAATAAAGAATGAATTATTCGTAAAATAAAAGCGTAACATGGAACAAGAATTGAATTTTTTCTACGGGATTTTTTATTTGACAAAATCATTTATAATATCTTAATAGTTGCTTCTATGCATAGAAGATCCGAAGAGTAAAGTTCTACTTGCAATAATGAAGACCTAAGGTATTTCTTCACTCGCTTTAAACAGGAAAAACTCCTTTCTTCAGAACAATTTGTGGCCGGAGTGCAAAGTGCGACGCGGAGAGCTATATCCAAGTTTGGGTAAACGTTGCATAGAGATGTTTCCTCAAAAACTTTTCTTAAAAAGATTCAGTAATGATGTAGATTCAGGTTTCTCTGCCATCTTATTAGAGGAAACGTGACCTCTTCGTGAACGTCTTCTAAATCATTGCACAAGAGAATGAGGTTTTTCTGTGACTCTCTGTGTTGAAAGTTCTCCCATTTTTAAAAAAAAAAATTTTTTGCCTTCTTATTATGCCTTATGCCTTATGCCTTCGCATGTGCCTTTTCTCTAATTCAGATCTCAGTCAGGAAGTTGTTTCAATACCCTCATTTGATATTTCAGCTATAAATTTTTTTCTCTTAGGGTCATCTTACTCTGAATATCGCCCTCACATTGCTAAAGTGCGCTCATTTCAATTGCACTTTCGTCGAACTAATCAAAGTTTTCTTGCTCTGGTATAATAAACTCGAGAAGAGATCCACAAAAATCAGATACCGTCAGAAATCAACAGATGAGCTCTGAATCTGAGCACTCGCTTTATTTAGTCTTTCCAAAATATCATTTCAAAATACGATTTGTAACCAAATAAAGATAGATTTGTGAAATATTCGCACCATAATCGCACGACGAAATGCAATCCGCGGTGCCGTACGGGATCAGTGGGCGTATAAAGGTTCCGTTAGGGGGGGAAATAGGCGTAGAGGCTTCAAAAAATTAATTTTTTCACATATCGATGGTAGAACTATTCAAAAATATTTTCTAAAAATTTCAAACCAAAATTCCACGCCATTTAAAAGTTATATGCGTTTGAGTGAGTGTCCCTCGGTCGAACTACCACTATTTTACTGGCACTCTTATTTTCAAACGCATTTTTCTCGAAACTACTTTTTTCGAATTTGTGTAACCTCTAGAGGTTAGCTCCCTCTAGCTCTAGAGCTACCTCTAAAGCTAGCTCCTACAGTTTTCTTATCAAACTCAGCACATAGTTTCTTTATGTAAATGCGCTCTATTTGAACCCTAAATCCTAAACAATATCTTTATTTTAACAAATTTTTTTTATTGCAAAAAAACGTTCGAAAGAATGGTAAAAAATCAGAAGTAGTAAATTTTCACATTTCTCAAAAAAATATTAATTTTCGTTTTTTTTAAGAAGTGAGGTTCAAATAGAAGAAACACTTATAAAAAACAATAATTTTTTTTAAATTGATTTCGGATGAAAATTGTGACCTCCAGGAGTTACACAAATTTACAATGCGCCGCAGTTTATATCACCTTTATTTTTTGATGAAAATATTTGAAAATTTTAGAATATACTCTTGAATACACATATTACGTAAAATGACCGCAAGGTATAGATAAAATATACATATTTTCCTTATGTATTTAAAAAAAATCATGAAAATCACTAAAAATACGTCCTACACCTATTTCTCCCCTTAAACACTCGTGTGATAAAGGTAGCCCACTGCCAAAGCCTTTTTTGTAAAATATTCGCACCCCAATCACCAGTCCCGAATTAGACCGTTGGACATTGAACGACACAAATCCGCGGTCCCGTACGGGACCACTGGGCGTCTAAAGGTAAAAAACGAAGAAATTAATAAAAAATAAAAAATCTAGAAAACTCTATCTATTCACAGTGACTTTGCTGTTGTTTATGATCGTACACAAAATTAACGGCTTACCAAGGCGAGCGAGTGCCGCCCCCTGAACTCTGCCGCCCCTAGGCCGCGGCCTATAAGGCCTATTGACAAATCCAGGACTGATTAGTGAAAGAATTTTTAAAGTCCATTCCGTATTTTTTGCGTGAAAGAGTGACAAACATACATCCATACAAACTTTCGCCTTTACAATTTTAGTTGGATCTTCTTACATAAATAAAAGGCAACGTTCGAATGCGTGTACTCTATATACTCAAAAACTGCTCGACTGATTTCGCTGAAAATTTTAAACTTTGTTCTTGTTAGTGCCGGGAGCGTTTAGTTTGAATGGTAGAAGAAGTCTGGAACGCCCGAGGAATACTCAAAACTTTTTAACTTTAACTTTTTAACATTTAACTTTCAAAAGTGTTCAGTTATACGCTTTACAAGGTCACACAAGGCCTTATATTTTAATTACAAAATTAAAGATACGTCTATCAAGCACATGGCGACTTGCAAGTACCTAGGAATTGTGTATAAATAACGCTCGCATAACATTTCACGCTCATATCCCATATAAATACAATCACTAATAAAGGAATAAAAATGCTTGGATTCATTCTTCGAAATTCCAGAGGTTTTTCTACATTAAAAATTTTGTATACATCCTTAGTACGTAGTCAAGTCGAATATAACTCCTCGTTCTGGTCCCCCCATTTTAAATTACATTCAGACACAATCGAAAAAATTCAACACAAATTCCTAAGATATATAAATTTTAAACTCGGTATTCCCATTGAAAACATTATTATAATACTTAATGAAAGAATTAAATATATTAAAACTCTCAGATCGAAGAATTATATCCGACTTAATATTTATGTTCAAAATTGTAAATGGTAGAATAGACAGTCCTGATTTAACTAAGCTAATCGAATTTCATATACCCACTAGAGCAACTCGCTCCAAAATCTTGTTTCATTGTAACAACAACAGGACTGAGTACACGAAACACTCGCTTTTACCTAGATTACATGAAGTTAGTAATAGATACGCAGATGTGGCGGATCTATTTAACTGCACGGAAGCTAGGTACAAGAAGGCTATTCTGTCATATATTTTCAATCAATATTAATTTTATTTATACTATAGTATTGAATGTAATTGTAGCTCTTTGTGTCATTTCTTAATCAAATGCCACAATTAATTTATAACTCTTTTTTTTAATTATTTCTTAAGTACCTACAACAAATATTTTGTGACATGTAATATGTATTTATGGTATATTTATACCGTTAATAAATAAATAAAATATAAAATATCGGCAAATCAGTGAAAAAAGTTGTTAGGTTTTGTCGTAAACAATTCAAAGGAGTTATCCAATCTTACAGTTTTTAGGTTGCTTTATTTTAGTAGTGCATAGCATTCTCGAGAGTAGATCTCAGGTATGGGGGAAAGAGAACACCGTCTATGTACTAATGGTCGAGAAAATATTAAATAATTTTTAACAGTACCCCTACACAAGATAGTTTGATTTTTCGAATCTCGGGAATGCTAGGAATCTGCTAACTTAGTTCTAGGATAGGGATGTCACATTATGTTGTTGTCGATGGCTTATAGAATTCTACCACCAGGTTGCGTATTTCCTTTTCCGTGTTCAATAGGAGGCAACCATGCCTCGAAATCAACACGGGTTTGTAACGCATTTCACATTCCAAACCCGTGTTCAATAGAAGGCAAGCGGCATCCAATTGTGCACGGGATTGTAACGCCAATTCTCTTCCCAAACCCGCGATTAGTGCAAGGCACAAGGCCAAACGTGATAATAACATAAAAAAGTGTGTGTATACACGCACAAGATGGGCAATAAAATGCAAACAGCCTTACTAATAAAATTAAAAAAAACACTTTAAAATATAAAAAGTATTACATATTATATTTTTTAATATTTTTTTATTATTATTCATTTTTTGGTAAAAGTGAATTTAGTACACCTCACGAATAATACGGAACGTTCGTGTTGTCGAAGTTCAATGCACGGATAATACGGAATTTTCCTTTTTTAACTATTAGACAATCAAACATGACATTTGTCGGAAGTACCAATCTTACAAAATAAATTCTCGTCAAAATAAAAACATAAAAGTACCTATTTCGAATTATTGGGTTGAGGTTCAAAATACGAAAGCTGCATGACATCATAATTAAGATATACATCCCAGGTTTTGAATGGTTTGTTTGGCAAAACAGGGTTTGTCTAGCGGGTATGTGTAATTATTCTAATACATTTCTTTCCATGTTCTGCTGTTCTAAATACAGGTACAAACTTGTCAATAATGCATTCACTTAATATCATGAATAAATAATTGTTTTATATGGCAATCATATTTTTTATGTTTCATGCACCGCCGAGGACGAATGCCTTGTTATGAACACGGGTTTGAAAAGAGAATTGGCGTTATAAACCCGTGCACAATTGGATGCCTCTTGCCTTCTATTGAACACGGGCTTGGAAGGTGAAATAGAGTTACAAACCCGTGTTGATTTCGAGGCATGGTTACCTCCTATTGAATACGGAAAAGGAAATACAGCACCCGGATAATTTCTCGCCGCTAACACAGGCTTTTGATTCACACCAGATTCAGAACTAACTTACCAATGGTGATGCCCCCGGGAAAACGTACTAGGTTAATTACTCGTAACTGCCTCGCAGGAAATGCGGATATCTTCCACATGCCCTACAACGAATTTAGGCACGAAGTGTCATGTAACTAATACGATACCCACACACAGGTATTGCCTTTGAGGGATTTTTTTGTTCATACATTTATTATATTAACCTTTTTTATATACTTTTCATTATTTTATGTACCTATTATATGTTTTGTATCAAAAATTTTCAATAAAAAAAAAAAAAACTTTTAATTAATTGTGTTCCTACCTTCTTTGTTCCACATTCATGTTTTTACTATGCTAATTATTTTTGTTGTAATTTTTTGTCGCTTTCCCAATGTACTTGTTTTTGTACTATTTTTGCAAAATGAATAAATTAATTTTAATAAAATAAAAAAACTTTTAATCCAAACGATTCATTACCCCGAACAGCGCTAGGTCAGTCGAATATATTATTATAATGAAGATTGTCTGTTTTATTCTGAGATTGATGAAATTTTGCACGTTTGACTTTTAAAACAAGGGGAAGGTCTCTCTCTAGAAGAGATTTCGATAAACCACCCTTATCCGCTTTTCCTACCAGTTAAAGAAGAATTTTCCTGCTTATTGATGAAATTTGGCACATTTGACGATCAAAATATAAGGAAAATTACTCTCCATATCTGATTTCGATAAAGTCTGCATAAAGCCGGGGAACGGCCCGGGACTTCAGCTAGGTCTGAATAAAGTAACCCGATTAGAGGTAGTTATCCGGATATATCAAATTTAATACTTTCATAGACACTCCCAGAAAGAAACTATACTAGGAAATGAACTTTCTAAAAATAAAAACATTGTACGAATATAACATATGCCTTTTAATCTAAAAATTGTAAACAAACTCTGTCAAGACTGAAAAGACTGGCAAGAGAAGTATTGACCACGAGGGCGTACACATAATCTCCTACCAAATAATCTAAAAATGGAGAGGAATTTAAATACCTTTAAAAAAAACTATTTAAACTTAAGTTGTTAGAACAAAATTAAAAATTTTACTACTATACTGTACAATACTTTATATATAACTAGCTTTTACCCGCAGCTTTGCTCGCATGGTATCAGGGAGGTTCCCACTCCACCTCTTCTACCCCCCCCCTCCCCCCTCCCGCATTCCATATATTCATTCCCGGTACATTCAGTTTTCATGCTGCTCGCGTGCCACCAATTGCAATTGTTTATACAAATTTCACAATGCCAGAGCTCAACAGTAGTTTTATACATTTTTAAAATCTAATTTGGTGCAATCGTTCGGAAGTTATGCGCATACATACATTTCGGCTCGCTTCCACGGCAACTGTTTGTATTGCTTTTCTTCTGACGTTTGCAATAACTCGATTTTGTTAGGGACAGAAAACGTATGATAAATAATTTCATAACGCCAGAGCTTACTATTATATCCCGTCTAATCACAGGAGACCCAAGTTGTCCCAAAACATCATATGCCGTTATAATAACAAGAGACCCAGATTGTCCCAGAGCGACAGTGCATTATTAAAAGTTAGATATCTCTCTTCCTATCATGCGAATATTTGTGATTTCTTTTATGTTAGAAACGGAATGAAATAATGCTTCTCATTGTCTTAGAATTATATGAGCTAGGTTTTTCAGATATTTTACAACCCCGATCAAAAGTGACGGTTTAATTTTTCGCCAATTTGTGACGTATCATACATTTAATTTTAAAATAAAATTGTACGAAAGTGATAAAAAGTGAGGTGACAGTTTTATTACAAATTTTATTTAGAAAAGGAGTCTGTATTTTAAATTTTAAGTTTATTCTATTTTAATTACTTTAATTCGAATATTTGCAGGTATGTATTTTTAAGCCAATTAAAATTTTCAATATTAAAATTTTAATATTTAGAAACAAAAATGTTGATTTCTAATAAACACACCGAAAAGATTATTTTATTTAGATTTTAGAACAATTTTTGTTTTTGCAAAAGCGTTAAAAAAAACCAATAAATAGGAACATTTAAAATGCATGGGAAGTACCAGGAATTTTGCGCACAAACCTTGATAGGCTAAATTTGACAGAAAATTATTTTCTTATTATTCGAAGGGATATACAGCCCATATTACTCGCTAATAATGTTCTCGCTAATACTTTCTACTAGTGAAAGAATTTTTTAAATCCATTCAGTATTTTTTGCGTGAAAGAGTAACAAACACACATCCATACAAACTTTCGCCTTTATAATATTAGTAAGATTTTTTTTTTAAAATATTTATTTAATATATAGATATATAATTGTACTGTGGAGTTATATAAATTACAAAATATCGGTACAGAAATTATTTAAAAATTGCAATCTCACCAAAGAAGAAGCTAGTTCTTGTGCTTGATGAGCGAGTTACACTAATTATAACTGTAATAGAATAACTAAAATATTGTGGACTTAGGTGAAATTCGAAAAATCTAAATAAAATAGGGATTAGAAAGAAAGAGAAAAACAGGTAATTATTTAGTTAATTATTGCTGATGAAGTGTAGCTTCAGTTTAAGTTTCAGTATATTGATGTCTTTGGTTTTTTTTTTTATTTCAATGGGAAGGTTGTTGAAAAACTTTATTCCTAAATAGATATAATTGTTTTGCATTAGTTTGGTATTAAATTTTGGTATTTAAGATATACTACTATACTGTATATACACCGTACTTAAGTTAAGAAAGCGAAATATTATAATTCTTTTAACTTAATAATAATAAAATAAAATAAATGCTTCCTTACAACTAGAGCTGACCTCATCTTGTCAATACCAGTAAAGTTAATGCATGTGATTACTGCAGTTATTTATTGATGTTATTACAAACTCGCGAACACGAGGTTCAAATTTAACTATAACCCAGTAATTACTTTATTTATTGACGTCTAATGAACGTAAGCAGTCCATCTGCGAGATTGAGTAGTTTGCTAACTAGATGTGATGTCGATGCGACCATTAATAGTGACAGACTAACATGAAAATCGCCAATAATTGACCAAGCCTAAAATAATACGCTCAACCGTATAAATTAAATTCTACGTCAATCGTCTTCATCATTCATTAAGCTGCTATTTGATCCAAATTCTCTCGATAACAGAAAATCAAAAGTATAAAACCCCTCGGGCCTCGGCCATATTTTGTCAGTGTTAAAATATTTCCGCTTCGCAATAAAATCCAAATAAATCGAATATTTCTCAACATATCCAAAAACTAAAAACTGTTTTTGAAAGGTGATAAAGAGGCTTTCAAATTTTATAAATCGAAGTAAATATACATCTTTTGAAATATAAAAATTTTGAATGCATACATTAAAAAGTTTTAAAAATGGCTCACCTAACATTATTTCTAACTAAAATTACTGATAACGAAAAAAAATAAAAACACGTACATATTTTAATAGACAAAAGTATTATAAACGTTGTCATTAGCTCACTTTTTCATTGTTCCATGTAAAAATTTCCCAAAAAGTTTTTCAAGTTTAATTTTTTGGTTCATAAAGGTCTTTTGTGGTTAATTTTTAGAAGTGAATATAAAGCGTGGTGTTTTCTCTTTCTAACAACGTATAGATCATATTTCTCACTATGGTAGTAGGGAAACGCAACGATTTCCATGAGACCTATATAAGTTTTTCAGAAAAGCGAAAAAATTAGCCTGACGGGTTAATGGTCTAAGAGCAGAAGAACGTACAGAGCAATGCTTATTTTTGTACCCTCAATTTTCACATAAATGAGTAGGTAACTAACATTGATGAAATACCAAAGTACGGAGTTTACAGAAGCACAGATCGATAATTATTAACTATTCATGACATCACGAAAGACACTTATGATTCTAATTTATTGGGCTATTTTCTCATCCGAATGCGCCCGGGTGGTAGAAGAGTGTAGGAGTAGTAGTGAGTAGAGTTCTAGTTGTTGCCAGACCACGTCGTAAATCAAACTGCAATTAGGCCTGCAAATATTGACAAAGGAAGAATGAATCACTTCTTGTCCCAGCACTGGCACTGGTACGCTGCATGGCTACATAACAGTGCGAGTATGCTGTTCGTCACGACTTACTGATCTTAAACTCTTACACGGTGTTCATTGTACTAAAGGTCCTTAAAATATTATATTACAAGTCCATCCAATGAAGAATCTGAAAACTGTTTACTATGCATTAGCCAAATCAATTATAACTTACGGTATGATTGCTTGGGGTAGTGCTGTTAAACTAATGTGGAGATTTTCCACGTTTCAGTTTTTTTAACACTTCGGCGTACTGAACATACAGCAACTATATATTCCATTTGTTTAAAATTCGAGTCCTCGATAGTCCACTATGCTAGTGCGGTGTGGAGGAGGAGACTCTTGATCATGTCTTTTTCAATTGTAAAAATCATCTTCTAATAAGTAACATTGAGGATCTACAACTTTTGCTGAATCAAGTAGTGAAGACTTGAATTTTGGGCTAGAACTGAATATAAATAAAACAAAATACATGCTCATAAGCAAAAATAACGCACTAGATGAAAATCTTTATTTTGCTGGAACAAAACTAGAGAAGGTACAGAGTATTGTATACTTGGGCTGCAACGTAAATGATAGATGTGATCCCTCGGTTGAAATCAAGTGCCGCATTGAGCAAGCTCGAGCAACCTTTATCCGCATGAAAAAGATGTTCTGCAATCATGATCTCAACCTTGGATTACGAATGCGAATGGTCAGATGCCACGTGTTTTAGATATTATTTTATGGAATGGAAGCATGGACGCTTGCTGAAGAACTAATTAGGTGACTTGAGGCATTCGAGATGTGGATCTACAGAAGAATACTTAAAACAAGCTGGATGTACAGGGTTACGGATGAAGATGTTATGGTTCGGATGAATAAAGAAAAAGAAGTTATTAAAACTATAAAAATCTGAAAACTTCAATATCTTGGACACGTGATGAGACATCCAGAGAAGTATGAGATCTTGCATCTCATAATGCAGGGAAAGATTGTCGGAAGACGGGTCCTGGAAGAAGGAGAACCTCATGGCTGAAAAAAGTGAGGCAGTTGTTTGGCCAGTCTAACTAGATAAACTAAACTTGATAGAGTTTTGTGTTTGTCTTGTGAGATTATCCTCAAAATTATAACTATAATTCTTTACTTTTTCGGCACAAAGCACTATTTTTAGGGGGAATTGCCTATTTAAAAAATAAACTATACATCCAAAATTAAATCTTTACATTACCAAAAATACCATCATAACCATCATACTGCACAACACACTTAAAAAACAAGACATAGAAATCAACATATGACCCCAAAGATAAATACCACTAATGGACGAAGATGACACAAGAGACACCTATGGACATTAACGTAATTTGGCTCCAATTTTTTAAAATTTTATTGAAAAAGATATTCAGTAAAGATTTTTGAGTATCTCTGGAATGTGGGAATATTTAGATACGTCGGTAATAAGTCTTGCCGCAGCGTTGATAACGGATTTATGTTATGGTGTATAAATTCTGTTTTTGATAATCAAATATTATGCTTTTCACTTGTAAATCCTTCACCCTATGAATAAGAACTATTTGAAAAGACAAAAATTCTGGGACACCCGGTATGTGAGTATTATTCTGTGTATTGACTTTGTGAAAAATAACTAGTCATTTTTGTGTGCATAACACAAAGCTTCGTCATTTGCTTGGTAATTGTGTAGTTATTATACCAGGAAAATAGAAAAGGCTGAGAGGTTCTTCTCCCACTAAAAGTAATTCTGCGAACGTTTATTACAAAGTTAGGGTTACATTGTTGCATTCTTAGAGTAACAGTTACTGAGGTTACACCGCTGCAACCACTGACTGCAACAATTTATCCATTGTACGTACGGCGGAGATGCAATGCAGAATAATAGAAAATATAATGCTGGGTTGTGGCTTGGTTAGACTCCCCGTAACTTCTTAACGAATGACGTAGTTTTGAAAAATCTTGCGTGTTTTTTCGTAATATCTCAGAAAAATGTAATTTTCGTTTATGTCTATAATCCTTGTTGACAATGAAAAATGTTTTAAAAAGCGAAGATTATGCGTTTATTTATTGAATTTTTGATAATCAGTGAGAAATAGTCAAGATGCAGGAGAATTCTCTAGTTATTGTTTTATATTATTTGAATTATTTCTGCGTTTTATTTCGTGTTTTCTCCTAAATAAAATCAATAAATTAAAGAAATTTAAAAATAACTTAGGAATTGTTTTGGTACAAAATCGGAAGTTTTTCTGTTATTCGTTTAATTAGTTGATTACTGTTTATACTTGTCGTTTATTTAGTTGATTAATGTTCAGTTTATATCTTTCGTTTATTTAGTTGATTACTGTTTAGTTTACATTTTTAGTTTATTTAGTTGATTACTGTTTAGTTAGAAGCCAGGCTAGCACCTCAGCTCAGTTGGTAAAGCATTTGCCATGAAAGCAGAAGGTCCTGGGATCGAGTCCCAGAGGTGCCAATATATTTTTCTGATTTTCTGTCTCCAGATTTTCGACTAAGTTTTTTTAAAATTTCGCTAATATTGTCTTCATTTAATTAAATATTAAAATTTGAGGTTTTACTCATAAGGTTTAAAATAAAGATAATATAAAATAAAATATCTCCACAAGCAGCAGAAAAACGAACAGTAAAAATATATTAAAAAAATAGTACGAAAATTTTTCGATTTCTTTATTAATTATTTACGTTTTTGACACAAGAAAATGATGTAAGTACACAGATTTAAGCCAATTTGTGTAAACATGGATCTACAAGATATAACATAATAAATACTGATGAGCATCTATACATTATGTGCGTTCAGTTTATGTTATATCAGTTTGAACGGTTTATTTCAGATTTATGCGTAACAATATTACGAAGCCAAAAAAATTCCGACGGAATTTGAAAACTTCAGTCGATAAACAAAAATGCGTATAATTCACTGCCCCGATAACAAGACTATCCAAAACATCCCAAGTATTTTAATATCTAAATTCTGTAAGTTATAATGCTGTTCCTCTAAATATACAGCGGTAATTATATCGAGTTGGAATGTTGCTGTTGGCAGGCCGGGGGATCTAGTCTAATTCAGATGGACCTTAATCTTGAAGTGACGTAAGACGTAATACTAAGAGTTTATTCTGACTGTTCTCCCTCATGAACTCGTGATATGTTCATAGGAGGTTATTCGCTCGCTATTAATTAGGTTCAGACCTTACTAAACTTACTGAACTATGTCTACCCGCAGGAAACAGAGTTTGTGCTCTGAAAGGAAACTAAATAAAGTTAGTACGTAGTTCATTATGCGTGTTGTACATTGTACTGTAATGTGATATCTATTTATTTTATTTATTTATTAATTTTCAACACCCTCATGGGCTTTTACATGACAAGTTTATAATACAGAGACACTTTTAAATAAAAAAACAATATTTAATTAAATGAAGACAATATTAGCGAAACTCAATCGAAATCTGGAGACAGAAAAATCAGAAAAGATATTGGCTCCGCTGGGACTCGAACCCAGAACCCTTTTCTTACATGGAAACAGCTCTACCGATTAAGCTACGGAACCCATATTAATTCGGTCACTTTTAACTGTATCATACTTCGACTAAGAACTACCAACGTTCCGTAGCTTAATCGGTAGAGCTGTTTCCATGTAAGAAAAGGGTTCTGGGTTCGAGTCCCAGCGGAGCCAATATTTTTTCTGATTTTTCTGTCTCCAGATTTCGATTGAGTTTCGCTAATATTGTCTTCATTTAATTAAATATTATAATTTGAGATTTTACTCATAAAGTTTAAAAAATTAATAATAAAAAAACAATATACTTTTGTATGTAGCTATAACTTTGTGGTTATCCATTATAGATCAATAAAACAATTTAACTTTGTTTGAACCACTTTTATATTTGAGTAAATCTTACCGGTTTCAGAACGACCGTTCCTTCTTCAGGGCAAATGTATACTGATTTGACAGTTTTGAAATATGGATGGGAACAATGTATTATTATGGTAGGGGTGGAGCCGTTGCTAGGTATTAATGAAGAGTGGGTGGGAAGGGGAACATATCCACGATTGGGCTACAAGACAATATTTTTTGTTTGTTGATAATAGATTCATTATTTTTAAGGGTTTTTTTTTTATTTCCAAGGCTTTTTATCTAAACGTTGTCCTTTATGATTAATATGAAGAATATTTATCCCCGTATTTTTTTCAAAACTATGGTTATTTTCAATGATATGGTTAGCGAACTCAGAAAAATTATTATTATTAAGTCACCTTAAATGTTCTTTGATTCTGATTTCAAAACTACGAGTTGTTTTTCCAATATAAAATGAGGGACAATCATTACATTTTAGTTTATATATTCCGGAATTAGTCAATTTATGGTCTTTATCTTTGGCATTTCTCAAAAAATTACCGATATTATTTTTTGTATAAAAAGCTGGTTTAATATTAGAAGGGAGATTTATTTATTTATTTAGTAAACAGGTCGGATTTACTCAAATATAAAAGTGGTTCAAACAAAGTTATATTGTTTCATTTAAAAAAATATAAACTATAAAAATATAACCAGTAAACATCATATGAAAGGTAGGTATACAGATACATTTAAGTAACGATATTGCATAACAATAAAAGAGAAAGTTTCCAAGTTACAAATGGCATAGAAATAAACTGTAGGTATGTTAGTAATTACAAAATTTACAGGTGACTGACTAATTGTGATACGTAACAAAATGCAAGATACTCAATTGTTTAAAAAATAAATAGAAAAAATGTTCACAAAAATACTATTTGAAAATTTTGCGTGAAATGGGTATTTTCAAAAATAATTTAAATGAAATTTAATAATGTTATTATCAAGATCTGCAAGCATTTTAGTTTTTTTTTTACAGATGTTTAAACCACTTTGAGACGACTTTTTATAGAATTCTAAATGTCATTTTATGAAGGTGTCTAAATTGATTTTTTTTAAACTTGAATACCGCACAAGAGTCCCGAAACTGCTCCCGTCTGGAGTCAGTAAAACTATGGCATCCTCGATTGGGGTATGTTGTGAGGCTGATGGTAGTGGGGAGGAGAAGATGGGAAAGAGGAAGGTGGGAAAGTTCCTGGCTATTCAGATCTGGTCACTAAACACGACTAAAACCATTTCAAGCAACGTTTCAATTCTGATTTGTGGTCTTACACCAGGGCGATACTAAGAGTATCTTCCACTCTGGAACGTGCCGCAAATATACAATATATTATTTTAAATGAATAAATTGTGAAATAACACAAAAAATAACCAAATAAAATTTATTGTGGTTAAACCACTTCGAAACGACTTAGAACTATAGGATCCTAAATGTTAATTTTTGAAATTGTCTACATTGATTTATTACCGGTTAAACCAATTTGCTGAGAAACTAATTGAGAAAGTAGGTACCTACACAGGTACTATGTGGGGTACAATTTGGTAAGGTATACAATAGTGTCTACTGTCTCAATTTGATTCTCAGCAAATTGTTTTAACCGGTAATAAATCAATCTAGACAATTTCAAAAATTGACATTTTAAATCCTATAAATAAGTCGTCTAAAAGTGGTTTAACCACAGTTTGAAAATGGCCTTGTAAGCCGAAACAGCTGTAACAAAAATGAAAACGAAAATACTTGCAGAACTAGATTATAACATTATTAATTATCAAATTAAATTAAATTTTAATAAAAATTAAATGGAGTTCCACGAATTAAACACAAACACAATAAAAAATTAATTAATTAATAGAAAAATGAAACAATACAACTTTGTATAAACCACTTATATAATGCGTAAGTCCTACCGGTTTCGGAACAAACGTTCCTTCTTCAGGGAAAGCTTATACTAATTTGACAGTTTCGAACAATATGGTAGGGGTGGAGTCGTTACTAGTTATTAATGTAGAGTGGGTGGTTAGGTATTAATGTAGAGTGGGTGGGTAGGGGAACAAATCCATGATTGGGCTATAAGATAATATTTTTTGTTTGTTGATAATAGATTCATTATATTTAAGGGATTTTTTAATTTCCAAGGCTTCTAGGTTATCCAAACGTTTTCCTTTATGATTAATATGAAGAATATTTATCCCTGTATTTTTTCAAAACTATGGTTATTTTCAATGATATGGTAAGCGAATTCAGAAAAATTATTATTATTAAGACACCTTAAAAGTTCTTTGATTCTGATTTCAAAATTACGAGTTGTTTTCCAATATAAAATGAGGGACAATCATTGCATTTGAGTTTATATATTCCGGAATTAGTCAATTTATGGTCTTTATCTTTAGTATTTCTCAAAAAATTACCGATATTATTTCTTATTAATTAATATTTTCATGATATTCTGCCTCGCAGTTGGTTCTGTTTGGCGAAAGCCACTTTAATAATATAATAAAATGTCGCTGAATAAACGAGGCGTCTCACCCCCAGCCATCATGCCGCGGAGATTATAGAAATCAGTGAGCAATGAGCAATATAATTCGTTGGAATTAACGTGGCGGAAAATTGCGCGGCATTCCTATTTCTTTTAGTGTCGGTCGGTGCGTAGAGATGGCGCCTGCTGTCTGATTCCTGCTCTCCTAATGCTCTCATCTATGGATGATCTCATCTATGGCACGTTAAGCCCACAATGTGCAATTCAGTTGCACGCCAAACAGATAAATATTAATTGAAATGAGAACTGTATTTTATGAGTAAACACTATAAATGTTTTCGAATCCGTCTAAAATAAGATTAGTTTGTTGATAACAATTGAATGCTTTCACGGTGATAAATACATACTAAAACCGTATTTGTTTCATCTTTTATCCTCACTAAAAACAATAAAGGTAAGACGTAGAGCCGTTATGCCTGTTTATTAGTAAAAAAAACATAAAATAAATAAATAAACAAACGTAAACAAATAAATAAATAAAAAAAACATCTTATTCTTTGCATAAATTAAATAAATAAAAAATACTACAAAATAAAAACAGCAATAAAAACCAACGAAAAAAAATAGGATAAGATAAGAAATAAATAAACAAATAATACCTCCTCCCATACACACAAGCATTGGCTTATTATGGGAGAATATTAAAAAAAATAATTAATAACAATTAAAAAATAAATTAGTAAATAGACTAACTACCCCAGTTAGACGCGATACGATACGATACGATTGTACCACCCCAACCAGGAGCATTCCTATCCTGGTGAGACCGGTACACCAGGGGGCACTGTTTTGTTAGAACTTGGAACACATGCTCTGCGCATGGGAAGAAGGTTGGAGTTAAATCGACCGGTATGCATGGCAACCTAATAAGCCAATCTTGGAATTTGGGATGGTCAGGAATAAAGGAATGGATTGAGCGTAATACTTTCTTTTTGTTTGTGTCTTCCTTCTTCTTGCCTCTTCTCGGTTCTTCTTGGATCTTCTTGGCTCTTTCTGCCTCTTCTTGCCTCTTCTTGATTCTTCCATTCTCTTCTTGGCTCTTCTCAGCTCTTCGTGGCTATTCGTGGCTTTTCAAATTTCTTCTTGTCTCTTCTGAGATCATATCGTCTCTTCTTGGCTCTTCTTACCTCTTCCAAGATCCTCTCGCCCCTCCTTGGTTGTTCTTTCCTTTTCTTGGCTCTTCTAGGATCTTCTTGTCTCTGGTTTTTCCTCGGATCTTCTAGTCTCTTCTTGTATCTTCTCACCTCTTCTTGGATCTTCTAAATCGTATTGACTCTGCTTGGCTCTGCTCGGCCCTGCTTGGTTCTTCTTAACCCTTCTTGTTTCTTGAGATCTTCTCGTCTCTTCTCGACTCTTCTTGACTCTCCTTGCATCTTTTTATCTTTTCTGGTCTATTATTGGCTCTTCATGACTCCTCTGGCTTCTTCTTAGTTGTTCCCAGTTAGACTCGAGAATAATTCTCCACTAACCGGACATGAAATTAGTTAGGTAATAAAGATTGTTATGTATTATTTTATTATATTGGTATCAGTGTACAAAACACTTATCAGACCAGTACTTACGTACGCAGCTAAGACTTGGGTACTAACTAAGAGGACTGAAGACGTTTTTGAAAGGGAAATTTTGAGACGCATCTTTGGACCGGTTCTAGAAAATGGATTTTGTGCGCAGACGTTATAACTATGAGCTCTATTCTTGGTTTAAGGAGCTAAACGTCGCAAAATTTATAAAACTGGGAAGACTTCGGTGGCTGGGTCATTTGGAGAGAATGACCGAGCATCAAGCACCAAAGTCTTTGCTGAACTCAAGACCGATAGGGCGAAGGAGCCTGGGAAGACCAAGATTAAGATGTCCTCAAAAACATACCTATCTTGGAGCTTCTAAACTGGAGAGAGCTGGCACAAAATCGAGATGAGTGGAGGAAGACTCTTGAGGAGGCCAAGACCCATCAGGGGTTGTAGAGCCAATAGTGATGACGATGATGATTGTATCTTTTATTATACAAAAAAAAATAAAAAAACAAGTATGTGCAATTCACACTCGATAGAAGTGAAACCGTCAGAAAACTTAAAGTGCTACGAAGCACCGCACAAATAGGAGAGCGATTATATATTATCTCATTCTCTCGCAGGCTAAATCCTATACATGTATTTATTCGTCTCTTTTTAGTGTCACTATTTTTCGTCACATCGACTTTCAAATCAAAACGGTGCTCAAGTTGTTTTCACTTCAAAAATGACAAGGGATGCGTCAATTTTTCAAAATTTTACCTATTTTGGTTCAAAATTTATTCCGAAATAAGTTTTTTCTAACTCGTTGGAAGTGCAGGTTTTCTTCGACTACCTTCTTGGATCTGAAAAGGCGGTTAATTATTAAAAAAACAGAGTGTGGAATTCAAATGCGGTAGAAGTGAAACCTTCAGAAATCTAAGTAGACAAGAGTGGGGAGGCTAAAAAGCACCTCACAAAGAGGAGACAAATTATACTTTATCATTCTCTCGCAGGCTAAATTTAATAGTTGTATGTGTTTGTCTCTTTTTAATGACACTATTTTTCGTTTCATCGAGTTTCAAATCACAACGGCGCTAAAAACGTTTTCACTTCCAAAAAGTCATAATCTAGTAAAAAATATTTTTTTTTGATGTTGTTGTTAATAATTTATATTAAAAAGAAAAATAGTTGTAATAAATACAAAACTGGGATAGGAAATAGCTCCTTCGGCGTTGGTTTCGCGTAGTTTCTTTATTAATACTTGACAGTGGAATACGTGCGTCAAAATCGAGAAGCAACACGGTAGAGAATTTGTAAAAAAAGCTACAGCAAAATAACATAACACCCATTGAAAGATTCAGTCCGCCTTGATCCGAGACAGTGCACTTTTGATGGAATGCCGCCCACTTGACAGGGCACTCTGCGCGGTCATACGAATGAAAGTAGGAAAGGGGCATTCAAAGGACTGCAACTATAAGGCCGTAATTACATCCGTGTGAAAACTTGATCGTTTGAGAAACTGGCAGCGTGGATGATGGGATAAATGCAGGGCCGGACTGGAACTGAAAATAGAACAAATTCGACGAGAAAATATCCTATTTTTTTAGAGCTAAAAGTCCACCGTCCAAATTTTTGGTACTATATTTAGAGCAGTTTAAACTTTCGTTTATATTATAATAATACAGTCGAGTGGATATTTTATTGTAGATATTTTCCACATGTCCAACAATAAGTTTAAGCGTGAATATCGCTCATGTTTTAATTTGTTTCTTAAATGTAAATTTATTTATTATGTATATACCGCATTTGCAATGCATTAATTTTTACACTAGTTTTTGCAAATAAATTTTATAAATTTACTGAAATATGAGTATTAAACCGTGGTTGTGGTATTTTTCATAAACCAATATTTTATTATTGCAAAAATACCCTGTGGCAACTAAACAGGTAACATAAAAAAGAAAAAGCTTTTAGAAAGTTTTTGAAAATATTAACTAATTGACAGGTAACATATAAAAGTAAAAGTTTTTGAAAATATTAGCTAATTGACAGGTAACATAAAAAAGAAAAATCTTTTAGAAAGTTTTTGAAAATATTAACTAATTGACAGGTATCATAAAAAAGTAAAAGTTTTTGAAAATATTAGCTAATTGACAGGTAACATAAAAAAGTAAAAGTTTTTGAAAAAATTAACTAATTGACAGGTAACATAAAAAAGTAAAAGTTTTTGAAAATATTAACTAATTGACAGGTAACATAAAAAAGTAAAAGTTTTTAAACAATTTTTGAAAATATTAACTAATTGACTTAAAACTTACTTACTTTAACTGATCAAGCGGTCGAAAGATGTCTATAATAATAATTGGACAATTTTTAGAGTGTCGTTTTGTAAAAATCACCTAAAGGCTATAAGAGCGACTTTAAAGATTATTTCGTAAATGTGTAACTAATTAACATTCTCGCGATGGATTTTCCGAATTGACCTTAAACTCTCAAGTAAATTAAACCATTTTTTTGCGGTGGTGGCGACATATTCGGCCAATCGCTCTGCATGCCCAAACCATAAGCGTTCCTTTATTATTTTACTCATTACGCTTACATCAGCCCTGCATTCATTTTCCATTGGGTGGGTTCCATATAAGGTTTTACACACATTCGCCTCAAAGATCTGTTTTGTAAAACATTCTATTTTAACCATTCCTATGCTAGTTTCAAACTCGGATATTGGGAGGTATGTTTATTTTCACTTACGAGGTTTCACTTCATTCATACATCCATTAAATCAAAAAAAAGTTAATAACAAAATTGAATTAAAAATATGAAATGGCATGGGCCCAGCGGGCTAATGAAACTCTCCATAAAAATAAAAATAAAATATAGGAATGTGGCTATTAAAATATCCCTCCTTTCCTTAAAAATACCCTACTCCCAGCTTTCCCAAAGTTGCCATAGTTCTGAGGGAAATTATTTTCCTTGTGGAGTTAATGAAACATACGCGCCGGTGCACATGCGTGAAACTAGACAGAAATGAGCGGAACACCCTTTCACAGTTGAAGTTGATTACTTGGGAACGGGTAGTTTCGCCAACCTGTTATGTTTAAAAAAATAACCGACTAAAAAAATGCTGCCCAGAATTCAATGAATGAATGGCAAAGTTTCCCCAATACGTCCCTCATTTTCTCCATGCGACGCCTCCTGTCTGGAAAGTAACAGGCTATGGATACGGTGCTCAGTGGAGAGTGTGGATAGACGGGATGGTCCCGGGAGTGGATAGTGGTGGCGGGTGGCGCCTTCCTCGTCTTATTATATTATCATAAGCAATCATACGCCACTTCTCCGGTACTCGGCACCCGGCACTAGACACCCGCCACCGCCACCCGCCACCCATCACCCGTCACCCAGTCAGACACTGTAGTTCTTACTCACTGACTGGAAACATCGAATCCGGATTGCGCAATCACAATCACTATCAACTCTGATGATCTTCATTAAGTCTTATAAACAATAAACAAACTACTACGAAGACCATTGATAAAATAATATCTCTTCTATTAACCCTTCGAATAATAAGAAAATAATTTTCTGTCAAATTTTGCCTATCAAGGTTTGCGCACAAAGTTCCTGGTTCTTCCCATGCATTTTAAATGTTCCTATTGATTGGTTTTTTTTTAACGCTTTTGCAAAAACAAAAATTGTTCTAAAATCTAGATAAAATAATCTTTGCGGTGTGTTTATTAGAAATCAACATTTTTGTTTCTAAATATTAAAATTTTAATATTGGAAATATAAATTGGCTAAAAAGTGCATACCTGCGAATATTCGAATTAAAGTAATTAAAATATAGTAAACTTAAAATTTAAAATACAGATTCCCTTTCTAAATAAAATTTGTAATAAAACTGTCACCTCACTTTTTATCACTTTCATAAAATTTTATTTTAAAATTAAATGTGTGATACGTCACAAATTGGCGAAAAATTAAACCGTCACTTTTGATCGGGTTTGTAAAATATCTGAAAACCCTAGCTCATATAATTCTGAGACAATGAGAAGCATTATTTCATTCCGTTTCTAACATAAAAGAAATCACAAATATTCGCATGACAGGAAGAGAGATATCTAACTTTTAATAATGCACTGTCGCTCTGGGACAATCTGGGTCTCCTGTTATTATAACGGCATATGATGTTTTGGGACAACTTGGGTCTCCTGTGATTAGACGGGTTAATACATACCTACTTTAATTTAACATATTATTACTTGCAATAAATTTATGATAGTTAGAGACAAAGACAAAGTGAGAAAAAACCACAAAGCTATCGTCAATCAAATTTCTCCTTGGCACCCGCAGAAAATTATGAATTAACTAGCTGGTACCCGGCATGCTTTGCTATGCCATTGAAGAAATTGTTTCTCTCTGCGTGCCCTTTCCCATTCGTCCCGTTCCTCTTCAGCCTCCCCTTCCTCTCCAGCGTCCCCTTCCCCTCTCGCGTTCCCACTCCGCCTCCTCCACCTTCCCTCTCCCACTCCACTCCCCCCCCTCCCCCATCCGCGAACACTCCTCCCCCCAACTCCCGCCAACCCCCTACCCGAGTTCCCCTCCCCCCCTCACGCATTCCTTACATTCAGTCCTCGTACATTCAGTTTTCAAACAGCTCGCGTGCCACCTATTACAATTTCGTAATGCCAGAGCTCGCCAGCAGTTTTATACAAACCTTGTCCTGACAATAACTAACACAAAACAAAAAGAATTATCCAATTTGGTGCAGTCGTTGGCAAGTTATGCGCGTACATACATTTCGGCAATTCATTTTTATTTATGTATAGAAGATAGATAGATAGAAGATAGATAGATAGATAGATAGATGTAATATATTTCTAATACATGTCGTGTAATTATTAAATGAGTATTCAATTTTATAAAGTATTGTACAGATTTATAATAAAGAATCTGACTTTACAGATTAGGTCGACACCTGTAAAACCAAGTAATATTCAGGCGGTGTAACTTCTGAAAAAATAATAAAATCTCGAGTACTTGAACTCATGTTTT
Organism: Limnephilus marmoratus; assembly: GCA_917880885.1. Taxonomy (NCBI): domain Eukaryota; kingdom Metazoa; phylum Arthropoda; class Insecta; order Trichoptera; family Limnephilidae; genus Limnephilus; species Limnephilus marmoratus. Next base: position 48,505,867 of record OU862924.1, on the reverse strand, counting down.
TATCAGGTGATGATATGGTTGAAATTCCCTCTTCAAAGCTACATTCGACTAAAAAATTTTAGATGTTTTTTTTTATCGGAGTTTAAAAACTAAATAATCATAAGATTTTGCAACATAACATGATAGAACCTTTAATGGTGGAAATCCTAACATACTTTTATCCAAAACTGGCTTGATATTTTTTAAAGTCTTGTCTTCTTTCAGGTGTCCCCGACTGCTTCTTTCGTTCAAATTCATTGCACTCCTTTCTTTGTTCATTCGATCTGCAATGCCAAAACAATCAAATCGTTTTTTAATTAAAACGCTAAAATTAGCCTTGTATTTGTTGTATTTGCGAATCTCCACACATTCCACACCGTCACACGATTTTTCCAAACACACTTGTATCATGGATCTAATTTCTAAAGCATTCAGCCATTTCATCATTTCTGTGCTGGTTACATGCACCACCGCCGTACATCTGAGGGGTGATTTCGGTTCCACGTGATTAAAGAGTTGTCCTTAACCTTAAAATTAACGACTTTTTCGTTAACTACGATTCCAGTTCTCTCTAATGATAGCGAAAAAATCGTTAATTTTAAGCTAATAATAAGACAATAATTTCGCTTCCTTAAAACTCAGGTACTCTTCAATATATCTTACGTGTGTTTAGTAATTGTTGTTTATCACATTGTCATGTAAATAAGCTTATGGGACCGAGTGGTTAAGTCAGAATCGCTCCTGGTTAACGAAAAAGACGTTTCTTTTAAGATTAAGTACAATTCTTCATCCACTAGAACTGGAATCATCCCTCATGGTTCACATTATTTACCGTAATATTAGATAGGTACATAGGTACCATCTTATCACATATTATTAATGTTGGCAACAGAAGGCTCCCTTCTCATTTGTTTTTCATTTATCATACCGTCATCCTTAATTTATATGCGTTACTTTATATTATTTTCAAATTATACTTGACTTCCAGTGAAGAAAAACGTTTCTGAAAAATGATGTACGTACGAACAGACAAACACACACGTCTTATATAGGGTGTCTTATGCATACTTGACTTACTTTAAAAAGTGATTCCTGACATTACTTGGAGTAAAAAATGTAAATGAAATTTTGATCTCCGGTGACTTTTTTAATGACTGGTTTTTTTTTCAAATTCGAAAAAAAAAAATTATTTCGCATATTGTCACGCCTTCAACTGTCCAACACCTACCATTTTTTTTTTAATTTTTGTAAAAAAAAATTCGAGTGCATTTTACATGTGGTAGAAGCGAAACTTTACCAAAACAACCTCAACCAATACTTGAAAAGTGAGGTCATAATCAAAGCGACCAATGAGCGCAGACCTTGCGTTATTTCCGTTTCATATATCAACCAATAGGAGCCTTTAAATGTGACATCATTATCAAAGCGGCCGATGATCGCAGTTGACGCGTTGCAGATGCAAGAATCGTCATTTCCGTTGCATTCGAAATCCTAATCACAGCGGTGCTGTAGAAGTTCCACTTCAAAAAAACATCAAAAATGTCACCAGAGACCAAAATTTCATATAAATTTTTTACTCCAAATAATGCCAGGAATCACCGGAGTAAGTCAAGTACTTCCCTTAACATCCTATATAAACTTGAATCTACACGAAAAGTAACTAAGACATATTATTGTGAAGTCATATTTTGTACACACGTAAAAAAGTATTTTATATGATACCTTTGAATATCAACACTATTTGTATGTCAAAACATGTGCTAATCACCTACAGTGGTAAATTGTTGGATGATTTGCCAATAATAATATATAATATTCGTTAAAAAATTTATAACATTTTCAATAATAAATGATAATATTAATTTGTTATTTCATGCCTATTAATAGCATTATTACCTATGCAAGTATGACCTAAAGTTCAAACACATTTATTTGTTTTCTTCCGATTATTACAAATTATAAATATAGAGTACCAACGTTTATATTCATATTTTCAGTATATGATTATTAATACATAAAACAAAGTCGGGTTAGTTACAGCATTTATAACTCGAGATCGGCTGGACCGATTTTGATGATCTTTGATTTGTACGATTTGTCTCCGCCCCGGATAACAGAACAACCATTAAAACATCGCAAAAATTCACGAAAATGAAAGTTATGAAGAAAACTAATTTTTTCATACATTTTGTATGGAACGAATTCTCATATTTTGAAAGAACTGCAGCAATATTGAGATAGGTATAATATTTAACTGGGCATGAATTCCAAAAATTCAAAAACCTCAAATGTCAATGCGCTGTTGGTTTTTCTTTTGTTCTTAATCATATAATGCTGCCCCTCTTTCTTACACATTACATGTCAATAATCGAAAATGAAACAAAAGGTGAACGTATGTCTCTGCACCCCTCCAAAGGAAAAAATACCATAATAATAAATCTCTGAAATGAAATGCATTTTTTTTACGTAAGCTCCACTCAGGATCTATGTCATCTTAGGGGGTGCTGTGTGGAGGGTCTTTTTAAGGAAGGGTAGGATAGGAAGTTCTGGGAAGGAAAAAGGCGTGAGGGGTGGGTAGGAATCTGGAGGTCAGTGTATCCGGGAGTGAATCCATCCCTCCAACTGCGGTGCAAGGCCATTGCCTTGACCGGAATTGTCCTTTTACCTTGATCTTTCCAGCCGGACTCTTTCAACCCATTGAAAGGTCAAAAGGCCTCTCTCAACCAGTCTCTTTCGATCCGGCCCGCCAGGCAGCCGGTGGGAAGTATCCGCCGCCAAGACCCGCACAAAAGTCCCCCATGAACCCGGGCACCCCTGCTAAATCACCAAACTTAGAGAACCACTTGGGGTGACTTGCGGCAGAGGTGTTGGTTATCCAATAAATGGTTTTCGGGGCGGCGGTACCCATACCCGTCTCCCAAAATATGATGTTTTTGAATATATGTATATATTTTGAAGTGAAAACTTCTTTAGCACCGTTGTGATTTTAAACTCGATGAAACAAAAAAGCGACACTAAAAAGAGATTACATGCACCCATAGGATTTAGCCTGCGAGAGAAAGAGGTATACTAATCGGTGACTTAGCAGCGGTGCCCGGGTTCATGGGGTGAGATTCGTCCGTGTATGGCGACGGATGTGTGGTAGGACGGATCGGGAGAGACTGGTTGAGGGAGACCTTTTGACTTTTCCAACCCGACTCTCTCGACCCATCGCCTTGCACCGCGGTGGGAAGGATTCAGGGATCCGTCATTCCTTGACACGTTGAACCCCAGATTCCTACCCACCCCTCATATCTTATTCCTTCTTCTTATCCCTTTCCTTAAAAAGACCCTCCACACAGCATCCCCAAAGATGACAAAGGCCATGCAGGGAATTTTGTTTATCTCAGGGCCTCCTGTGTGAAGCTAATGTAAAAATATTATAATTATTAAGTCAATTGTGAAGAATAAAACTCTTTGCCTTATTAAAGATTTCACGAATATATATATATCAAACCCAGCAAATATATTGTTTTAATTAATTCGTATCAGATCTTTCGGCAGAAATTATGTGTTTTAAATCGAATTGATGTACATTCTGGTACCCTCATAGCTGTGGCCTTACGTATTAATTAATGGTATCACATTTCTCGTTAGCAACTAGCAAAGCGGGGTGGGTAGGTACATACTATTTGTACATCAAACGTATAACTGTACTCGAATTCGTTGAGAGAGTAAATAGTGGATCACGAATGAATGTTTTAAGGGGTGCAAATAATTATAATAAGAATGGTAAACGTTGAATATTGTATTGAATTATTCTACGCATAATTTCGGCGTAACGTGTGTAGATACTATTGCCTTCACGAGTATAAAGCCTCCTTGTAAAAGCTCGTACATTTAATAATGTGTAAACATGTGCTTATCTATTGATGTAAACACTTACTTATTTTATAAATGTATAGTAAATTAACATACACATTGGGATAGTTTCTACGAATAAGTTCTTAGATACAAATTCACTACCAGCATAATATATAATATTTCGTTTAGTTCTGAGGTGTTCTGTTGTGTTCTGTTTGCATTAGTTTTTTTTTCATTTTTCTTTTGATTTTGTGTTATATGCTGCATGGCAGGCCGGATCGGGAGAGAATGGTTAAGGGATATCCTCAGACTTCTCTAGTCGCACTCTCTCGGAGCTCTCGGAAATCGTCTTGCACCGCAGTGGGAGGGATGGATTCATACGTCCGTCACTCCTGAACACACTGACCCCAAATTCCTACCCACCTCTCATACCTATTTCCTTCCCAGAAATTACTCTCCTCCCTTTTCTTAAAAAACCCCACTATCCAACTTGCAGAACTTCGTAATATAGTATTATTAAATTTTATTTAAAATAAATAATAATTGCGTTATTTTTGTTTTATTTGGAATAATGTTTTTGAAGAGAAAACATCTTTAGCTCCGTTGTGATTTGAAACTCAATGAAACGGAAACGAGGGATACTAGAAAAAGAGACAAACACATACATCTATAGGATGTAGCCTGCGAGAGAATGAGATAGATTAATCGGTGTCTTCTTTGTGCGGTGCTTCGTAGCCTATCGGCCCCTTTTTGCGCGGTGCATCGTAGAATAAATTTTAAAAAAATCATTTTTTAACTTGGCAACAATATTATAATTAATAGCTGATACCCGGCATGCGTTGCTATGCCATTCAAAGAAATAAATTGATTCTCCCTGATGTCCTTTCCCATGCATCCCCGTTCCCTTCCACCTTCCCCACCTTCCCTCTCCCTCGTGTCTTCCCTCTCCGCAAACCCCTCCTTCCTCCTGCCTTTCCTCCCTGCCGCTAAAATATATGAAATACAGACATTTTCATTTATAAAATTTTCATTACGCCAGCGTTTACTGTTATATATAGCCTATGTTACTCGCTGATAATGTAGCTTTCTGTTGGTGAAAGAATTTTTCAAATTGGTTCAGTAGTTTCGGAGCCTATCCAATGCAAAAACAATCAAATCTTTCCTCTTTATAGTGTAAGAAAGATAAACCCTACAATTATCCTACTCCTTAATTATCTTATCCTGACACTCTCCATTCTCTCATTCTCTCGAAGTTTAGTTTTTACTTCTACCGCGTGTGAACTGCACCCATAATTTTATTTTTTTAATAAAATTCTAAATTTTTTACACAAATCCAATTATAAGTAACATATATTATCTTCCAAACACACAAAGAAATGCTGTTTTAATTGCTATTAAATATTCAGAAAAAAAAATCATTAACAATTCGGTCGTCTCAATTTATTTAAATCGATTAAAAATATTAACATACACATTATACAAAATAACGATAGCATGCACATTATTATGCGCTTCTGTTATTATTGCCAGATAAAAGTAATATGTTTTGCAATGTCTTAATAAAGCGATCAAAGGAGGCCGGTACATAATAATCGAGCAATAAAAGAGAGTGGTATGAAATGATAATGGAGATAAACGTGTTTTTTTCTGAAATATGTAATAAATATCATGTCTTTACGACTGGGAGCAAGAGACATATGTCAAGTGGCGCTCGATTACCGGTAGATACTTAGAAACAACGGATGGAGTGGCAAATTGACAATATTGTAAATAAATAAAATAATATGTGAATACCGCATTAAACAATAAAACCATTTCAAGCAAGAGTTCGGTTCTAAATTGTCCGACTTTTACAGAACTTGAATTTTAAGTTTCATATTTGAGGTATTGTTCAAATTCTGTGACACTACCCGTCCTTACAGTAACGACTGAATCTTGCCGATGTCACTGGAAGGTGCCGTAAACATACCGTAAAAACGGTTACATGCCAACTCAGAATCAAGTCAACTCAAGACCTCTTTGAAAAATCATTAAAAGCTATGAAAATAATCGAAAAATAGCCTGTTTAACCGTTTTTTCATTTATATTTTTCTTCACTTTGAATGGCTTTTCAAAACAAAAAAACTTAAAACTTTCAGATAGTTCTATACAGCCAATGAATCCACCTATCTTTTATCGATTATCATATAATCGTAAGATTTATAAAAACAAATTGTAAAATCGTAAACTTCTACTTAATTACTTACAAACAAGGGAACATTTGCCAAAATTGGCAGCAAAGCAATCCGAGATATTTTAAAGAGTGCCATTTTGTGGCAAAAAGCGCTCCAGTGGTTCAACGGGATTTTCAAGTATTTCAATGAGAGATGCACTGAGGAACTAGCCTCCATTTGATCCCTTGATGTGATTTTGATCCCTTTGCCACAGGTGCATATTTGGGAAACACTCCAAATGCGCGTCCAACGTTTGTATACAGATGAGATTTGTCACATGAGGGAGGACTGGTCGTTTCTGCAACTCGTTCTTGAAATCAACAGCTCAGATGTGGAACGATTTACCAGCCTCTGCGATTCCTCCCTCCAACAACATGAGTATCGTCAAGACCCGTGTTCAATCCTCCCTCTCCTCAAAAACACTCTCCATACAGTATCCCCAAAGATTAAACAGGAAATTATTTTCCTCGCGTATGGAGATATAAAATATATATTTTTTAAATCCCGGGATTATACGAAATCCCCATTCATAACCTTTGCGAAGCGCAGTTTTGTACTTTTTCACTTCTATTGCGCTTTTTAATAAATTATGTAAGATTTTTGTTGTTTATTTTTGGGGTGGTATGCCGTGTTGCGCTACCTCCTCCTTTAGCCAACGTTTCGGACATCGTTGCAGTGTCCATCATCAGGGCAGATGTGAACAAATGTGAACACATATGTCCTAATGATGGACACTGTAACGATGTCCGAAACGTTGGCTAAAGGAGGAGGTAGCGCAACATGGCATAACACCCCAAAAATAAACAACTAAAATACTTTTGGCCGTGAAAATCTAAAATCATATCTGGGTAAGAATTTATTCAAATATGAGCTTTTGTTACTAGAAATTAGAAAATTTCATCTCCTGACTATTAGTTTTCACATCGAGATGCCTCTGATCATCTCTGATGCCTCTGATCATTTCAAGGAAATCAATCATTAATGTCATACAATTGTTTTTCGTGTTCCTTTTTTGATCCATTTGTATATGGAATTTGGAATTTGACATACAAACGCCAGTAAGTAGCCAAAAGATTTTAATGAAAAATTATTAAATTCAAACCCGATTTAAGAGGGAATAACCAGAGAAAACCGAAAATATGTCATTTTTAAATCAAATTTTAGACGTATTTACCCTTTTCCACAAAAAAATATAGATTGATTTCAAAAGTCTGTTCTTTCATCTAGTAAATGCAACAAAATTTCGTATTATATAAAACACATTTTAAATCATATAATCGCGCAGTAAAATAAATCAATAAATTATCTGGGAAACGCATGTTTCAGAATTTTAATTTTAGTTTAAAAAAAAACCATTAAAAAAAATTCACGCATGTATTTTGTGACGAAAATACTTCAGTTTGTCTATTTATTTACGGTCTTACAAACTAATATATTTAAGATTTTTTTACATTCTTATTTTGCTTAGATCTTAGATCAAAAATAATTACAAATAAGTACATCATTTTAATAGTTTTATCATCACCCCTTTCAGCATTTTTGGATGTAGGTGTAAATTAAAGCAAATTTGGAATGAAATAAAATCGATATTGAGTTATAATTTTAAAAAGCTGGTACGGAGAATATTTAATCTTTCTCGTTGGAACCGCCCTGTACGATCGTAAGATCATCTTTCGACGAAATATGGATTCTCGGCCGCTGGCTGGTTAAAGGCCCTTAAGAAGATTCATAAATTCATTCACTATTCAATTTGAATTTGAATACATTTAAACTAAAATAATAAAAAACTTCACATTTCACTCAAACAACAAAGGGAGGATAAACATTTGTTTATTTTAACAATTACTCACTCGCACGATGGGTTAAAGTAATTTGCTGGTAGACACAATCGTTTACGATAATTCAACTAACTCAACATAGTTCTGTAGGTATTCATATTTGCGAAAGTTATTTTTTAGTACAGAGATCCAGCGATAATTTAAAATTGACTTATGAAACTTATTTTCTCTCCCAATAATAATACCATAATTGACTTGCAAATTTCGCAGCATGATTAATGTTAATGTTTTTTAATTGGATTGTGTTTGAAAAGTTCAGGCAACCCTTTCAGTGCCTTATCCGGCTCTAAATAAATAATACCGACTGCAAAGACTAATTTAATGCCAAGGAGTCAAATTTGCATAGCGCTCAAGGTGTTGATGCAGAACATTTACATACGAGAAGATCGCATGTCGCTTGGTAATTATTATCTTATTAAAGTTTATAATATTTGCGTGGCATTTTTAATTAGTACCTACATGTATTATTATATATAAGTTCTTGAAAATATGCATAAATTATTGTTGCACGTCAACATTTGCTTTGAAATTATTATTATCGACAGGTGGTATTATTAATAAAAAATATATATTTTCGGCTCAAACTATAATGCTCGATTTCAATTTGTCAGTAAAATTGATCAGTTTTCGGTTACGTATATAATAATTGGATAATTTCTATAGCGCTGTTTATGTGAAAAATCACCTCATGGGCGCACTATATTGTACACTAATTATTTATTTAAAGAAGCTTAAAATTGTTTTCCAAAGGTAAAGTGGTTTTTTGTCAATTTGGGCGGCTATGGGTACCGCCGCCCCGGGAACCATTTATTGTATAACCAACACCCTTGTCTTAAGTCACACCAAATGGTTCGCCACGTCTGGTGATTTAGCAGGGATGCCCGGGTAAATCGGGTAAGGTTTGTTTAGGTCTTGGCGGTGAATGCTTTTGCCCACCGATTGCGTGGCGGGCCGGATCGCCTTGCACGGCGATGGTAGGGATGTATTCATACTTCCGTCACTGCTGGATACATTACACCCAGATTACTATCCACCCCTAATGCCTTTTTCCTTCCAGAACTTCCTCTACTTCCTTTCCTCAAAAAGACCCTTCACACAGCATCCTCAAAGATGACATAGGCACTGAGGGATTTTTTTCCTTAGGGTCTATATAAAAATGAAAAAAATATATATTCATATAAATTTTTTTACAAAACTCTGTCTCGATAAATAATTTAAAAAAAATTATTTTGTATTTTACAAAAATAAACTATGTTTGCAGTGACATTTTCGAAAATTACGATATGGATAATGAAATATAATGTAAGACTGCCAATTCAAAAAATATTGTTTCGTTGATTGAAAAATTGGTTGGTTAAATAAAATGACGTGAAAAATAATAATAAATTTATAATATATACTAGATTTACGGTATCATTCAATGTCACGGTAAAAATAATAATTTCCAATTTCTAGGTAAGTTCATTTCAGATATACTGATTCGTATTGTGTTTATTCTTACCACCACGTAACCTTCTACCTAACAACATTACAATTCACTTGAAAATGAAGAATTTTGTTTATTGTGATCATCTTCGGTCGATGAACGAAGTGCATCATTCCTAGCTAAAATGGTACAGAGGATGCTAAGGGAATTAATATTTTTTTTTTGACTTAGGCAATTCACCCTAAAAAGAGAGCTTTAAAGAAATGGTTAGCATTTCAAGAAAAGCAAAAATCTATAAATCCGACATTATTACGTCTAGTGCTAATAGCCAAATAACTAAAAATCCAATCATCAAAGACGACATGGCAATAAATATGGAAAAATCATATAAATTGAATAAAATCCTTGTAGACTACCCCACTCGCTCTCCCCAATATATTATATATATACTAGATGACCCAGCAAGCGTTGTTCTGCCATATAAATAATTTCTATGTGTGGATGAAAGTTCGATGAGGCAGACGTAGCGCCATCTGTCATTCAACAACATAAATAATTTCGTTCTGTTTGAAATATGAACGACAATTAAATTTGTTCATACAAAAATACTAAAATCGCGATTAAAAATTGGAAAGTTAGGGAAGGAGGGTGAAAATTTGTAGTTACAGATATTTTTAGATTAAAAAAAAAAATTATCAAAAAATAGAAAAAAAATCTGGATAGGGTCACCCTAATCACCTAGCGGTACGAAATGTACTTTACGACCTATTCCCATACCCATCAAAAATACATAAAAATTTCATAAAAAACGTTCAAGCCGTTTCGGAGGAGTGCCACCACAAACACCGTGACACGAGATTTTTTTTTATATATATAGACATATATATATATATATATATACTGAAGATTAAAAACTATTATAGTCTGAAGATGGCTTTAATAGGCTGAAACCAGTTACTGTAAAATATAAATTAAGTGGAAATAAGTTTGATGTGTGTTTTATTATATATTATTATCATAATTATTTTTTTATACATTATATTTTTTAAAAGAAAGACAAACATTCCCGGGCTACGAATAACCTGACAATATTTGAAAATCTCCTACTGCCATCACAGAAAACCGAAAATGTTGCTTGTGCCGTGATGGAGGACATCGAATACGGGACGCCTGGCTGGGACCCAAACGCGATACCACCGACCAGTCTTGTTTGAAAAATTACAAATCTACATGATATCCTGTATTTAAGATAATCAGAGATATTCCTACTTTTACAATTGAATGCAATCATCTAGCAATAGACCTTTAAAGAAATTTAAAACGGTAAGCAGTCTTGTGGATTTTTTTTCATGTTTTCGTGACCTTAATAGCCATAATTTATAGACAGCAAATGACCTGCCAATTGAAGTCAGCTTTTATTATAGGTATTTGTTCTCCTTTGTCTGGCACTGAAAGGACGGAGCAGACATTAACACCTGTCCTCCTATACAAAGTGGCAGGTTAATGTGTTCAAGGATCAGGAGGCTAATAAATCTAGGAAAGGGACGTAATCGCCGCGTGACACGTTATCGTGATCCTCTCTGGAGGTGGGAGAAGCAAGACGGTGGGAGGACAAATTAGAAGAGGAAACAGGACACGTGATCTTATAGATTCAGTATTCTAGATACTTCGATGAAAATAAATTATAATATGATATGTTATAGGATAATACCTACGAACCTATTAACCTTGTCCGATGCTTCTTCCATAGGTAGGACTTTTGGTCTTCTACTATTTTTTATCAAGCTCTTCGATTATTTTTTTCAAAATGCTGAAGGAAAAGCAACCGTTGACTATACAGGGTGTCCGAGGGTAAAGTGTATTAACTTCGGGAGGTGATTCTACATGATAGTGCAAGTAAAAAAGATAAATAACCTTTTTTCGAAATTCCAACTTTTTGGGGTAGTTTTGAAGTAAAAACATAAAATTAGTCCGGCGTGTACGGCCAGATTTATTATTTTCCGCTGTTACGATACGGGCCAATTACAATCGAGTCGGGCGCCCGGTAGGGTCTCAGCAAGTAAGATCGTACCTCACACTAAGGATTTTTAGTAGGTACGTCTTTTTGTATGGGAAAAAAACGTTGAAATTTCGGAAAAAGTTGTTAATCTTTTTTACTCCTACCATCATGTAGAATCACCTCCCGAAGTTAATGCACTTTACCCCCGGAAACCCTGTATAAAAGATGTTAAAAACATTCGGAAGCGCTGTACTTAACCCGTCAGGTCTATTTGTTCGATTTAGAAACAAATCATATAAATCGTTGTGTCTCCGTTACTATCATGTTAAGAAATACAATCGGTATTAGAAAGAGAAAACAACAGGCTTCATATTGAAATCTAAAAGTAAACCGCAAAATAATTCAAATTTACACAATCATGAATACATAGTTTTCGACCCTAATTTGAAAAAAAAAAATGAACTTTGAGAATTTTTTAATAATAATTTTTACATGAAACGACATAAAATGTGAGTTCACAATAACGTTTATAATACATATTCTCAATGAATAATGTATTTGTTTTTATTTTTTTTCGTTATGTAATTTTAGTTAGAAAAATCGCAATGTGGGGCATTTTCAAAACTTTTTTTACATTTGCATTCAAAATTTTTATATTTAAAAAATTATATGGTTATTTCTTATAATTAAATTAGAAACCGTTTTTTCAAACAATTTTTAGTTTTTGGATATATTAAAAAATAATCCATTTATTTAGATTTTATTGCAAAACGGAAATATTTTGACCCTCTGACAAAATACTACTAACCGTTACATCCATGTTATATTGTTTATACCAATATACCATGCAACAGAGATACATATGAAAATATTTAAGTGAATCATTAAATTTGCTACCAAATTCTGGCAAAGGTATAAAAAGCGGTTCCGCTACTTTTCAACCCGCGACAAAATATCCCGACAAAATATTATACAAACAAAATATCCCCAATAAAATATCTACTAAAAACCAACCTAACCTAACCTAACAAAAAATGGGACAAAAATAATACAGACACCCCACAAAGACAATAAATTATTGTTCAAAAATAGTAAAATGAGACAAAAATAAAACAGACATCCTGTAAACAATAAATTATTATTCAAAGATAGTTAGGTTAGGTTAGGTTTAAGTAGATATTTAGTTGGAGGATGTTTTGTGCGTAGGATATTTTGTCGGGGATATTTTGTCGCGGGATGAATACGCGCAGTACCATAAATAGGGAGTGGAATTTATTAAAAATGTTATAAAATTATCTCCCATGTAAAAACGTACTTAATAAACGATTCCAAATTCATACATTATCGATTACTCAATTCGTGACTAATTAAATTCATTAGAAATACTTTGTAAATACTTGGAATTTTCAATAAAATATCTACTGACGCGAAGAGAGTAGACCTACACAGAGAAGCTTCAATAAAATTAATATAAAAATTAATTGAAAATGCTTCAAAGCCCTTTCTGTCGGCATGCGATTTATTAAATTCTTCGATGATGAAAATGATTTACCTAATATAACAAGTTTCAAGAAGAGATGGGAGGATGGTTGTGATATCAGCTTTTTCATTACATTATTACCGAGCTGAGTTGTTGATAATGATAGACACAATTATTAATAGACTGGCAATTAGCTGAGTTCTGAACCTTTTCCAGACCCTGTAGTTACTCTGTCGGGAGTTCAAGCTTGATTTTAAAAATAATTTTTAGTCTTCTCGTGGAAAAACATGGATATATTAAAATATACAGCTACCACTCGTGGGTGTTATTCTGTGCCAAAAATAATAACGACATATTTTAATCTGTTGGTAGCGTACCTACATTAAAATGACTAACACAATAAACGGTCGAGAAAACGATTTTTGTTCTTTGAGAAAACTTTTTACTTAGATATTTCCATCATATTTAACTTCAAACATTTCTCTTCTCTTCTCCTACTCCTTCTGCTTTCCCATTCCACCAACGCTAATCCGATAACAACTTATGGAAATCCCAAAATTATGGAATATACCTACATAGACCTTTTGGATTCAGGCAATAAAGACTTGTTCAACAAAGGTTGTTCGTTGATTACCAAAATAGAAATAAATATGTGTGTATGAACGAAATGACCGATGGAGCCCAACGGCGTTTTCTTATTTAAAAGTTGCATCGAATACTACATTTTATACCACGGGTGTGAAGAAGGCAAGATATGCTTACTCGCTTACAATAAGACGAATACGGAATATTGTACGAGACGATCTACTTCTAGTAGGTTTTCTTATACGTATGTGTTACTTCGTTCGCTATCTGACTTTGTCAACGGGGCTGAAAATCTTCGGGAAATAATCGAATTAATTGTATGTTTTAATAATAATAAATAATTTGCGTGTATTCACGAATGAAATGTAATTCCTTGGCGTATTCTGGTGTTTGTCGAACACTTATCACACGAGGGCATTTTGTCACTTTTTATGCAATTTACTTAGAGACAGCACACGATCATACTAAAAGGCTACGAAATCGAAAGCACGACAATTAGTGTTTCTTTTGCTTGCCCCTTTGAGAACTCAGTCTTGCTACAAACTTCTTGGATTCATCATCAGGACTTGTAAGCAGTTTGATAACCAAGAAGCTGTGCTAGCGTTATTCGATAGCATACTGAGAAGCAAGCTGGAGTACGCGAGCGATGTTTGGGCACCGTACCACCAGAAGTACATTGATATGTTAGAGCAAATCCAGAAGAAATTCTTCAGATATGTTTATATGCGGAAGCATGGAACCTATCCAAGGTTCATGCACCATATTGACTTACTTGAGGAAACTGATTCTGTGAGTCTAGAAACTCGACGGAAAGCAAGTCTTGCTATTCTGTCTTTCAAAATTTCATCGATAGCACATTTCTCTTGGGATGCTATGATTTATATGTACCAGACCACTACAGCGAAGTCGACATCATGACTTATTTAAAGAACCGAACGGCAGAACAGACGTCTTGGCAAAGCATAGCATGACGAGGGGAGTGGTGATGTTAAATTAAATTGCAAACCATTTGGATGTAAGTGACTGTTCTTTATATGCCTTAAAAATATTATTGATGAGTCACTTGCCTAAATGCTGATAGGGTAACTAAATTGTACTGTAATTGGAATTATTCTGTTGTACAATAATAATAAAAAATAAAAATAAAATAAACTCTACAGCGCGTCTATATGTATTGTAACGACGCGTCGTTGGTGTAAACCATCCAATTTTATATTCATTGAAAAGAACATAGAAAAGATGCCTAAAAATTGTTTGTTTATTTTTTGTCAATATGTTTACTATAGAAAATATCTGCTGGCGGATGTCAATTAATAATAAAAATGAAAAATCACACCCGTGAATAAAAGTGGATAATTTGATTCCGGATACCATTTCAGTTTTCAGTTTAACTAGGTTGAACTTTTTGCTGACGGACAATACGATGGATGTCAATGGCGGAAAAATTAATTGAAAAATGTTGTTGATAATTTTCAAGAATTGTGAGACTAATAGTAATGTCAGCAAGGAAGTGGTTGTCAGTAGCACAACTGTAGCACAATGCAAGTTTCTGGATATCCGGATGGAAGCAGGTTCCGAGTTCAAGTCGGTCGGTTGCAACCTAATATTTTTCCCATTTGTGTCTTTTCATTCACATCTGAATATAATTGACATTTTATTGATAAACTAGCGAGTTCCCGGCATGAGTTGCAATGCCACTAATAAATAAATTGTTTTTCCCTGCGTGTCTTTTCCCATTCGTCCCATTCCCCTTCAGCCTCCCCTTCCCCTCCCGCATCCACCCACCACCTTTCCCGCCTTCCCTCTCCTCTCTCCCGGGAACCCCCATCCTGCGCTCCTCTCCTCTTTTTCGCGTTCAATTTATTCAGTCCCGGTACATTCAGATTTTCAAACACCTCGCGTGCCACCTATTGCAATTTTTTTCACCAATTTCCATTTTTCATATATTACAAACATTCATTTTTGTATATTATAAGAACAAGCAATCAAATTTGGTACCCAACATAAGTACGAGTACTTTACCTATAAAATGTATTTTTGATTAGATTCAAAAGTATTCGATTTTGGTTATTACCATTTTGGGAGGCGGAATAGGGTTTTTATTTGCAATTTGGGAGGCGGGAATGGGTACCGCCGCCCCGGGAACCTTTATTGGATAACCAACACCTCTGCCATAGGTCACCCCAAGTGGTTCTCTACGTTTGGTGATTTAGCAGGAGTGTCCGGGTTCATGGGGTGAGGTTTGTCTAGGTCTTGGAGGCGGATGACCAGGACATACTGAACCCCAGATTCCTACCCACCCCTTAAACCCTTTTCCTTCCCAGAACTCTCCTCTCCTTCCTTTCCTTAAAAAAAACCCTCCACACAGCATCCCCAAAGATGACATAGGCCCTGAGGGAAATTATTTTCCTCAGGGTCTCCTGTGTGGAGCTCATGTAAAAAAAAAAATCCATAGGTGAGTACTTCGATTAAATTTGTTAATTTAAAGAGTTTATTCGACAACTGAATTTTGATTTAACAATCCACAATTTGCAACATGTCATTCTCAAATTGTTACATTTTTTACAGTTTCGTAAGAGTTCTTTCTTTCTTTCTTTGCACTCAATACGCGAGGTATTAACTAAACCAATCTGGCCACACTACTTGAAATGATTAACAAGGTGCATCGACACGAATGCATGTAAGGAGTAGTAACTGATAGGTCCCGTAATATTATAATATGTGGCTTCAAACAAGTTCATGCATAATTGTTGTTTGCAACTTAGACGGTACAGGATAAATGAACAAAATACAATTTAATGCGACTGCAGTAAGCCAAGTCAAAACAACATTCAGACACTGCAAGTAAAAAGAGTATTACGTTTGTATACCTCACACGACAGTTTAATAAATCACTGCTGAGGATTCAATAAAATCCTTTTTTCAAGTTTTCTTTAATTATTTTTTTTTAGAATAGCTATTTTAAGCCAACGTTGGCTAAAGAAGGAGGTAGCGCAACACGGCGTGACAGCCCAAAAACAAATAACGAAAATACTTTTGGCCGTGAAAATCTTAAAAATTATTTTAAAGTTTATAAAACTAACCCGTGAAAAATCACGGGATATTATAATTCAATTTTTGATAAATACCAAAAAAAATTTTTTTTGTTAAAATATCATTTTTTAGCTAGATACCTGTACCTATCTACTTTATCGCTTGTCTGAATTATGATTCACCCAAACAGTTTCAAATTTGAAAATGTCACCATTATTCAAAGCAAGTTTGAGTTAATTAAACGTAAATAATTTAACGCGTATCACAGCGCTCTTGAGGCGATTTTTCGCAAAACAGCGCTATATAAGTTGTCCAAATTTATTATTAGTATAGTCGAAATTATTATGTTTAATTAAATAGGCACCATTAAAAGACGTAAATACGCCGTATTTCGAAATTATTATGTTTAATTAAATAGGCATCATTAAAATATGTAAATACGTCGTACTTCGAAATTAAATAGGCACCATTAAAAGACGTAAATACGCCGTACTTCGAAATTATTATGTTTAATTAAATAGGCACCATTAAAAGACGTAAATACGCCGTATATCGAAATTATAATGTTTAATTAAATAGGCACCATTAAAAGACGTAACTACGCCGTATTTCGAAATTATTATGTTTAATTAAATAGGCACCATTAAAATATGTAAATACGTCGTACTTCGAAATTAAATAGGCACTAAAAGACGTAAATACGCCGTACTTCGAAATTATTATGTTTAATTAAATGGGCACCATTAAAAGACGTAAATATGCCGTACTTCGAAATTATTGTGTTTAATTAAATAGGCACCATTAAAAGACGTAAATACGCCGTACTTCGAAATTATTGTGTTTAATTAAATAGGCACCATTAAAAGATGAAAATACGTAGTACTTCGAAATTAAATAGGCATTATTAAAAGACGTAAATACGCCGTACTTCCAAATTATTATGTTTAATTAAATAGGCACCATTAAAAGACGTAAATACGCCGTACTTCGAAATTATTGTGTTTAATTAAATAGGCACCATTAAAAGACGTAAATACGCCGTACTTCGAAATTATTATGTTTAATTAAATACGCACTATAAAAAGACGTAAATACACCGTACTATCACGAGTATGTGATGTTAGTTTTACCTACTTTTAAAACACTGTTTACGTTATTAATTTGACGTGACAGCATGGAGATTTGTATAAATCGTCGAGTTTGTAAATAGTTTAACTGGATTCAAAGAATTTAATTTTAAATCACCAATTTGAAATTAATAATAGAAATTTCGTTAAATGTAAACATTTGATATTCACCTATTATTAAATTTGTAAATATTCTACATGAGGAATACTCGTATGATGAAATTGAACAAACTTTAAACATTTCCTCTTTAGAAAAACGTAGAAAGGACTCTGATCTAATATGCATTTTCAAAATTATCAACAGTATTACTGACACACCTGCTTTGTTACAACTCATCCAGTTCAACTTTCCTTCCCGTAGACTCCGAAATAATGAATTGCTGTTCCTCAATCAACATTCTACTAATTATGGATATCATTCTCCTTTATCCAAAATGTCGAGACTTGTCAACGCAAATCAAAGCATTGAATTTTTTGGTGTAAGCCTAAATGACTTTCGGCAGTCGTTACGCAATGTGGTTTTTTAAAGTCTTTTTAAATCCATCTTCAAGCTACTTATAGTTATCTTCTCTACGTACTTTTTATTATATGTATTTTGTCAATGCTCTTCATCTATATGTAATCTCCTTTCATTGTGATCTCTCTTTTTTTTCTATTCGTGTTATTGTTATATTGTTAATTGGACTATTTGTCCGTAAATAAATAAATAAATAAATGACAGCCTCTGAATTCTTTTTGGTGATGCTTGTATATTCAAATAGTGATTGTATGATTACTGCCCTCTATCTTACCGACAGGCTTATATGTCGGTAATGCAGGGTACTGTTGGTACGCTTCTTGTAAAATACATTTATTTTCAAAATGTGTTTGTGCGTCTGTTGTTTAATAAGGCCGGTTCCTGTAAATTCATCCTCTTTTTCGTGTAAATAATCGAATAACAAACATGATTTATTTTGCCTTTAGTTCCATTGAACGGGAACCGGGCTGTAAAGACTAATTGTCACATTTTAAAGTGTCCAGTCATGTTAAACTGAAAGGTTTAAATAAAAAAAAACTCATCAATTTCAAAACGCAAAGTGGTCTACAACAAATTTATGTGTTTTTTTTAATGAAATTATAACAAGCCACAAAGTTAATGCTTTTTACAAATATGAAAAAAAAACTCAGTTCAAATCTCGTGCAGCGTTTATTATTTGAAGTAAGAACCTTAAAAATTATAATAGTGCTTGCTGTGCCAAAGAAAAATAATAATTTAGGAAATTTATGTTATATTTTTTAGTGCTGATACTGAGCACGTAACTTTCCAACTAAATAAAACTGAGATTACTGCCCCGTTAAGACCAAGTAGAGCACTTTACTCCACCTGATAGACTGATAGACCAATGAGTTAAGTACAACAGTAAGTACACGAGAAATGTCGACTTTTTACGTAAAGTCTACTTTAATTCCTATCCCCAGTGTGCATGCATCGCCTCGCTCTCCTCCAGCTCCAGGGCGGTGTTAAATCGCTCCAATTAGAGGCGGGTATTTATTCAGAACTAGCACAATGTAAATTGCATGCAAATGGTCCCGGGCGGCTTCTTTGAGGGCTACTCTCTCCTAGCATACGTACTACTCTGGTACTAGACCCTTTATGGGGTAGGTAGGGGCTGATTGCAACGCTTACAAAAACATTAAAACAACATTTTTTTTATATATTAAAATGTTCCTATTTAATGAACATTTTCAAGTCAACGATAAGGTCTTAACTAACACACGGACACATGCCACAAAAAAAACGATTTTATCAATATGTTTTGTATACCGCACAAGAGTCCCAACTTTGATCTCCTCGGCACCGGTGCATAGCCGGGAAATACGCAAAACACGCCCCCAAAATATGTACACGGTTGACATTCTCAGTTGACACGGTTTCTACGACTCGTTCTTGAGTTCAAGAGTTCGGCTGTGGAACGATTTGCCGGTCTTTGTATTTTCTTCTTCCTACGACATGAGTCTCTTCAAGACCCATGTTCACTCCTTCCTCTTCTCAAAAAAACCCTCCACACAGCATCTTCAAAGATATCATAGGCCCTGAGGGAATTTTTTTTCCTCAAGTGTGCAGTTAACGAAAAAAAAACTGCTCCCAACCGTCTGGAGCCAGTGAAGCTATGATTGTGGTATAATATATGTAATATATATTGCTGTACATCCATAATTGTGGTATTGCAATTGTGAGAGGAAAAATATGAAAAATATATACATAATATATGAAAAATAAATATAGAAAGGGGAAGATAAGAAAGTATCTGGCTGTTCAGATCTGGACACCAAACATGACTAAAGTCATTTCAAGCAAAGTTTCGATTCTGAATGTTGAAAATATCTACCACTCTGGAATGTCCCGCAAATTACATTAATTACATGAGCAGTTTTTATTTCAATCTAGACCCCCCCTTGGTGAGATAAATTTGGGCCACTTCGTATATTCTTTTCAAAAAACGTGAGATTTTGCTGCCCCCCACTTTTGAGCTCACGTAATTAATGTATGCCCCCTAACAACTCAGCTACAACTACATTGATTTTCTCTCTTACAAATATGTACATAGAATAAGATTTAAAATAATAACAGAAATTCACAGAATCAGGAAAATAAATAGCCTCGACCAGAAAGACGAATGTGTTCAAACTAAATGCCAAGACCGATGCAAATCCTCACAAAGGATCGGCCTCTCACATACATAGTCGCAGCTACTCCGGAAGATTCGTATTTTTAGAACCTTTATGTAAAACAATAATTGTTATTCGCAAGTTTTGAAGAGCGGAGGAATTTATTTTCAAAACCTACAACCTCAGAACCCTTCAGTGAGGTGGCGACCAAGCAAAGAATATTGCTTCTATTACTATAGGTACCATTTTTAGTCAATATTTTATTGTTACTGTTAAACGTGTATAAAGCAATAAAAAAAATCACTGTAATATTTTGCTATTAGTGCAAACTTGACTTGATGATACTTGATAAACGATAGGGGAATTTCGCCTTATTTCGCTTTTCTTTCTACCTCTTGGTAGGAATATATTTAAAATGTATTTTTTTACATTATCTCTACAGTCCATACAGAAGGTCCCGAGGAAAACAATTTCACTCAGTGCCATGTCATCTTTGGGGATGATGTGTGGAGGGACTTTTTAAGAAAATAAAGGGGGGAAGTTCTGGGAAGGAATCAAGGGTCAGTGTGTCCAGGAGTTACGAATAATATATATACATACAGCTGGAGAGGTCAAACCGAGCACCCCTGCTAAGTCAACAAACGTAGTGAACCGCCAATTTGATTGTAGATATCATTTTTAATTAACATGTTTTATTGTATCTGTAAAAGTATCATTATTGTACATTAAAAAAATCACTATAATATTTTGCTATGACTGCGAACTTGACTTGATTATACCTGATCATTTGCGCTTTTCCGGTACTTCGATGTTTTATGCAAGCGTGATACTTTACATGTTTCATAGAAACTCCACAACAAAGTAGTACCTCTACGATCTACATAATTATTTAGATTCAAAAAGCGGTGTGGTCACTTGGTTTTGGCCTGCGGTCCGCCCTGCTCCCCTTGCATGTGAGGCCGGTCCGGGACTAAACGCTCGGCTCAAAGGGGAGAGTGTAATTGAGTGAGACCCTTTAGTGATGCGCGTTTTAACATGATACGCCGTACCAACCCAGTATATGTCCTATAACCGCCTTCCTTGGGCGGTATGTGAATTGTAATCATTGAACAAGGTAAGGATAACCATTTATCAAGGTCATCGGATTAAACTTTGTGTCATAATTATGTCAATTTAAAACAAAGCCTATCTTTAATTTAAAACAATGCCATTGTGGCTGTATGTATCGTGGACTGTCGACTCGATATTTTATAGTCTATGGATAATTAAAAATATAGTAAAAATAATCTATGAGCTATGATAAAGCAAATTGATAGGATAATTTCAATAATTAAAAGTAAATCGTGATTGTGAACCGACATTACAATTAATAACATTAAATTTTGTTTCTTTCCTTACAGGTAATGTTTTGTTATTAGATACTTTTTTTTATGTAAATCTTGTGAGATAAATCTCCTCTTTCCTTACAGAGAAACTCAATTGTGTTTTAATTGATTGTATCGTCCAAATCACAAGGAAAATATTATTATAATATATATATAAAAAACCAAAATTTCGAAACGGTACCAAGATTCACATACCTAGGCTCCCTGATAACAAACGACAATAATACCACAGAGGAGATCCAGAAGCGCATAGTGAACGCAAATCGCTGTTATTTCCGCTTACAAAACCTATTAAAGTCCAGACTGCTGTCCAGAAACACGAAGATATTAGTGTACAAAACACTTATCAGACCAGTACTTACGTACGCAGCTGAGACTTGGGTACTAACTAAGAGGAATGAGCGAGCACTGGACGTTTTTGAAAGAAAAATTTTGAGGCGCATCTTCGGACCGGTTCTAGAAAATGGATTTTGGCGCAGACGTTATAATAATGAGCTTTATACTTTGTTTAAGGAGCTAAACGTTGCAAAATTTATAAAATTGGGAAGACTTCGGTGGCTGGGTCATGTGGAGAGAATGACCGAGCATCAAGCACCAAAGTCCCTGCTGAACTCAAGACCAATAGGGCGAAGGAGCCTGGGAAGACCAAGACTAAGATGGAGCGACAACGTCCTCAAAGACATATCTATCTTGGAGCTTCAAAACTGGAGAGAGCTGGCTCTAAACCGAGATGAGTGGAGGAAGACTCTTGAGGAGGCCAAGACCCACCAGGGGTTGTAGAGCCAATAGTGATGATGATGATATATAAAAGAACTCAAATTCATTTCTACTCCCATCCCTGATTGTGTAATTTTAGTCCCTTGACAGTAAAAAGCTCGGCAATTTCCATGTAATAATACATAACAGAGTTCTCCTAGGATCTAGCTAAACAGACGCAGATGATACGAAGGCGAAGCTCTCGATTGCAGGCGAATTAACACTAAATACGTTTCTCAAGTTAAATTCTTAGCAGACACGCGAACACTTTGTATAATTTCTCGTAAATATCAATTTGAACTGACAATAAATGAACACACCTGTTTTTCACTTAAATACAGAGAAAACCGTTGGATTTTATGGTGATAAACTTTTAAAAGAGTAAAAAAGTTAAATTTATAGTACCTATGTTGCTCCAGATACTAATATCTAATATTGATACTAATATTGACCCCAGATACTAATATCTACAGCCTGTATGTCGGACGAATATCTACAGCTCATGTGTTGGACTAATATCTACGAACTTCAGAGTGTTGACTAAAATCTACACAGCTAAGGTCGGACGATTATCTATGACGGTCCCAGTGTTGACTAATATCTACAGAGCGTAGGTTGAACTAATATCTACAGAGCGTAGGTTGGACTAATATCTACAGAGGGCAGCTGAGCAAGAGATTGTACGGAAAAGCATACATTACTTCAATTATGTAATTACTAATTATGTAAAGTCTTAAACGTTTAAAGTACGTACATGAAGTTTTTGCATAATATTACTTATTTTGCTGTTTACGAGGACAATAATTTATTGAACAAACATGGAGGTCATAATACAAAGATATTTATTTATTTCGAAATACACGGCACCACAACCTAACCTAACTTACATAGAAATGGTCATGGTAATAGACTAAATAATTTAGAAGCACTCGAAATAAAGAAAGCTGTTAAAACCAAAACCCAAATCCTTAATATTCAGCTAAATGTGTCCAATAGTCCGATATTAGGGATTTTTATATACATACATACATAAATTAAGTTTTTTAAACTGCATACGCAATATTGCGTTATTCCAATATGCTATACATAATTGCAAATCCAACCTCTGCCAGTGCTGTAGATATTCGTCAACACTTTGGTTCTCACTTGTAGATATTAGTCAGCAGTTTGAGCTATAGATATTCATACGCACTTTGTTTCTCATAGATATTAGTCCGATTTTTTTCAGTTTTTGGAATTCCTGCATATATTAGTAGACGCCTCCTGTTGTAGTATTACCAAAGCATCAAGGGATAAAATTAATAAAAAATTAAATTAGTTACGGTGAAATATTCATCCGTATTGGGTAACCCTATTCCAGATCAATGAAATTTAAATTTTTCAAAATAATTGGATATGATTTTATACTTTAATGGTATGTCTAGTTTGTAGTTAGAAGTAAGATTGTAGGAATATACAAGTATTATAAGTTTGTGCAGCGCCCTCGAGGCGATTTTTCACAAAATCGGCGCTATATTTTATTTAGGAGGCGGGAATGGGTACCGCCGCCCCGGGCACCTTATTGGATAACCGACACCTCTGCCATAGGTCTGGGGTGACCTATGGCAAAGGTTCGCTAAGTTTCGTGATTCAGCAGGGGTGCCCGTGTTCATGGGATGAGGTTTGTCTAGGTCTTGGAGGTGGATGACCAGGACACACCGAACCCCAGATTCCTACCCACCCCTTAAACCCTTTTCCTTCCCAGAACTCTCCTCTCCTTCCTTTCCTTAAAAAAAACCCTCCACACAGCATTCCCAAGGTGACATAGGCCCTGTGGGAAATTATTTTCCTCAGGGGCTCCTGTGTGGAGTTCATGTAAAAACAATACAAATTAACAAAATATTATTATTACTACTTATCCTGTCAGGCAAGAGATAATGTAAATATCAAAATAATTTTATTATGATAAATGACCCCTTTTATTTGAAAAATATGTTAGTTTTGTTAAAATATTGTACATTTATGTACGCATTTTTTATTTATTTACAAAAATATACATAAATTATAATATATTTGTTAAAATAATTAATTACATAATACATGTATTTGATGTACCCCCATAAATAAGCAGGGCTTGTGTGTACGGGGGGTGATTTTTAATGTCATTTTCAATAAAAATTTTAAGTTCACTAACATTCGAAAGATAATTTTTTTCTTTTGAGAGGTGATAATCCTAAGGTAAATGTTATTTTAATAAATAATTTTAGCTTCATATAACCCATAAAAAAAAAACATCTGATGATTTTACAAGAGTCTGCGCTAGTAGGAAATAAAGCCAACGGGAGAGCCAAAGCTCTGCCTAGTACGTAATACACGTATGAAAGGAGCGAAGTATTTTATACGCGAGTATGATTTTTTCATACATTTACGATGTTCGCGGTGACGGCGAGTGTCACTGTGCCCGAGTTAAAAGGTTTTCTTAATTAAAGTTCTGATTTTCACGAGTCGTGTCAAATTTCAGGAGAGTTTTAGCATTGCCTTATACTCGTACGATATTTTGAGAAATAAATTAGAGGTGGAATAATGATGACTTGGTTGGGACAGAAAAAATCTGAATTATTGAAAGTTTTATCTTGATTGAAGTGATTTTAAAGAACCTTTAACACACATGAAAATTGTTTTAAATATCTTTATTCCCAAAAAAATAAATTATGACGTTTGGACAGAGAAAATAGGTACGGAGCATAGACATATGAATATTAATAGACCTGCCCTAAGTGATAAAAGCGTATTATTTCCCCCTCCCCATACCGGCTGGGATTAAGTATGGCATCGCGTGAATCTAAAAAATGTGACGTCATCATTCTTTTGCGAGCCAGCATCGAGCGCTCATCGGTGCATTTTACGAAATAACACTGCAAAAAACATGGTTTGTGTTTTGAAAACGTTTAAATATATACTATCACTCGAGAAACATGGCGTGTGCTCGTCGATGTTTACCGGGGTAAGTAAATTATGAAACATTTGTAAAAGTATTCTAACTAAATACGGCAACAAAATTTTGGAGTCTGAAAATAAGCTTGCCGTATTTAGACTTCGCAAATTTATTCATTACGGGGCGAGTAATTCGCGCTCCCATGTATTCATTCAAAAGAAGAGTTTACTTTTAAGAACTAAATGGTGATATTATAATGCGAGATGCCTATATACTGTCATATTGAGTTATTGACGAATCACATATCTCCAAAGTCATCTTTCCGTTCTGCGCCCCGCTGGCTGTTACCCCTCACCTTTATGTTCTGGTGTAGTAATATGCATATGTATATGGTACGGAGAAAAAATCATTCTAGAAGCATGTAGATCATTTATTTTTCCAGTAATATAAAAGGTCGGCAAAAATGCGACGCATTTTTTTTTTAATTTCCGAGAAGAGTGGAAAAGATTTACAACACAAGTAACAATGGGCTAAAGCGAAAGTTTCCAATAAACGTTTCCACGACCTGCTAAACTTTTAAAATAATGATGAATTTGGGATGGACAGAAGTAAATTAATGTGACCGACAGATTATTTGCTGACAAATAGCAAATACATAGGATTCAAATAAATCCTTAAACCTACCCTTCCTAGAATATACGCCTTTCGCAAAGTAATACACTGAATTTTAGGTTTCCTTGTTTTATTTCTATTAAATAGCATGTTTATTCAGTAAAGGATTACTGTACATTGTATAATATAGTCGCAAGAATACAATAATGCTGTAACAGTCGAACAATTGCCTTTACACATTGCCTACAGCCAACTGAGGCTTTACTGCGACGATATTGTATTCCAATGTTTATCGATTGTTGAACGTTCTCGCGCAATCATACAACATACATGAAAGAGATTACTGTCAGAGAATTTATGTAATCCTTATGACAAATGCATTCGTTCGATTGGTAATAAATGAACATGTCATCTTTCAATAAGAAAATCAAATAAAAATTATGTATATATCTCTAGATTTGACGATACAAAGAAAGAAACTTATTATAATAATGAATTTTAGAGTTTTAATGTGTGTGATAATTTGATAATTATGTATTACGCCCTATATATTTCTTTGTTTCCCAAATTTTTTTTTCTTTTACTGTTTTTTCTTCTATACTTACTGCGAATACACTGTTTCTTACATATTCGATAATAAATTGATTCTAAAACCTAGTCTACTACTACTATCCTACTGTATCGTATAGTATAATTATGTGAATGGAATCTGTGAATGTTAACTGTACTTAATAACTACATATATGTCCTAGTTGGACAGTCAAAGCTTCTTTATACTGTTAATGTATTCTTTATAACAAAATAAATAAATATTTAAATAAATAATCAAAATAAATAAATAATTAAATATATTATGATTTGCTGTCAACTTTATCTAAAATAAATAAAATAAAATAAAAATATATTAGCAGTAGATCGTTTAGAAGACCTTCCACAAACGGAGTGTTTTTTGGAGCAACGCAATTCTTTCCTAGTACGGATTTTGAGCAGTGTGCGCACACAAGTCGTTGCCTAGATAATTTGTAAAGCAGTTTTTGACAATCAAAATCGTTTTTTAACATTATTTCCCTTCTTGGGGGAATACGTCACCAGCCATTGCCGTAATTTGCTAGTTCCAGTGATTAATTATGTTTTCATATCAAATGACACGGAGAAAACCGAGAATCTATAAGATATAACAGTATCGTAAAGATAACGGGATTACAGAGGCAATCACATCTTCTTGACACACCGAACGCAGAGGCTTCGAAGGTAATCGTAAGCTGCTGTCTGATTGAGAAGACACCTCGCTCCTCGCTCCCGAGCGTCACTTGAGCTTTATCTCTTCCACGTCTTTAAAAGCTCTAATACACGGTAACCAACCCATAGTCAAGGCGCAACTAAGTTAGGCAAGTACTTAATACGAATATTTTAAAATGTATTAGAATATTATTCTTGATCTTGAAATTGGGTTGGTTACGTACCCTCCAAATTTGCTTGTGATCAGTTTATTTTTTCGTGATCTTAGGGAATGTACCCGACCACGTGTATATTCCAAGACCCCCCCCTCCCCCTACAGTTTTCATGTAGTAAATCATAAATATGGTTTTGATACTGCTAAGTACACCTACCTGAGGTGCCTACCTTCTGCCGACAGACTAGCTCAGGATGGTCAGCATAGCGGGGGAGACTATCATCAGGGTGGTAGGATCTCTGAGGCGTTTGTGTGGCATCCCTGAAATAAGCTCAAATCCTACGGGCTGGGGAGACAGTGAAACAAGTGGCTACGGTAAATAACAGTTGTATTGGGTAGAATTCTTTCGTAAACATAATGATACAATAATGCAAGCAGAGTAGTACAGGGTAGCAACAGTAATTCTATCTAAATCGGGTGAATTTGGCCCTAAAATCTCTCTGGGGGCGGTCATTTATCTTCGCGTTGAATTTACAAGGAACACACGCAATAAAGAGGGGTTAAATAGCTCATGGTACTCACAGCAGCAGGCTGGTCTCTTGGAGATTCGGTTATGTGGAGGGCAATTTAGCCGTTCTTGACATTCCCGCCAGTCACTAGGTAAAATAACAACCGCCATAGCGGCGTTGTGGAATGTTCCGGAACAGTGCAGCGTGGTTCACGATACACGTGCGCCCAGAGCGGGCTCGGGAGGAGAATGGCGGGCTCGCTAGTCGGCCGACCGAGGCTGGCGTTCCGCCGCCGTCAGCGCGCGGCGCACTTGCGGCGAGGGAGCGAAACTGTTTGTCTATACAGTGGCGTGCGCTCCAATTTGAGAGGAGGCGTTTCGTATATCGTAACAATACATTTCTTGCTAACAAAAAGTTTTTAAAAAATTGATTGGCTTATATTTGTATTTATTAATACGGCGCTTGCTGCATGGCGGCAAGAGCGCATGCATACCTATAATTACAAGTGGAAAAAATATTAAAAAGTTAATGGAAAAAATATAAAAAGATTTCTAGATTGACTACGTGATAAAAACCTAACCCCCCCCCCCCCCCCCCATTGTGACCAAGCGTGGTATTTTGAAGATCCCCCCCCCCCTAAACAGGTCACGTCGTATGGGTACGTTCCCTTAGCTCTATTCCTTGGGATTCAATTTCTTTGAGGCAGAGTCTAGGGCTGACGAGTTTGTTAAGTATAGTTATATGACCGATGTCAGGAAA
The DNA here is from genome assembly GCA_917880885.1 of Limnephilus marmoratus. NCBI lineage: Eukaryota > Metazoa > Arthropoda > Insecta > Trichoptera > Limnephilidae > Limnephilus > Limnephilus marmoratus. The sequence continues at coordinate 48,477,367 of OU862924.1, read as the reverse complement.
TTACTGAAGTCAGGAACATTTCATACCTGGGCCACATACATCGAGGGAACAAATATCACTTTCTCCAATTAAAATTAAAAGTCAAGAGGTCACTGTGGGCCTGGTAGGAAACAAATTTCTTGGCTGCGAAATGTACGAGAGTGGACCGGTATTAGAAATGTGGAAGAGCTACATTTTCCGGAGTGATCGGCAACGTCGGCGTCGGGGGGACCTGATAGGGCACACGAAGTAGAAGATATGACCGTTGGATGCCCAGATGACCTCCTAAGATATATTTTCTTAAAAATGAGTGTTTCCAATAATCATGATCGTATGATCTGTATAAAAATAATCCAAATTTCTGAACTGCCACTATTAAATCAAGTAAAGGTTAAAACTTCCTAAATAATATTTTTTCCACACAGGAGGCTCTAAGAAAAGTTATCTCCCTCAGGGCCTATGACATCTTTGGAAATGCTGTGTGGAGAGTCTTTTTGACGAGAGGAAGGACTTAACCTCGGTCTTGAAGAGACACAATGTTCAAGTGCTCAAGAAGAGAAGAAACACCATAAACGAAAAATCATACCACATTTTTTGAGCTCGCGTTGAACTCGCCGTGAAACGGCCCGTTCTGATGTGACAAACGTCAGCTGTGTACAAATGTTGGGCGCGCGTTTATTAAGCGTATCTCCCGACTGTGCACGGGCGTCGAAAGGATTAATGACGCTATATCCTCGGAACATCGTTCATTAAAATACCGATAGAACAAGGTCGTAAAACATAAAATTGGGCTGTTCTTTTGCGGGATGCGTATCACTGACATACTTTGAGCAGCATACATATACAAACAAATAAATGATTAGTTAATATCTTTTTAAACCTTAAAATAAATTTAATTTATAGTCTGAATTTAAAATTCTTGAATTAATAAGGTAGAAAAATATAAAAAAGAAAACACAAAAAAAACATACTTCATCAAGACTTTATTATTAATACTGTAAAGATGTGATTCAGGATATAGGCCAGTGCAATTAGCGATCCGCGATCGGAATTATTCCGGTAGTCCCAATTTTTTTATATGTTTTATATACTCATCTAGTGATGTAAAATCTGAGTTTTCGACCTTGGGTCACTTGAGCTTTCGCCGCCATTTTGAAAAAATCAGCCGAAATCGAGCCAAAATCTAGTTTTTCTCAAATATCTCGTTTCAAATAAAAATTTCGGCTAAAATGTCTTCACAAGTTTAGTAGAACATAAAATTACCTACAATTTTTATTTAAGCAATTTTCTTCTATCTCGAATGAATATCGAGATATGTAGGCACAAAAATGTATACAAGTTTATAAAAATCGGTAAATTGCTCGACTTGGTTCGGTTTTTTATGCGTATCACTTTTCCAGTACAATTTTATGCAAAAATTATTGAGATCAATTTTGTAGAAAATAAAATTTCATAAAAGACGTAGGTATATGTTTAATGTGTAATTAGGTATCCCGGTTCTAATCCAAAAAATTCTAAAAAATTAGATCATAAATTGAATTTGTAGAATAGCGTTTTAATCTAGGCATACCTTGATTATTCTTTTTTTTTAACAATTATTATTGAAATAATATGTGACATACATAAAAGCAAAATTAACCGCCAATTTAAACATAACATATAAATAAAATTATTAATTAAGTACATAGTTGTGGTAAAAAAAGAAAAAAAAAGTATTTTCTTAAAATTTATAATTATTGACTTTAGTTTCTTGCTGCCACTTACAGGCCCCGAATAGCTTCAATATAGTCTTCCTATGTCTCATTAGCCGAATTTGTGGCGACTGGGGCATCAAATTCCTCGTCATCATCATGAACGAAGGCTTCCACAGAATTCTCGCTCGTGCTTTCATTACAGTGAGTAGGGAGCATTTCAAACCCGATTTTATACATGCGCACTTCCAGCGAAACCTTTTTTGCATTGGCGTGATATAAAGCTCAGTAACGCCTGAGGTGCAGCCTCCTTTAACATTAGCACAGGAATTAATAACCTAACAGCGTCCTTCTTCCACCCCCATTCAGTTGGATATTTATGGTGACAAAGCCAAGTCTGCACTTTGAAGTATGTTCTTGAAACATGTTGCTGGATTGCATCTTTGGTGGGTGGTAGCCTAGATAAATTAAATTTGTTCTTTTTCACTCCTTTGACAAAAATAATGTACCTCAAATTTTCCATATTTGGTTTCTCATTGCTGCCATACAAAGTGCAAAGAATTGTTCGGCAGCCAAAGTGATTGTTTCTCCTTTGCTTTTGGATCTTGAAATAAACGAACAAGTTTTATTCGCTGAGTGGTTCTTGAGAAGAATATTACAAAATTTGTATATACCTTCTACGAATGGAGCACCAGTTGTGTCGCAGCCACTTATGGCACGAATGAATAAAATGTTTTCAACTATTTCAATGTGTTTAAAACATTCGTCAGAGTACAACGCTTTAGGTGATTTTTACCTTTTCCAACTTTTTGGTAATACACGTTTGGAGGTGAGAGAGTCGATATCCTGACCAATGATTACGACTGCATGATGTTGAGATGTCAACGAGTTTGCTGTGGTTATTATGTGAACATCAGCATCCTGTGCAGCTTGTACTGTCGTTATTTGCGATCGATCAAATGAGGCTCTGAGTAGGGAAATAAAACGGAACTTGTTCTTCTCATTTCCCAGAAACATTTCCTTAGTGCTTTTCTTTTCAACCGAATCTGGGGATCCTCGAATTCCACTGCTGCATTGGCTCCATAATGATTTTGTAAATATTCTTGGAAATATTTTTTAAGTTCAATTTCACACTTTTTGGCAATACACGTATGATGGAATAGCATTCACATCCTGATTTTTTATGCTATTGGTCACCGCCGCAGGAAAAACTATCGCTTCCTTACGTTTTAAATGTAGGTTTCCAAAGTTCTGGTTGATAACTTCAGATATAGCACATTTCCCCATCTTTTCCCATTCTTTTCATCGTGCCACTGCATGTAGACATAATTACGTTTGTTTTAGGAAATGGTTCATGGCAAGCAAACCAATCAATGAGAGTTTGGACGTCTTTGTCATCCCTTTTAATTCATGTAGGCCTCATCTCTATATGTTGCTCTGACTTTCCTGATTTAACTCCACAGAATGACTCGATACCCTCACAAATGTTATGCAGATAAACAAATCCGTGATCCAATAAGAGCTATAATCCTGTAATGCCTAAGTTATGACCGACTATAGTTTCATGGGGGCTGGCGACTATAGACAATTCATGAGAAAAAAACAACAAAGATTTCAATGCAAATGATATAACTCTTAAATAACTCCAAAGAAATGACTCTTAAAATATCATTTTGTTTAAGATATCTGTATAAAGAGCTAAGTTATCTGAAAAAAATATCTAAGAATCTAAACCACATTTTTGGAGTTGACGACCTCGATTTAGAACTACATGTTGCCATTACTGATCCAGACAGACACGACATAGGTGACACCTGATGTTCTGGAGTACTGGAGTGGCCTGGGGGGGGGGGGGTCGACTCCCACTCTCGTTTATTTATAGTTATAATATGTAAAAATGTAATGTGAACAAAAGTCGATTAACGTGGTAATATGGTGATGAATTTTCCGTTTTCACCTACCGATATTTATTTCCATATACTTTATGTCAGTAAAAAAAAACACAAAAAAACATAAAAATATTACATCTTTTTAGAAATTTTGTTTTCTACAAAATTGGTATCAGTAATTTTTTCACAAAATTGCATTGGAAAAGAGATACGCACAAAAAACCGAACCAAGTCGAGCAATTTACCGGTTTTTATAAACATGTATATATTTTTGTGCCTGCATATCTCGATATTCATTCGAGATAGAAGAAAATTGTTTAAATGAAAATTGTAGGTAATTTTATTTTCTACTAAACTTGTAAAGACACTTTAGCCAAAAGTTTTATTGGAAACGGGATATTTGAGAAAAACTAGATTTTGGCTCGATTTCGGCTGGTTTTTTCAAAATGGTGGCGAAAGCTCAAGTGACCCAAGGTCGAAAACTCAGATTTTACATCACAAGATAAGTGTTTAAAACATATAAAAAAATTGGGACTACCGGAATAATTCCGATCGCGACCCCCTTTTTTGCGCTAATTGCACTGGCCTAATAGTCTAATTTCGAGCAGTAGAAATAGGGTTGCCAGATGACCGGGAATTCTGGAAAAGTCCCGGAATTTTGCGTTTGGTTCCGTATCCAGTAATTACACCTTACTGTCTCGAAATTCATGGATACTAGTTTTTTTCCAAAAAATTACGGCACCAAGGGGCGATGCAACAAGAAAATTTTGCCTCGGTCTGTAGGTATGTGTCGTCGGTCGTGTCACACACAAATCACAGAACCTGTGTAAGGGTGAGTGCGTGAGGTGCAAGGGGAGGTGAGCGCCCTGCTAGTCGGTCCGTCCCGCTGGCCGCCGCGCTACACCTTTCATTGTATTTTGTTTTGATTCGGAGTGCACGTACATTGTTCATCGATATAGACTCATCGTCGTTACCTTCAATGAGCAAAAAGAGATTCACGGGTTGTAATGACAATTGGGCGAATGATAATGATTTTAAGGACCGGAAAAAATAAGTTTACTGCAATTTATAAAACATGTAACTCAGATATCGCAATTCAGTGTTTCGGGACCCTATTCGAAGGAAAAGTTGATATCTGATTTAAAAGAATCTCATTATTTTTCAGTAGTAGTAGAAATGTCCAGGAAAAGATAAGCCCGTATTTGGCAACCCTAAGTAGAAATGAAAACGATTTTTCGTTTTCTTTAATATTTAATCCAAAATGAGTTTCTAGTACAAGACCGCCTTTGCGGGCGTATAATTTATTTTATCAATCAATCAATTTTTCATAAATACTGACAATAAGATCAAAGCAGCGAAAACACATTATACCAAAGCTAACCGATGTAATGAATAATTCACATAATATTATAATGTAAAATTAAATAAATATTTCATGCTAAGACTTCTCAATAAAATATGCATTACTCTTTATAATAACATTATTAATTTCTAAATATGCTATCAGTATTCAAAATTTAACCTTTGTTGAATAAGCTAATGTTGAGTTATCAATCAATATTCAAATAATATGAGAGTTTAATACATAAAGCTAGAAAATTTCAAAGTTATCTAAACATACTGGAAAATTAAATATCTCGGCTATGTAATAACAAGTATTAAAACAAACTAGCTGACCCGACAAACGTTGTTCTGCCATATAAATAAATATTTCTAATAAATATTTTGGTTTTTAAATAAAAAATAACGAATGTATTGTGTGTGGTAATGGGATCTATGACAGAAAGAGGAATAGAGCCATGTAGACGATGACCGCCGATAAAAACAAAAAAAAACACCAACTAAAGTAGGAAAATGAAATAAAGAAATTCAATATGAATTTCGAAGAGCAATTGAGTGTACGATATTTTTTGTCAGTCCGTCTTTAGCCAACATAAATAAAGTCGATGGTTTGCCCACGCGAGAACATGATGCCGAATGAAATATCAAAATGACGCGACGCTTCTCGTGAATGTCTTGCACATGTGTGGATGAAAGTTCGATGAGGTGGACGTAGCACCATCTGTCATTCAACAACATAAATAATTTCATTCTGTTTGAAATACGAAAGATGGTTAAATTTGTTCGCATAAAAATACTTAAAACGCGATTAAAAAATGGGAGGGTGGGGTAGGAGGGTTAAAATTTGGGGTTATAGGTATTTTTTATTGCCAAATAAAAAAATACAAAAAAATGTCAAAAAAATTAAATTGACACCCTAATCACCTAGTGGCATGAAATGTACTTTAAAACCTATTCTCATACCTACCAAATATACACAAAAAATTTCATAAAAATCGGTCAAGCCGTTTCGGAGGAGTGCAACCACAAACACAGTGACTATATTTTTATTTATTAGATTACATTTATACAGGGTGTTAACGGTCGTACATGACTCACGTTAACCAATGATTCCTATCGTAATATGAGTAATAATATAATCCATTTAAGGAGTAAAAAATGTAAATGATTTTTTGGTTTGCGATGATCCTTTTTAAAGTTTTATTTTTCAAAACTGGACGAAACAAATTCATCCACATAACGACACTAATCACTCAGATGAGTAACTGCTCAAACCTTTACGCTACCCGACTCTAATTGTCCAATATCTACTGATTTTTTAAATGTTATTAGTTGAAAAAATACATAATAATGTCACCGGAGACCAAAATTTGAAAAACATTTTTTAATCCAAATAATTTATTTATTCACTTTACGCTATAAAATGACTTTTACATTAAAATGACAAGATTATAAGTTTCAGTGGTACACAGGAGGGTATCAGTAGTATAAAGGACAAAATAAGAATGAATGAGATACAAATAATGTATAAGATATACGTTTTTTTTAACAGAACAGATGTTTTTTTTAAATACTCGAATTAGCATTATAATAGAATTGAGAAGAAATGTAACAGAAATGTTTACTCGTGTAATAGTTATAAGTGGCTGTTCAAGTATTACGTAACGCAATTTGGGGGGAGGGGGGGTATTGTAAAACGTTACTGTGCGTTGGGGTGCGAGGGGGGTTCGAACAATGCGTTACGTAATATGTTTTTTAAATTTAAATAAGAAAAAACTTAGGGAATTAAAATCTTCCAAGTTGACAACCCTTTTCAATTACGTTTTACGGGGAATTTCTGGACTGTATTGTATGTCTTTTTTATTTTATTTTCTGTCAGTATTCGTTAGTGTTTTAAACACGAAATACGCATAAACACAAATTGCTGTAGTCCGTGTTGTTAAAGTGAGTTTGTAGGTACTATAATGTCCTTAAATGTGGGAGATTTTGCATCATCAGCTGTTCTTGGCCTATAAAGGCTATCATGTTGACTTGGGTGTAACGTAACGTTTAGGGAGGGGGAGGGGTGGTATTGTAAAACGTTACTGTGCGTTGGCGTACGAGGGGGGTTCGAACAATGCTTTACGTAATATGTTTTTTTAATTTATTTAAAAAAAAAACTTACGGAATTAAAATCTTCCAAGTTGACAACCCTTTTCAATTACGTTTTACGGGGAATATCTGGACTGTATTGTACGTCTTTTTTATTTTATTTTCTTTGTCAGTATTCGTTAGTGTTTAAAACACGAAATACGCATAAACACAAATTGCTGTAGTCCGTGTTGTTAAAGTGAGTTTGTAGGTACTATAATGTCCTTAAATGTGGGAGATTTTGCATCATCAGCTGTTCTTGGCCTATAAAGGCTATCATGTTGACTTGGGTGTAACGTAACGTTTAGGGAGGGGGAGGGGTGGTAGAGAAAAACGTTACGGCGCATTACAAGGGGGGGAGGGAGGGTAAAAAATCTTCAAAAAATCCGTTATTCAATACTTGAACGCCCCCTAATAACAGCGAACATTCTGTATAAACAGAATGAAATTATGTAAAAAAAGGACTAGAAATTATATTTCTGGTAAAATATCTACTGTAGATATTTTACCAGAAAAGTTGTTTTCACGCAGATAAATGATTTTTTCATCATGCCTATCGGCCGCTGCGGCACCCGTCAGGTTACAAAGAAAAATATGAGTGATTGCGAACAGCTTCAAAGTGACTTTCCTCTAGTAAAATACGCACAGGTAAAATACTCGTTTACATAAATAAGTTGGTAGTAATAAAATAATCTTATTTACAGTTTGTCAAATAATAGTTGAAAACATAGGAGGGCGCCACTGTGGTTCAAATGGCGATAGTAAAAATATAACCATGGTGGTAATCTAAAGCTGTGCAACCTACATTTTTATTAAAAATTAAAAAGGCATAAAAGTGAAAATAATATTTATTCATTGCAATATAGATACCCACTGATCTCAAAATTAGAATTGCATATAGATATATTATTATTATACGTTTGCAATTTTGTGTTAACATAATGAAGAATAACGATATTGTGATAAAATATAAAGTGGCAAACTTCAGAAATTTATTTAATATTAGCTTAAGTACCTAGCTTTGCCCGGGCTTTAGATCATGTCTCTAATTTTAGATCTAAATATATTTAACTCATTCAGATCTAAAAGTAGTGTAACCAAATTCAACAATAATGATTAAATTCTTTCTACCTACTGTTAAATCAAATCTATGTTAAATTAAATGAAAGCCAATCTTATGTTATTAAGTAGGTATCTTATCAAGAGTGCTTCTTCGATTTTTTATTTTTTTAAGAACAAAAAAATGTTTTTTTAAGTGTGTGTAGTGTGTTCTGTATTTTCAGTGTCATTGTGCAGAATATTTGATAGGAAAATTGGTGTTGCCAGCCTACAAATTTTGTAGTTCCATTTTTCATATTTTGATCTTATTTGACGTACTATATGTCAGATAGTTGAAATATGAAGCAAAAATTGAAAGCACAACGTCGCCAACTTTTGATACTATCGGTGTGATAAATACATTCAAACGAGTCCTCTTAAAAATAATTTGCTTGTAAATTTTGATAGTCATCATTTTGAAAAGCTCGGACGTTTCGTACGGGTCCAGGGGTTCCAGAATCACTGATTAATTACGTGCGCTTTATGTAATGCAGGCAATCAATTAGCCTCCTCTCTGTGAGTGACAGACTTCTGGTCGGCTACTCCTGACTCCTGTCTTCCATTAAATAATTATCGGCCAATTGGGGCTATCACCATTTATATGTATTTGCTTGCAGAAGCGTTTTATTCCTCGTTCGGTGTAATTGAGAGTGACTTCTTAATTAAAGGCGTGCATCATCTTTAACTTTATGTAATATCATTGGCAGGGTTGACGCAAACTTAAATATTTACAAAAAATATCATCTTATAGCCCTATCTTAGATATGTTCCTATCAATGCCCGTTCTGTTTCCCCCACCCACTCTTCATTAATACCTAGATACGCTCCGACCTCTACCACAACACTTAGTACTAATATGTTATACTCAACCACTGTTTTGTAATTATCAAGTCATTATAAACGTTTTTAGACTTTCACGGCCAAAAGTATTTTCGTTATTTGCCGTGTTGCGCTACCTCCTTCTTACCTGATGATGGGCAATGCGACGCTGTCCGAAACGTTGGCTAAAAAGGAGGTAGCGAAACACGGTATAACACCCCAAAAATAAATAACGAAAAAATAAATAATTATATGATTGCCCTGAGGAAGGAATGGTCGTTCCGAAACCGGTCGGCGTCAATAAAATATTTAAGGTTTTAACAAAGATATATCATTTAAATATTTATTTAACCATCGAAGAAGATAATTATCATCAACTCTCAATGAAAATGTGAAACCGACAAAGACAGAAAATGAAATGATAACCGGGACTCGAACCCAGATTCTCTATCCTTACAAGGTACAGGTGTCTCTACCACTTGAGGTATTGCCACATCATTACATTCCATCATTTTTCCTTGGCGTTGTTCGTCATTTCTTGTGACGGGTCAACTCAATAGCCTGTATAGCAGTTTGTAAGGGATGATGTATGAATCGATCGATTAAGTTGTTGATTACTAAGCCAAACCCAAATCTGCATAAAGTTCGTGGCATAAAATGTCTTGTGTTGTTATGTGACATAATTTATTATTTAAATCACGAAAAATGCAGTTTTTATTCCAATTGAGAATAGTCAGTTGAAGTATGAGATACCGAATATTGAGAAATGTTGCAGGCAAACGAGCGATATTAAAGGACGTAGGAACTGGTCCATTGCTAAAGTCAATCCCAGCCACTCTGAAAGGCAAACTGAAACCATCTGAAAGTTCCCACTGAAGGGGAATATGATTATGATCAAAGATATTCAAATACAGAAGAGATATGCTACTACGCCCTAATTAGAGTAGTTTTCATACAAAAAGAATTTGTTCATTTCGTTGATTTCGTTGATTTTTTGAAAATGGGCATTAATATTGGTTAACAATATATTTTGAATAAGGAAAGAATTCGTTCATTAAGTTTAACGTTCGTTTGGTTTATTCGTTAATTATTTGTTCTTTTAGTTTATTTGTTAATTGGTAAACAATATCGGCGACACCCGGAAGCGCAGACCCACATAGTAAAAACAGCAGATAGCACATCTACTTATATTTCAATATCTTTGGTTATGATACTCAAAATACAAGCTTTTTGAAGTGGTCACCAATACAAACTGCCGGTCAAACGAATGTTATTTACTTTCGTGATCGTTTTTTTCTTGATCAACCGTCTGGAGCAAACGCAACGCGATGTGTTATGAGGTTGAAGAGAGTGTGGAGGGGGAATGAAAAGCGGAAGTTAGGGAAGTACCTCTGTTCGTTTTAGAAAAATATTAAAAATAACAGACCCTTTCATTTCTCTAGCCGGACTCTCTCGAGCCATCGCTTTGTACCACAGTGGAAAGGATTGATTCGTACATTCGTCACTCATGGAAACACTGACCCCAGATGCCTACCCACCGTTTCTACTCTTTTGAAGTGAAAACTTCTTCAGCACCGTTGTGATTTGAGACTCAATTAAACGAAAAAAACGACACTAAAAAGATGCAAACACACACATCAATAAGATTTAGCCTGCGAGAGAATGCGATAGAGTAATCGGACTCCCTTTTGTGCGTTGCTTTGTACTCTTCCCACTCTTGTCTACTTAAGTTTTCAGAAGGTTTCACTTCTACCGCGTGTGAACTACACACATTTTTTTCTTTTCCAGATCTTTCCTTTACTAAAAAAAACCCACACATACCATCCCCAAAAAAAACAGATATCCCGAGAGAAAATTTTTCACAGGGCCTCTGGTTTGGAGTTAAAAATCTCTATTTTCGTTTCATCCTCAATTAACGCAAAAAAACATATATAACAACGTTTGTGCGGAATGACTTTAATAAAACTATTTTAAAAAAGCCTATGAAACTAACTATTTAAAAAAGCCTCCAGTTTGGAGTTGAAATTCTCTATTTTCGTTTCGTCCTCAATTAACGCAAAAACATATATAACAACGGTTGTGCGGTATGACTTTAATCGAAACGATTATAAATAATGTATAATATAACCTTTACGTACTTTACTTTATGTACCCACCTAATTGCATATCTGTGAGGTACCTAACTACTACCAACCCACAAAAATAAAAACAATTTTAAAAGTGTTGTAAAAAAAATATTGTTGACATCTAAAGTTTTCTCAGTGAACAATTCAAAATCAAAATACGGCATTCTTTTAACAGTTTTATCGTTCGAATTTTGAAACTATTTAAAAAAAGCCTTTGAAACTAACTATTTAAAAAAACGACACTAAAATTTCTATTTAAAGACATAACATGGTTTTTATGAGAACCCTATTCCCTTTTTAAGAAACTTTATGGTCACTTTCCTATCAACCGAATTAGAATTATATTGCTTTTAAAGCTGTATGCACCAGAAAGGAATTCAATCAAGAACTGTGTCAAGCTGCATTTATTTTAAAACACTGACTGATTCTAACTAATTAAGGGACTGATTGCTGATTAATATCGCACTTAGACTTCAGACGTTACGCAGATGCATGGTAAATTATATTACAAATTAATACTGATGAATGATTTGCCCCTGGAACAATAATGCAATATAAAATTAAGTGCCTCGTTAAATTAATTAAAAATATTGTGAAATGGTTATAAAAATATTCTAATACTCCCTACTAATAAAATCGTTGCTGACAATTTCGTGATCAACTGTGCCCCTAAATTTTCTAGGAGTTAATTACTGGTTTACTAATTGATGTTTTCAAGAATTTTGGCAATTCTGCCAGTCATTAAGAGATACTTAATGTCGTAGGTAAGTACACAATAAAGCACAAAATTTATGACACTTATTTTGTTCATAACAGATAATTATTATTTAATTAAATGAAGACAATATTAGCGAAACTTAATGGAAAATCTAGAAACAGATAAATTAGAAAAATATATTCGCACCTCCGGGACTCGAATCCACGAAAAATAATATGAAAACATGTTTTCAGGAACAAAATATTATTCTTGTTTAATTTTAAAATGTTTTTTTTTAAGCTCTTTTATTTATTTATTTATTTATTAACGGTATAAATATACCATAAATACATATTACATGTCACAAAATATTAGTTGTAGGTACATAAGAAATAATTATAAAAAGAGTTAATGGAAAAAATGGCCTATTTTCGAAGAACTGTATCTTAAAAACCAATGGCTGTATATAGCTTGCTTTGATCTCAAATTGTAGCAAATTTAGTCTACTTTAAAAGTATGTAAAATAACTATACCGGTCAGACCCTTCCTTCACTGAGATATTGAGCAAAAACTGAAAAAAATCCGAAAATTTCTTGGTTTTTTGGGTCCACCGCTGCTCCCACAGCACTTTCGAAGTTGCAATTTTTTTTTTTATTACTGGTTTAGGTCCTAATAACATGTACAAAATTCAGAATGACCGGACTTTTTGCAAGCACGGATGTACATCTTGACTGGGCTATATATGAAATTCGAAGAGCTTAGTTAAATCAGGACTGTCTATTTTACCATTTACAATTTTGAACATAAATATTAAGTCGGATATAATTCTTCGACTCTTCTTCTTTTAGACTCTTTCGTGTTTAACTTCCAATAATAGAATCTTGTAGGTATCTGTAATATTCTTCAATCCCAGTGATAAGTGTTCGGGAATCTCAAACAAAGGTCAAGATTACAAGTTTCTTTATTTACGCTATCGTGGCGTTTACAATTAATACTTAACTGGACCAAACGTCCAGCTCGTAATTAGACGCTCTAAGTAATTCTGAAGCCAGTGAATTCGACCCTAAGGGAGCCCAGCTGTAGATCATATATTATCGGCTAATTCGCGCATTACTCTTGAATGGCGACAGTCGCTGCTCTTTTAAGTTATTACTATTACTTAACTGACATATGTTGAGACAACTTAAAACTATATATAACTACCTGTACAAAGAAGTCTATTGAAGGGTATTGAAACTACAAATATAATTCTACACACCACAGTTTCTTTGATTCCTGTAAACCCACATATTAAATTATCTTTCTCAACCTCTAATTGTTGTTTGTTGTTATTATATAGACCTAAAACTGAGAACACTCCTCATCAAGACCTATTTATGGAGTATCTTGATGTACGGCTGCGAAACATGGTCCTATCCAAAAGAGATAAACGGAGACTAGAGGCTTTCGAGATGTGGTCCTATAGAAGACTATTAGGAATTTCCTGGAGAGACCACATTACAAATGAGGAGGTTCTCCAAAGAATCGAAGGAGGAAGGCACCTGCTCAGGACCTTGTCCGAAAGGCGTGCAAGATGGATCGGCCATGTAATACAAGAAGACCTCTTGCATGCTATAATGGAGGGTATGACCGAGGGGACAAACTCCAGGGGACGCCCACGCCGAGAATACCTGGAGGACCGGCTGGTGGACGTGCGCTGCTCATCATATGCAGACTTCAAAAGAGCCGCACAAGACAGGGAAGAATGGAAGAGAAGAATAGAGGAAATTGCTGCAAACCAATCCCAGGATTGAAACCAGAAAGAGAGAGAGAGAGAATTGTTGTTACCAAATAACATGGTTTTTATTGTAACTGAACTTAGATATCATAATTATGACAATTATGCAAAAAAAAATTATATGAGAATATTTTCACTACCTGGTAGGTACCACATACATAGCTGACAAAACAAGACAATTAAAAAATCTAAACAAATTTGAAATTTTGACTAATCTTTGGATTATCAACAAAGATTGTGCAATAATTAGTCAGCTCACCAAAGTCTATGTAGTTGTTGGCTCCTCAAGTGTTGTTGACTTCTATATGAAATAGCGAAGTGTGCCTCGTATGCCTCATTGGAACATTTGGATCAAACGGATAGGGATTATCTTTTTTATTATTTAGCAGATATATAGAAACAACAGATTTGATAATGTGGGTCCTTTACCATTAACAAAACTTCGACCCCATGTAAGAATATTGAGAAAATTCTGCGCGTGAAAAATTGTGAAAAGAAATAGCGGTAAATGTCTCCATAATATAATGACATTCTCAACATGACTATCTATCTATATATACAAAGGTATTTATAAAAAATATAATATCTTGGTAATAAGATAAGATTTTTGTGAGTACCACTTCGTGCTACCGTTATTTTATCTGCTGTAACAAAGTAATACAATGTAGTTAAATACCCGTAATAAATACTTCTGGAAAAATCAATTTGGATTATCCGCGTTAAATCGAACTTCCGTAAACAAAAGGTGGCAATCTAATAACAAGCTGAAACGGCCCAGAAAAACAAAAGCTCCTTCCTCTTTTGTTTTCAATCTCGTTGCTATCATCTGCTCTTTGTTAGTTGATCTTATTATCTCATTGACCCAAAAGGCATTTGATTCAATTGGAAATAGTTCACAGTATACAGTTTCTGTTGAATAGCTTGTAAATCTATTGGCAATTACATTTGTATTAGATCATTTACAAAGCCGTTGACTCGGCTGCCAGCGCCTCCATTCAATTAACTTCTCTTTATGTAGGACACGGCGAATAGTTGGAAAGTAATACCAAATGGGATAATTGGAAACGAATCTCACCCAGAAAATTCTTTAGATTCGTCACGTGTATCGGACGCTATGAGAAAAGCTCATCTCGTAATGTTGATTTGATTTGACGGTATTTTCGTTTATTGTAGTTGCAAGGTACGAAGTTATTTGAATCCTAAATATAAACATATAATATGTATAAAAATTAATTAATTGGCGAACGAATACATCTAATTGTTTACCTGATAAAATATTACAAACAATTTACGGGATACACAACTATGGGGTGATCTAAAAGTCACACACATTTGATGATCATTAAATCGAAAATCAGCGCTATTTTGGTGTTTTAAATATTAAAACTATCACCATTAAACGCGGATCTTAAGGGTCCGGTTAAAAAATATGTTTTGTTGTTGTCTAAAAATCTTCCTAAACATGTAGAGAATGTATTCCCAAAGTTATAGCATCAAATTCGAACTTTAGGGGGAAGTCTGGTCCAGCCGATCCAAAAAATCGACTATTTTTGTTACCCAAAAATCTTCCTACACATGGCAAATACATTTCCAAAGTTATAGCATCAAATTCGAACTTTAGGGGGAAGTCTGGTCCAGCCGATCCAAAAAATCGACTATTTTTGTTACCCAAAAATCTTCCTACACATGACAAATACATTCCCAAAGTTATAGCATCAAATTCGAACTTTAGGGGGAAGTCTGGTCCAGCCGATCCAAAAAATCGACTATTTTTGTTACCCAAAAATCTTCCTACACATGGCAAATACATTTCCAAAGTTATAGCATCAAATTCGAACTTTAGGGGGAAGTCTGGTCCAGCCGATCCAAAAAATCGACTATTTTTGTTACCCAAAAATCTTCCTACACATGACAAATACATTCCCAAAGTTATAGCACCAAATTCGAACTTTAGGGGGAAGTCTGGTCCAGCCGATCCAAAAAATCGACTATTTTTGTTACCCAAAAATCTTCCTACACATGGCAAATACATTTCCAAAGTTATAGCATCAAATTAGATTTCGAAATAAAGTTAGGAGCGGCGCGCGCCACGCAGGTAGAACGGAAAACGAAACGGCCTGGTAATAAGTCAAAACTTTAAACGCGTTTTTCTCAAAATCATATTTTTCAAGTTGGCTGGAATCGTGACTCATCGATTTTTTTATCCGATTTATTTCATTTAAAGTTTAAATTAACGAAAATTAAATTTATATGCAGATGAACCTCGAATATCGAAAAAAAAAATTAAATGTAGGACAAAGTTATTGCAAAATTAAGACCCTTTTTTTCGTCAATTTTCATTTAATGTCCGTTATACCATTGTTGCAATCAACTAATTTTTTTCTTCAAACTGTGGTTTATGCGCATTCTACATTCATCCTTTAAGATTTTTTTTTAAATTTCATGTTTCAAATGGTTTCCAAGGGCTCCAGGATTCTAGCCGATTTGTTTGGACCCACCACTTGCGGCCGCTATATATATATATATATATATATATATATATATATAGATATTGAAATCAAACTTTTAATAATGTTTAACCCTATCTTAAACATATATCCATTGTAATTCTTTGTCTTTGTTCTTCTAAGCACCCCCCTTTTCACATCTCCCCTCCCCCCCCCTGTTGATCTTCTCAGCACCTCCCCTTTCCACCTCTCTCCTCCCCTACTACTTCCATTTCTACCCAAGCCTGTCTCTCTATAATTGATAATTTAGTTTTTAGTACATATAATGTCCTGATGAAGAGAACATCGTTCTCGAAACATATTGATTTTTTAAATAAAGATTATCGTGGTAAAAACAGATTGTTTTTAATTATTTCATTAATGCTTTTTTTGTTCAAAGTAAAAAAAAGTTTTACGAGATTAAATTTTATCTTTAAATGAAACGAAATGAAAAAAAGACTCGGCTGGAACAGACTAAGCATTTGAACCCGCAACCTCCTGATTCGTAATTAAGGATCTTAAACTGTGAAATTGGTCGGAACGTTGACGTAAACATTTACAATTATTTTTAAATCTTTTTCAACTGAAAGCATTAACCTGCAAATGACGAGATTGACAAGTTTGTCGGCGTTTGGTGGTGGAAAAGCATCTAGTTCTCACGACGCAACAGTAATTACAATTAGATATTCGAAGTTACAAAATAACAATGTGGTCGGCCGTCAGCGTCCTAGGTGGGGGTAATAATGGGGAGGGGGTAGGAAACAGTGGGGTGGGAGCGGTGCCACTAACCTCAACATTCGGCCTGAGCAGGCTGGCGGGCAGGCGGCGCGGCGGGCGGGCGGCTGAAAACTGAAATTCGGTTCACGAGCTTACCTGAAACAAAGAGCAGAATGTCCAATTAACTGGGGTCGTTATTGTAATAATGTATTATGGGAGCATTGACATAAATGAAAGAGATGTTACAACAATTGGGCCCAATGATCAAAGAGCACTTTCACTTACAAAAGACTAAAATCGGCAGTGATAAGTAGTCAGAAAGCAGTAACGTCGAGATTTATTTTCAGGTATTGTGTTGGGCTTCCTCCTACTCTCGACATCGTTTCAAAGGTAAAGAGACTGAGAAGTGCTAGCAAATTTTATTTAAACGATTTGGGTTATTTCTCAATTTATTCAATTGAAAATGACCTTGTAAGTCGAAAAACTGTAACAAAAACAAAAATAATAAAAGGTGTATTTATGGCACGTTCCAGAGTGGAAGATACTCTCAGTATCCGCCGTGGTGTAAGACCACCATTCAGAATTGAAACGTTGCTTGAAATGTCTTTATCCATGTTTGGTAACTCGATCTTCATAGCCAGGTACTACCCCACCTTCCTCTTCCCAATCTCCTTCCTCTCCCCACTTACCTTCAGCCTCACAACATTCCCCAATTGGATCTGCAATAGTCTCACTGGCTCCAGGCTGTTGGGAGCAGATAGGACTCTTGTGCGGTATTCACATAAATTTTCACTTTAAAAAGTCACCGTCGTGACAGATGTAACAAATGTGACAAAAACGCAAACCAAAAAATAAAATACGATAATCTTTTGGCCGTGAAACCTCAAATAATATCAAAAACAGTGATATTTAACCTTAGACACTCATTTTAGCATAATCAGAAAAAATGTATTATAAAGTTGTACAGTGCCCTTGAGACGATTTTTACAAAAACGGCGCTGTATAAATCATCCAAAAATCATTATTATTAGTAGGATTCCAAAGTACTCCAAAATAGATCCGGTTAAAGAAATAAGACTCAATATTAATCATTTGAAAATATGTAAACACGTTAAATAAATAGGATTCTTTTGATAGTTAGCCTCCCAAAAACTGAGCGTACTGTACAGGGCCCGCAGATACTTTAATAGTACACAACTCCTAACCCTGTACAAATCACAAGTGCGCCCCACGGTTGAATTTGGCAGCCACCTCTGGTCGGGAGCTCCAAAATACCTGAAAAGTACCCTCGACTCGGTGCAGAAACGGGCGGTCCGCTTAATAGATTCTCCCATCTTACAGACGGATTGCAATCTTTAGAGCGCAGGCGTCGGGTGGGAATGCTATCCTTGTTCTACCGGTGTTATAATAGAAGATGCGCCGAGTTACTAGCGTCATTGATCCCCTTCGGCACCGGTGCATAGTCGGGAAACACGCCAAACGCGTGCCCAACATTTGTACACGGTTGACATTTGTCACATGAGAACTGGTCGTTTCTTCGACTCGTTCTTGTGTTCAACAGCTCGGCTGTGGAATGATTTGCTGGCCTCTGTGTTTCCTCCTTCCTACAACATGGGTCTCTTCAAGACCAATGTTCATTCCTTCCTCTCCTCAAAAAGACCCTCCACACAGCATCCCAGATGACATAGGCCCTGAGGGAAATTATTTTCCCCAAGGCCTCCTGTGTGGAGTTATTGTAAAAAAAAAAAAAATCACATAAGGGAGGGGTTTTACGACAAGGCAGAAGAAATAAACGGCAGAAACTTTTCGATCGATCAATCTGAGTCTCCAATCAGCTAAGTGATTAGTTTAGTAACGCTCGATTTGCCTGTTGGTCGAAGAGTTGTGTCGGGAGGGGCGTATTTGTGCATTTGAGGACTTTTGATCCAAAAATTTCGGCTCAACAGTTGTTGATCAATGGATAAGTCACCTTAAAACTGTCATGAAGGGTCATGAGGAGTGAGAATTTTTTTTTTAAAGGTTTTAAAAACTTTTACGAAAGAACAACCTTAATTAACAGGTTGTAATAAAAAAAAGTGTAACCGTGACAAGTCTCTATCTAATCAATTTTAAAACATTTTTTTTTCGCATTTGTTTATTAATTATTATTATTATTAAGTTAAAAGAAACACAATATTTCGCTTTCTTAACTTAAATACAGAGCATATATAGTACAGTAGTAAAAAGTAATATTTTTAGTTTTCAAATGTTACCACAAAATAATTTTGCACTATTAGAAGAAGTAATTTTTAATTTTGTTCCAACATTTTGAGTTTAAATAGTTTTTTTTAAAAGGTTTTTATATTATTTTCCGTTTTTAGGTTATCTGGAAGGAGATTATATATATGAACTCCCCCGTGACCAATACTTCTCTTGCCACTTTCAGTCTTGACAGTATTTGTGTACAATTTATTGTGTTGTCTAGTATAATGTTCGTGTACTTGTGATGTTTTTATAAATGTTGTATTTGTGTGTATAAGTCCATTTTGTATTTTGTAGATTAAAAGGCATATTTTTTTTTTTTTTTTTTACATTAACTCCACACAGGAGGCCCTGAGGAAAATAATTTCCCTCAGGGCCTATGTCATCTGGGATGCTGTGTGGAGGGTCTTTTTGAGGAGAGCAAGGAATGAACATTGGTCTTGAAGAGACCCATGTTGTAGGAAGGAGGAAACACAGAGGCCGGCAAATCATTCCACAGCCGAGCTGTTGAACACAAGAACGAGTCGAAGAAACGACCCGTTCTCATGTGACAAATGTCAACCGTGTACAAATGTTGGGCACGCGTTTGGCGTGTTTCCCGACTATGCACCGGTGCCGAAGGGATCAATGATGCTAGTTCCTCGGAGCATCTTCCATTGTAATACCGGTAGAACAAGGATAGCATTCCCACCCGACGCCTGTGCTCTAAAGATTGCAATCCGTCTGTTAAGATGGGAGAATCTATCAAACGGACCGCCCGTTTCTGCACAGAGTCGAGGGTATTATTCGTACGTTATATTATTCGTACGTTCGTATGTTATATTCGTACAATGTTATTAACATTATTCACATTATTCTATATTATTTTAAATAAATAAAGTTAATCGAATCTCAATGAAAGTATCAAGATGAAATAAGACACCGAAAATAACACAACAACGGTCGCAACTGAGACTCGAACCCAGATCTCTAGTCTTACTGGAAACAATATTCTACCAATTGAGCTAATGTAATTTTTATCGATCTCGTACATTTCAGTTTACGAATTAATAACATCCTCTTGAAAATTTTTCCATGTTTACATTTTTTGATTCATATTTTCATTGAGAGTTATTAACAATACTTTCTTCGATTAAGATTTATAATGATTTTATAATTATTAAACCGTATAATTTCGGATGTGTCGTAAGTTCGTAAAATAAATAGTAATTATTACTTTCAACTCATATCTATAATAAATTTATGCCGCCATTCTTACAATATTTGGTGGTGTAATAGTCAGCATGGTTGCATTCCAAGCAGTTGATCGGCTTTCGATTCTCGGATAAACGTGTTTTTTAAACTTTTATTAAAAAAAAACACACACCTTTTTCACCGTTATGCGCTAGTTAGAATATTATTGACTCAAACTCATTTTTAATTTTTTTAATATAATCTTTATTTATTAAGTCACACAGGTTGTACTGTGCTGTCTCACAAGGAATTCCAGTGTTGAGAGCAGGCGCATTTTAGCATAAGTAGTTTAAAACAAAAATAAAGATAACAACAACAACTAGCAGTTAAAAACCCGCTCTGTAGGTTTTTGCTTATTTATATCTAGGGAATAAACATACACATGCGAGCTGCTGGCGGAAGTAGCGTCATCTTGTGTCGAATTCTTGAATTCGAAACCGAATTATAGCAGTAGCTTTGTGTGAAATTCCACGTACACAGATGTTATTTGGGGCACGGCCGTTAAGCGTGTCGTCCGACTTGCACTCGTGGCTGGGTTCTGAATTTCAAACACGCAGACGCTAACGTAATAATACACTCCGATGTTATTTACATTTAAAGTAAAAGTACAAGGACAAATGAATCAGCTGTTTCATTAATAAATAATGTATTCATTTTAGTATTACATTTTTTTTTAAATTTAGTAGCCCGTTTCAGTATTGACATTGATAATGTATTGGCGGCCTCCGTGGCTGTGGGTAAGGCTCCCGACTAGCAATTTGAAGGTCGCGGGTTCATATCCCAGCGTGTGTATAATTAAAATTTTAGTAGATTAATTTGTGATATTTCGCTTTCAATTAATTAAAAATAATATATTGCATATTTCCGGGAGCTCCAGGGTAGGTATTAATTACCCTGGTGTTAGACCACCTTCAGAATTGAAACGTGGCTTAAAATGGTTTTTTGGTGACCAGATCTGAATAGCCGGGTACTTTCCCACCTTTGGGGAAAGAGTCCCCATCTCCTTCTCCCCCACACTATCTTCAGCCTCACAACATATTCCGATTGGAGACGCCATAGCCTCACTGGCTCCAGTTGGGAGCAGTTGGGACTCTGTTGGAAAAATATTTTTATAGTTTTTTATGACGTCTACATTTTTTACTGAAAATATGCTCAGGAATCGCCGGTTAAAAAAATAGGATACGTGCTGTTACACCCCGTATAAAATGGAATTGAAATAATAAAAAACCGAAACTACTTTTTTTTATATATATAGATATAAAGTTTAGATGTATTGTTAGCACGAATAAACATTATTTTGTAATACAAATGCTAATCTAGCGTATTTTATATCAACGAGAATACACAATTAATGGAACACTTGGTCATTTGGCGGTATGTATTGTTTAGAATATATCCAAGGGAGTAATTTAGGCATAGGTAACCTACCCTAATAATTTGGTCGTATTACTGAAATGAGAATACCACTTGTGAAGGGGATTAACTTTTATTCAGATAACGCTAGTACAGGAGAACGTCAAGAAAGGCATGGCACGATCAAGCCAATCAAGTACGTGAGGCGGGCCATGTGAAAAGAAGTAGTAAAGAATGAGAGCATGGCAGGAGTGCACGTCTGAGCGTTTCAAATTATTTTGTAAATCTTCTTCACGGGTGGGTTTCACGTATTAGGGTAAACGGGGATAATTTGGTTATAGTGCCTATTTTACTTGGCGATACTTTGTTTATTGTATCCGTTTAACTTCTATTGCGGTATTCTTTCAACGTCATAATGATATGTGAGAGAGGACATATTTATTTTTCGATTGCTACATACCACAGCATCACTCGATTGCTCTAATGCTAATAACATTCGATTCTTTACCGACATAACACTTCTCTCAGACGCTGTCAGTGAGAATCCATGATTATTTTATTTCTTCGGAAAATACAGTAGTCTTTTGGGACAAACGTTGTTTGGTAAAGCCCTTGCTAATAAATGTTTCCTTTTTTTACACAATTGATAAACAACCGTTTACCATACATAATTGGTAGTGCGTCAGTTCTGTAAAATTTAAAATACGTTCTTCAATAAGGGAGTAGGTATTATTATTATAAGCAATAATTGTCAGCCTGAAACACTCATTTACATTGAAAAATCTTCCGAGAAAAGATACTTGCCGCCAACGGGACTTGAACCCGTGTCCTTCTGATTGCCGGTCGGATGCTCTGACTACTGAGCTATGAATGAAACACTAGTATATATTGAATTATTTAGCGGGTATTTGATAAGCTGCCATAGCTTAGTGGTCAGAGCATCCGACCGGCAATCAGAAGGACACGGGTTCAAGTCCCGTTGGCGGCAAGTATCTTTTCTCGGAAGATTTTTCAATGTAAATGAGTGTTTCAGGCTGACAATTATTGCTTATAATAATTGTTACCCTTTGTGCTATGCATAAAAATCTTGTCTAAACGTTAGTTTATAAATTAAAAAATAATAAAGGGAGTACGTGTTTAATTGTTATAGCCCAAAAAAATATTATCAATTATTGGGTGTGGAAGCTTAGAAACGTTGCCCATTTCCTTGGTATAATTATTGTTTACGTGTTAAATAATAGTATCACCAAGTTACAGAGGATATTCTTTTTTATGGGAATACCGCACTGCTCCCAACCATCTATGTAGAGCCAGAGAGACATTGGCATCCCCTACTGGGGTATGCTGTGAGGCTGGAGTTAGAGGGAAGGATATGGGGAAGAGGAAGGCGGGAAAGTACTTGTCAATTCAGATCCAGTCAATAAACAAAGCCAAAGCCATTTCAAGCAACGCAACGTTTCAATTCTAAATGGTGCGGTTACTTACATCAGAGCGACACTGAGATTACCTTCCAACCTTGAAGCCGCAAATATACTACATTATTTTAAATAAATAAATTGTGAAATGACACAAGTTAATCAAATAAAATTTACACGCCCACACCGGTATTTGAACCCGCGACTTTCGGATTACTAGTTGAGAGCCATTACCCATCGACCACGGAGGCTTTCATTATATTTTCTTTTGTGTTTTCTTTTTGTGTCTCATGTTCCTGCTGTTATTTACGTCACGTGTATAAAATATACCGATTTTTATAATTCTTTTCTGAAATAAAAATTCATTCACCAACAACACCTAATCTATAACCAAGTTACTTCTCATCACCAAGTTAGGTACCTCTCTTATTGCCTGCCTCTTAATCTGCAAAAACACTCTGTACCATATATACATATTTTTGGATTCTTTCATATATTTGAGAAAGAAAAAATATTGATTTTCAGAAAACCTTTTACCCCTCGTCAATAAAATTGATTTTTTACTCAAGAAAGAAATTTTGAGATTTTTAAAATTTTTTTTTTTTACATTAGCTCCACAAAGGACGCCACGAGGAAAAATAATTTCCCTCAAGGCCTATATCATCTTAGAGAATGCTGTGTGGAGGGTCTTTTTAACGGAGGGAAGAATAGGAATTTCTGAGAAGGAAAAAGGTATGAAGGGTGGGTAGGAATCTAGAGGTCATTGTATACAGAAGTGACGGACATATGAATCCATCCCCAACTGCAGTGCAAGGCATTGGGTGAAGAGAGTCCGGCTGGAATGGTCAAAAGGCTTCCCTCAACCAGTCTCTCTCGATCCG
Organism: Limnephilus marmoratus; assembly: GCA_917880885.1. Taxonomy (NCBI): domain Eukaryota; kingdom Metazoa; phylum Arthropoda; class Insecta; order Trichoptera; family Limnephilidae; genus Limnephilus; species Limnephilus marmoratus. The sequence goes on along the minus strand of OU862924.1, from coordinate 48,453,494 downwards.
GCTCGCTACGCAGTAGGTGCAGGACATCCACCGCCAAGACCTGGATAAACCTCACGCCATGAACCCGGATACCCTTGCTACCTGTGGCAGAAGTGTTGTTTATCCAATAAATGGTTCCCGGGGCGGCGGTACCCATACCCGCCTCCCAAATTGTAAAGTTTATCACAAAAGTTTATCACAACACGAGCATGTTCCCGGCACGGTGGTAGAAAAATCCTATAATTATATCCTTAACAATGCAATGAATAAAGAAAAAATAATAAAAAATCTCCAGAAGCAAGGCAAAAATAAGCCTAATTTTGGCGCACAAACACACAAAAAATACTTTCTATCGGATTGTATCTTCAGTGTTTGTGAATTTTTACAATGTGAAAAATATTATGCCGGATCACCTGCGCAGGTTCATTTTTCATAAAACGTTCTACAATTTAATGTATATTGTATGAACCATACATCATATTCAAATTGCGGACAGGGGAATGTAGCATTCCTTCACTGTCCCACCCTGTTATACCATGAGATATTATTTTCCCCAGCCTGTTCGTAGACGTTTAAATAAAATATAACGAAACAAATTTTATGCAAGGTAAAACTTTTGATGATAAAAATTATATTTTAGTTGCAAAATGTTGTTAGGTTCGCAACGGTGTTGTTCAAGCAACATGAATAAAAAAATATCCACGCTGCATTACAGAAATAACAACGAAAAACATTTCGACAGATACGAGTTTGATATTTTAAACGTATTATACATTTTTTTAACGTCAGCTCTGGGAAAGAAAAAGGTATGAGGGTGAGTATGAACTACGAGGAGTGACGGATATATGAATCCATCCCTTCCACTGTTGTGCAAGGCGATGCATGTGTCAAGAGAGTCTGGCTGGAGAGGTCTAGGTTAGGATTATCTCAACCAGTGTCTCCCGATCCGGCTGGTCATACAGTAAGTGAGTAAGTGCGCCGCCAAGATCTAGACAAACCCGCTAAGTAACCAAACGTAGTGAACCACTTGGGGTGGTAGGGGTGTTGGTTATCCAATAAATAGTTCCCGTGCGGCAGTACCCATACCCACCTTACAAATAGAAATTTTAAATCAAATAAAAAAAATTAGGTTTATGATGGATGTATTTAAAATCCGTCCACCATTTCGAAATAATCGTTTGAATTTTATTCGTAATCGAATTAATCGAGTAATAGACTATGTAGAAATGGGATCCTTAAGGCAAATATGGTTAAACCGATGTATGGCCGTGTAAAAAATGTGAAGATCCTCAAATAATGAAAGGCCGAATATGGTTAAACTGATGTATTGCCGTGTGAAACTTGTGAAGATCCTCAAATAATGAAAGGCATTGATGTAAGGCCGAATATGGTTAAACTGATGTATTGCCGTGTGAAAATGTGAAGATCCTCAAATAATGAAAGGCGTTGATGTAAGGCCGAATATGGTTAAACTGATGTATTGACGTGTGAAAAATGTGAAGATCCTCAAATAATGAAAGGCGTTGATGTAAGGCCGAATATGGTTAAACTGATGTATTGCCGTGTGAAAAATGTGAAGTTCCTCAAATAATGAAAGGCGTTGATGTAAGGCCGAATATGGTTAAACTGATGTATTGCCGTGTGAAAAATGTGAAGATCCTCAAATAAAGAAAGGCGTTGATGTAAGACCGGATATGGTTAAACTGATGTATTGCCGTGTGAAAAATGTAAAGATCCTCAAATAATGAAAGGCGTTGATGTAATTCCGAATATGGTTAAACTGATGTATTGCCTTGTGAAAAATGTGAAGATCCTCAAATAATGAAAGGCGTTGATGTAAGGCCGAATATGGTTAAACTGATGTATTGCCGTGTGAAAAATGTGAAGATCCTCAAATAATTAAAGGCGTTGATGTAAGGCCGAATATGGTTAAACTGATGTATTGCCGTGTGAAAAATGTGAAGATCCTCAAATAATGAAAGGCGTTGATGTAAGGCCGAATATGGTTAAACTGATGTATTGCCGTGTGAAAAATGTGAAGATCCTCAAATAATGAAAGGCGTTGATGTAAGGCCGAATATGGTTAAACTGATGTATTGCCGTGTGAAAAATGTGAAGATCCTCACATAATGAAAGGCGTTGATGTAAGGCATAATGAGTAAGACGAAAGGGATACTTAGACGATTTGACCACGCAGAGTGGATGAACGAATAAAAGGAGTGTAAGAAAAATATGTGACGCTACTGTGAATAGTTGAAGAATTCGTGGACGCCCGAGGAAGTAAACACTCGAATATAACCTTCTTCTTCTATCGTCTTCTTCTATTTTCTATATAAATAAAAATGAATCGCCGAAATGTAAGTACGCGCATAACTTCCGAACGACTGCACCAAATCGGATATTTTTTTTTTGTGTTCGTTATTGTCAGGACAAGGTTTGTATAAAACTACTGGTGAGCTCTGGCATTATGATATTTGTACAAAAAAATTGCAATAGGTGGCACGCGAGCTGTTTGAAAACTGAATTTACCGGGACGGAATGCGAGGAGGGGTAGGGGGTAGGAGGGAAGGGAATTAAGATAGGTGGTTAGCGGGAGGGGGGGAAGGGGAACTCGGGAGGGGGGAAGGGAAACAGTAAGTCGTGAGGGAACCTGGGATGGGGGAGGGGAAATCGGGAGAGGGATTCGCGGGATGGAGGAAGGGGGGAATGGAGTGGGGAGAGGGAAGGTGAAAGAGACGGAGAGGAAGGGGAACGGGATGAATGGGAAAGGACACGCAGGGAGAAGCAATTTCTTTATTGAATGGCTTAGCAGCGCATCCCGGGAATCAGCTAGTATAATATACTCGTAAGTCATATCAAGAGACCAAATTGTTTGGCGGTCCATCCTCTCTGCTTATCCCTACAGAAACAGTGTAATGTTTAGTTAGTTAATAAGAGTAATCGAAATGTGTTAATAATCACAAATTTCTATTATTATTTTATTATTATAGTTTGGAAGGCGAGAATGGGTCCCGCCGCCCCTGCTGGAACCATTTATTGGATAACCAACACCTCTGCCATAGGTCACCCCAAGTGGTTTGATACACTTGGTGACTTAGCAGTGATGCCTGGGTTCTTTGGGTGAGGTTTGATTAGGTCTTGGTGGCGGATGAGTTGGACACACTAAAGCCCAGATTCCTATTCCCATCCCTCATACCCTTTTCCTTCCCAGAATTTCCCACCTCCCTTGCCTTAGCACACGGCATTCCCAAATATGACATAGGCCATGAGGGTAATTTTATTAATTTCCTTAGGGGCTCCCGTGTGGAGCGAATGTAAAAAAAAATATTTTTTATTAACAATAATTTATAGTATACTAGCAGACCCGGCCACACGTTGCTGTGGCTAACGAAACACAACGCCATTACCCAACCCTTATAAAATCCACACCACCCGCTTGCCAGCTGCCCGCTGTCTGAATTGAATATTTGAATTTCTCGGCTTTTCTCTACTATAAAAAGCATGTATTATAGATATATAAACCTTCCTCTTGAATCAACTATATTATTATTTTTTATTTATATAATACTAGCTTTTTCCCGCGGCTTCGCTCGCATGGTATTAGGGGTTTCCCACTCCGCCTCCTCCACCTTCCCTCTCCCCACTCCACCACCCTCATCAACCCCCCTCCCCCTCCACACACCCCTCCCCCCATTCCACTCCCCCCTTCAACCACCCTCCCCCTCTCCCCTCCCCTCACCCCTCCCCAAACTCCGCCACCCTCCACCTTTCCTCTCCCCACTCCACTCATCCATCAACCCCCCTCTCCCTCCATCTCCTTCTCCACCGACCCCTCCCCCACCCCATACCCCTCCCACTCCACCTCCCCCACCTTCCTCCACCCCTCCCCCCTTCCACTTCCTTCCCTCCCACCTCTCCCACCCCACTCCGCCTCCTCCACCTTCCCTCTCTCCACTCCCATCAACCCACTCCCCCTATACCTCCACCCACCCCTCCCCTCACCCCTACCCCTTACTTCCCCCCGACCTCTCCCACCCCACTCCGCCTCCTCCACCTTTCCTCTCCCCACACCACTCCCCCCATCAACCCCCTTCCCCCCATCCCCTACTCCTCCCCACACCCTCCTCCATCCTTCCCCTTTCCCCTTCCTTCCCTCCCGCCTCTCCCTCCCCTAACCCCCTCCCCACTCCCCCCTCTCACCTCTCGCATTCCACACATTCATTCCCGATACATTCAGTTTTCAAACTGCTCGCGTGCAACCTATTATAATTTTTTATATAAATTTCATAATGCCAGAACTCAACGGTAGTTTTATACAAAATAACGAACAACAAAAAAAAGAATAGTCCAATTTGGTGCAGTCGTTCGGATTTATGCGCATACATACATTTCGGTGATTCATTTTTAGAGATAGTTATTAAGTACGACGCCAGCAAAGCAATCTTTTTAGGGTGAATTTCCAAATTTAAAAAAAAAACATCGCGTCCAAGGTGACAATTGGTTTGTTTTTTCTGACGTTTGCAATAAATCGATTTTGTTACCGACAGAAAATGTATGAAAAATGAAATTATTTTTCATAACGCCCGAGCTCTAAGCTATAGCCTATAGACTCTTTTGATGTATGAGCTATATTATTGTAAAGTTTCATTCAAATCCAGTCAGTAGTTTTCGCGTGAAAAAGTAACAAACATACATCCATACAAACTTTCCCCTTTATAATATTAGTAGGATTAGTAGGACTATAGTTAGTGATCGCCACTAATTATACAATGCTTGCAATGCAACACTGGATATTTGAAAAGGGAAAATCAAATACCTACTTACTCTAGGACATCTATTTTCCAATTTCTTCCGTAGAACGAATTTCAAAAGTGACTATAGTACGGCCCGCTAGCCGTTTTAAATCGCACAAAAATTTGTTTTCTTTGAATTTCTCGGCTTTTCTCTAATATAATTTACATGTATTACACATATAAACATTCCTCTTCAATCACTCTATCTATTGGTGAAAACCGCATAAAAATCCGTTGAGTAGTTTAAAAGATTAACGCGCACATACATTTTGAACGACTTCATTTTATACTATGTAATGATAATGATTTTGATTTAACCTCCTCTAAGTATTCCAAAGGTAAGTATTTCTCTGAAATGCATTAGGGTAGGCGCCAAAACTCTGTTAAGAACTGAAAGACTCCTATCCTCTGATCCCTTTAATCAGAGACTGCAGAGTTCAGACCTCTATTAATTGAATTTCCTTCTCTCTGTCTATCAATGCACTTATCAGCCTGCCCGTTGCCCGTCTCTCGCGAACATTATTTGTAAGAACATAAACTCATTCTCTTCCTCGAGAATTTCCAGATCGTAAGGGTGCTGCAAATCGAATTCGTAAGCTCTCTTTCAAATGCCATCACTTGGGATTTTCAGTGTAAAACCATTCCGAATTCGAACATCGACCACAAAGCTTCAAAAATGTTTGATTTTAGCTATGCATCATCGTTGCATTTTTTTGGAATTGAAGACACATTTCATACATTGATCATCTGTAGTTGGTATATTCAGATCAGTTTTTTGCTCATAGCACGTAATCAATATATTGGTACATAATCAATATACACGCTTTCTGCGAGATCGTCCTTCAAGCTGGACACACACGGCAGTGCCATTTGGCCCTGAGTCATTTGGCTGAATCCATTCAGATACGGTCCAAATTAGAGGGCCACACACGACCAAGCCTAGCCACGAAAATGAAAAATGGTAATTTATCATATATTTATAGGGGCTGTTTGTTGAAGAGAACTTCAGAGAGAAAACTTTCTCCAGAATATTTTAGGAATGGTTTCACTATGTACGTCAACATCTGTAACTTGCAAATTAAAATCATATATTTTGGGTACATGTATAATAAATCATAATATTGTAAACCTAAATAACATATTTAGCCAATTATGAAGGGCCCACAAAAAATCGAGTTATAAAAATATCTCTTCACAAGATTCTAAGTGTCAGTGCCGGCCGGTCCGTTTATTATTGCCGTATCATACGGTTTACGTGTATATATCGACGGCAAATCGTAAAATCAGGCCAATCATGATGCGCCTGAGGCACTTCACGAAGTAGCTAGGCGCATTATACGGTGTATACGGTGTCACGAAACTTGTAGGACAAGCGTGAAACTGGTAAATCATCACATACAAAACAAAGAACTTCTTTTCTGCATTCGATTTTTTTTAAACTTTTTCCTTTTCAGCAACTAAAGGGTTAAAAAAAAACCTTTGGAGTAGTGGAGGGTCGTGACTTTTGGGTGTGTTAGAGTGCTAATATTGAAAAGTGGCATTATTGATGTTTTCGTAAACAAAAAAAAAATTTTTTTTTCGAAAAATTGTTTTTGTACGAAATTTTTCAGGAAATCCGTGGGGCACACACAGCCACACAGCACTCTTAACACAACCAAAAGGAGCCGCCACTGCTTTGGAGTGGGGTATATTTGCTTGGAAGAATTTTAAAAGACATTAAAAATCTGATATTAACCCCTTTGACCTAAAAAATCCAACTTCGGATTCGATTTACTCAAAAACGAAAGCTCAAATTTAAAAAGTTGGACCACAAAATCGATTCTAAATGTGACGTAGATAAATCGATTACTGAGTCGTGACTCCAGTCTCCAGTCTCCACACACCCTGGTGCGAATCTAGTCCACGTTACACTAACGCATCGCATTATGCAATAAATCTGCATTGCTTGCACTGAAGACGGTTATAGACTGCACTTATTATGCACAGCCGAGTACAAAGGTGCATCATAAATTCATGACTGGCTTGTTCACAACAAACTGGAGCATTCGTTTCAAGTATCAAACAATAATAATAAATTCTGCTTACGTTTGCTCGTAAACTTATTTAACGTCGTTAGATACTCGTACCTTTTTTTGCCAACTGCAAGTTGCAGAAATAACAGAGTTTGTATGAGCCACTAATTGGCGGTTCATACAAAGTGTGTGTTTTATTTAATTATTAAGTCAAAGGATAAAGTGGTGTTCGCTTCCACGGAAACATTTTTGAAGTTTGTCAAAATTACTCCGAATGCACAGTCGGTTTGCAAACAAAATGCTTACTAATTATAAAAGATTTATATTTTTAATTAACTGTTATTAAATTTGGGAGGCGGGAATGGGTACCGCCGCCCCGGGAATCTTTTTTGGATAACCAACACCTCTGCCATAGGTCACCCCAAGTGGTTCGCTACGTTTGGTGATTTAGCAGGGGTGCCCGGGTTCATGGGGTGAGGTTTGTCTAGGCCTTGGAGGCGGATGACCAGGAAACACTGAACCCCAGTTTACTGCCCACCCCTTAAACCCTTTTCGTTCCCAAAACACTCCTCTACTTTCTTTCCTTAAAAAAACCCTCCACCCAGCATCCCTAAAGATGACATAGGCCCTGAGGGAAATTATTTTTCTCAGATCCTCCTGTGTGGAGCTCATGTAAAAAAAATTCATTCTATGCTGTAAGGCATATTTTAACACAATAATAATTGAGTCACCAGTGGCTGACCGCCCCTTAGTAAATGACATCGGTTTGTAAAAATTACAATTAAAACGGTTTAGAAATGTGTCCAATCGAGCAATGGAAATAATAACATAATAAGATGATAATAACAATTCCAGAGGTGATTTTCCAATCCTTGTTTCCAACAGATTCTTTTGGAAACAAGTGTAATTTACAAATTACACCATTTTACACACTGGTATTTCAAGCGTTACCTAAAGTAGCAGCCATACTTTATCGTCTTACACCGCAGTGGGAGGGGTACCACCCCTAATGCCCTTTACCTTGTCAGAACTTCCTCTCCTTCCTTTCTTAAAAAGATCCTCCACACAGCACACAGCATCCACAAAGATGACATAGACCTTGAGTGGAATTATTTTCCTCAGGGCCTTCTGTGTGGAGCTAATGTAAAAAAAAATTAAAACCAAGTATGTACCTACCTATTAAAACACGATGTTGTCGGTAATAAAATGTAATAAACATTCACTGATAATAAATTTGCACCTACCACATGCACGTACAAAGAATTTATTTGATCATTATTTACATTCAATCGGCTCGTTGGTCTAGGACAGGGATCGGCAAACTTTCAAGTGAGAAGAGCCAATTTGTCAATGAAACAGGATAACAAATATATATAATTGACAACTCGGTTATTTTAACTTGAAAGTCTGCCGACCCACCCTTATGTTACAAAATGTGATGGTACCTAGGGGAAATTTTAATATTATTACCTCAGTAGTTACACGTAGATACATCAGTTTACTAAAACTAATAGGCACCATGTTACAATTAAAAAACTAAACTTCTTTGATTTAAACATTGAAATCGTTAGAAAAATGTGTTCATGTGTGTACTGCTTAAATCTCCGATTAAAAACTAATATTTCTAACATTTTGACTTTACCTCCTCGCTACCTTGAGCCTCACAACCTAACCAAATTGGAGATGCCATAGTCTCACTGAGTCTTATTCGATATTTACATAAAAAAGTAAAGATATCTCCAGTTTTCTCCCTTAAGCGAAATGGCTTACAAAATGACAAACAATATTCCAAAATGTGCTTTATTTTGTTATTGTGGAAATCATCTTTCGCAGAATTCGGCATTGACTGTATTCTCAACCAGTAAACCGGATTACGTAGGCTACAGGCTTACCGTTTTCTAATACGATTATAATGTCGAATCTCCACCAGAAGCCAGGCAGCAGAGATTAATTAAATGTGCTTTTTGGTAATATTTTTCATGACAATTAAAATAGAATTATCTGTGGCAATGTAAAGATAGGTAAGAACATCTTCCCAAAATAATAAATTCTTTGTAAAAACATTATTTAGTCACCGTGTAACACCACGCTAGGATTTTTTTAATTAACTTCGTCGGGTTTCTGACTCTTGACATGCTAGGCACAGAGCTCCGAGGTTCAAAATGTTAAATAATTAAAATTTAAAGACATTTGTGTGTTTTGTCTTTTGTTTGAGTGTTAAAAATCGACTTGGTATCGCCCTTATGGGTGACTGAATGTTAATTGAAATGTCTTGCATAATTGGTAACAAGATCTATCATAACAAGATCTCTACACAGATTCTTTCTTTCTCCTCTCAATTGTCGTTTTTAACTAATACCGTTTCCCATTAAGAGTTTCTACGTCTACTTCATTGGCTTTAAATTGTGACACTCCTGTGTTGTTTGTACACCATCGTAATTTGTTTTTAAATACTCATCAATGCAAAATAGTAAGCATCAAACCAATATAATATGTCGAAACAAATTAAAACAGTACGAAAATTGTAAAAACCGGTCAGTGGCCGAGTTTCATTTTGTTTGCATTTGCGTTTGCGTGTCACCAAATCAAACGAGCTATTAAAACATCAGACGAGCTATTCTATATCTTTTGTAGGAACGAGATAGTTCTCGGTCGAGATCTGTTGTCAGATTTGTGTGATTTTTTACAACTGTTATTTGTTTTTTCTATGGCCGATGTCAGTATTACAGCTTTTTTTTTTACATGAGATTCACACAGGAGACCCTGAGGAAAATAATTTCCCTCAAGGCCTACGCCATCTTTGGGGATGCTGTATGGAGGGTTTTTTTAAGGAAAGGAAGGAGAGGAGGGTTCTGGGAAGGAAAAGGATTTAAGGGGTGGGTAGGAATCTGGGGTTAAGTGTGTCCTGGTCATTCGCCTCCAAGACCTAGACAAACCTCATCCCATGAACCCGGGCACCCCTGCTAAATCACCAAACGTAGCGAACCGGTGTTGCGAAGAGGTGTTGGTTATCCAATAAAGGTTCCCGGGGCGGCGGTACCCATTCCCGCCTCCCAAATTGAAAGCTGTGAGCTGTCACGCATTTTAGTTCAGGTCGTTTTAAATACGAATTCATGCAAGTATGCATGATTATTTATTCATTTAACAGCATAAGAAAATCACACAAATCTGACAAGAGATCTCGCCCGATATCAATCTCGATCGAGACGAATATCGGACGAGATCTCTTGTCAGAATTCGTGTTTAAAACGATCTAAACTAAAATACGTGATAGCTCACAGCTGAAATTCTGACATCGGCCGATAGAAAAAGCAAATAACAGCTAAATAAAATCACACAAATATGACAGCAGATCTCGTCCGTGAACTATCTCGTTCCCACAAAAGATATAGAATAGCTCCTCAGGAGAGTTTTGGCTTTGCATTGACTAAGTTTACCAGTATTTTTTTTTCTTAAGGCTCCGCAACCGGGCTCGAAAAGAAGAAGATGGAGAGATACGAAATTACGAATGTTAGAGAAGAGCGCTAACATTTACAGCGACAAAATCGATGCGAAAATTGCGAAAATGTTTAATAAAACACGACTCGTTTAAAATAGAGCAAGAATCTCGTGGGGGCTATGTCAAGTACAATTTAAAGAAACATTGTGAATTTTTTCATACATATAACTTTTAAAATAACCGAAACAGACTTGAAAATGTGTTAAACACGGTTAGCTCATCGAGGGAGTAGAGCGGTGTTTGTTAAAGAGCGGTTATTAGCTAAAAATTCGTGACGTAGCTTGAAGTCCATGTTCCACTGGGAGACTTGTATGAGACGTATGAGCTAAGGGAACGTACCCATACTACGTGACACGTTTAGGGGGGGGGGGGTCTTCAAAATGTCACGCTCGGTACAAATGAGCGGCGGGTTGCTTAGGTTTTTGGTCACCGGGGGGGGGGCGGGGGGGGGGTTAAAAATTGCAAAAAGTTGGTCACGTAGTATGGGTACGTTAAAAGCATTTTCTACGAACCTTGGGCAGAGAGTCTTTTTTTCTTTATTTTCCTCGATTGATAGGTAACTGAGTTCCGTGCCAACTCAGATTCAACTCAACTTGACACTTATTTAAAAAAAAATAAAAAACATGATAAAAGTTTGAAATAGCCCATAACCTAACCTAACCTAACCTAACCTATTTAAAAATACATATACTTTTTTTTCATCACCTTTAAAGACATTTCAAATGAGGTGTTGAGTTGACTTCGTTCTGAGTTGTCCGGCCACCGTAACTAGGCACCCCCCTTCACAAGATTGTTCCAGTAATTGAGAATAAATTCCCATGTTTAAGGAATTTGCAAACGGTAATTGGGATATTGTTCCTCGCGGAAAGCCTCCGACCGTATGATTGGTTAATGTGCCGACGTAATGTGAAAGGTGCATCACCGTCTCGTAGAATTATGCTTCCTAAGGTGACTGTATCTAGGATGCAGATTAAATAATTTAAATAAATATCTATTCGACATCAATTTTTCTTAACTTTTTTTCGTACATTTAGAAGTTTGATAGTTTTCTTATTGTGTCCTTTGATAGTATTTTTAATAGTAACCATTGTAAAGTCAAATATGATGGTTTTAAAAAAACGTAAATACTGAACAACAACCACTACTCCCAACTGCCTAGAGCCAGTGAGACTATGCATCCCCAATTGGGATATGTTGTGGGGCAGAAGGTAAGTTAGGAGGGGAAGGAAATGGGAAGGGGAAGGAGGGAAAGTATCTGGCTATTCAGATCTAGTCACCAAACACGGCTAAAGACATTTTGTTGCGGCGGGTAGCAAATGATCCCTCTCAAGATCGAGGGATCAAATGCTGCGGTATTTTGTGGACTGTATGCGGTTCTTATTTACCTATTTTATTATATTTTAATCGCACTTACCCAGACTGCTTCCCTCTTCGTTCAGTGTTCACTGGAAAGGTAGGTATGTTAGTTTGGGAGAGATTTTGGAAGGGAATGGCGATTGGGAATGAACGTTTGATCGCGAAATAATAAACGAGAATGGATGACGCGTGGCGATGGTACTTGCGAATAGCTGCGAGATATTACAACCTGTAAACGCGGTGCGGTATTTAGGACTTGTGTCCTGTGCGGCGAGGTGTATTCAACTGAACTAATTATGGCAGAGGGCACACAATAAGTATTTTAGAAAGAACCACATGTAACAATAAAGGCGTTAACACATTTTAAGCAATGTTTCGATTCTAAATGTTGGTTTTACACTGAACTGAGAGTGTCTCTAGAACGTGCTGTAAATGCGATGGGTTGGAGTCCGGCTGGAGAAGTCAAAAGGCTTCCTTAAACCAGTCTCTCTCGATCCGGTCCGCTACGCAGCATGACTTATCTGACGCATCATGACGCCAAGACCCGGCCAAACTCACCCCATGAACCCGGACACCCCTGCTAAGTCACAAACGTAGCGAACCACTTGGAGTTACACAGCAGATGTATTGGTTATTCAACAAATGGTTCCGATGCGGCGGTACCCATACCAGCCTCTCAAATAGATAGATGATGATTCTTTTATCGCATGGTATGAGTTGATTTATAGTTTTTTACCAACTAACCTATCTAATAGTCCTCGGATACCATAATACGGACTGTGGCCGAGAAAACATAAAATTATTGTAAAGGTAAAACTTTCGTTTCTTTTTCAACCCTCCGTCGGGCACAGCCGGCCTCAGAGGCTAACAAAAGACATTTTTCCGTCTCTACTTCTCAAAGGCGGCCCATCGCCCCTTCCCTTCTTTTACTCACCTAACTTTAGGGACCTCACACAGCGCGCGCCTCAGTCAGTCGTCAGCCTTTACACAGCTCACGTACAATCTCCCTGGCTTCACAGGCCGCCTGCACCCAATTGGAATCTAATGTCAGTTTTCCTCTTTTCAGTAATTTTATGTACACATTTTTCTTCCAAAATGGCTAGAAAATATGCTCTCTCTCAACCCAATGATGTTGATGATATTCTGAAGCGTCTCCTCGACGATAATGCTTCTGAAGATTTAGCTTTTTTTGAAGATTTAGAAAAAATGTTTATTTTAGTTTATGGTAATGTTTAATAAACTGGTTATTTTGTGTAAAATTTTGTATAATTCCTTTCTATGGATCCTAGAAAAGAACTACCCTATAAGTATTTTGTATTATAATTAATGTGAGGGTTATGGGTTCAAATATGTGGATGGCCTCTCAGGCCGGGTGGCGTATTTACAATCCCTACCGCGTTTCAATCGCGCTACCGACAATTTACATTTTCAATATTAATATTTAAATATTTAGAAATATATTAATTTATTTCTACTGTACACATCGGAAAGATTATTTTATCTAGATTTTAGAACAATTTTTGTTTTTGCAAAGTGATAAAAAATTATCAATATAGAGATGTATTTACAAAATACGGGAATAATATCAAAATTTAAATGTTTAGAAATAAAATTATTAGTTTCTAATATACACATAAAAAAGATTATTTTATCTAGATTTTAGAACAATTTTTGTTATTGCAATGTGATAAAAAATAACCAATATATAGGTATATTTAAAATGTAAATTGTCGCTACCGCGACTGAATCGGTATAGGTTTTGTAAATACGCGGCCGGGTGCGCCTGATTTCGGTTCGCCCATTGGTGCATCCGGCGGAGGGTTAAAGAAAAAAAACTTTAAATTTGATGAATTGTTCAAGTTATGTGAAACAACAGGCAGTTAGGCTTTGCCTTTTTTAAGTTCGGCGTTTCAAAGAGACATTAAATTCATAAAACATTAATTTTACAAAAGATTTCAAGTTGTTGTTCCCGGGTCGTGTGAAAATTGATGCTCACCCTCCATCAGATTGGCTGTAAATAAGTGAGACGTTTAACCTCTGGCAGGGTCCTTACGATAATCCTTATTAAGCGAATAGGGCGGACATAATCCCGTAATGGCCTGCACAAAAATTGGTACGGTTTCTTCCTTAAATGTCTGTGAACTTTGTACGTTTATAAGCCATATTAAGGTCCGTAATTTCAATAATTACGAACACCGCAGAGCTGAGATTTTAAAACTGATTTAAACGAGGTCAAAGGCGAAATATCCCAAAACGATTCGAATTTTTATAATCGGATAATGTGTTGGAATTCAAAGATACTGCTTTTTTAAATCCTGCAGACAAGCTGTCTTGTGACAGCTTTGTGGGGCCGCTTATCTGATAAAATAACTTTTAATAAAAAAATTCATGTATGAATATATAAGTGGAAAAAAAATTGGTACGTTTTGATTATTAGAAAAGAAAATGCGTGACATCAACAAAAGAATTTCATAGTTGGTACAAGTTATCAGATTAATGGTCAGTTAATTAGTCAGACATCTCCAAATACTAAGTTTTGAGATAATGAGGAATGCAATATTCGAGTGCTCACCATGAAACAAATATTATTTACACGTATCTGTGTTTTAAATATTAAATCCTATTATCCTATTGATAATATTATAAAGGCGAAAGTTTGTATGGATGTATGAATGTTTGTTACTCTTTCACGCAATAAATACTGAATGAACTGTAAAAATTCTTTCACTAAAAGAAAGCTACATTATTTGCGAGTAATGAAGGCTGTATACATTGGTAAGCTCTGGCGTTATGAAATTATTTATTATACGTTTATTGTCCGGATGGAAAGCAAAGCGTTGTTAGTAATTGTTTGACGTGCACTGTCATAGTAACCAAAACCAATATTATTAAATATTGGTTTTGGTTACTATGGAGATTCCTTTGATAGTAAAAATTCAAATATGTATAAAATACTAATCTTCACTAAAAGAAAGCTACATTATTTGCGAGTAAAGTAGGCTGTAAATATTGGTAAGCTCTGGCGTTATGAAATTATTTATTATACGTTTATTGTCTGGAGGAAAAGCAAAGCGTTGCTAAGTAATTGTTTGTCGTGCGCGGTCAATTTGTTATTTTTTTTTGGTTACTATGGAGATTCCTTTGATAGTAAAAATTCAAATATGAATAAAATACCAAGCTATGCTCTAGAGGAGAGGGGGGTTCGGGTGAGGGGGGAAGGGTGTAAGAGGGGACGGGGGGAGGGGGAGGGGGGGTTGGAGTGGGGATAGGGAAGGTGGAGGAGGCGGAGTGGGAAACCCCTTAATACTATGCGAGCGACGCCGGGAGCAAATGCTAATAAGCCATAAAATAACACCGGAAGGCATAACGGTCCGGTACAGTAATACGACATTTTGAAATATCCTACTAGTGACCCAGAAAACATCAACATTTGTTTAATTCACTATAAGTTTTTCTGCATTATAATTGGTTTGGTGGTTTTTACAAGTAATCCGAGTATTTTACCAGACAGAGGGTATAGGTACTTTTACATACGAGTATAACTGCATACTCAACTTAAATTCAACTCTATTGTTCGGAGATGTCTGACTAATCAACTGGATTTGACAATTTTGCTCGATTCTACTTGCTAACAAGTCACCTTGTTTACATATTTCTATTCTGTTTAAACAAATGTTCTCTTTTAGAATCAAAGTTTCAAAGCCCCAATCTTGTCTGATTACGCCTAAAAGGGATCGAAATGAAAATCTAGTATCTTTCAACGGTAGCAATCTTCCGAACAGGCCCTCCATTGATATGCTTGGTGTAACCCTAAGTGACCAGCTCATCGGGCTCCATCGAAGCCAGAGTAAAGTTAGCCTCTCAAAAACTGGGCGTACTGTACAGGGCCCGCAGATACTTTAATAGTACACAACTGCTAACCCTGTACAAATCACAAGTGCGCCCCACGGTTGAATTTGGCAGCCACCTCTGGTCTGGAACTCCAAAATACATGAAAAATACCCTTGACTCTGGGCAGAAACGGGAGGCCCGTTTAATAGATTCTCCCATCTTAACAGACGGATTGCAATCCTTAGAGCACAGGCATCGGGTGGGAATGCTATCCTTGTTCTACCGGTATTACAATGGAATATGCTCCGAGGAACTAGCATCATTGATCTCTTCGGCACCGGTGCATAGTCGGGAAACACGCCAAACGCCTACTCAACGTTTGTACACGGTAGACATTTGTCACATGAGAACGGGTCGTTTCTTCGACTTGTTCTTGTGTTCAACAGCTCGGCTGTGGAATGATTTGCTGACCTCTGTGTTTCCTCCTTCCTATAACATGGGTCTCTTCAAGACCAATGTTCATTCCTTCCTCTCCCCAAAAAGACCCTCTACACAGCATCCCAGATGTTACACGGCATCCTCAGGGCCTCCTGTGTGGAGTTAATGTAAAAAAAAGAATGACATTCTGTACCTTAAAAGAGTATCTACTTCGTATTCGTGTTTTTGGTTACAACACACATTACATAAACGTCTAAATACTTGCTTTTATCATACATATACCATACTTTGTTTCATGTCAAGTCATATATAAACTTAGTATATTTTTTAACTATTACACGAGTACATATTTCTTTTCAATATTATCTTATTAACAACTGTATCACATCAGCGTTATTATTTTTGTGTTTTCAGACATTCTTATTTTGTTCTTAACATAATACTGATACCCTCCTGTATACCACTGTATACTTTAATGTAAAAGCCGTTTTATGGCGTTTAAATAAATAAGCTAATCGATATGTGCAAAATATTCCCAATGGTTTCAATAGATATTTTACGTAAACGGCAGGTGAGTTTTGTAACGATAGATTGGTTTTAAAAAAGCGAGTGCACAAACTGTGAGAAACATAAAATATGCAGGCTCCGGTAATATTTTCCATTTGAGTTGGAATTTGGGATACGATGGAGGCTGAGCACTGGAGGAGATACCTGTCGAGGTATTAACTCGCAGCAGCCACTCGTTCGCTCGAGTATTCCAGGAATCAAATATACGGAGTCTTATACTCAATGGAGTGAGTTTATCTCCTCTCCTTCTGATTGGATGAACTCCACTACAATAAAGTACCGCCATTACTTACATCCGCGAGCGTTAAACACATACAGCCAACTACTTTCGATATCACGGGGTTGAGAATACCGCGGGGATGCAAAAACCTCTTGCCTCAAAATGTTTTCAAAACATGCGGAAAAAATAAAAAAAAAACCACTGGGGCAGGTATAGGGATGCAACGATATATCGAAAAACCGATAAATATCGATATATCGACCCCTAAAGATATTGATATCTGTCGATATCGACTATACCCCGATATCGATATATCAATATCGAAAAACTCAATATATCGTATCGAAATATCGAAAAACCCACCCAGATTAAAATACCCACAAAATCGGGTAAAATGCTATTATAACTTTCTGCTTTTGTAAATACTTTTGTAAATAAAGTAAACATTCTTGAAACATGGCCAGAGATGCAATTTGTAAATCCCAATCTTTTTAAAGTGGCAATGAGTCATCTACCAATTGTGGCAACAAGTGTTCCTTCTGAAGGTCTTTTTTCAAAGGCAGGAGCCACTATAACTCAAAACAGAAACCGGCTTCAAGGAAGCAGACTGTCAAAGTTACCTTTTCTAAGTTCAATAGCTGGTACAAAATGCTGGAATTATTTTTTTTTAATAAATTTACGAAAAAAAACAGATTTCATAAACCTATCCAAATTTTGTGATTATTCACATAGATAAGTGTAAGAAATTACATATATAATCGATAAACGTTTGATATAACTAAAACTACATTGGATTTCTATAAGCTTTTGAAAAAAGAAGAAATATCGATATATCCGCCTACTAGACCGATGTGTCGATACATCAATATCGACTTAATTCGATATATATCGATATAGATATATCGATATTTTTAAAAACCTTGCATCCCTAGGCAGGGAGGCAATGTTTTTGTTTTCCGTGACCAATGGAACACACGGAGAAAAATAAATTGATAATTTATTAGGATTGCTCATCAAAAATTTTTTTTTTTTTTAATGTTCTTTATTCAGTAAAGTTTATAAATTACAGTAAATGGATAATTTTTTGGCCATCACACTAGGCACATGCCCGTGTTGTAGTTATTCGTTAATTCCGGTTAAAAATGGGATTGCAGGCTTTACGAATAAATTAAGAGGAAGAGGTGGCCTAATGAACGTTAGCAAGTGAGTAATCTAGATTTTCTAATAAACGATGTAATTACAAATATTTTATCAAGACGACGAAATGCATCTGCATTACAATAAGAATCTTCTTGATAATTCCACGGTAAACAACTCACATTTATTCGTTTTCGTGAAATTCTTGGCTCTAAGTTAGGGGCGCAGGTTAAAAACCTCAAAATGAAAAAGGTTCTTCAACAAAATTAAATTATCGTTAAAATATGCGAAATAATATCACGTATAAATTCAAAAAGATTGATAAAAGGCATTATGGATGATTCGAGAGTAGTCCTACAAGTTTTTCCAGGCAGCAGCTGGTAGGGTGATAATAAACCAGGATGCCCTGTTGATAGCCAACTTTCGATATGAGCGAGCCCTATGTGAAGAAGAAATGTTTACTTTCCATTTATGACTGATAACCACTAAAGCGATAGCTACCCAAATTTAGGAATGCGATTTTTATGAATTAATGAACCATAGATTTAAAAAAAAAATAACAAAAAAACATGGCATAATAAGTGAAATCTAATTTAGCTTGGCTTCTATATATTGTTACGGTACGCATTTCAAGTAAGACAATAGTTGAACATAATGACGACACAGTCTCGCAAACAACTGCGGCGCGGTCGGTGTATTCCGCCTTCCCCCCTGGCAAGAAGGAACAAACCGCACCCCTCCGCGGCATTCCGCAGAAACCAGCCGACCGCCGGCCGCCTGAGAAGCTGTGTCGGTCGAAGTACGCTCCCTAATTCCCGCGTGACGCCGTTTGCAATGGCTATCCGTTAAAATCCGATTTTAACAGTAAAAGTACGAGGTCGCGAACATGACACTCTCTGTGTGGAGTTACCACTGCCTGGTAGAGGGTTGGAGCTACCTGCGCTGACCATGGCCTGCTGCCCCGGTTTCCTGCATCAGACCACCAGCTGTGAGTTAAACCTCAATTTCCCTCTTAATTAATGTGTTCCACAGTAATTCTCGGTTGAAACGACCACATTCCCGGAGAGATTTGAGAGACCCCTTCGTTAGGAAATACCTAGTTAAGCATTGTGTTGTTTTGTGACTAATATTGTGTTTTACTAGGTGTTGTAATTGTGTATACCAGACAATATAATTATGTTTCACCCAACTTCCTCTTTCATTTGATGGGACCACGTGGGTGGGTTTGGCGAATACCTATGTACCATTTAAACCTAGTTACCTATGACCTTGATGAGGAGAGGATTCCTGCCTGCTGACGACTTGAGCTAGCCGAGAGCAAAAGGTAGGTGCCCCCCCCCCCCTTTGGGACCGCTACAATATATATATTTATACGAGTGTATATAAATTAATCCCTTTTTCCCTTGGTCACGGCATCACTTCAGGACGACTTTACCTATTTCATTCATCTATTTTTATAAGTTTTATAATACTTTGTAGAAGCTTCTTACGGAAAGACAAATTAAGAAAATTGCGCCGAAAATTGGATAATTTCAGAAAACTTAACGGCAATTTTAACTCGCACGTTTGACAGTTCGCGCGTTTGAGAATGACATTTTGCAAAACAATGATTGTTAAATCAAAAATTCTATTTTCGAAAATCTTTAAATTAAAATAGATTGATTTGAAGTGGGTACTCCCACAATACTTTGAACCGAATCAAGAAATATAGATATTTTAAAAAGGTACCTATGTTAGGTACCAAATTTAATTGATTGTTATTATAATATACAAAAATGAATATTTGTAATATATGATAAATGAAAATTTGAATAAAAAAATTGTAATAGGTGGCACGCGGGCTATTTGAAAAATGAATGTACTGGGACTGATTATATGGAACGCGGGAGGAGGGTTGGAGGAACGGTGAAGCGGGAGAAGGGACAGGGAAGGTGGGGAAGGTGGAAGGTGAACGCGGGAGGGGAAGGTGACGTGGGAGGGGAACGGGGATTCATATTGGCATAGCAAGGCATGCCGGGAACCAGCTAGTACTTTGATATTTGGAATCGAATGGCCGAATCGAAAATAATCGAAAACTCAATCGCTCGAGATGTTAAGATGTTCGTAATTCATTTTATTTTACTACTTTTGTGAAAATATTTTATCTTTTGTTTCAAATTTCACCATGTTTATCATTATAAATTCATAGTTAATCAATTTTAAATAGCGCGTCAACTCTATTGCCAAACCCCGTTGCTGCTCAATAATATTTTTTGTAAAGTTCGCCAAACCCTTCGAATAATACGAAAATAATTTTCTGTCAACTTTTGCCTGTCAAAGTTTGCGCGCAAAATTCCTGGTTCTTCCCATGCATTTTAAATGTTCCTATTTATTAGTTTTTTTAACGCTTTTGCAAAAATAAAATATTGTTCTAAAGTTAAGATAAAATTATCATTCCCATATGTTTATTAGAAATCAATATTTTTGTTTATAAATATTAAAATTTTAATATTGGAAATGTAAATTGGCTAAAAAATGCATACCTGCGAATATTTGAATTAAAGTAATTAAAATGGAATTTTATTTATTTTTATTTTATTTACATCTATGTATATTACAGTTTTCACCTTATTAATAACATTTTTACACATGTAATATATTTTGAAAACCTTTTTAGATATTAATTATGCATTTCATTATGTTGGGTGTAAGGTAGGTTTGAGAAGGTAAAACTGTTGGTTGGTGATATTGTATGTTTCGTGAACACCTCACTAGGAGAACCTGTGCTGAGGTGTTTACGTGTTTATGATTAAGAGTGACAAGTACAAGTATTTATGTGTCGTAGTAGAAAGTTTTTTTTTTCTTTTTTTACATTTTAATAATTATTAAAAAAAAAAATAATAAGTAGGTATATATATATATATATATATATATAGGTACATATGTATTGGTAAATTCTTGAAAGACATGTTTATTCATTTTCCACTTTTTATAGTTTGGTTATGTTTGGTTAGGAATAAAAGTATTTTGAATAAATTGAATATTTTGATTTTTGATCCAGGCTGTGATATGTTTTTTGTAAATGTGTGTAGATGTATTTGCAGTAAGTATTTGTTTCAGAGTAATGGGCATAAAATTAAAAAGTTTGATTGCATAATACTGAAAATGTCTTTGTCCGTATGTTGTGTGTGTTTTAGGTATGTTCAGGGTTATATTTGTTAAGGACCTGGTTTTTATTATTGTTTTGGGTTGAATTGGAATATGGAGTTTGTTTTGAAGGAAGTGTAGTAGAGCAGATTTGGCATAAAGTTGTTTTATGGACATGACTTTCAATGTTTTGTATATTTCGTTTGAATCTGTATAGAAAGGGACTTGCAGGATTAGTTTAATTATCGCCTTTTGAATCTTTTGAATTGGGTCAATTGCTATATTTGTAGCACTTCCCCAAGCCAGTATTCCATATGTGGCAATGGATTGACAAAGTGCAAAATATATGGATCTGAGTATTGTTATTGGGAAAATGTTTTTAATGGATTTTATTAGGTGCATGACTCCTTTTAGTTTATTTGTAATGAATGTTATGTGGTCAGTCCAGCGTAAGTGTTTATCAATAATAACCCCTAGGTATTTTGTTTGTTTGACCCTTTCTATATACTCGCATTGACAATTAGAAGAAGTTTGTTCACAGTCATGCAGAAACAGGTCTATGTTGGAAGGAGGTTGTCCTCTTAGTGTTATACTATGTGTGATGTATTTTGTTTTGATAGTATTAACGGTAAGAGTATTACTATTTAGCCATTTTTTGACAACTGACAAACTTTTTTCGGCTATTGCGAATACATCTTTCCATGTGGCTGCTTGACAAAGAAGAACTGTATCGTCAGCGAAGGTCACGAAACTTCAAATTTTAAATTCAGTTTCCTTTTCTAAACAAAATTTTAAATAAAACTGTCACCTCACTTTTTATCACTTTCATACAATTTTATTTTAAAATTAAATGTGGGTTACGTCACAAATAGGCGCAAAATCAAACCGTCACTTTTGATCAGGTTTGTAAAATATCTGAACAACCTAGCTCATATAATTCTAAAACAATGAGAAGCATTATTTCTTTCCGTTTCTAACATAAAAGAAATCACAAATATTCGCATTACAGAAAGAGAGATATCTAACTTTTAATAATGCACGGTCGCTCTGGGACAATCTGGGTCACCTGTTATTATAACGGCATATGATGTTTTGGGACAACTTGGGTCTCCTGTGATTAAACGGGTTAAAATCTACAACACAGCACTGGCAGCGCTCGCAGCTAAGATAAGAGTACTACTTCAACACATTTCGGAATGTATATTTTTTTGCAAGCCATGACTGAGCGGTGTCCATTTCCCTGTAACTTTAGTCATTGCTCTCTATGAATGCCTGAACTGCCGATCGTATTAACATCCTTTCATCACTTACGGACTGGCCTGAAAGCACCTGAAAGTTGCATGAAAGCTTTTGCTGAAAAAGTTTTGTGCCTTGAAGGCTGATTATTTTTGTAGTAAGAGTGGATTGCCAAACTGAAAATATTTGTTTAATTAAATCAAATCAGAATTTAATTAAATCAGAATCAAAGAACATTTAAGGTGTCTTAATAATAATAATTTTTCTGAGTTCGCTAACCATACCATTGAAAATAACCATAGTTTTGAAAAAAATACAGGGATAAATTCTTCATATTAATAATAATAATTGGACAATTTATAGAGCGCCGTTTTTGTGAAAAATCACCACAAAGGCGCTTAAATCATAAAGGAAAACGTTTAGATAACTTAGAATCCTTGGAAATTAAAAAAAATCCCGTAAAAATAATGAATCTATTATCAACTAACAAAAAATATTGTCTTATAGCCCAATCATGGATTTCTTCCCCTACCCACCCACTCTACATTAATACCTACCCACCCAATCTACATTAATAACTAGCAACGGCTCCACCCCTACCATAATAAAACATTGTTCAAAACTGTCAAATTAGTATAAGCTTTCCCTGAAGAAGGAACGTTTGTTCCGAAACCGGTCGGATTTACGCATTATATAAGTGGTTTATACAAAGTTGAATTGTTTCATTTTTCTATAAGTTAAATTAATTATATAGCATTGAAGAAGAAGATAACAATAATAACAATAAAAGACAATAATAATCTAAAGAAAATATGAAAGAGAACAAGACTCAGAAAAACAGAAAAAGACAATGGTCGCAACTGGGGCTCGAACCCAGACCTCTCGACTAACTGGGACATGCGCGTTAACCAATTTCGCCTTTGCCACCTTCTGCCAAACCGTCATAATTGTCAAACTCATATTTCAAATTTTAGAATTCCGGACCGGTTTCAGAAAATGGATTGGAATGGAAAATGGAGACGTTATAACAATGAGCTACATACTCTGTTTAAGGATCTTAAGGTCACAAAATTTATAAAACTGGGAAGACTTCGGTGGCTGGGTCATGTACAGAGAATGATCGAGCTTCAAGCACCAAAGTCCCTGCTGAACTCAAGACCGACAGGGCGAAGGAGCCTGGGAAGATCAAGTGGATGGAGCGACAACGTCCTCAAAGATACATCCACCTTGGAGATTGTAAACTGGAGAGAGTTGCACAAAACCGTGATGAGTGGAGGAAGACTCTTGAGGAGGCCAAGACCTACCAGGGGTTGTAAAGCCAGGAGTGATGATGATGATGAAAATTATGTACTTCGTTTAAAGTATGAAAATTTAAATGTTTTACGAAATGTCTTCAGAAATCAATCAAGTTTTATAAATATTATTTGTTAGGTATATTAAGCCATTATGAAAAAAAAATATTTGTCACGGTACAACAGCATTTAAAAGTTTTAATGAGTTACTTCAAAAATAAGACATTTTCAATAGAAAGAGAAAAATAACGAAATTAATATGCTTTTACCCAATATTAATTTAATAATCTCCCTTTAAATTGAACTACGCTTGATTTGGTAAGTCAATTTAAATACAAGGGGTTCACGGAAGCGACTGTTTGACAAGTTCAATGAAGGGTGAATTTCGATGAAAATCAGAAATACCTAATTTCCAAATCATAAACAGCGTAAGTTTAATATTTGTTTTCAGCAAACAAATTTCCGATTAATTTGAAACATTTCTTAAGTGATTTCTTTTCATATAGGCGCTAAAATATTTAATTGACTTAAAATTTTTTATTTACATGTTCATTTGTGAAATCAGATGCGAAGTTATAAAAATTACATTTCTAAATTAACTTTCACGGCAAATTAATTTGAATTGACTGAAACGTTGAATTAAGAATAAAATATAATTAAATGATATGGAATACGATCATTACGTATGTTGAAAAAAATAATTTTTTAGGTTTTTTACCTTTTTAGGGTCATACATAATAGAAAATTGGTACATGATTGAAATAAAAATAAAAAAAAAAACATTTTTTTAGCAACGAAACATCTCTAAATATTTAAATTTGATTGAAACGTACTTATTATCTGCTTGGAAAAGACCTTTTAAAAAAATACAAGTGTGCCGTTCGTACGCGGTAGAAATGAAGCCTTCAGAAAACTAAAGTAGGCAAGGGTTGGGGTGGGGAGGCTACGAAACACAGAGAGGAGATCAATGATTCTATCTCATTCTCTCGCAGCCTAAATCCTATAGATGTATGTGTTTGTCTCTTTTTAGTGTCGCTCTTTCGTTTCATCGAGTTTCAAATCACAACGGCGCTAAAGAAGTTTTCACTTTTAAATATGTTATGGAGTTCGTTTGGGCTGTAAATTGAACGGCATGCATTGCTCTATGACCAAAGGTAGCCACTGCAGCGATTTTTGCCATATATTGGCACCATTTTAAATTACTCCGATTGCTTTTCGGATAAAAAAGGTAATTATCTCGTTGATTTGGCAAAATTAAAAAAATATATATTTGTAGCACTCACATTTGTTATTTTGGACTTAAAACGAAGCTATTGAAATGCTGCGTCAATTTTGACGATAGATTTTGCAAATTAGAACTTCGTAGACTATTTTATAACGATGTTAAAAATATATTTTTTTAATATTTTTTCACGCAGAATTTCTGATCAGCTGCTTACGGTTAAAATTAAGTCCTTTTTCCATAGATATGTACCTTTCATTATGATTATGAAGTATACCACAGACAATATATAGAAATCGAAAATATTCTATGTTGACTCAAATAAGTACCTCTCACGGAAGTTTTAAAGTAACAACCACTCAGGATTCGCGCAGTTATAAAATTAACGATTTTTAATTTTTTTTTTTAAACCTACAAATATGAGATAAACGGTAAAATACAGGTTAATTCATTGGTCATATAGCGCTATAATAAGTCCATCTTAAAATTCGAAGGTATGATTTTTTTAGTGTTGGCGAAAAATTTTAAAAACGATCTTCTGAAAATACGGAGAAAAAAGTTTTAAAATGTCGCTCCAGTGGGTAGGCTGTTTGTAGTTTTCAAGTTCCGGTATGAATTATGTTAATAAATATAATATATTGGTCCAATACAAACAATTTATTGGTGTAGAACGATTGTGACATTAAAATATTCGAAAAATTATCCTTTATCCGAAATTTACATCATTTTGTCTATTATCGTTTAATTTCTTTAAATTTTTTTTCGATTATTAATTTTTCTTACAGTTTTTGAAAAGCTTGTTTTTATGATGTTTTCCCATCAATAACAAAAAGTAATAACTAACTAACCATCACCCCGTTTTTCGGACCGCCAAAAAACTCGGTCTTGGCACACACTCTTTGCCTCACTCACATTCATACATCGTCTCATAAATACTCTTCTATTATTCTGACTTTTGACATGGCCCAACTCAAGTATCTGATTCGCTTGATCATTCCATGTCTTCCTCAGGCGTCCCCGACTTCTTCTTCCATTTGCGTCATATATTCTTCTCACACTATTTTCTTCTTTCATTCGCTCTACTTTCCCAAACTATCTGAGGGTCCCTTTCTTAATCTTACTCATTATGCTTACGACAGCTTTGCATTCTTTGTGGATATCGACATTTCTCACACGATCATACACCCGCCCAGGGTTTTACCACACACCCGCCTCAGGGATCTCATTTCAACAGCATTCAGTGTACTTTCATCCTTCCTGTGCCAGTTCCATGCTTCACTGCCATACATCAGGGTAGGTGCCAGGACTCCATTGTGGACTGCTGGCTTCGCTTCTTTTGACAGTTTTTTTTATTAGCGCCAACGGCATTCAGTACTCCATTAATGGAGCTACCTTCATTTACCCTTCTCTCAATGTCTCTACCAGCCTTCCCATCTCTCGTAAAAATACTACACAGATACACAAACTCATCCACCTGCTCCAAGTACTCATCATTCACAACTATATTGCACACTGTTTTCTTACCCTCTATTTCAAACACCATGACTTTAGACGTACTTACATCCATCATTAACTCATTCTTCATACATACTTCGTTCATCCTAGACACGAGAGACTGTAGATCTTGCAAAGAGTTCACGTAAAGTCCATAAATTCATGTAATAAATGGTATTATTATCAAAGCTTTATAATAAGTTGTAATTTTCAATTTCAAATAAATAATTTTTTTTTAACTCGTTATTCTGCTTCCAAGCATTAGTGATATATGAAACTAGACGACGTTAAACTCTAATATTGGCGTTCTATTTTAACTTCTGACTGATTATAATTCTGAATTTTGAACTCTGAACTCTGGGGTGGCTTTTGGGAAAACAAAACTATTATATGCAATCGGCACTGAATTGTTCCGTACTCGGCACTCTGCACTGGAGGGAGTTTTATCTGTTTCCGCATCCAACGAATTATTCCAAGGTAGAGGGGAGGAGGGGAGGGGGGGGATGCAGGGGAAGGGATTTCCTCTTTCACAATAAATCCGCCAGATAAGCCTTGCTGTTCAAAAATGACCATAACATCCCATTTTGGTGATGATTTGTCCACCGGACCACCACGAAATGTGGAGTAGGTAACAACCAAAGACATAACTAAATTTAAATTGTAATATTTAATTTAAATTAACAACCCCTCCGCAACTTAAGCAGATATATGCGTTAAAAATACGACAGCAGTCAAGTACAATAAGCGTGTTTATACGTCAGCGCATGTGTCTCTGTAGTGGATTAAGCTGTACATCCCTTTCAAGTTGTCCATAGAAATACATAACAGGAATATAACAGTCGCGTAGTTGACACGAATATTTACCGGCGGCTCGACCGCGCTCGACATTTTAATTTTTATTAAATATTTTTTTATGAAATAATAAAAAAGTGAGGCGACAAAAGTGTTTATTACACATTTATACAATAGAATAAGTATTGCTGTTTACATAATCTGTGATTTTAGTACCGTTTTCACATAAAAACATCACGTGAGTCATTTTTACCTATTTTTAATGTTTGCGTTCTAAATTTGAATATTTACAAATGTTAGTATTTATTTATAATATAATATTTTGAAAGCTTATTTTGTAACCTTTCTAAAACAGTTTTTACTATTCGGCTACGTTCAGAAATGTTTCATTTATTGAGCTTTAATTGTGAAGTGGTAATAATAAAAAGTTTTCGTAAAATGTCATTTCGTTTGAGACATCTTAAGGCAAGGGTGGGGAACCTGCGGCCCGCGGGCCGCATGCGGCCCGCGAGGCCTTTTGGTGCGGCCCGCGGGCACTCTTGGTGCAGCCTGTTAAAAGAACCACAAAAAATTACACAGAACGGGATGGTTTTTTCACGGTGTTTCAGATGCATTTTTAAGACGTTACTACAAAATCGTTACTAGCAAGCAGTTCAGATACAAATAAAAACGTGATAAAACCTCCCATTGTACTTTTATTTTAATTTGTTATTGTGAAACGACAGTGAAATTCCATCGGAACTTTTAATTTTCTTGTACGGGACAGTCCCGATATTTCAGGATTGATGGCAACTCTATTCGGAGAAATTATTCAATTACAAAGCGATGATAAACTTAAAGTTAGATATAACAATCTCTCCAAATAAAGTCAGGTATCACTGGTTATATTAAGTCAAGCACGTCCCTTAACATTTTGTATATAATAAAAATATTAATGCCATAATAATTGCTACACTTCTGGCATAAAAAAATGATTATATGTAATTTATTGTCATTAGTTATATAAATATAAAATTATATTGCGGACAATAAGTATGCTACAAAATATAGAAAAACCATTCACGTAATCAGAGTACAATTTAATTTAAGCTGGTTGATTAGTGGACTCCTATACAGATTCATTCTAAAGGTAAAACTAATATTGTATTCACAATGCAAATTCCTGTTGCGGATTCATTTACTAACCCTAACGCATTTCGAAGGTAAAACCATTTTGGTGTTTTACGTGCAGTATTAATTACAGCTGAGGACTCACAAAAACCAGTTTTGTGTTCAAAATGCAATGAAAAAATTCCATGTGTGGTTTCTTCTGCTTACGCATTTCGTAGAAATCTGTTCTCGTTTTTAAAGTGCGTAAAATTCTAGTTGCTTTTGTGCTGCCAGTATTAGAGAAAAGCCATTTTCATGTACTCAGTAGAATGGCTACACTCGGTACTTTTAAGTCTCCGCGTACAGATTCACCCTATAACTGAAACCAGTTCTGTGTTTAGAATGCAACGAAAAAATTCCAGGTGGGGTTTCATTTTTTGACGCATTCCTCGTGTTAGAAGTGCATTTATAAAATTCCAGTTGCGTACTTTGTGCTGCCAGAATTGGAAGAAAGCCATTTTCATGTTTGAGAGGAGTTTTAATTCCCCGCTTACAAACTCACTTTATAATTAAAACCAGTTCTGTGTTGAGAATGCAACGAAAAAATTCCAGGTGGGGTTTTATCTCGCTAACGAGTTTCGTAAGAAACCATTCTCGTGTGTAGTGCAGTTATAAATTTGTAATTGCGTATGTCCTGCCAGTATAAGAGGAATGAAATTTCACGTTCTGAGTATAGTTTTAATTCCCCGCGTACAGATATTTTGACGGAAACCATTCTCGTGTTCAAAGTGCAATTATAAAATTCTGGTTGCAGACAATGTGCAGCCAGAATTTTAGGAAAACCATCTGTATGTTCTGAGTCCCCCCCCCCCCCCCCCGACACGGATATCGGAGTACGGCCCGCGGGTTAAAGTATGAACATCCAAATGGCCCGCGATGCTAAAAAGGTTCCCCACCCCTGTCTTAAGGGCTTAAATGGCGATTTTCGGAGGGGATTAAATGAAGACAGTATTATCAAAAACTCAATAAAAAATCTGGAAACAGAAAAATATATTGGCACCTCTCTGACTCGATCCCAGGACTTTTGGTTTTCCGGGCCACTGGGTTCGAGTCAGTCTCAGAGGAGCCAATATCTTTTTCTATTTTTTCTGCTGATATTGTTTTCATTTAATTAAACATTACAATTCGAGATTTTATTCATAAAGTTTAAGCATAAAAATAAATTGTCTTGGATAAAATAAAGAAGAATGTCCTTTTAAAATATTTTTTTACAATGTACCGCGTAAGAGTTGCAGTTTTTTGGAGCCAGTGGAACTGTGGCATCACAATTTTTTGTAGATTATTATGAGACCGGCAGAAATGCGAGAGGGTAAAAAGATTATTGAGAAGTACTCGTACCTGACTACGTAAATAAAAAAAGCCAAAGGCATTTCAGGCAATTCGCAATGCATCGAAATGTTGCAACACTTTGATTACGAATTTTAGTAGAATATTAACCGAATTTTCCGGTGAAAATTAGTTAAAAATTTTTTACGTTTGAAACATTAACGGAGTGTTAACAATTATTACGTTAATAAAATTGACATTGGGATGTGCTTTGATATTATCACTCTTATTAAAATTGTTCACAGCATTGGTAAATAAGGATTACTAGTTGGAATACTAGTTAATTTAATGGGTGTTATGCCGTGTTGCGCTACCACCTTCTTTAGCCAAGGTTTCGGACATCGTTGCAGTGTCCATCATCAGGGTAGATCCGGTAGATGTGATCTACCGGATCTGCTGGATCTGCCCTGATAATGAACACTGCAACGATGTCCGAAACGTTGGCTAAAGAAGGAGGTAGCGCAACACGG
The DNA here is from genome assembly GCA_917880885.1 of Limnephilus marmoratus. NCBI lineage: Eukaryota > Metazoa > Arthropoda > Insecta > Trichoptera > Limnephilidae > Limnephilus > Limnephilus marmoratus. Next base: position 48,423,555 of record OU862924.1, on the reverse strand, counting down.
CATAACACCCCAAAAACAAATAACGAAAATACTTTTGGCCGTGAAAATCTTAAAACGTATCAGAAGGAATACTAGTTAGTTTTACTGTTAGATGCTATTAGTGAAATAACAGAAATAATAATAAGTAAAATGAAATATAAAACATGGTAAGTACACAGTGCAGAGAAAGAGAAGAAATAAATAAAAGAAATAATTAAAAAAAAAAACAGAGTGTGCAATTCACGTGCGGTTGAAGTGAAACGTTCAGAAAACTAAAGTAGACAGGAGTGGGGAGGCTGCGAAGCATCGCACAAAGGGGGGACTGGAAGGCTACGAAGCACCGAACAAAGAGAAGGACCGATTAAACTATCGCATTATCTCGCAGGCTAAACTTATAAATGTATGTGTTTGCCTCTTTTTAGTGTTTCTATTTTTAGTTTCATCGAGTTTTCAAATCATAACGGTGCTAATGAAGTTTTCACTTCAATAAAGAAATTACATAATTTTTAGTAGATGTATATTTTCCATAACGTCGTGTTAGCTACATAATACAATGGAAACAATTACATCACTTAAAATGTGGATGGTGTTATGCAAAAAAATATTTTGTTTGTAAGTCACGACCGGTCAGTGGTTGAGTGGGCATAGCGCTTGGGTCCCACCTGGGCGTCGCGTGTTCGATTCCTCGGCTGGCTAAGTCCTTCATCACAACACAAGCAACATTTTCGGTTTTCTGTGGTGGTAGTAGGAGACTTTCAAACATTGTTGGGTTATTCGTAACCCGGAAATGTTAGTCTTTCTTTAAAAAAAAAAAAAGAAAGTCATTGGCCATTAAAATAAAAGTAGTGCATTTAGTGAACAAAATAATGTTTTAAATTTTGGCCTACAACCATTTAGATATTTTAGGCGATTTCGACAAGTCTAGCAGATTTTCTTGGTATTTAAACAATATTCTTTCTTTATAATACTGATTGTAATCTCGATCTCTACAAAATCCCGTCCTAAATTCCCCAAAACGGTGGCAAACTAGCAATCTATCCTAAACTAACCAAATACTGCCGATATCACCGGGAAAAGTTTGTGGTGAGCTCCTCTAGGCAGCCTTCCTCATCCCCTCTCGGTGCCACCCTCCTTAAAGTGGTTCTAGCTGCATTTCAGTAGCTGCCACTGACGTTTAATTATTAGGTCCCTTCTCCCCTGCGACGGGCTAAACGTAAATCCCTTAAACGCTTCAGAGATTTAACTCCGCTCCGCCTTCATAGCCCAACGCCTTCAATATCACGCCGCGCCGGCCCGATAACCGCCGGAAAAACGTACTAATGGGCATTTTACATGATGTTTTTTTTTCATCCAGTTTCCGTATGGGTAGTCCTTTATTTATTCATTCCGAATCCATATTCGGCGCGCACTCCTACAAATATTCGCCGCGCGGCCCCGGCGTATAGGTCGACCTACCTATCTTTTTTTTTACAATAGCTCCACACGCGAGACTCTGTAGAAAATATTTTCCCTCAGAGTCTATATCGTTTTTGGGGATGCTATTTGGAGGACTTTTAAGGAAAAGGTAGAAGAGGATGTTCCGGGAACGAAAAATGTATGAGAGGTGGGTAGGAGTCCGGGGGTCAGTGGATCCTGGAGTGACGAACGTATGAATCCATTCATCCCACTGTGGTGCAAGGCGATGTTCCGAGAGAGTACGGCTGGAGAAGTCAAAAGGACTTCCTCAATCATTCACTCCCGATCCGACCTGCCATGCGGCTCAAGACCCGGACAAACCTTACCCCATTAACCCGAGCACCCCTGCTAAGTCACCAAACGTAGTGAACCACTTGGGGTGACCTTTATCGGAGGTGATGGTTATCCAATAAATGGTTCCCGGGGCGGTGTTACTTGTACCCGCCTCCCAAATTGAGTAAACTATATGAAATCGGTTACGCTCAACATACTTAAGTATCTAAGTAGATACTTGTTTAATCACTTTTCAGCTCAAGGATCTAAACAAAATATATTTTTTTAAATTTTATAATAAATTCGTCGACTCATTTTCTATTAAATACAAATAAAAACACGTGTGAAGCAAACACGCGGTAGAAGTGAAACCTTCATAAAACTAAACTTTGAGAGAATGAGACAAATGCAGAGTACCAGGAGTAGGATAATTGTGGGTTTATTTATTATAATATTAAGAGGGTATTACCAGAGAAAACCAGTAATACCTATGTCATTTTTAAATAAGATTTTAGACGTATTGACTCTTTTCCACAAAAAATTATAAATGGATTTCGAAAGATTGTTCTTTCATCTAGCATTCACATGTTTTAAATTTTGAGAAAAAAAAATATTTTTAGTATAATAAGGTTATACCATAGGTCGTTGGCAGATTTGTTAAATTTTCAAAAAAGATTTTGTATTATACCACACCAATTTCAAATCATATAATCAAGCAATAAAATAAATCAATACATTATCTGGGTATCGCATGTTTTAGAATTTTAATTTTAGTTTAAATAAAATCATTAAAAAATATATACGTACGTGTGTTTCTCAGAGTTTTCTTGACGAAAATTGGAGCGTTTGTGTATTTATTTGCGCACTTACAAACTAATATATTTCAGATTTTTTGAACATTCTTATTTAACTTAGACATTATTGAAAAATGATAAATATTTATAATTAAAAAATTATTACAAAAGTACACTGTTTTAATAGTTTCATCATCACACCTTTCAGCATTTTTGGATGTAGGTTTAAATTGAAGCAAATTCGGAATGAAATAAAATCGATATTGATTTATAATTTTTAAAAGCTGGTACGGAGAATAATTAAACTTTCTCATTGTAACCGCCCTGCACGATCGTAAGAATTTCGATGAAATGTAGATTTTCGTCCACTGGCTGGTTAAACGCTCTTAATAAGTTAAAAAATATTTTATATTTTATTCTATGAAGCACCGCACAGGACACCGATTGGTCTATCTCATTCTCTCGCACTCTAAATCCTTTAGATGTATGTGTGGGTCTGTTTTTAGCGACGGTCGTTTCCTTTTCATCGATTATCAAATCACAATGGTGCTAAAGAAGTTTTCATTTCAAAAATTATTTTTGGTTTAAGGGTACAGTAATAAAAAGTTTATTTTAAATTCGTATTTGCTTCCCTGTAAACAGACTTATTATATACCGATAAGCGGGTACGTACCAAATAATATTTTTTTTTTTTTTTTTTTTTTTTTTTTTTTTTTTTTTTTTTTTTTTTTTTTTTTTTTTTTTTTTTTTTTTTTTTAGAAATTTAATTAAAATTAAATTTGATAATGTTATTATCGAGTTCTGCAAGTTTTTTGGTTAGTGTTTTAGTTACAGCTGTTTCGACTTGTAAGGTCATTATCAAACTGTGGTGAAGCCACATACGGACGACTTATTTATAAGATTTTAAATGTCAATTTTTAAAGGTGTCTGAGTTGATTTATTACCGGTTAAACCAATTTGTAGAGACACTAATTGAGACAGTGCTAATGTGGGATTCGGAATATTTCCCTTTGGTTTGCCTTGCACTAAGTGTAAGGGTTTTCTTAATTGATTTAGAATGACGTTATTGCTATGACTCATTTAAGTGCATTATATTTTTTGGGTTTGGTAAACATACTAAGTAGTGGGGAATAAATAATTTTCCTTACTTTATTAATTAGCGTTATGTTGGGGTCATTCGTTCGTTTATTGATTTCTAATTGTTCAAGCAAATTTAATCTAAGACCCTTTCGTTCAATATGTAATGGTTTTGGCTGGTTATTTTTAAGTGGAACGTGATTATTCACTAAGAGATGTTCGGCAAATTTTGAAGAGGTGTTTTTATTTTTATAACATCTTATATGTTCTTTGAATCTAGTTGAGAATGCCCTACCTGTTTGTCCGATGTATGTAGCGTTACAGTCGGCGTGGTCACATTTTAATTCATATATGCCACCGTTATTGAGTTTAGGATTTCTACTTTTTGAGTTTTTAAGGCTTGTTCCCATATTATTATTGGTTCTAAAAGCTATATTTAAACCACATTTTTTAATTTCTTTTGCAATTTTTAAAGATATTGGGCCGAGGAATTCGAGACATGCAAATTTTTCTATTTCTTTGTTGTGTACCGGATATATTAAATTAATTTTATTTTTGTATTTCTTATTTTTTATTATTTTTTCAATGTTTTTTGCCTCATAGCCGTTATTAATCGCGATTTTTTTAATAGTAGAAATATTCCGAATCCCACATTAGCACTGTCTCAATTAGTGTCTCTACAAATTGGTTTAACCGGTAATAAATCAACTCAGATACCTTTAAAAATTGACATTTAAAATCTTATAAATAAGTCGTCCGTATGTGGCTTCACCACAGTTTGATAATGACCTTACAAGTCGAAACAGCTGTAACTAAAACACTAACCAAAAAACTTGCAGAACTCGATAATAACATTATCAAATTTAATTTTAATTAAATTTCTAAAAATTAAAATGGAGTTTTACGAATTAAACACAAAAACAATTAATATATACCAAATAATACTCTGAAATCTGATCGATTGGAATCCAAATCTCCTAAGAAGATGGCTTAGGGGCCACTCTAGTTAAGTAGGTACCTCAGACATTGACTCAACTATTCTAAGTAGAAACGACTTAGGCATCTTAAAACTGCTTAACATCCAATTTAGATAATATATTATTAATAAAATAATAATAACCACCACTACGATAGAAAGACAATCCTTCTGATGGCAGCTTACTAAAAAAATAATTAAGGATAATTATAATTAATTATTGTAGTAGTATTTTGTTCTTGGCAAAAAGAGGCTTTAACAAAATTGCAAAACAAAGCCAGGTTAGGCCACTATCTAGATGACTTATTGATATGATTCTTAAAAAATTATTTATTATCGGTTAAACCGATATACTGAGAAAGTAATTATGATAATAGATTCTCTATTTTACGGGGTACTTTGAAATCTGATTCCTCGATATGATGTTAATAACAACACATTATGTGTGATTTAATTTCAGGCAGCTTATAATTGAAATTGGGCGGGGGTAAATAGAATCATACACCTAAACTAGCAATTTTTATAAATCCATTAAGAACTGGTTCGAAAAATATGCCCGTTTCTTGGATCCACTGTCATCCAGTGATAGCTAGTCACCGGGACAAAGTAACCGGGACGGGCAATGAGGTCATACGTAATATATAGCCGCGTGATACAACTAAATACTACCGTCAATCTTTCCATATCCGGAGAGATACTACAAATTCGATAATTCGTAGTACTTATACCTAAAGGGGACACGTCCCCATACGACCTGCTAAAGGAAGTAGCGCCATCTATTGACAAATTCTTGAATTCGAAACCAAATTACAAAGGTAGCTTTGTTCGAAATTCCACGTACACAGATGTTATTTGTGGCGCGGTGCGTATGGCGTGGCATCAGATATGCACTCGAAGTCGGGTTCTGAAATTAACCACGCAGACGCTACCCTATTAATACTGTTCGATCGATAGTTCATCTCAAAGTGGCCTAATTTGAAAATGGCTTGTTAGCCGAAACAACTATCAGAATAATAAAACATTAAAATACTTACTGAACTTAATAACCGCACTCCTTTTAGGGTGAATTTCCTATTAAAAAAACATTAGAATTTAATTTAATTTTAATTTAAAACATATCTAGCCGAATTATCTCTTAAACCAATATTTGAAGTAATTTTTAAAATATTTAACGACCAGCAAAGTTCAGAATCTATCCTAAAAATATCAACACAAATATAATCACACTACAAGAATAAAAAATTAAATATGACTTCCATTTTGAAAGAAGTCAAAATCACAGAACTCATTCCTATGTAGAGCCTTCAAGATCTTTCAAGAAATAATTACCAATACATAATAAGAAGAAAACGAGTAAAAATTAAAAAAAAATAATTAACTAAATAAATGTGTCATTGGTAATTTTTATTTTTGTAATTTTAATACCTACTGTACTTAGAATATAACTTATATATAATAATAATAATGATTTATTGTCTTCATTTCTTAGTAACAAGTAGAGATAATAATATCCTCACTGGGATCTCCCGTGCTGATGATTTCATTTACATATTATAATTTAATTATAAGAAATTAATATGAATTAGACATAAAATATATCATGTTGTATTTTTTTTTAAATAATCATGAAGTAAATAAGATGGTTTTTTTTATAATTCATTTCACTAGATTCGGTTTTAGTCTGTATTTGATATCAGTATATTTTCTATTTCTGATCTCCCCATATTTAGTATCCAGCTTTTTATTTGAAATTTAAATGTTATAATGTTGAGGTTTTTGAGTGAGAGTGGTATTTTATTGTAGAGTTTAATGCCATAATATAAGAAGCTTTTTTGCCCAAATGTTGTGTTAGTAGTTACTTGTTGGATATGTTTTTGACCACGAGATCTTGTGTTTCTAATGTACGTGTTAGTTGCAATTTCTTGGGTTTTGTACTTATTAATGTAAATGAGTATAGCTTTAGAAAATAGTTGTTTAATTGACATGATGTTGAGATTGTTGAAGATTTCGTCAGTGCTTTAAATATATTATTAAATTATGTGAATTTTAATTAGCACATATAGTACCGTACATTTTGTTATATTTCAAATTTTATAAAAAATTAGTACCTGCCTAATTTTTGAATTGATATACGAGATCGCTAAAAATGACAGAATTTAATTAGGTCTCAGTAGTACCTCAATTGAGAGAGCACTGGTCCCAGTAAAACTAGAGATTTGGGTTCAAGACCCAGTTGCGACCGTTATTGTTTTTTTTTATTATTTTCGGTATCTTGTTATATTTTCATTGAGATATATCGTTAACATTACTTTCAATTGTTAAATTTAATATTTCAAAAATGTTTTAACATCAAGAAGTTAATCCTAAAAATTAGATAATATTATGATGATTCAAATTTAAATTTATTCAGCCGTTTCATAGTTCCATACCTATATTATCAGCGAAAACATGTTTTTAGGCTTACTGTTTTATTTTAGCAATCTTTTTTTATGAATCTTTGTAAAGCTGTTTGTTTTCCAAATAAAGATATTATTATATTATTATTATTATAAATCATGAGAATCTCTTCCACACCGCCTACTCAAACAATAAGTATTGACAAATTCTAGAAATCCGACCGATCATTTCAAAGATAAAGTATCAAACCCCAACTGCGGTGCCGAAATTCGTATACCAATACCTGCAATACCAATATCGCTGTACAACGAGAAATAATTAAATGTTGGCTGAAGGAACTATCGGAAAATGAACTTATTAGTATACTTAAAACATCGTCATAGAAGTCTCTGGAAAACCTTATCCAAACAATGAAGTTAAACCATAGAAGTCGCTGAAAACTTACCTAAAGCATAGTCCCTCTCAGCACAGGATCTCCTAGTGAGGAGGACTACGAATATATTTTCTATTATAGTTCATCGATCCCTTTACTAAAAAAATCATTCGGACGGGAATCAATAAAATCTTTGAAGGCGGTTTGGACTGCTCCATCGGAGATGAATTTTTTCCCTTGCAAGAAGTTATCCAAATTTCGAAAAAAATGGTAATCTGTTGGGGCAAGGTCCGGAGAGTACGGTGGATGTCTTAGACTATTCCAATTGAAGCTCCTCTAATTTGGTAGCCGTCCGTTGTGCAGTGTGTGGTCTAGCGTTCGAACGCGCGTTTGTTGATTTGCTTCACTCAATTCGTGAGGTACCCACCTTTCAAGCTTTTTCACCTTCCCAATTTGCTTCAAGTGGATTAAAACAGTTTTATCACTAACACCGCAGCCTGCAACTCGGACATGGTTTGCGATGGATCCGCTTCCACAATGGCCTTCAATTCTTCATTATCAACTTTGGTCTCCGGCCGTCCACGGGGCTTGTTTTGCAGGTCGAAATTTCCAGAACGAAAACGTTGGAACCAAAAACGCACTGTGTTTTCTTTTACGGCACCGTCGCCATACACATCATTAATCCTTCGAGCCGTTTCTGCAGCACTGGTGCCACGGTGGAACTCGTACTCGTAAATAACGCGATATTTCAAGTTTTCAAAAAATAAAAATTAAAAAAATTACCACACTAACCTAAAGGCACAAATCTACACAATCCTATAAACATAGAAAGTTTTTCCTGGTGCTTACTATAAAAAATGCTAGAATATTTTTAAATGCCAGGTTATTATGAAATAATACCACATTTCCACGAGTTTATGGATTACCTTCCACCTTGAAAACTTACCGGAGTTTCCAAAACTTATACATTTTATAAAGTCTGGTTAGATTTAAAACTAGTCTGGGTAAAACGCTGTATTTTCTTTCATCCGAGCATAACACTCTAGTGCTAAGATGTATTTCAAGAACGTGCTTTGTAAAACTATTCAAGGTTAAATGTCTCAAAAATACTTATCCTAAGCTTTCCTTTATAAGATTATTTTATAATCTCGACCTTCCTTGTATTACATACTTTATCAAACTCACTTTAAAGGCAGCAGGTGGGGCCGGCAGGGTGGGAAGAGTGGAATAGTTTTCAGTATCGCCCTAGTGCTCTTAGCTTCGTGAAAAATTAAGAGGGTATTACCAGAGAAAACCAGAAATATGTAATTTTTAAATCAGTTTTAGACGTATTGACTCTTTTCCACAAAAAATTATAAATGGATTTCGAAAGATTGTTATTTTATTTAGCATTCGCATGTTTTAAATTTTGAGAAAAAAATGTTTATTTTTAGTATAATAAGGTTATATCATAGGTCGTTGGCAGATTTGTTAAATTTTCAAAAAAGATTTTGTATTATACCACACCGATTTCAAATCATATAATCATGCAGTAAAATAAATCAATACATTATCTGGGAATCGCATGTTTTAGAATTTTAATTTTAGTTTAAATAAAATCATTAAAAAATATATACGTTCGTGTATTTCTTGACGAAAATTGGTCCGTTTGTGTATTTATTTGCGCACTTACAAACTAATATATTTCAGATTTTTTTACATTTTTATTTAACTTAGACATTATTGAAAAATGATAAATACTTATAATAAAAAATAATCACAAAAAGTACATTATTTTAATAGTTTTATCATCAGACCTTTCAGCATTTTTGGATGTAGGTATAAATTTAATGCAAATTTGGAATGAAATAAAATCGATATTGAGTTATAATTTTAAAAAGCTGGTACGGAGAAAAATTAATATTTCTCATTGTAACCGCCCTGCACGATCGTAAGAACAACTTTCGACGAAATGTGGATTTTCGAACGCTCGCTGGCTGGTTAAGCGCTCTTAAGTTCAAAATTCAACACTGAGTAGTTTTTTCCCTCCCTTCATAATTTAAACAATGGTCTAAAACAACCTTCAAAGGTTAAAGCCAGAAACATTGAAAGAAAAAACGATAAGTTTAATTTGATCTCATATATAACTATTTAGCTAACCCAGCACTTCCGCTCGTGTGGACTAGGAGTGTAGACGGGCGGATGGGATGCCATACATCTCTAGCTGGGCACAAATAGATGCAAACTTCATCCAAATTCATACATAGGTATGTACTAACTCTTTTGTTATGTCGAAGTGGGAATCTGAGGTTTTTCAGCGACTGAAATGTAACATCAGAAAACGACAAAAACAAAAAAACAATCTAATAATTTGTCACGAGGGGATTTAAAAGTTTGTCCCCGTATTCCATGAAATCCACACACGAGAGAGCTTGCGCGGTTTTCGCGGAATGCTTGGAGGGCACTCAATGAAGTTAAAAATACTAATTTTAAGGGGAAATCGGCGAGCGACGTCTCCTGCCTGCACGATGTGCGCACTGTTAGCACCATGGCCTATTATAGTCATTTGAAGTTTCGAGCTCTAGTATGGCAGTAGGTTGCAGTTGCAAGTGCGCGGAGCGACCGTCAGTTCATCCATAGGGAATCGTCCCTAATGTCACCTATGAAGAACCGTCACTGATTGACGGTGATGTGACGGCATAAAAAAGGCAATAAAAATACGTTCCTTATCACAATATTGCTGTAGCTCTTTCAAAAGATGAGATACACAATGTACGTAGGTCTGTTCCATATAAAGGAAAAAAGTCACATCTCCGTGACCCCAACCAATACTACTTGGCGTAAGTATGGAACATAGTTGCAATAATAATAGTGAAATGTGAGTGAATCCCAAAAATTCAAAAACGCCAAATGTCAATGCTCTGATGGTTTTGCTTTTGTTCTTAAACGTAGAATGCTGCCACTCGGTATTACGCACTAAATGACAACAGTCGAAAATGAGACAAACAGAGAACGTATGTCTGCACCCCCAAAAGGATACATATAATCATTGTCATATATCTTCCTCACACGTGTAAAGAAAATGAAACGCAACCCCCGTCCCAAAAAAGTAGTTGGTACATTGGAGGAAACAGTTACACATATTTTGTGTATCTCACCAAAGAGCTGCAGTATTATAGCGATAAGGAACGCACATTTTTTGCCTTTTTCGCCGATACGGTATCATTACCGTCAATCGTCACGGTAAATATAAAAGCGTCCGACACCTGGGAGTCTCCGGAAAACTTCTGAAGGGTGATTTCTTCTACGACGGCGACGCGATCTGTAGTTTATATTTATCGGCATTCACATAATTCAGTCCTGTGAGACTTAATTGTGTATAAAAGTAATTATTTTGATTTACGCCGAAAAGGATACCTTGCTAAGAACATTATCATCCAGTCCGGTCCCAGTTCCTAGATTAGCTCACCACCCAGGAACAAGGGACCGAGGACCGATGTTATCACGTTGTTAACTCTGCTGTTTTTCATCCTCTACCTTCTATCTGGGAATTATCGATTGATCTTGTAATAAAATACCTTCCTCGGATAACAAGATGGTCCAACGTCCTCACGACTCACGGCCTCTCTACTGGGAACACTTGCAGCAACGTGTTCTTTCTTCAATCTCTTGTTCAACACAACATGAAATACGTTTTCCATTGAAGAACAGGTATCCGACGAAAAAGTTTCATCGGGAAAGCACAATATCACGTGCAGATGCTCTTGCGCATAAAACACACCTGTTAAACGAATTTTCATTATTATTTTGTCTATTTTTCTTAAATATTTAGCCTAGATTTGAATAATATTATAGATCCTGATCTCTTTCCTTGTTGTTAAATTATTGTTTTTAGATACGTTTATAATACCCTATTTGTTTATCCTATGCTAGAAACCGAAGTTGGTGATTTGATTTTTACCTACATGTGTTAACTTAAAGGTAGTAATTAAAAGTAATATGATATCACACGAACACATAAAAAGGTATCGACGAATTGAATAATATTTATAAGTAAAATTTTAAAAGGCTAGGTGTAAGTAGGGTTGCCATCTCTTAAATTTGGCAACCAGGACAAGACGCGTGAAAACCCCGGATTTTAGGGCCCAGAACCCGGACATGTCAACAGGTTTTTTTAAAGATAGTGTTATAAAAAACAAATGTCATAAATCACCTTTTTATTTATTTTCTAATTAAATTTAGTCATCTTTTATCATCATTTTAAATATATGCCTAACAAAACAGAATCTTATTACAGTTTCTTACAAATTGTTTTAATAATCAGTTAGAATTTTTTTATTCTTAAAATAAAACACAAATTATTAACAAAAAACTTTAAAGTACTGAAACCATTTTAGTATTTAGTCTTACAATTTTTGAGGTAACTCTTTTAACTCAATAATAATCATATCTTTAAATTTTTATCAGCAGCCATTTAAACAAAAAAATGTCTCTTAACATAATATGAAATAAATTCAGTCTTCTTAAATCTTAAGCAACAAAACTAACACTTTTTAAAGTTTAGACTTACTTTAATGTACGTACGTTACATTATTAATTTTTTTTAGCATAAAATAACCAAAAACTATACTCATTCATATCACCTTAAAGTTTTAATCAACAGCTATATTCTAAATCATAACTCTACAAAAATGAAAATATATTATTGCATCCAAAAGAACATTATTTGATTATCTAGCTATTAAAAAACTTTTACCTTAGCTTGTCGCCTTTTTTACTTTTCAGTTTTTTTTATATTTATCACTCTTTCCGATAGCTTTTAGAATATCTTCCGTTTTTAAAAGGAATTTGTAATCTTGGAAATTGAATTTAATTTTAATTAAAGATAAATGAAACAATGTTACTTTGTTTGAACCACTTTCATATTTGTTTAAAGCCGACCGGTTTCAGAACGACCGTTCCTTCCCCATGGCAAACGTATACGTTTGTCTTTAAATTTTAAGACTTTAAATTATTTTTTTAAAACCCGGACATCAAATGAAACCCCGCCCGGACGCTACCCGGACGCCCTCTAAACTACAAATCCGGGGAAACCCGGACGGATGGCAACCCTAGGTGTAAGACATAAAAAATACTAATTTCTGATGTGAATTTGTCTGTAACTTTCGTTCAAAATCGTAGTAGAATTTGGGAAAAATGACAATGTTTCCTTTTTAAAGGCAATGATCCTGCCGCATTTTTTTTATAAATACTAATACTATTTAATTATAATATCCCTTGATTTTACAGATCTTTTTTATGTGAACCCTCACAAGACTCCCAACTGCTTCCATCTGTGAGGTAAGTTTCGAATTGGGGTACGTTGTGAGGGTGAAGGTAGTGCGGAGGGAAAGGAGATGGGGTAGAGGAAGGTGGCAAAGTTCCCGGCTATTCAGATCTGGTCACTAAACACGGCTAAAACCATTTCAAGTAACGTTTCAATTCTGAATGGTGGTCTTACACCAATGCTTGAGAGTATCTTTCAACACCACCCAAATATAGTATATATTATTTAAAATGAATAAAATTATGAAATATAATAAAACAAATTAATCAAATAAAGTTACCGGGATTTCAAACCTCATCTTCCGGAGTGCTAGTCCAGAGCCTAGCATCACAACCTCTGAGAGTCTGCGTAAGTATAAAATAAATACTATGATAAAATATATGTCTCTGATGACCGAATTCCTAGGAAAATACTGAGTGCGATTACAGGGGGTAGACGTCCGACGTCCAGTGCCCCCCCCCCAGACACCCCAGACACAGTTGGACGAGGCAACTCCAGAAACTGTGTGAGGAGAGGATGGGATTGCCACGGACGGAGGCCGAACAATCAGCGCAAGACAGGGACGAATAGAGGCGCCTTGTCGATGCAATGGGTCCCCGACCCGAATAGGATAAGGGGAAGAAGATGATGATGTCGATAAAATATAATAAATAAAATATAATATAAATAATTGTCTGGGGAGGAGCAACAAACTCAGCTATCGATCACTTAGAAATCGCGCGGAAAACGATCCTAAAGGTAATACTTATAAAACATAGACTAACTGATCCAGACCAAATATTCAACAGTTGTGACATACTAGATATACGCCAATTATACGCTAAAACTCTATTAAACTACATTTTCGACCAAAAAAACAAATTTTAACAATCTCAAAATATCATTAACAGACCAGTAAGCCAATCGTACAAAAATAACATAAAAACTCCGACAGTGAATACAAGCTTTGGACAAAGGCACTATAAATACCATGCTATAAAAGCATTCAATAGTCTTACCCTTCAAAATAAAATAGAAGAAAACAAAAATAAATTCATACTCAAAATAAAAAAAAATGGATTAAAGAACAAAAAAGGCAATATCGCCAAAATCTCATTACATATTAAGAATAAAACACATACACGTAACACACAAAAACACATCATAAAAAATACATTTTATCTATAATTTTTCCGTAATTATTAATTTTTATTTTTAGTTTAATTTTAGCTTTTTTTTATGCAGCATTATTTTTAATGTATTATGTACAAATTTTTGTTTTATAAAATGTGAGGCCGATATTGCTGAATTGAATTTTAAAATGTTAGATGTTATGTCAAATAAATAAATAAATATATATGACACATTTAAAAAACATATTCGGTGAACGAGTAGATTTTATAAACATAAGTAAAAAGTGATCAGTCTAATTTTTACGAGACACTATCGCCGGAAAGGAGAAAAAAACGTTTTTTTTATCGAGAAAATTAGTGTAAAACGAATGTATTTTTTCTTGAATATTATTGCAGGAGAAACAATTACAGAACGAAAAGTCATCAAATGCTAAGATGGAATTTAATTTTTATTCCGTAATACGCTTTACACGCTCAGTGTAGCATCCCGTATTATCTGTGTTTCGTTTCGTAATTCTTCCCACCCACTATGAACCATCCCTATGAGATCGATGAAAAAAGGAATTGTTTTTTTAAAGAGAAGCCAAAAATATGGGAACGTAATGAGGACCTTATTGATACATAATTCTTAAATTGAAATATATGATCGATATACATCGGTTTACGTCTCCAGTTACCTTTGTATTTTCTTTTTTGTGTTCAAATGACAAATATTAAAGGCAAGAGACACAATAGACATATAATTGTAGATACAAATGATACATAATATAATTAGCACAACATATTTTTAGCAATCACCGAACATTTTTTCTGAATCCATATAGATTATCTATCTTACACTTTATCTTATTATATACTTTTTCGCACACTCTATCTTATTATATAGTCGAGACATTTGTATTAGAGGGCTAAAATAGGCGATATTATTTTTTAAATGTTTTCAGGTGAAACATTTCATATTAAGGCGTCAATTGGAAGCATTTATTAATGTTAGGTATAATAGTGTTCGTCTGCACGGCGTCTATATCATACTCTAATATAGATTCCAAATTACTTACTTCATTTATATTAACTATCAGGCAGACTAGTTAAGTGATAGCTAATAAATGTATATATATTTTTTTAAATTATTATTTTTAAACCAAAGATTTATTATTGATTCTCTAACTGACAGCCCTGAAAAGCAGAACTGATTAGCAGTACCTGTAGTCATTTCAAACTGCAGTTATTACAACTGAAGGTAACAATAATATCATTAATAAGTTACTCCATTTTAGCCAATTCCTAGAATCCAACAATATGTACAGATAAAAGTAAAGTAGGTGTTGACGCAACTATGTATACCTATCTATATACCTTGTTCCATTTTTCTACCCATCCTTTTTTTACCACAATTACCTGTCCATGCTGACAATATTACCTACCGTACAACAATAAAATCAATATGTCCGTCAGTCTGTTAAAAGAAGCTGTGCAACGAACATCACTATTCTCTCAGTTTTATATAACATCGACCAGTTTATGGAAGCTTGTACAGTAAGTGACCTTAGTGCTCCCTCAGACCCATAATATTGAGCCGAACATCAACCATAAGGGGTAAGTCAGTTTCCTTTCCCATTCATCTGTTTACCATTCCCCGTAGTTGTGTCAAAGTATTCACAAGCATAACATTTTTTTTAAATATATTGATACAGTCCACTCCACGTGTCGCATTTGCGATACCAGTAGGTATTATACTTGATGTTGAGATTTTTTCTAAGAATTCACCTTTATTTATTTATTTTTATTCTGCATAAAAATGTGTATTTTGTACGAGCTCATATTCTTTTTGTTGTTGTTGTAAAACATATTTGTATCCTATAACAAATACTTGTTGTTATCATACATATGTACTTTGTTTAATGTACATTATTATCATTGTAATTACCCTCTTGTGTACCACTGTGTATCATGAATCATGTATCACCGGATTGTAATAGCCATTTTATGGCGTTGAAATAAATAAATGTTGCTGAGATATAATGTAGAATAAAGATGGCCGTGAATTATTTTACAAAACATATTCGATCAGTCAATTGTTTTTAATTTAGGTGTATTAATTTTGGTCGCACGTCGTATGATCTAAGATGTTCATGTAATCCACATTTCTACAATTTTTTCACATTTTGCAATAATGTGGATTCCAAATAGTGCTTCCATATTCAAGTTTCCTTCTAATTGGCATTAAAGGGTTGGATTTGATTGAGGATCTCTGAAAGGTTTACATACTCTGTGAATAAATCCCATCATTTTAAGTGATTTGCACTTCAGGCGTTAATGTGTAGATTTATTATAACATCATCGTTTTCTTAAATGATTAAGTACGTTTCCCTTTATAATGCGATAATGATGTCCATACATGGTTTTGTTTTACATATGTTTGCATATTGCATTGAACTCATACGATTTTGATTAATTGTGGGGAAATTGGAATAGAAGTAAGACTTTGGTACATTGGACATAATATTTTTGAATTTGAAGAGAACTAGTGGATTCGGATGTGTGAATCGAAAAATCTGGAAAAAAGGCTCTAACTCTAGAAGAACATACCTTCAACTATTATTATCGTAAAAACGAGAAAAAATCTGCTTGTTAACAAACACCGTAGTCAATAACATAATATTAAAGTACGTAAAGGACTAGTGTTGCATTTCACCCATATTACTTGGGTTTTATTATATATTATTTGGTTGCATCACCACAATAGGGCGCCTCGGGGTCCTAAGCTTTTCGCTGAAATTAGCTTTGAGCGGCTTTCCCATGTGATCCGCGATCTGCGGTCTCTGCCGAGTGTTGTGTTCGCGCACTCATCTGATAGACCAGCGCTGCACGGGGCAATAGAGCGCGCAGCGAATTATGAACCGTAAACAGCACATACCCATCCCGTCCAATACTAGAGCCATTGTTGCAGAGATGAACGAGGGAGTTAAATGAGTAAACGGTTTGAGGGAAGGGGACTGCAACCGTGGGAGAGCGAGCACAGAATCGGATTGAAGAAGCAAGAATCACTTGAATCTAAAAGTCTAAAACTGCACTACACAAAACTTATATGTATTATTATATTTATAAAAATATCACAAGAGAAAAAAATAAAGTAAAGGAGAGTGAACGGGGGTAAAATACACGAAGAGATTATTGGTTCAATGGTACGCAAAATTTCGTTAAAAATAAAAAAATCTGCTTTGAAACAATCCATTTTGCGTACCGTTGAACCAATAATATCTTCGTGTATTTTACCCCCATTCACTTTCCTTTACTTTATTTCCTTCTCTTGTGATATTTTTATAAATATAATTATATAAGTTTTGTATGGTGCAGTTTTAAGGTTTTAGATTCAAGTGATTCTTGCTTCTTCAATCTGAATTCTTCTTCTTCAATTAAATTTAAAAACTTGTCTTCGTTAATAAATTCTTGTTGACAAATTTACAGAGGTACAATCGTCATAGGTGAATTATTCCTTTATTTTCAGTGACCTTTATTTGCGTCGGCAATATTCAAACAGATTCAAAACTTACTCTGTGGTAATAATGATTGATTAAATTCTTTGTTGGACAGTCAAAGTTTAGATACTCTCATATAATTATATAAATAAAATAAACAATTATAAAAAATAAGTGAAAGAAAATATTATAATAAATTTTACTCAAAAAATGGTTGAAAATTAGGATAAAACTACAAAATTTTCTAATACTTTTTTTAACAAGTTATCTCAGTACTTAATTTGCCGTTATGTCAAAATCTGTAAAGCGGTTCTCTTTCAAAGAGTTTAACAACTGAAATTGTATTAATAAAATTAACTTGAAATGAAATTACTTTTTAAACACCACTTTTATTTTTGTATATATGTCGCAGGCAAATTGTAAAATCAGGCTGATCATGATGCGCCTGAGGCACTTCACGATCTGCCACCAGGCACTTCACGAAGTAGCTAGGCGTATCATGATCTGCCTGATTTTACGATCGGCCGCCAACATCGCTGACATGCCGACCAATCGTAGTCTTCGTCAGGGCAGTATAATACTCTACAGAAGAAACCTGGTCGGCATTATGTAGGTGTAAAGTGGTGATTACAAAGTTATTTTTTTTAATTTAAATCATAATATGTCAAATGTCACATTACACAGTATCTGCTTCATATGAAAATAATCAAATTAATACATATTATTATGTATCTGTGACTATAATTTATGAAGATTCATTGTTGTTATCTTTCTTTTTATTTTATATTGTTTCGTACTACCAATATTAGAGGAAGGTCGCGATCAACCTCTCATCTGCCGCTGGCTCTCTCAAAAAATCTTTGTTTTCTTTAAATCGATTTTGACCCTTATGTACAAAGAAACTGTATGAAGGACAAGGTCAGATTCGCTTGCGCCAATATCAATCAAGGACCTAGGTTTATTTGATTATTTTAGCTTGTCTGAATTATTTTTAAGAATTTTCTATGAAACTTGCGGCCATTTGTTCGAAATACCATCCAACGTTCAACAGGTCAATAGACTAGCGCAACAAATGGGCCACTTCAATATTTCAGAAACTAACAGTTTTTAAATTCCAAGATCCCGTCAAAAAGCAAACTTTACCCTGCTCCGAATTGCTTCTCTACTCTCAGTATCTCTGCGAATACTAAAGGCGCTATGAATGAACCCTGCTTCCAAAAAGCTTTGGTCCGATCATACCAAAGATATTGAAATATAAGTAGATGTGCTATCTGCAGTTTTCACTAGGTGGGGCTGCGCTTCCGGGTGTCGCCGATATTGTTTACCAATTAACAAATAAACTAAATGAACGAATAATTAACAAATTAACCAAATGAATTCATTCCGTATTCAAACTATATTGTTAACCAATACTAAAGCACATGTTAAAAAAAAACAACGAATTGAACAAATTATTTTTGTATGCAAACTACTCTAATTAAGGCGTAGTCCGCCGACAGTTGCGCGGACACCATAGCATATCTCTTTTGTATTTGAATATCTTTGGATCATACCAACCCGGTGCGCGTTGGTCCAAACAAGGCGAAAGTGGTTTAAATTAGGCAACCCAATTTTTTCGTTTTTTCGCTTTTGTAGGGTAATGAAAGATACATTCTAAAGTTCTGTGATTTATCCTTGCATTATGTGAATAAACGGTGGATTTAATAAATTAATTACTTTTATTATATGTACAAAGTTAGGTAGTTTCATCATCGCAACCTTCCCCTGTAGTATCAATGAATCAAAACAGCGAAAAAGATACGACCACGTGGTAGACTGTTAGAATTCAGTTCCCTTTTCAAGCAAAACCTTTTCCGTGCGAAAAGAAGAATAAAATTAAGGGAATTATTGAACTTCTTTTTCTAAAAAATTAGGTTGTCAATCGCTGGACTAGAGATAAAAGAGGAATAGATGGAAAAGCGCCCCGGGAGATCTTATTATGGACCATTCCTCACAGACAAGGTGCAAACTGTCTGAATCTAGATTGCACTTTATGGTCTTTATTGCACAACCAACTGCAGCGGCAATTTCACAGCTCGCCGGCTAGTGCATATCATCGCCAGATTGGCGCAGATTTGTGAATGAATGCGAGGATTCTCTCCAACTCTAGAATATTCTCTCAATTTCCGTTTTAGAGAAAGACGTGAACCTTTATCTTGAAAACCTTCGCTCTATCTACGAGGAAAGAAACTAAAGCTGGTTACGCATGTTCAGAGCCAATTTCTTGAGAATATAATGTGTTATTGTCATCAAATTTTATTTTAATTTTAATGTAATTTTTAATATTGTAAGGAATTGTGTAAAGATTTTTCTTTTGAATTAGGCAATCATCCTTAAAAGAGTGCTTTGTGTGTAAAGAATTCAGATCAGCGATAAACTATCTAATTATTGAAGACGAAGATAACAATATTAATCTAAACGAAAATATGAAAGAGAACAAGACACAGAAAACAGAAAAAAGACAATGGTCGCAACTGGGACTCGAAACCAGACCTCTCTTCTAACCGGGACGTGCGCTTTAACCGATTTCGCCATTGCTCCCTTCTGTCAAGCCGTCTTATATTACGTTGATGGGAATATCCTTCAAAAGTTATAAAAGTTAGTTTTTCTTATAAAAAATAGAATATCTAATTATATTTTTTTTTATAGAAAGCAGTCACTTTGTGGTTTGACATTTAGTTTAATTTTATACCCTGAAGATGCTTGTGTAAAGCGAAACCGGTCAGTACATAAAAAAATTAAATAATTAAATCACAGTGGTTACAAACTAAGTTATCGTTTTATTTGAAAATCCTACTCTCTGACCTTTATTATCAAAATGTACGTGGGCTTCGAACAAAATTAGATAACTTCAGAATTTGCATACCATCAATAATTTGTGAAGCCGTGGTACTGACTGAAACATGGTTAGATCCTTCCATCAATTATGTTTTAATTTTAATTTATATACCCATATGTTTTAATTCATATATTTATACAGAACACTTGAGTTCTTGACACTTAATTTTTATTATTAATTTTTGTATTTCACAATTTGAATTTGTATTTTTATTTCTCACTCACTTTTAAGTACGTCTTAATTTTTATTTAATATGTTTAATCATCTGTTATAATAAAATAGTATTTATTAAATCTTATTTAAAATATTAAATGTACGACTACCACACACGGGCATTAGCCTAGTGTGGTAGCCAAAAAAAATATCTGTAACTAATAAAAAAAATTTATTATTAAATAAAAAAAAATAAAAAATAAATAAATAATAAATAAAAATAAAATAAAAATTATGATTATAGAATAAAATTAACAGAAAATTGTTTAAATCGTCATATTCAAAACTGAAACCGATTTTTCAAGAATTCAGACTATCCCGTGATTTACCTACATAGGTCTTCGCTAATTACATACGTGATGTATGAACAAGTATTTGTAATAATTGGTGACCGGACAACTCAGAATGAACTCAACTAATCACCTCCTTTAAAAGTCATTAAAAGTGATGAAAAAATGGTTAAATAGGTTACGGTGAGTCAGTCTCGTGGGTTCGGCGGAGGTCAAGACACACCCCCGACTCATATGATATTCATTATTTACGTTTTTGTGTGAAAATCATGTTTTAATGGTTTTGCTCATTTTTTGCGCCAATGTATAAATATATACATAATGTTTTGAATTTGAAAAAATCATAAATTATTTTTCCAATTAAGAAGGGTTCGGTGAATGCGCATATGAAACTGGTGGGGGTTAGTACCACTGGGTTAGGTTATTTTAATATTTCAACGGATGTTGAGTAAGGAATTTAAGTTTTAATAGCAATCTTAAAAAAAAACCATGGTTTGAAAGATGTCATTGAAATCAGATGGGGGAAATTAAATGACGTTAAAACAGACATTATCTTTGAATGAGGCTTTACAAGTCTCTTCAGCGATTCGATTAAATGTCTTTGACAAAAACCTCTTTGCTAGAATTTTTGTTAAACAATAGGTCCACTAGTTAGGTAATGCTTTACTCGTTTTGAGTAAATTATGGCAATAATAATTATATAATCATTTTGAAATGAGTATATGATTCAATTTTTTAATGTACAAGAGTCCCAAGCTCGCTGCTGACTCCGGCCAGTGAGACTATTGCATTGGTGAAGCGTTTATGAAATGGAAGGAGATGGTTAAGAGAAAAGTGAGGAAGCTATTTAAATCAGGTCAACAAGTATAGCCAAACTCATTTCAAGCCAAGTTTCAATTTTGAATGGTGGGTTTTCAACAGGGCAAAACTGATAGTATCTACCACTGGAACCGTGCCTCTAGTATGTTATTTTATATGAATTAAATGTGAAAGAATACAATTTAATAACATTAAATTTACTTGCTTACGCCGGGATTCGAATCCGCGACCGTCGGATTTGTAGTCGAGAAACCTACCCTTCGACCATAGAGGCGGGTTGCATTACGGATGTTTTACAAAAAAATAATAAACTTTTTTTTTGTATTTCTTGGGCATTAACTATGTAACAATTTCTAGACATTTTGTTTTTTGAAGAGTTTTATCGCGCTATTAATGTCCCTTTAAACAATGATAATTATAATAATGAAATTAACATTATAAAACAGATAGCCATGAACAATGGATATAAACCTGAAATAATTGACCGCTTAGTTCATAAGAAACAAGCAAATTTTTTAACAAAAAAGTACATTTACAGTGGTAATAATATGAGTAAACCTGGTAACTACCCAATATATAAAAAACTCCTTTTTACAGGCGATTTATCCTTAAAAATATCCCGTTTATTACCAGATCATATTTCTCCAGCTTTCTATACTAATTCTAAAATAAAAAAATTGATAAATAATAAGGATGTTTCTAATAAATTTGAAAAAAACGGGATATACACTTTAGAATGTAACGATTGTGACGCACAGTATGTAGGTATGATAACTAGAAATTTCAAAACTAGAATCAGGTAACATGAACTTTGTTTACGAAATAATAATTACTCCGAATTTGCGAATCTTTTAATAGAGTCAGGCCATAGCTTCAATAAAGAAAAAACAAAATTTAAACATTGCAATATAAATTCATACTTTAATCTTTGCGCTTTAGAAGCGCTCGAAATAAACAAAAAAATTAAATCTAAAATTAATTTAGTGAATAAAATAATGGCGCCTTGCAAATCTCCTTTATTAACCATGTTTCCGTATAATATTGACTCCTCCCACCGGTTTCCCCCTCCCCCCAAAATCATCCCTCCCACTACTCCCACCTAATTAATCTTTGGTACTTGCATTTAATTATTAAGTTAGTTTTAATGCTCGTGAATGATACGGTTGTATCGAAACCGGTCGCGGAAAAATTAAATTTAAGTAACAAATGTACATTTAATAAAACTCTTCAAAAAACAAAACAATAAACTTCTTATACAAACTGAATTAGTGTTGTGATGAAAATTTTTAGTACTTAATGACTTTTAATTTCTTATTTTCATTGTTAAATTGTTCCCAATAGTCTAATTACCTACATATACATTGATTTGAACACATTGATTTGGTGTAATTCAAAACCATGTATTTTTTGTTGGAAATTTGATCTCTAAGAAATTTTATAGAAGCTCTCATCTTGGCCTTTATTTAGAGCATTTTTTCAGCAGATATTTTTATAAGCCTAGAAAAAAAATAAAGTAACACGCCAATAAAAATTATTTAAAGACTATTATCTCTTATTTACGACCCTATTTTGAAAATAATGTGGAAAATTGAGTTCTTTAGAGTATGGTTAGAAAACATTTAAATATTTATTAACGTAAAATTACAAAATTAAATTAAAAAATCATTTTGGTGATGTTAGTTATCACGGATTCAAGAGTATGTGATTTCGCCCGAATCCGATTGTTACACGTCGAGATTCGAGATACTTGTATATCACCTTGATAAGAATCGACACACTTACAGATTTGTAGATAGGTAAGTGAAGACTTTTATTTTTTAACTTTATGAGTAAAATCTCAAATTATAATATCTATTTAATTAAATGAAGACAATATTAGTGAAATCAACCGAAAATGTGGAGGCAGAAAAATCAGATAAAGATATTGGCACCTCTAGGACTCGAACCCAGGACCCATCGCTTACATGGCACGTGCTCTACCAACTGAGCTAAGGTGTCGAAATCAAATTCGGTCACTAATACAAGTATGATACAGTTAAAAGTGACCGAATTTGATATCGACACCTTAGCTCAGTCGTTAGAGCGCTTGCCATGTATGCCAATGGTCTTGGTTTCGAGTCCCAGAGGTGCCAATATCTTTTTCTGATATTTCTGTCTCCACATGTTCGATTGAGTTTCACTAATATTGTCTTCATTTAATTAAATAAAGTGAAGACTTCTTTAGCACCGTTGTGATTTGAAACGCCATAAAACGAAAAATAGCGGCACTAAAAAGAGACAAACGCAAACATCTGTAGAATTTAGCCTACGAGAGAATAGTAGCCTATCTGTCTCCCATTTGGGCGGTGTTTCGTAGCCTATTGGTCTCCTCTCTGTGCGGTGCTTCGTAGCCTAGCCACTCTAGTCTAATTTAGTTTTCTGAAGGCTTCACTTCTACCGTGTGTGAATTGCACACGCTGTTTTAACATTTGGCGGTTATACCCTTCAACGTATACGCCGGTAAGACAGAACGATCCTAGGTTCGATTCCCAGTTGCGACTGTTACCTTTTTTATTTTCTCTTGTTCTTTTTCATGTTTAGACTTTTCAGTATCTTTTATATTTTTTTTCAATTGATTCATATTCATTTTATTTACAGATCCCACGAGGCGCCAATCATTCGCGTGAGCTATCGTGGGGTAGAGGGATAATGGTAAATGGTACCATTGTCTGAACGCTCCCTGGGGGCAATACTGTTACAACTCCCACTCTGGGAGGAGCCACGTGAGTTATGGCTAAAGGTCCTAAAGGTGCGATTGCTTCATGCGAGGAATACATCCTTTTAAGGCAGGTGCGTTATTTTTTTAAGGTGTTGAAAGGTAGATTGAAAACAATCTATTAATTCCTTTTTTTTAAACAACCATGGGTTTAGTTCAAAGGCTGTGATTTATTGCAAACTAGCTGGTACCCGGCATGCGTTGCTATGCCATTTAATGAAGAAATTGTTTCTCCCTGCGTGTCCTTTCCCATTCCCTTTTTTCCCCCTCCTCTCCCGCGTCCCCTTCCCCTCTCGTGTTCCCACTCCACTCCCCCCTTCTCGCGAACCTCTCTCCCTAGTTCCCCTCCCCCCCCCTGGTTCCCATCCCCCCTCCCAGGTTCCCCTCCCCCATCGCCCGAACCCCCTACCCCGTTTCCCCTCCCCCTCCCGCATTCTATACATTCATTCCTGGTACATTCAGTTTTCAAACAGCTCGCCTATTGCTATTGCAATTTTTTTATACAAATTTCTTAATGCCAGAGCTCACCAGTAATTTTATACAAACCTTGTCCTGACAATAACGAACACAAAAAAAAAATATTTATACAATTTGGTGCAGTCGTTCGGAAGTTATGCGCGTACATACATTTCGGAGATTCATTTTTATTTATAAAGAAGAAGTTTATTTATAAAGAAGAAAGAAGATTTATAAAGATAAAGATGAGGAACATTATGTTAGCATTTATGTTAATATAAATTTATCTACCGTGTTGTACCCATGACCTAAATTTTACAAAAATGCGCTATAGAATCAGCATAGAATTATTATTTCTAAATCTGGCAAATCATAGGAACTATAATATTTTAATTGTCCCCCATTAGAAAACGTGGACCATATAACGTATCTGGTCTAAAAATTGACCGAAACTTAAAATGGACCGAACACATTACCCATTTAAATAATAAAATTAAAAAAACTAAGTTATTTTTTCAGAACTATCAGGAATGTCCTCATTAAAAAAGACTTAATCAAGATTTACATGGCTCTCTGCTAATCACCGCGCACGCGGGGATTTGAACCCGAGACCGCTGGATTCAAAGCCAACAAAATTCGTAAGCCCAAAGTAAGCTTTTCGTTACTTCCGGTGATTTGGTAAAACATTTTCAAAAATATAGGTAGATTTTTTGAGCAGATAAACAATTTCATTGACTAATCTGTGGTATAGAAGTCGATATGACAAAAGTCATAGTTTAAAATCGGTGTATATATCACACTAATTATTAAAAAAAATCAAAATTGCAACAGCCATAAAAATAGGCATGATCAGTTATCACATAGAATACGGTATTATCGTATGGGGTAGTGCAAATAAAAACATACTAAATCCACTAATTAAAACTCAAAAAGCCATAATGAAAATTATTCTGAAAGTTCGTGTAAGAACTAGCACTGACGAAATCTTCAACAATCTTAACATCATGTCAATTAAACAACTATATTCTAAAACTATACTCATTTACATTCATAAGTAGAAAACCCAAGAAATAACAACTAACACGTGCCTACATTAGAAACACTAGTTCTACTGCTCAAAAACATATTCAACAAGTAATTACTAACACAATATTTGTGCAAAAAAGCTTCATATATCTCTACAATAAAATACCACTCTCACTCAAAACCCTCAACATTATATCATTTAAATTTCAAATAAAAAGTTGGATACTAAATGTAGAGAGATCAGAAATAGAAAATATCATCATCATCACTATTGGCTCTACAACCCCTGGTGGGTCTTGGCCTCCTCAAGAGTCTTCCTCCACTCATCTCGGTTTTGTGCCAGCTCTCTCCAGTTTGGAAGCTCCAAGATAGATATGTCTTTGAGGACGTTGTCGCTCCATCTTAGTCTTGGCCTTCCCAGGCTCCTTCGCCCTATTGGTCTTGAGTTCAGCAGGGACTTTAGTGCTTGATGCTCGGTCATTCTCTCCACATGACCCAGCCACCGAAGTCTTCCCAATTTTATAAATTTTGCGACGTTTAGCTCCTTAAACAAAGTATAGAGCTCATTGTTATAGCGTCTGCGCCAAAATCCATTTTCTAGAACCGGTCCGAAGATGCGCCTCAAAATTTTTCTTTCAAAAACGTCCAGTGCTCGCTCATTCCTCTTAGTTAGTACCCAAGTCTCAGCTGCGTACGTAAGTACTGGTCTGATAAGTGTTTCGTACACTAATATCTTCGTGTTTCTGGACAGCAGTCTGGACATTAATTGGTTTTTTAGGCGGAAATAATAGCGATTTGCGTTCACCTCCGTGGTGTTATTGTCGTTTGTTATCAGGGAGCCTAGGTATGTGAATCTTGGTACCGTTTCGAAATTTTGGTTTCCACATGAGAGAGTTGGGATTTGTTGGGTGCATCCTACAGCCATGTATTTGGTCTTTTGCTGGTTTGCTACGAGACCCATATTTTTCGCAGAGCTTTCAAGATTTATAAAGGCGTTACGTAAAGCATCTGGAGTTTTCGCGATTATGTCGATATCATCAGCGTAAGCCAATAGCTGCACAGAGTTGTCAAATATCGTTGCTCTTATCTCGATGCCTGAGTCATGAATAACTTTTTCTAAGGCTATGTTGAATAAGAGGCAGGCCAGTCCATGTGTCTCACCCCGTGGAGCGCTTCAAAGGGCTCGGACAGATCACTGCCAACCCTGACTCTACACATTACTGGGGACATTGTTAATTTCACCAGATTGATCAGCTTACGCGGTATTCCGAACTCACTCATTGCATTGTGCAATGCATTCCTGTTTATGCTATCGTAGGCGGCCTTGAAGTCTACAAAGAGATGATGTGTTTATAAAAGAAAATATACTGATATCAAATACAGACTAAAACCGAATCTATTGAACTGAATTATAAAAAACACAATCTTATTCATTTTTAATTATTTAAAAAAATTACTACATGATATATATTTATAACTAATTCATAATTATTTCTTATAATTAAATTATAATATGTAAATGGAATCCTCAGCACGGGAGATCCCAGTGAGGATATCATTATCTCTACTTGTTACTAAGAAATGAAGACAAATCATTATTATTATTATTATAAATAATTATCCACACATTTTTGAACAGTTTCTTTCATAGTATTACAGATCAGATCCTATTGCGTTCACAAAACAAGGCAATACAAGTTATCATTTCAACTTATATCTTCGAATTTAAACTCCTATGTCATATTAAAATCATTCTTCCAAACAAAGTACTTACATCTGAACTTACGTATTTAATTTTCAATATTTAATGACATTCAATATTATTGTCATTGGTGTCTTTCGTCAAATTGGACGACTTAGTAGGAGTGCCCGGATTCGTGATTTGAGATTTGTCCAGGTCTTGGCAGCGGACCATGGCCTTGCACAGCAATGCGAGAGATAGATTCATAGTACTCAGTCCTGGACTTCCTGGCCCCAAAATTTCTAACTATCCCTCATACCTTTTTTTCTTCTCAGAAATTTCTCTCCCTCATTTCCTTAAAAAGACCCTCCACACAGCAACCGTAAATATGACATAGGCCCCGAGGGAAATTATTTTCTTTAGGGCCTCCTTTAAAAGATATAGGCAAAATTGTATTTTACGTAATAACGTTGAAAGGCGATTAATTTACGAAACTCGAAATTTTTGTGTATTATTATGATAATATTTATGAATTCGAAATAATATTATTTCGATTATCGGGTAGGGTAGGGGTAATGCTGTGGAAAGCACAACGAGGTGTTTTAGGTTGGTAAGTATTAATGGGCGTTGTGTCTAAAGGTAATATTTTTTAAATGTTATGAAAGTTCAAAAATGATATTGGGCTCGTCCGGGATTTGAACCCGGGACCTCTCGCACCCTAAGCGAAAATCATACCCCTAGACCAACGAGCCGATGCACAAGGGCGTAATTTTAAGGTTTATGAACGCGTCACAATATATAGAAGGTTTTTATTAAATTTAAGTTCGGACGCACGACGAGAGATGTCGGCAATTCAAAGTAATAAATAATACACTGACTACCATCGTTGAACGTTACTGCCATCTATGTCAAATAATCAAAACCTTATTTTACGCACAGGATCAGTATTATTGAAGTCGGTCTTAAAATAATCTTTACAGTTTTTAACTATAACAAAAATAGAACTAAAAATTCGTAGTTTAATTAATGCTGTTAATTATTAGACCAATACAAAACCTAAAAAGTAGGGAAATAATTGGAAATTTGTTGGCTTATTTTCATTTAAATTTAGCGGAGAAACTTACCTTGCATTGTCCCTGAACACAGATGGCTCTGAATCCCGGTTTGTCGCATATCGTTCCGTCGATCGCCTGAGCCAAAGTTGCGTAGAAAGCTCGTCCAATTGGCCGACAGTTTAGCAGACAGGGATTTTTCTCTGAAAGGCAATACAAATAAAACAATGAGTGCCTTGATGTGCCTCACTAATAAAACTGTTTTAAATTTTACACAACTGGTAAACAATCATTTTCTGTACATTTATGGGTGAGTTTTAAAAATATTTTTGAATTGAAAAAAATCTTTTTTTTGTATCTTAAGAGCGTTTAACCAGCCACGGGCGAAATCCACACTTCTTCGAAAGTTATTCTAACGATTGTGCAGGACGGTTACAATGAGAACGATTAATTATTCTCCGTACCGGGTTTTTAAAATAATAACTCAATATCCATTTTATTTCATTCTAAATTTGCATTAATTTATACCTACATCCAAAAATGCTAAAAGGCGTGATGATAAAACTATTAAAATAATGTACTTTTTGTAATTATTTTTTTATTATTATAAGTATTTATCATTTTTTTAATAATGTCTAAGTTAAATAAGAATTTAAAAAAAAATCTGAAATATATTAGTTTGTAAGTGAGCAAATAAATATACAAACGGACCAATTTTCGTCAAGAAACACATGTACCTACGTAATATTTTTTAATGATTTTATTTAAACTAAAATTAAAATTCTAAAACATGCGAAAACCAGATAATGTATTGATTTGTTTTACTGCATGATTATATGATTTGAAATGGGTGTGGTATAATACAAAATCTTTTTTAAAAATTTTACAAATCTGCCAACGACCTATGGTATAACCTTATTATACTAAAAATTAACATTTTTTCTCAAAATTTAAAACATGCGAATGCTAGATAAAAGAACAATCTTTCGAAATCCATTGATAATTTTTTTTGGAAAAGAGTCAATACGTCTAAAATCTGATTTAAAAATGACATACCTATTTCTGGTTTTCTCTGGTAATACCCTCTTAATATTAAGAATCATTTGTAAGGTTATACCTATAATTTATCAGATTTATAAGAGTCTTTTATTAATTAAAAGATGTTTAATGTAAGTAATTATTATGTTTTGAGGAAAGCTATATTTATCAATATTATTTACCATCAACATAGGGTTGCCACACGAAATATTTCCCTCTGAAGGGTCTCTTGTTGTAAACCGTGCACTGTTCTGCTCTGAAGTCCCTATAAGGTCCTGGGCAAGCCTGAAATAAAAATAAAAGGATTACCAAATTGAATCATTATTTAATAAATAAAAACATACTACAGGAAAATATAATAGATCGGTTTCGCAACAAGTTCACAAGGGTTAACGAACGGAAAAAAAATCCATTCTGGATTCAAATAATTCCGTTAATCAGCGCAGGCACAATCAAATTTATTAACTGCTAATATTTTTATATTAGGGAACATACCCATACTACGTGACCAACTTTTGCAATTTTTAACCCCCCCCCCCCCCCCCCGGTGACCAAAAACCTAAGCAACCCGCCGCTCATTTGTACCAAGCGTGGTATTTTGAAGACTCCCCCCGCTGAACAGGTCACGTAGTATGGGTACGTTCCCTTAGCAGTCAAACGATGTCCATTTACGACAATGTTTTCATATTTAAATGAAGACAATATTAGCGAAACTCAATCATGCGAACGAATCAAATCAAACTCAAGCGAAACCACTGCGCAGTGGTTAGCGCATTAGCCCAGAAAGCGAAAGGTCCTGGGTTCGAGGTTCGAGTCCCAGAGGTGCAAATATCTTTTTCTGATTTTCTGTTTCCAGATTTTCGATTGATTTTGGCTAATATTGTCTTCATTTAATTAAATATTACAATTTGATAAAAAAAAATATATATTTTCAGTTTATTTACCAACATATCTATCATATGCGTGTTTACGGGTATAGTAGGTATACCTATAACAAGCTGTAAAGTGGTGAATCTGGGTCACATTTTTGGAGTCGATTTTGTGATACAATTTTTTTTTTAAATTGAATATTCGTTTTTTTTTCGAGTAAATCGAGTTCGAGGTTGAAATATTATAGGTCAAATTTAAAAAAAATCGCTCGCTAAGGGTTTAATGTCGTTATTTAATATCTATTAAATTGTGGAAGCTTACACCCGACTTACAAAGTTTTTTTTAACAATTTAGCTGCAGAACAGGCCCTCCATTGATATGCTTGGTGTAACCCTTAGTAACCAGCTCAGGTATGGGGGCTCCATCGAAGCCAGAGTAAAGTTAGCCCCCCAAAAACTGGGCGTACTGTACAGGGTCCGCAGATACTTTAATAGTACACAACTGCTAACCCTGTACAAATCGCAAGTGCGCCCCACGGTTGAATTTGGCAGCCACCTCTGGTCTGGAGCTCCAAAATACCTGAAAAATACCCTCGACTCTGTGCAGAAACGGGCGGTCCGTTTGATAGATTCTCCCATCTTAACAGACGGATTGCAATCTTTAGAGCACAGGCGTCGAGTGGGAATGCTATCCTTGTTCTACCGGTATTACAATGGAAGATGCTCCGAGGAACTAGCATCATTGATCCCTTCGGCACCGGTGCATAGTCGGGAATCACGCCAAACGCGTGCCCAACATTTATACACAGTTGACATTTGTCACATGAGAACGGGTCGTTTCTTCGACTCGTTCTTGTGTTCAACGGCTCGGCTGTGGAATGATTTACCGGCCTCTGTGTTTCCTCCTTCCTACAACATGGGTCTCTTCAAGACCAATGTTCATTCCTTCCTCTCCTCAAAAAGACCCTCCACACAGCATCCCAGATGACATAGGCCCTGAAGGAAACTATTTTCCTCAGGGCCTCCTGTGTGGAGTTAATGTAAAAAAAAAAAAAAGATATTTAAAAGTTCTTTCAAAACTTTCCGCGCACTGTGTACAATTTGATTCCTATCCTATTCCTACCTATATAAATTAAGTTTTCTGAGATGAATTCAAAATTGTATCAAATTTTTTTTTATTTTTCTGTATTTTATACAGACTTATTACAGATGTTTTCACTTACGTCTGAAAATGGAATAAAGAAAGTGAGAACAATTCAGTTACACATCTTAATACTTTTCTTCATATTCAATAATACTCCTAACAGAGGAAAAACCTAACTAATCTTTTTTAATTGGTTGCGTGTTGGTAGTATTTACATTTTAACTCAATATATATTATGAAATTAAATGAGCCATCAAATTTTGAACGATTTATTAATTTCTTTAAAAACACCATTGAACCCATATTTCAATATTTGCTTTAATTTGTTAACCTATAATGCCTAAACCTCCATTAACAAAAAAAATTTATAACAAAAACGCGGGGGTCTTTTGACATTTGATATATTGGCTTCCAAGCCCCGGACCAAAAAGGCCCCTTTCCCTTTCATCATAAGTTTATATATTATGGTTGTTGAAAAATGATAAAATTTAGAGTTTGTTAAAAAATATTTGCAATGAAAACAAGGCTGCAATATTTGGAGGTTAGACTTCACGGAGGATTTGCTTGTGTTTTTTATGTGTGGTATGTACATTTTCATCGTACCTGCAGAGGAAATTTACGGACTCGTTTTCATGAGAAGTATGTCCCACGTAAAATGTTTCGCGAGTCTTAATATTTATTTTTGAGTCTTGGTGAAGTTGGGAAACTCCTAGAGCTATGCGTATGGCTTGTTATTCGAAATTATTTAAGTAGTTTTTTCAAGGGAACAGAGGGCTATTAGGATTTTATTGTTTTAGTTAAGGATTTCATTTCCAAAGGACGTTTGATCCAAACAAGTGGATGCAAGGTGGCCTATTAGGGAATCTACGTGAAAAACACAGGTGGCGCTTTTGGAGGGATTTATACTAATTAACTTTTTTTTTAAAGAAAGAAAAATATTCCCGGGTAACGAATAACGTGGAAATATTTGAAAATCTCCGACTATCACCACAGTAGGAGGAAAATGATGCTTGTGTCGTGAAAAAGGATTTAGCCAGCCGAGGAATTTAAACCACGAAGTCTGGGTGGGACCCGAACGCGATACCAATTCGGCCGCTGACTGTTTGAAGATAATTTCTAAATCTTGAACGCGGGATTAGACTCGACGGGAAGCCGTTTTTACGCTTACTAACGCGGGGGTCGAAACAGTAATTGAGTGTTTACGATTAAAAATCAGTAGGCCAGGCAGCCATACACCTACAATTTACTGATAAATTGTACGTCAATTCTCCAAAGGTCAATGCTCATTACCGGCATTATATTACATTATGGTATAGCCCGCCATTTATGGTCTATGGGAGGTATTGTGAGGCACTGCAAGGGGAAGGTCGCCTCTAATGGAACAGTAACCTTTGCAGGTTGATGACTTTGGGCGGAATATCGGTAATGGATTATAACAAGTAATACCCACTGGTGATCCATTGATTAAAAAAATGGCAAACCGTAGTAATGACTTCAAATCGATTTAGTAATTTGATTATGTAATTTTGGAAAGGTTTAAGACTAAAGATGCCACGAATATTCGGCTACTATTCAGCCGAATGTTTTGCGATATTCGGCCAAAATAATAAAAGAAAAACAAACTCTCAGTTTATTGTCTTCACCACAAATTTCATAACATTCCCAAATGGGCGATTTTTTCATTAAATTGTGTCATTTCGTAAAGCTTTTCGCGAACAAACAGTGATATTTTTGATATACACACTACAACTACAAGTAACGCAATTTGTAACAATCAACAAATAATGCGTGTTGTGACATGACCTATTCGCAAATGAAACAAATATGCCCACCGCGTAATTCCCGCATGTACTTCAATGATGCAGATCGGAACCTGTCACCCGCGAAATGTACTTAAGTGTCGCCGAATATTCAGTATTCGGCAAAATCACTATTCGTGGCATCTCTAGTTGAGACTTTCTCTGACAATAAACCCATCTATATCAGTTCTTCAATTTCTATCGGCTGTAACCATCGTGTTAGAACACTCACCAAAGTATTGCACTCGTGGTATCTCTTGTCCTGCCCGGCACATCGCCAGTTGGTTCCGTTGCTCCTGGCGACAGTATGAGTCTTGTGGCCTGGCGGGGACCCAGCACTGGCGATGGGCTGCAGCTCTTGGGGACCTTCGATTACTTCGTTTGCTGAGTTCAGCTTTCGTCTTCTTCTGCCGCCCCTGCTTCTGGAAACAGAAACAGAACACTTTAAAGATTTTAATCACAATAAATAAAGGAAATTAGAACTAGACAGGTTCGATATTTACGATAGTTGACAGTAAACCTAAACATGACTCTTTTATAAATAAATTTATTCTAAGGTCGTTTCCGGCAAAGTCAGTACTAGTAAGTATACCTGAGAAACACGAATATTTGATTATTTTGCTGAATTCCTGGAACAAAGAACTCTTTCCACGAAAACATACAACAGTTCATTTATTTACATTCTTTTCCCGTAAATGTTTTTCAATCCTTTGTAACATTTAAAAACAAAGAGCTTTCGGTACGTAGGAAATTAAATAAGTAAAGTGTTTTCTTTATCAGAGAGATTTAGCGTCCACTAAGGATCTGGTGTTGATCTTCTCTTGGGTTAAATTTATTAAGCAAAGAGTGTTAGGTACTTGGGTTTCTCCCGCGTTATTAATATCCTGACAATATTTGAAAAACTCCAACCTTCATCAATGTGGAAGATGTTGATTTGTTAAAATATGGAGGCTTAGCGCTAGTAGCCGATTATGATAGTGACGCTCTAGTATTGGTAAGTTATGCTTCGTTTAAAAAATGCATCGTTGTCTGAATGTCTCTGGCAACCTTGTCTATTACAATTAAACTTAAGAAAGCGATAACATACATAACATTCATTGATCACTTCTCCAATCCTCAAAATTAATCTGCCAATGACCAACGTGAACAAGTCAGTTGGGATATATGAACCAATATCAACAAGTCAGCTGCTCTTAGTACGTAATAATTAAATCTTTTTACAAAAAAACTATAAATTAAAGTCCTCCGCCGCATCTGTCTGTCTGTTCGCGATAAACTCAAAAACTACTGAACGGATTTTCATGCTGTTTTCACCAATAGATAGAGTGATTCGCGAGGAAGGTATGTATGTAATTTGTCAAGATTTTGTGTAAATTGGTTGAAATATGACCGCGTGTGATGGACGAGCGGGCTGGCAAGCGGACGGTGTGGATTCGATTTGTATGCACATTAAAGATGTCGGTGTGAGTTGCTTTTTCGTGGTTATAAAGGTTGGGCAACCATCCAGTAGATGGCGTTGTGTTTCGTTAACCACAGCAAAGCGTGGCTGGGTCAGCTAGTCTTTTTACAAAATCAACCATCTTTTGTTATTTCAAAATATGAAGTGTATTGCATTGCACTACCCCTGCATACATTTTGGAATAAACCATTATTATTATTTAAAAGCTTATTTTTTTATATACAGATATTGCAACTTGTGTTGTTACAAATAATTCATAATTATAAGTTCATAAATCAACTCGTCGTATTAAATAGCTTGCTGTAAATAATCATTACTTAGTAATAACACAGCACAAAGAAATTTAAAAAAGTAATAAAATTCAATGATCTATTTTTTTATCCGTATTAGCACGAGCTTTTTATCAATTAATTTATTGGCGTGATATAAATTTGCAAACCCGCATAATATTAGCATCGTTCTGATCTACAATTAAAATTGCTCTAATACACGGTCGAGAATTTTGATAAGGACTTGAAACTGACAGGACATTATTTAATCTTAAGCATTCCAAAACGCCAATTATCACCGGCGTTACATCGTCAATGTTAACTACAATTAATTGTTCCTTCGAAAAAATACCAAGCCCGGGGACTATAAAATTAATATCACAAAACAAATCACATTCAATTACCACGATACAACAATACAGTAGACATTGGGCAGCCTCTCCATTAATTAGTTAGTCTGTATCGTGTACAGAACCTACCTCGAAATTGTTAGTAATAACAATATTAATAACAATTGTTACAAGTTACCAGACGGTATAATAAACAATCGAAAAGCAACAAATTACTGTAGACAAAAATTCTTGCTCGGTGGTCCTAATTTGGAAACTCCTGAACTAATGGAGGCTATAAATCAGACGATGTAAGCACAGATTATTTTGGCAATAAGTATTTCTCCAGTCTTCCTGAGGAGCGATCAACAAATAATACCCCACGTTTTGGAGGAGTTAATATTTGTACAGATAACAAACAGCGGATAATTTACTCTGAAACAAAGCAAACTGTTGGGGAGTTCGGGAGAATGGAGACGATTCAGGTATTATTTATTTTCATTCACAAGAATCCATAAATTGTAGAGAAAGATCTTAATATCGCTTTGCAAAAAGATAAGTCATACACAATTATTAATACAGGAGTAGCACTGTCTTGAATCAGACGGACTGGACAAACCCTATATTATAAAGAAATGGATTTCAAACATAGCGCGAATATTAGAACACTTCCAATTTGGGAGGCGGGAATGGGTACCGCCGCCCCGGGAACCTTTATTGGATAACCAACACCTCTGCCGTAGGTCACCCCAAGTGGTTCGCTACGTTTGGTGATTTAGCACGGGTGCCCGGGTTCATGGGGTGAGGTTTGTCTATGTCTTGGAGGCGGATGACCAGGACACACTTAACCCCAGATTCCTACCCACCCATTAAACCCTTTTCCTTCCCAGAACTCTCCCTCTAAAAATAATCTAAGAAAAAATATGGTTAAATGAAAGAGAATTAACAAAAACATTATAAAAATAATGTAAAAACGTACGATACAAAACGTAAGGACCTAACCGAATTAATGTTAAATTCACGAGTTAAAATACCCACACGTAAAGTACGATAAGACTATCGGATGGATACCTTCTGTTTTTCGATATATTCTAAAATATAACGGCATTTTTCTCCTAATCATCCTCTATCCTCTTCCGCTATATTCAAACAATACAATATTATACTACGATGTGTCAAAGATACACCAACTCCAGAGGAAGGTGTATCAATCGAATTCGATTGTTCGTACCGAATGAAGGTGTCCGCCTAATTTGAAGCATTCCTGACATTTTATGTACAATTCCTCAACGTCAATCTCGAATCCCTTCACGTTTATTCTGAGAAGGGCTTTGATATAATATGCCTATATGTAGCACTATCGGAACAATCTGATAACAATACAGGCGGCCCTTTGAGAAGTGTCTCGGCACAAATTAATACGAATGTCTCCGAATTTACAAGGGCTTCGATAGGTCCCGCAATGAGTTGTATGTTACACGGGAGGGTTCGGGGTTCAAGGCACGTATGCTGTCTCACCTCAACAAACAACGTCATCTTTGTTTGGTTAATCTTTTAATATTATTTCTTGGGACTTGGGACGATACGGAATATACTAATACGGTACTAGGGTGTACGGTATATGGATACCACGGATAGAGATTAGCGATGGCAAACCTGGGACATGATTGAAGATGAACGGCAATTGAACAAAACCAAGTTCTTTTAGGGTACCTACGCCTTTTGTAATCTTTGATATTCAGGAGCGATTTCTCAAATTACTTTATTTTAAATCATTCAAAATCACGAAATTACTCAACAGGAGGCTTGTCGCTGATCAGATGCTCATGTACAAAATTATTATGTCAAAAGACACCATTTTCTACACTGATAGATGCAACACCAAATCCGATCGAAATAATTTTATGAAAAAGACATGTAACTGCTGCAACAATAAACTTGCAAATATAGCCATGCATGCTGACTTACATACACACCGATAGAAACAATAATTACATTGTATCAATTTGGGAGGCGGAAATGGGTACCGCCGCCCCGGGAACCTTTATTGGATAACCAACACCTCTGCCATAGGTCACCCCAAGTGGTTCGCTACGTTTGGTGATTTAGAAGGGGTGCCCGGGTTCATGGGGTGAGGTTTGTCTAGGTCTAGGAGGCGGATGACCAGGACACACTGAACCCCAGATTCATACCCACACCTTAAATCCTTTTCCTTCCCAGAACTCTCCTCTCCTTCCTTTCCTTAAAAAACCCTCCACACAGCATC
Organism: Limnephilus marmoratus; assembly: GCA_917880885.1. NCBI lineage: Eukaryota > Metazoa > Arthropoda > Insecta > Trichoptera > Limnephilidae > Limnephilus > Limnephilus marmoratus. Next base: position 48,385,992 of record OU862924.1, on the reverse strand, counting down.
CCCAAAGATGACATAGGTCCTAATAGAACTTATTTTCCTCCGGGCCTCCTGTGTGGAGATCATGTAAACAAAAAAATATTTAGGGACGAATTACACAAATTCTCGATTGTTAAATTAATTGTATCTATTATTTTCATTTAACTTCCACGGCAACGTCCCCTCGTCTCTCTTTACCCGTCCCAACTCCAATACCTACCTGTTTCCCAGATTATCTAGGTATAGATATAATCGCTAATATGTTGTTATATAATGCATTACGTAATTATAGGTTTATCATATTTAATGCAATTCCATTTTTATTAAATTTTTAATTTAGCCTTTTTTTTATTTTTGGTTTACATTACTTCTTCAAACTTAGCAAAAATACTTTTTGGCATCATTATTAATATAATGAAAATCAAATAACTTCATTTACACCACTATGTATATGTATAATTAACAATATCAACATGCAATAAAAATGTTATCTTTATCAGGACAAGATGTTAATTAAAAATATAAAAAAATGTCAACAAGTATAGACAAATTAGAAAAAAATTAGAACAAAGACAAAATATGAAATCTTTTTCGTTATTTGTTGTTGGGGTGTTATGCCGTGTTGCGCTACCTCCTTCTTTAGCATTTGTCATTTTTTTTAAATTTACATCTTGTCCTGATGAAGATAACGTTGTTATTGAAACATGTTGATATTGTTAATTATAACATAGGGGTGTAAAGGAAGTTATTTGATTTTCTTAACATAAGTTTACATTCATTAAGTACTTAGTTTTATATTTCTAAATCGTTCTATCTGTGAACATTAATAATTGGTACGTTTTTTTTATCATCCACTTTTGAATATTATATAATTAAGGGCGTATTTCACAATCCTACAGCGCCCTTGAGTTGATTTTTCGGAAAAACGCCGCTATACAAGTCATCCAAATATTATTATTATTATCTTGTATAGCGTTTCCGTACGATGAATGCACGTGTTCGATTTAAGATTTATAATTTATTTATTTAGTTTAGCCAAGTTTTCTACCTATTCTGAGTATTAATTTGTTTATATATATCACACGTTTTCTTATGGATAAGAGAATGATGAAATACCCCATAAGTCTATAAAATAAAAAGTAACATTGGTGAGATTTGAATTGACCAATTTTATTATTTCAAGTCTGCGTTCCCGTTTTTGGTAATAATTTTAGTTTTGTCTTTCCTGCTAATGCAACAATTTAGGTAGTGAAAATTGACCAAACCTTATATATTATGTTGTCAAAAATCTATGTAAATAAAAATGAATCGGCGAAATGTATGTACGCGCATAACTTCCGAACGACTGCAGCAAATTGGATAATTCTTTTTTTGTTGTGTTCGTTATGATCAGGACAAGGTTTTTATAAAACTACTGGTGACCCCTGGCGTTATGAAATTTGTATAAAAAAATTGCAATTGGTGGCACGCGAGCTGTTTGAAAATTGAATGTACCGGGACTGAATGAATGGAATGTGGGAGGGGAAAACTCGGGAGAGGGGTTCCCAGGACGGGGGAATCGGGCGAGGGGAGTAGGGAGAATGAAGGCGGTGTGGGAACGCCAGAGGGGAAGGGGACGCGGGAGAAGAAGGGGGACGGGACGAATGGGAAAGGACACGCAGAGAGAAACAATTTCTTTATTAAATGGCATAGCAACGCATGCCGGGTACCAGCTAGTATTACAATATTGTTGGCTGCGAAAAATATATATTCTGGAAGCATTGAGGACAAATTTTGAGATTCGTCAATCAATATTGATAATTCATCATTGAAACAACGTGTTTTTCTCATCACCAATTAATAATTTGAACGATTCGGTTCTTTAAATGTTAATATACATTTGTAAAAAACACTTCGAAATTAATTCTAGCGTCAATTATGTATTAATTTTTATATGAATTCGATAAGTTTTTTATTCCATTGTATCATATAACGAAACGTACCATCGCATTCCTTCCCAATAATAACTTCAAGAGCGTACAGTGCACGGAGTCCACCAGACAATAAATCTTTTATTAATAAATTGCCTAATTGCTTCCACGCGCGGCGATCCAAAAAAATACAAAAAATCTTTAGAGTAATCACGTATTTTGTAAGAAAGGATCCGAGTTATTTCGTAACAGATTATTAAATAATGTTATTATTAATGAGGAATTCTTTGTTTTTTCTTGAACAGTTCTCATGTTCTGGTTGCTAAGGAAGGACGTTGAAATACAGGTCCGGATTAAAAACACTGCGTCGTTTGTTTGTGTTTATACTCATTTTTTTACATTTATCCCATTTGTGTATTCCACTTGTTTCGGATAATGATTACTGCTTAACATATGGTTCAATTTGATAGGTACGGGTACCGCCGCCCGGGAAACCATTTATTGAATAACCAACACCCCTGAATAAAAAAGTATACAAAAGTGAATAAAAAAGCCAAACTTTAAAATACGTTATATTCATGTTAATGAGGTAACCAAAAACGTTATTTGAAACCATTTTTTCTTACACACTCAATGAAAAATTAACTATTCGCCCATTATTTGACTGATAGTGACTTTCCAAAAACTGTAAAATATTCCCGGATGAAAGGTTAAAAATGTAGAGATACCTATTGTTGGTAAGTAATTCCTTCCGTACTAAATAAATCAGATTGTTACATAAGATTACTGAAAAATCTTGAGACGGCCCTGGGGTCACGCAATGCTTAATCTACAGAGCATATCTGATTGGTCTATCATTGTTGTTTATTTATTCCAAACGTTACGCGGAATATGTACCGAAATAATAATAATAATAATAATAATAATTGGATAATTTATAAAGCGCCGTTTTTGTGAAAAATCACCTCGAAATAACGTATCTCTCAAATAATCTTCATTCCTCCCGGAAATTTGTATTAAACATCGACAATTGGGGTACACGTGAAGCACAAAAAATTATTATAATATCAATACGATCTTCCATTTGCTTGGTTAATATTAACCCCTTTTAATAACATTTGCTCATTGTTGCCCAGTTTAAAAGCTTTCTTTTCCTTTGTAAACACAATGAGCAGCTCTGCTAAGAATGAAAATAATATGTTCGTTAAAACAATAATAATTAAGCTTGGTAAATGATAAAACCATTTTATTTTGGTTTAAAACCTAGTAATCGTTTCATTTAGAGTTGCGTTTATTACACGAGGTGGTCTGAAACACTTTAAATTAAATACTATAATTATTGTAAGAACCCAGTCTAGCCGAAATTTAGTAAATGTATCATTTCTTTCTAAAATCTAACATATTGAATTATATAAAAAAAGCCATTTTGGGTCCTTATCGCGAATCGTTACGCTAAATTCGTTTTTTTATGCTAAAATGTGAATTTTGCCATTTTAACAAGAATTCCGACAAAATTCGGATTCCAGGCAAATAATATCTACGATTTTTTATTTTCGATTTTACAATTTTATGGTATTTAAAAAAAAAAAAGTAAAAAAATCTTTTGTTCTGTCCGTATTTTGAAATGTTTAAATGCATAAAATGGGACACATTCACGTCGAATACTAAGTGCCGTCATTCATTTTGTGGTTTTGCGAAAATGCGGCCATTTTTATGCTGTAAAATACCAAAAATTCAACATAACCTCACTTTTGTTGCAAAATACCACCGCTTTTACTAAAAAAATAACACCGCTTATCGCAAAAATCTCACGAAAACTAACGCGAATTTGTCAATCATATATACGATTGATTATTCATAAACGAAAATAAGATTTTTTACATTTATAAATAGTTGAGGCATGTTTCTACCAAACATTGAGTTGTGTCACAACTTTCAGTTTTCCTAATTGATTGATGAATGATGACTAATGCTCTGCTCATTACCCTTCATAATATTAACTAGCTTTTACCTGCGGCTTCGTTCGCGTGGTTTAAGGGAGAAATTACTGAACAAAGAATTTTCCCACAGGTATGAAATATTTTTCCGAGATGAAAAGTAACGTATCACACTTTTGAGTCCTCCAACTATTCCGACGTAAAAAGTCACTTCGATCAATAGCTCCGTTGCGACGTGAAAGAAGAACAAACAAACAAACACACTTTCGCATTTATATGGTACTCACAGACATGCTCATTGGTAGCAAGAGAGCATGCTACTAATGAGCAAATGCTACCTAGTAGCATGTGTGTCTTAGACGTTGATAATATTGAGCATGCTCATTAGATTCACGGGTGGAAGGGGAAGCGCTCTAAGCATTGATTTATTTCGATCCGATATCAGTTCACGCCTGCGCATTCTTTGCAAAAATATCGAAAATTGCCCGCTGGAGAGACGAAAAAACCTTGCTTTTCGTGATTAATTATCGAAATCAAGAATGTATTTGGAACACAGGGTCACTAAAATAACCACAAGAGTTTTTTAAATTCCCCAAAAGTTCCTTTACCTCCAAAATAAACCACATTCTATTGAAATTATCATTTATTTTTTATTATTTTATTGTTCTAAATGTTTTTATTACCCAAATTATTTTAACATCATATTTTATTGTTCTAAATGTTTTTATTACCCAAATTATTTTAACATCACATTTTATTGTTCTAAATGTTTTTATTACCCAAATTATTTTAACATCACATTTTATTGTTCTAAATGTTTTTATTACCCAAATTATTTTAACATCACATTTTATTGTTCTAAATGTTTTTATTACCCAAATTATTTTAACATCACATTTTATTGTTCTAAATGTTTTTATTACCCAAATTATTTTAATTATTTTAACATCACATTTTATTGTTCTAAATGTTTTTATTACCCAAATTATTTTAATTATTTTAACATCACATTTTATTGTTCTAAATGTTTTTATTACCCAAATTATTTTAACATCACACTTTATTGTTTTAAATGTTTTTATTCCCCAAATTATTTTAATTATTTTAACATCACACTTTATTGTTCTAAATGTTTTTATTACCCAAATTATTTTAATTATTTTAACATCAAATTTTATTGTTCTAAATGTTTTTATTACCCAAATTATTTTAACATCACATTTTATTGTTCTAAATGTTTTTATTACCCAAATTATTTTAACATCACATTTTATTGTTCTGAATGTTTTTATTACCCAAATTATTTTAACTACTTTACCAACAAATTTTATTGTTCTAATTGTTTTTATTACCTAAATTATTTTATTTATTTTAACAACAAATTTTATTGTTCAAATTGTTTTTTTACTCCAAACTATTATAATCGTTTCTTATATTTTAAAAATCGTAATATTTCATTTTTTTTGTCATCAGATTCATAGTATTTATTAACCTAATCGTTTCAGTACCTTCACTTATTTCAACCAACTTCATCCATAAATTTTTAATGTCTTATTATAAGCCATCCAATCACTCTAAGTATGCAATCCTTTTAAAATTTTCAATTTCTACATTTCTATTTATTCCTTTATCTAATGAAAATATTTTTCCTGTTATAAAACATATAATCTGTCTGTCCATATTGGATATTCCTATGCTTATCATTAACTTATCTATCGCAAATTATTTTTATTCCTTTATTCCTCCAATTAGCCTGATACGTTTTGTCTTTGCATTATTCTTAATTCTCTTAATTATTGTAGTTATTTTAGATAATTTTGTACTGATAACATTTATCCAAATAGTCAATCCAACTGATTTATCATTTACATTCCCTAAATTTATCTATGTTCATTGACTCAATTTAATTTTAATTAATGTAATGCTTATATAATACACTTACACAAATACTCATCAACATGGCTGAAAACATGGAACATATAGACTCGGACAACCAACACTACTGTATAAGTACAAACGACATTAATCTATGGACCAATATCACAAAAGAAAAAAATGAAATCAAAATATTGCACCAAAACATCAGATCGATTAATAAAAATTTTGAAGAATTCACTGTATACCTAGAACAACTATATAATAACTTCGATATAATTGTGCTGACAGAATGCTGGTTGAATGAAAAATATATCCCAAAAACAATTGAACACTACAACACACACCACACAAAAAAACACAAAAATCAAAATGATGGCATAGTCGTATACACTAATGATAAAATAAACACATTCGTCCAAGAAATACATATCGTAGACTCCAACTGTTTACAAATAACATATGAAAAAGAAACGTGTATTCTTGCAATGTACAGATCTCCATCCAAAAACAATATTACAAATTTCCTAACTGCACTTAATGATACATTAAATGATCTCAACAAACACAAAAATATCATCATCATCGGCGATCTAAACATAAACACTCTACAAAACGGACACCCACAAAACTTAGAATACCTAACAATGCTAGCACAGCATGGACTGGAGCCAACGATAAATGTTCCAACACGAGTCACACACAACACAAAAAGTTGTATAGATCATATAATGATCAAAACAAAACTAAAAACCAAAACCATAATACTTGAAAGCACTATTACAGATCACTACATGAATATGATAGCAATTGATACCGAAAACACAAAACCTAACCAACATAAAATATTCACAAAAAAAATAATTGACTACACAAACTTAAAAGAAAAACTCAAAAAAATAGACTGGACTACAGTATACCAAATGGAGAAGGTCGAAGAGGCCTGGGACAAATTTACAACAATTTTAGCGCAAGAAATAAATAATAACACTACTCTAAAACAAGTTAAACTTACACACAAAGCTAAAAAAATTAAACTATGGATAACACAGGGAATATTAAACTGTATTCGCAAACGAGACAGAATTCACAAACAAATTAAACATACGCCGTATGACATACAACAACTTAATTACTACAAAAGATATAGAAACATCTGCACAAAAATTATTAGAGTAGCTAAGGAGTTGTATTTTAGAGAAAAACTTAAAAAAAAAGAAAACAATAACCCAAAGGAAATATGGAAAATATTGAAAGAAGTTACATACACACAAAAATTCAAACAAGAAAATACAATCGAACATCTAAACATTAACTCAAAAAAAGTAGACGCCAATACAAATAAAGAAACTATAGCAAATCACGTAAATAACTTCTTCGCAAGTATAGGAAAAGTCTTAGCGAACCGTAAAATTCTCAACACAAACACAATAACACAAACAAACAGTTCAAACATCAATACACAACCGACACAACACAAATTTGCAATAAAAACAACTTCGGAAGAGGAAATTGACAAAATAATGAACACATTAAAAAACCGTATTGCTCCTGGATTAGATGAGATAACGACGGATTGCATTAAGATAATAAAAACAGAAATTTTAAAACCCATAACACACTTAATCAATCTAAGTATAACACACTCCTGCTTCCCTAGTACTCTTAAAAAAGGACTGGTGATCCCTATTTACAAATCCGGAGACAAAATGCAAATAACTAACTATAGACCTATCACATTGTTAAACTCGCTTTCAAAAATTTTCGAAAGAGTAATAAAAAACCAAATTATAATATACCTGGAAGAAAATAAATTAATCTCGGAAAAACAATATGGATTTAGAGAAAAAATAGGCACAAAAGAAGCTTTGGCGTGTACAATAGACTATATTCATAGCAATTTAGATCAAGGGTATAAATGCATTGCGATATACCTAGATTTAGCTAAAGCTTTCGATTCAATCTGCCACCAAACGCTTTTTAAAAAATTAGAAAACATTGGTATCAAAGGCAAGGAACTCCAACTATTAAAAAGTTATATGAGTAACAGAACACAGCAAGTAAAAATTAACAACCATATTAGCAAGCCACTACCAATTACATATGGAGTTCCACAAGGAAGCATACTAGGGCCCGTTCTTTTCACTATTTACATTAATGAACTTTGCAGCATGAAAATAGACGGTGAAATATTTAGTTATGCAGACGACACAGTTTTACTCTTTAAATCTAAGGATTGGAAAAATGCATACAACATAGCGAATTTAGGAATCACGCGAGTGAAATCATGGCTAGACTCAAACACGCTTACACTAAACATATCGAAAACAAAATTCACAACGTACAGTATAAATAGCACAGGACAGCCAAAAAATAACACAAACACCATAAAAATACACGAATGTCTAAACACCAACATCTGTGTTTGCCCTCCTCTAGAAAAAAAAGAACAAATAAAGTATCTAGGAATCATAATTGACCATAACCTTAGATGGACACATCACATCAAACAAGTCATAAATAAACTCCTCAAAACGATACACATTTTCCTAAACATAAGAAACATATACAAAATACAACAAATGAAAACAATATATTTTGCTCTATGTCAGTCTATAATAGAATATGGAATAATTGCTTGGGGAGGAGCAACAAACTCAGCTATCGAACACCTGGAAATTGCTCAGAAAACGATCTTAAAGGTAATACTTAAAAAACATAGACTTACTGATACAGACCAAATATTCAACCGTTGTGACGTACTAGACATACGACAATTATATGTTAAATCGCTACTAAATTACATTTTTGACCAAAAAAACAACCTTCAACAAACACAAAATATCACAAACAGACCAGTTAGACAAGCATATAAAGAAAACTTAAAAACTCTGACGGTAAATACAAGCTTTGGACAAAGACACTACCAATATCACGCTATAAAAGCATTCAACAGTCTAACACTTGAAAATAAAATTGAGGAAAACAAAAATAAATTCCGACACAAAATTACAAAATGGATTAAAGACCAAAATAGACAATACTACCAAAATATCATAGCATAAAAAAAAAAAACACACACACACACACATAACCAGTATATAAAACACAATCACCCACAAACACACAACACTTATTAAAAATATTGTTTTTAACCTTATATAATATTATTTTATTTTTAAATTTACGTTAATTTTAAATCTCTACTTTTTAAGTTTAATTTATCTTAATTATTATTATCATTATTATCGTATGTTTTTTATTTACTTTTTTCCGTTTTTTTCACCAATATTATATATATATTGTATTGTGTAAAATTTTGTTTATGAAATGGAGGCCTCAGCACGGGTAAACCACCCAGTGAGGCCAACATCATTGAATTGTGTATAAAATGTAAATATATTGAATCAAATAAATAAATAAAAAAATAAATTATTCTGTCATTTTCGGATTTGTTGACATTTTGGAACCAAATCAAACATTTTATTTTCTTTCGTCAGAAGAATCTTACCTATATCTTACGATACCTCGGCAGTATTCTCACGGAGACTCTTGACCCAGACGTAGAGCTTAGGTGCAGAATTGAAGCACCAAGAACTGCGTTCATTAAAAAGAAATCCTTCTTCCGCAATAACAATATCAGTTAAAACTAAGGCAGAGAATGCTAAAATATTACGTGTGGTCGGTCTTGCTGTATGGATGTGAAGCAAGGACCTTGAAAGTAAAATACCATGAACAGGTTAGAGGCTTTTGAAATGTGGCTTCACCGGAGAATGCTGAAGGTCCCATGGACCGACATGATCACCAACACAGAAATTCTCAGGCGGGCTAGAGCAGATAGAGAACTGCTTACATTAATAAAAATCAGGAAAATTTCATATCTGGGTCATATACTTCGAGTGGAGAAGTATCACTTGCTCCATTTAATATTGAAAGGCAAGATAGAGGGTCGCCGAGGGCCTGGTAGGAGACAAATGTCTTGGCTGCGAAACGTACGAGAGTGGACCGGCATTAAAAGTGTGGAGGAGCTATTCCGGGCAGCGCAAGACAGAGAGATATTTTCAAGAGTGATCACCAAGTCGGGAGACCTGATAGGGCAAACAAAGGAGAAGAAGAATCTTAAATAATTGCGTTGCAAGCAGTAAGATTGTTTTGTTTAGTTCTGGGGAATGAAACTGATTCCATTTGTTTGACATTATCATGCTCATAAAGAGTAAGAGTAATATAATATGGGTGTTCAATTGCTGGCTTTGAGCATTCTCATTCATGTGTATGCTGACAGCAAATATGAACAGCACAGTTGATGAGCATGTGTCAGTTACTCAGTACCATTATAATATTAGATTAGGATTCCTTCCAATATTTTTTGAAACTATGAAGTATGCTTGTATATTATAAAAACTAATGTTATATATTACGAAATATTAAATATAAATAGTGGAGAGGTAGTATGCAGTATGTACATAGGTACTTTGATCAACTACCTAACCTAGCTAGAGGTGGAATCGAGGTATTCTTCGTAATAATTATGGTGTACGTATTAATAACAGAGGCAAAGGTATTTCTGAACCCATATTTAGTCGTAAAAAGTGATTAGGTTTATTTAAATCAGGGCTAGCGAGTGTTAACTTTTCGTGTTAACTAACCGCCAATTACTGACTTTAATATATCCGTGTGAATCGATAAAAATTAACTGTACCCACTACTGGTTACTGGTTACTGGTTACCCGCTACGGTTAATTACAATTGGTAAACATTTACTCTTTGTATTTACAAAAACATGTTTCGTGAGGCGAACTGGTTTGGATTTTAGTGTAATTAGAGAATGTATTGAAGGTACGGAATGTTGCGTAGGTAACCTCAGAGATGGTGACCAGGTATTTGCGGGATTGTTTATATTTTGAATGTCTTAAAATAGTTAGTTAACAATGAACTCAAAAATATTGTTTTCGAGAATTCAAATTTCGTCTAAAGATGATCTTGCGGTCGTACCCTTCCAACTGCACAGGGTGGTTCAGATGAGAAAGATTGATTATTCTCCGTACCAGCAGTTTTAACTAATAACTACTTAAAATTGATTTAATTTCATTAAAATTTTTCTTTAATAAATACCTAGATTCAAGTTAGCAATGAAAATGCTCAATCGCGATGATAAAATTATTAGAGTGTTGTACTTTTTAAGTATTTTTTTTTGCAATTATTTGCAATTTTTCAATAATGTCTAAGCAAAGAAAGGGCGTAAAAAATCTGAAATTCGTTGGTCTGTAAGACCCGTGGACATATGAATATATCTGGACCTGCCCTAAGTGATAAAAGCGTATTATTTCCCCCTCCTATTTCGCCGGTTCCATGGAGCCAGCTAGGCTTACGAGAGCGTCGCTTGAATCTAAACAATGTGACGTCATCATTCTTGTCCTGACCAGCGCGCTGGTCACATCGCACATTTTACGAACAAAAGTGAGAGCTTGTGCTATACATTATACCCTAATATATGTGAACGTAGCGATTGTAAGCGTTTCTCCAGTGAGCTCGTCGCTGATTAGGGAACGTACCCAAACTACGTGACCAACTTTTTGCAATTTTTAACCCCCCCCCCCCCCCCCGGTGACCAAAATCCTAAGGAACCCGCCGCTCATTTGTATGGAGCGTGACCTTTTGAAGACCCCCCCCCCCCCCCCTAAAAGTGTCACGTAGTATGGGTACGTTCCCTTACAGGGGTAAGTAAATAATCAAACATTTGTAAAAGTGTCTTAACTAAACAAGGTAACAAAATATTCCCGTGTGAAAAAGGGCGAACTTTCCTTTGTGGATTTCGACTACGCAAATATGATAATAACGTGGCGGGCAATTCGCGCTCCCATGTAAAAATGTCTATTCATTTAAAAGCAGATTTTGCTTTTAAGAATTAAATGGTGATATTATAATGCGAGATGCCTATATACTGTCAGATTGATTTTTTAACGAATCACAGTCATCTTTCCCTCTTCACCCGCCATAGTTTGGTTTTACCCCTTATCTTCTGGTCTATTAAATTTGGATGTCTATGGTAAGACCGTAAATAAATTGACAAATGTTACAAAACAAACAAAAAAATAGTTAGAAAACAAGTGCGCTAATTTTTTTTTACGATTTTATTTTAATTAAGATAAATTTCTGAAAAGTAGCTTTCCTAGATAATTCATTGATTTATTTTACTGTACGATCATATGATATGAAATGTGTGTTGTTTAAAATACAACGTTTTGTTTGAAAATTCAACAAATTTGCCAACGACTAACGGTACAACCTTATTATAATAAAAATAAACACATTATTCAAAGTAACATATCATTGAAAAAGAAGATAACAATAATAATCTATACGAAAATATGAAAGAGAACAAGACACAGAAAAACAGAAAAAGACAAGGGTCGCAACTGGGACTCGAACCCAGACCTCTCGTCTAACCGAGACGTGCACGTTAACCAATTTCGCTATTGCCACCTTCTATCAAAACCATTATAAACAGTACAAAATAAAATTAATTTGAACGTACCTATAATGTGAACAAAAAACTTTAAAAATAGACGATTCATTTTTTATACAGAGAACCAAGTTGGTAATGGATTGCTAAAATTTTGTTTTTCTTACAATAAATAATTTTTTTAAATTCCGTGAATAATGAAAATTCTATTTGTTGTCGAAAATAAATAAAAGCATTTAAAAGTCTTATTAAACAAATATTAATAATAAAAACACACCACCCACACTCTTAGTATCGCTCTTGAGCAAGACTATCATTCAGAATTGAAAATTTTGCTTGAAATGGTTTTAGACGTGTTTATTGACGAATCTGAACAGCCACGTATTACCCCATCTAATTCTTGCTTTCCCATCCCGCTACCTTCAGCCTCACAACATACCCAATTGGGGATGCGATAGTATCACTGGTTCCAGACAGTTGAGAGAAGTTGGGACTCCTGTATGTTTTTTACCTTTAAAAAAATGAGTGTGCTTTAGACCACACGACTGAAGTAAAACTACAAATCAAACCTCGCCCAATGAACCCAGGAATCCCTGCTAAGTTACCAAAAGTAGCGAACGGGGTGACCTATGACCTAGGGGTGACATATGACATTGGGGTGAAATATGACCACGGGGTGACCTACGACTTTGGGGTGACCTACGACATTGGGGTGACCTACGACATTGGGGTGACCTACGACCTTGGGGTGACCTACGACCCTGGGGTGACCTACGACATTGGGGTGACCTACGTCCTTGGGGTGACCTACGACCTTGGGGTGACCTACGACCTAGGGGTGACCTACGACCTTGGGGTACTATCCTTATCCTTATCTTATCACTTCTCAAGTCAAGCGTGCGTAAAGGCCCGACCGTTCGCATGACCGTTCGCAATTTTTCGTAATAATCACCACTTTTCGTAACAATCACCACTTTTCGTAACGCATTCACCAGTTTACGAGCGTGCGTAAAGAAGTTTTACTTCAAAAATGACACAGTGTTGGTCGATGCTTTGCAAGGCAACTCTTGACGAAGAAAATATTTCTACAATGTTTTTAAAAACCGTCGAGGATGGAGGAATTTTAAAAAAATATGATGAAAACTCTCAATTAATATAAACGCATGGTCAACCTAAGAACAGAAAAAAGTTATGCGATCTCAATCATTTTATCTACATAGGTTTTATTTTTATTTAATTAAAAAAATCTTTGATTTAGCGCAACGGCGCGAGCTCGCTGATTGAAATATTTCGGACCGGAAAGACGACCATCGCATAAATAATTGCGTTTTTTTGTCACGTTCCGTTTTGTAATAACAATGATTATAATGACTTGTTTAATGGCATACCTGTCAGGGGCAACACTTTAAAACCGCGCCATCTTGATGTATACTATTTTGGAAACGGCGTGTAAAAAGTTACTCGAATTGAATTTCAATTATGTTATCAATCAACCGAATGCCGCAAATTCTAAATTATTCATAGGAGACCCGAACGAAGATTAAATTTAATAGAAGAAAACACCATTTGATGCTCGTTTATGAATTTCGGTACACCGTTTTTAACAATAGAGAACTCCAGTCAAAATTTAATATTTTTATTTATTTTTAGAGTTAGTTTTAAAAGTCAAAATAATTGTCAAAGTTTTAATTTTTCAAGATTCCGAAAACCACCGTATGTGTAGTGAATCGTGAGACGTCATCACTCGCGAAAAGTTATTTTTATTTTCTACAGGTGTTCATTTTGTATGACAGGTATATAGAAGAAAGTATGATACTATTCGATTAGTTATATATAACATTATTTAGGTGGATTTTTAATTAATTGTAATATGTTTACTATATTTTTCAATATTATTACGGGAGAGTGGTATAAAAATTGTTTGAAATCATTATTTTTTTAGCAGGCAAATGAGATACGGCGCCGATCAGCTGTTCGATGACGGCCATTTTGGATTTCGAAGTTCGCAGAGTTGGCCGTGAAGTGGGTAGTATTATGATACAGCATATTATACGGTTTTTTCGTACAGTTTGAAGTTTTTCAATATTTTTAATAATAGAGATAAACTAATAGAGATACCTCTATTTTTGGTACAGAATTATTGAGGCCTAAATAATGTTACAATAAACACAACAACTAAATCTCTATAAACAGTATAAAATAACGAATAACATGAAATGTTGTTAATACCGATGGCTTGTATCATACCTATATTTCAATACAATGACTGGTGAGGAGTAATACCAACTCTACAGTGTGTTTTAACGAGACGTTTAAAAATGCACTTTTTTAATATATTTTTTAAAACTCTACGTTTAATATTATTTAATAAAATTTATATATTGAGAATCAGCGTTCATTGGTCTTTATGAACATGTTTTTTTAAAGCCATAATATTTTTTCCTGGAGTTCCTTATTCTGTAGATAGTACCTATCTACTCTTTTTTATTATTATTTAAATAGCACTAAAATCGGCCCCGATGCGAATTGTTTTTCTTGAATACGATTTTGTATCTGAGAATGTCTCCATGGTAGCTTTTGTAAATCCATCCACGTAGGTAGGTACTCTGCGTTTAGATCTGTACGTTGTATAAAATCCTAATAATTTTTGTTTGCTCAAAACTCTTTTTTAATCATTTCCGGCGAATACGTAACTATAATAACTTTTTTATTTCCATGCCGCACAAGGGATGCAAGTTATTTATATTTTAGATTAATAAAAACAGTACCATACCATTAATATATTTTACGTATAATGACTTTAAAAGTTTATAACCCGTTTTTTCAACTATAAAGTTAGCGGTAAGCACCAGATTTTCTTTTTTTAGACGATGAATTAATAACTTCGGGAGGACAACATGGAGACATATTTTAAATATTAGTAAGTAACACGTTCTTCAGAATTAATTAAAATGATTGCGGCAGAAAGGTCGAATTCCAGACCTACTAGGGTGAATTCGACCGTATGTTCGTACAATCACCTTGCCACGGCGTACATTTGTTTAAACGCTTTCTTCACTTACGTCGTTAAGATTCTAAAATTATTTTTCTTCTTCTTCTTTTCTTTGATACAGCAAATTCTACGGTAGGTCCGTTCATTACACGGGTCGCGAGTCGGAATTTGTACACACGGCTTCTTTACTTACGTCGTTAAGATTCTGAATATATTTTATGGTATATTGTTGTCTTAATAATTATTTATGAATAACTAGCGATTTCCCGGCATGCGTTTGGCACTTGAATAAAAAAAGGTTTCTCCCTGCCGTCTTTTCCCATTCGTCCCCGTTCCTCTTCCGCATCCCCTTCCCCTCACGCGTTCCCCTTACACCTTCCCCGCCTTTCACTCCGGATTCCCCTTCCCTTCCCCTACACTCGTTCCCTCCGCCTCTCCTTACCGCTAAACTATATGAAATACACTCATTTTTCAAATAACTGGCGCGCCACCTTTTTTTTACATTAGCTCCACACAGGAGGCCCCGAGGAAAATAACTGACATATCTCTCGTTTTTGTAGACTACTTTTATGATTTTTTTAAATACAATATAATATTAGTTATAACTAGCAGTTAAAAACCCGCTCCGCAGGTTTTTGCTGCTAGGCCCTGCGGGCGGCTTTTAGTTGGCTTCCCCTGGTTTGAGTGTTTGTGACCATTTTATAAATCCGATAGGAACTGATTGCTAAAATAGCCAGTTCCTCGGATCTACTGTGATCCAGTGACAGCTGGTCACCGTCGGCGACTCACCGAGACAAAGTAATAGTGACAAAGTAACAGTGACAAAGTAACAGTGACAAAGTAACAGTGACAAAGTAACAGTGACAAGGTAACAGTAACAAAGTAACAGTGACAAAGTAACAGTGACAAAGTAACAGTGACAAGGTAACAGTGACAAAGTAACAGTGACAAAGTAACAGTGACAAAGTATCCATGACAAAGTAACCGAGACATGCAATGACATTATATGTAATTTATATCATCTTCGTCAAGTATTGCCCTCAATCTTTCCAAATCCGGAAGGATACTTAAAGTACTAAATCAGTTGCACTTGTACCTAGGGAGGAAACATCCATATGCGAGCTGCTGACGGAAGTAGTGACATCTTGTGTCGAATTTTTTAATTTGAAACCGAATTATAACAGTAGCTTTGTGTGAAATTACACGTACACAGATATTATTTGTGGCGCGGCGCGTATGGGTGGCGTCCGAGATGCACTTTGTATAGCTGGGTTCTGAAATTCAAACACGCAGACGCAAGCCTATTAATACTGTTTGATGATAGATCTCTCAGAAAACTTTTACATTTTTTTAAACTTCTTTAATAACAGTACTTACCTATTTTATTTATTTTAACTTTTTTAGAAAAAAAATCTTCTTAAAATGCACGTCATAAAAACGCGTTTATTTTCCTAGAAAGATTTCGACAATGCGATCGAAAGAGAAAAAAATTGAGAAAATTATCACATTCAACCAATATTTCGATTTGTTGTCCTTATCCTTTACATCATTTCAAATTTCCCCTATCGGTAAAATACATAAATTGTCCTGTATTTCAAATAATAATTTGATCCAACACTTGACACATGTTCACTCATACATCAGGGTGTTAAGTTATTGGTTTTCGTAGGTGTAAAAAAAGCCAAGGTCCCAAAAGGCCTGAACCAATAAAGGCAGACACCTGGTTATTGGATGTTTGCTTACCTGCTCAGGGCTCACCCTCAGTGGGTCAAGCGGCCCCTTCATAACACAAAGGACGAGGACTTCGACAAATAAAAATAAACAAACAAGATGGATATTGAACACGAGTCAAGCGATGGGCTTGGAGTTTGTGAAAAAAATCGTTTAACGAAAATACCGGCCTTTCGGAAAGGTATCTAAATAAGGTTGCAAGTCATTTAACGCCATATTAACTTCAAGTTTAAGTATGTAATCAGTATCTCCCTTTGAAGACACATTTTTATGGACACATCGTTTATTGAATTTCTGCGAACAGATTGGAAATGATGTTGTACTGTAAATTGCCATCAATAAAAGAATTTATGCTCTAAGTTTATGTTAGACCGTACGGTTAATTATATATTTTTAAATGTGTGTTAATATGCGTAAACAGTATATAACTAATGGTTAACTTTTTAACTTAAACCCTTGTAAAATAAAATATGAACTCAAGATCCTAAAAACTACACAGCCATAACTTTGATAGTTTGTAATGTATATTATGTCAACTGTTGTATCCAAAGATATTCAAATACAGAGAGATATGCTATGGTGTCCGCGCAACTGTCGCCGGACTACGCGCTAATTAGCGTAGTTTTCATACAAAAAGAATTTGTTCATTTCGTTGATTTTTTGAAAATGTGCATTAATATTGGTTAACAATATATTTTGAATAAGGAAAGAATTCGTTCATTTAATTTAACGTTCGTTTGGTTTATTCGTTAATTATTTGTTCTTTTAGTTTATTTGTTAATTGGTAAACAATATCGGCGACACCCGGAAACGCAGTCCCACATAGTGAAAACAGCAGATAGCACATCTACTTATATTCCAATATCTTTGGTTGTACCTCTGAGTGATTAAAACACTCAGTCACGTTGGTGACACCGAGATTGTTGAATTAAACGATTAAACTCGATGTCAGCCAACAGTTTGCCGAGTTTGATTGACTAAAACAGCCGAAGACCGGATAATGTCGCCCTTTTAAATAATGTTAAAACCGCACAAGAGTCCCAACTACTCCTCACTGTTCGGATCCTGTGAGTAAGTGATATATTGTGTATAGGGATTGCAATCCCGCAGCTAATTCAATCCCGCGGGATTGATATGCGGGATTGCTCAATCCCGCGCGGATCCCGCGGGATCCCGCATCTTTTAAATAATGTTATAAGTTTTAAAATCAAATTGAAACTACAGATTTTATAAGTTATAAGATAAAATTGAAACTACAGATTTTTGGGTAAAAATCAACTTTTATTTAACATTTCTTACATTAAGCAACAGAAATTAATTCTTTTGTATTAATTAAGTTTTCTATTATCTAAATAATTAGTAATCTGTTTTCTTAGATTCATCTTTAAATAATTGGCATAATTTAATAGTTTTGTTTAATTTTACACTTACTCCTAACAGTTTTATATTTTTAATTCAGTCTTATTCATATAATGACTAATAATCAAATCACAACTTTCTCTTAGATGCTACTATTATTACTATAACCTGTACTACTATCCTTTCCCAACATAAACTTCACATTCCAAATGCAACCTTAATTTAAAATCACTTCATTAATATGTTAAAAAATAGAATTATACCAACGCATATTGTCGAACAGGCTATGCCTTTTGTAATCTTTTTTTTTTCCATTTTTTATATTATCTTGTATTTGTATGTTTTTTTTAATAACTGTTACAATGAATCAAAACTTTTCAATAATAGAAAGAGTATATGCCTGAATTATTTATTGTACATATTTACATTGTATTCATTTATCTATTTATAAAATAAGAAATATATATAGCAATAAGCTGCACATCTCACTAGGGCTTTCCTGTATCGAGATGTGCAGTTTTACAACAAAGTTTTACAGTTTTACAACAAATTTTTACAATAATGTAATTTTAAAAAAAGATAAGAAAGAAACATACACATAAACTTAATAAAAATATTATAATAAACCTACAAAAGCAGCATGAGTACAGTTATTCAAACATTAAAACATTAACAAATAATTATATTCTGTCACAATGTTAGAAAATAACACCTCTTTTATTAACATATATCTCAATACTATTTGGAAAGATACTTACTGCAAATACTCAAGCTCCATTCTAATTACACCTTCATACATTTCAAAAAAAAAAAAAAAATTACAACTGTGTGTAAATGTGTTGGTACTGTGTCCATGGCCGTATATATACATATTAATGTATTCATGTACCTAGACGCATATATATGTGTAAATGTGTGTGTGTATATGCCTATGTGTGTATGGATGTGTGCACCTGTATATACGTATGCGTATGCACTCACACATATAAATTTTAAAATAAGGATATGTATCTTCTCACAAACTTATCCTTACCCAATTCTTTTTCTCTTTACTAGTTTTTTATTATAACTTTACCAATTTTCAACATCATTACATTACTAATAGTTCCATATGTTAACAATAGACTTCACTTAAAGTAAATATCCTCCATTGTCACCATGAAACAGGCAGCCGCCTAGTATGGTGATTCAATGTATCCAATTCTATGTAAATGTCTAATTATGTAACATGTATTTAAATAAATAAAAAAAAAACCTCAATTAAAGTAAAACCAGGGCCTCCACACAAAAAAACATTAAACATACCGATAACTCATACCTCATACGGGCAAAGAAACTTTAAGTACTACGCAACCAAACTATATAACTACATGCCCACCACACTGAAGCAACTACTAACTACAAAGACATTCACAAAAAATACATCAAAGACTAATCCTCTAGTGGCCGGCGACTAGCGCCACTAGCGGTTGGCGGCAGGCGGGCTATCTTGTGCTAAACGGTAACATTGCGCTCGCGCTACTCTCGATTTACGCGAAAGTTTTAGCGCCAAATTTTTAACTTGCGGGATCCGCGGATCCGCGCTTTGAAGGTGCGGGATTGCGGGATTAATAAAAGCTGCGGGATCCCGCGGGATTGAGGGATCCCGCTTTGCGGGATTGCAATCCCTAATTGTGTACCCAAATGAGGTAGGTGAAGGAATTACTAGTAATTTGATTTAAAAAACTGGCAATTTTCATGTAGTTGCCGCACTGTAAGGTATGAGCTTTGATTCTTTCTCTCGTACAGAAGCGCATGCGTTACATTGTGGCAACTAAATGAAAATTGCCAGAATTTAAAATCAAATTACGAGTAGTTCCTACTTAGGCATCTGGCTAATCCGTTCTCATCACGAAGCACGGCTAAAGTTATTTCAAGCAACATTTTGATTGAAAATGGTGGTCATACCGTAGTGATACTAAGGTCAGGTTTGATTCGGTATCATTGTTCGACGTAGGCATCAGTAGCGTAGGGGGGGGCGTAGCGTGGGGGGGGGCGGGGGGGGGGGGGGGGGGGGGGGCGGCCCGGCCCGGGCGGCACTTTTAAGGGGGGCGGCAAATTTTCACAATAAATAATAATATCACTTGGAAAAATTTAAAAAAAATTTCAAATCATTATTTTAAAATGTTCTACGATACTTTCGTTTACGAATCAATTTTTTTTTATTATTTATAAAAAATATCAATAAATATATATTATTTAGCTGCAAATTTCGCAATTCGTAGAAAACCGTACGCATATTATGTATTATGAGAGTAAAACTAACTAAAGCTAATAACTCGCAAACAGATTCACTCTTAATTAAAACCAGAATTGTGTTCAGAATGCATGGGCGTAGCCAGGGGGGGAGGGGGTTTGGGGGTTCAAACCCCCCCCGAAAAGTTAAGATATCAACATCAATAATATTAAAAATAAGGAGATGCGAGCGGCATAACTTATTTTATTACTAATTATTACACTAATAATGTATTTTGGATTCGCCCTCTCTACCACTCGCCGCTGGCCGTCGTCGATTATCCGATCGCATTCAGTAACCTTTGTACCTATATTTTCGTCCAGTCTAGGGAAATTTGACTAGATCTAGGGGAGAAAAATATTTTTTAGGGAAAAGGGAAATCAGCACTAAATCTACGGAAATTTCGACTGGTAAATTTTTTATTGCATATGACAATATTACTGGTATTATATACCCATATGTTTTTTGGAATTCCCATTCATCTCAAATATTGTTGATGTACTTACAAGCAATTTTTTCAAGCAATGTTATTTTTAACACTGACAACTCAAAATGATATTATGTAGATAAATGGGGACCTCTGAAAGAAAAAATTAATTTAACTTGCAAGTTCCGTTTTTTCGGTGATTGCGGTTGATTTTTATTTGGAATTCCGTTTCTAATCAGGTGACTGCTTAAAATAAGAAGATTTATTTTCTATATAGGTACATTTGTTACTTTAATCAACCAATGTACATAGAAAATAAAAGTTTTCAACATAAAATGTCCACAAATTGTTATTAGTTAATGCTCAAGAAATACAAAGTCGTCGTCTCCGCACCCCCCCCCCCCCGACACGAGTTTTGATTTTTGAACCCCCCCCGATACTAAAACCTGGCTACGCCCGTGTCAGAATGTATTAACGAACGAATTTCAGTTATGTATTCATCTGCTGATACATTTTGAAAGAGACCATTATTTTATGTATTCGAAGTGCAATTATAAAATTCCAGTTGCAGACTATGCATGTGCTGCCAGAATCAAAGAGAAACCATTTTCATATTCTGAGTGTAGTTTTATGAATGAAAATGAATCTGTATTTAAAATTTTAAGTTTATTCTATTTTAGGTACTTTAATTCGAATGGGTGTATTTTTCAGGGGTGTATTGTATCAGGGGTGTATTGTATTGGGTGGGTGTATTGTATCAGGGGTGTATTTTTTAGCCAATCCACATTTCCAACGTCAAAATTTTAATATTTAGAAACAATAATGTTCTAATAAGCACGCCGGAAAAATTGTTATATCTAGATTTTAGAACAATTTTGTTTTTTTACAAAAGGATAAAAAAAAACAATAAAAAGGAACATTTAAAATGCATGGGAAGAACCAGAAATTTTCTGCGCAAACATCGACCGGCAAAATTTATAGATATTTTTTGTTATTGTTCGAAGGGTTAAACCAGTTTCCAGAATGTAAAATTCCATTTGAGGATTCATCTGCTGACACAATTCAAAGGAAAACATTATCTTTAATTCTAGTTGCAGACTCTATATCCTGTGTGTGCTGCCAGAATCAAAGAAAAACCATTATCCTGTTCTGAATGTACTTTTAATTCGCCGCATACAGACTTAATTCAAACCAATTTTGAGTTGAGAATGTAAATTTCCAGTTGTGAATTCATCTGATCACATTTCAAAGGAAAACGTCCTCTTATTTGTAGTTTAGTTATAATATTCTATTTGCAGACTATGTATGTGCTGCCAGAATCAAAGTAAAACCATTTTCATGTTCTGAGTACACTTTTAATTTAAACCAGTACAGAATGTAAAATTCCAGTGGAATTCATCTGCTGACACATTTCGAAAGGAAACATTCTGTTATTCGAAGTGCAGTTATAAAATTCTATTTGCAGAGTA
This sequence comes from Limnephilus marmoratus, assembly GCA_917880885.1. NCBI lineage: Eukaryota > Metazoa > Arthropoda > Insecta > Trichoptera > Limnephilidae > Limnephilus > Limnephilus marmoratus. The sequence continues at coordinate 48,363,578 of OU862924.1, read as the reverse complement.
TTTATTTAATGCCAGAATCAAAGAAAAACATTTTCATGTTCTGAGTGTAGTTTTAATTCACCGCATACAAACTGGTTTTGTGTTCAGAATACAACGATAAATTAAATAACGAGTTTCAGATTCATCGTGCGTCGAGTGAAGTTTTACATTTGAGTTACATAATGCTGTTAAATTCTGAGAAATTGATTGTTGCATGTGTAACTATTATTTGGGGACTCAGTATCAATCAATCAACTTTTTAGTAGAATTTATAAACATGATTTTGTTTAAAGAATACTCGTCAAATGTGATTATTAATAAATCCGGCTCGTATATAAATGGGACGTAATAAAAAAATTAGGATTTCCAAATAAACCCCCCCTCCCCGCCGCTTGAAGTACCCAAATAAGGGGGCGGTGAAATTTTCCTCCGCCCCGATGTTCAGAGTGTAGTTTTAATTCACCACATACAGATTTAATTAAAACCAGTTTTGTATTCAGAATGTAAGTGCCGGCAGAATCAAAGAAAAACCATTTTCATGTTCTGAGTGTAGTTTAAATTCACCGTATACAGATTTAACTAAAACAAGTTTTGTGTTCAGAATGTAAGTGCCGCTAGAATGAAAGCTCAAAGCAAAACCATTTTTTTCTGAGTAGTTTTAATGCACCGCATATTTAGTTTAATTTAAACCAGTTTTGTGTTATCAATATAACAATAAGTTGCCGATTCATCGTGTACCGAGTGAAGCTTTGCATTTGAGTTGCATTCAATAAGTACGGGCGATGAAGATGCGAAATTCTATTACAGGCATACTATGCTCGATTTCTGAGAGCAGTTATATATAAATTTGTTGTAGAATTTATAAGCATGATTTTATTGGAAGAGTACTCGGCACATGGGATTATAAAAATCGGCATAAAAAAATAGGAAATCTACCCCCCCCCCCCTCCCCGGCCAGCACTTGAAAATCTGCGGAAGAAGTACCTGTAGAAGTTAGGGAGGGGGGGGGGGGGGGGGGGGCGGCAAATTTTTCTGAATTGGGCTGAAACCCACGTAACGCCACTGGTAGGCATATATAATACGAGAGAGACCCGCCCAACGAACTAAGGGGACCTTGACCTCTAGCACGCTAGGACTCTAGGACTCATCACTGTAATCATGACCCTGTCATATTAGGTTACGGTCCATGTTGATGTTCAATGCAGATAGGCGGATATTTGATCTGCCGTTGTTTTGTTTAGGGGTCAATGCGCTCTACGTTGCCAGATAAACGGAGCTGCGTCAAGTTCAATGGGGAATGCTATTCATTATAAATTATTAATCCTTCTGAGATGATAGTTAAAATGATGTTGCAGGTAGTCTTACACGGTTTTGCAATAATGGCATATCAATAACTTTATTTCTACGTGATTCCACGGCACCTTTAACTTTCACTCAGCGATACCGCAGGATAAGCTACAAAAATATAATATATTAGGTCCTTGTCCTTAAGGACCTAATATTTGTTTAGACTAAAGACTACTAAGTATTTAACTGCCAGATTCGGTCCCATATTCATTTGTGTGTCGGCACGCTGGTATCGAAGTTAAAATTACAACATTATTTTCGAGTGCGCCAAACAATTTTGGTTTACGCATTCCACAGACCAAAACAAAAAACTTTTCTCAGTAAGTAAAGTAGAGTTGAATTCCAGCCAGTCAAATAGTTGATACATGTTGGCATTGAACAAACCTCAGGATTTTTTTTGGTGAAATGGGTAAGACTAAAAGAGTAAAAGCATAATTTGGGAGGCTGACATGGCTACCGCCGCTCTGGTGTTGGATAACCAACTCCTCTGCCATATGTTACTGCATTTGATTCACTACATTTTGTGACTTGACAAATCGGGAGAGACTGGTTGAGGGAGACCTTTTGACTTCTCCAACAGGACTCTTTCGACCCATCGCCTTGCACCACAGCGGGAGGATTGGATTCATACGTCCGTCAATCCTGGAGATACTGCCCCCTAGATTCCCATAAACCCTCATATCTTTTTCCTTCCCAGAACTTCCTCTTCTTACTTTCCTTAAAAATACCTTCCACACATCATCCCCAAAGATTCCCCCGCACTCAGGGAAATTATTTTTCTCAGGGTTTTCTGTGTGGAGCAAATGTAAAAAATAAATGTAAGCTTCAGCAAATGGATAATTAAACCAATTTTTTTGTGAGTTTACAAGAGTCCCAGCTGCTCCCTGCTTTAGCCAGTTAGATTATGGCATCCTTAATTGAATATGTTGTGAGGCTGAAGGCAGTGCGGAGGGGAAGGAGATGAGGGAGACGTAGGTGGGGAAGCACCTGACTATTCAAATCTTTTTTTTATATGAATACCGCACAAGAGTTCCAACTGCTCCCTTCTGAAGCCAGTGAGACTATGGCATCCCCAATTGGGGAATGTTGTGTGACTGGAGGTAGTGGGGAGGGAAGGAGATAGGGAAGAGGAAGGCGGGGGAGTACCTGGCTATTCAGATCTGGTCACAAAACACGGCTAATGCCATTTGAAGCATCGTTTCAACTCTGAATGGTGGTCTTACACCAGGGCGACACGGAGAGTATCTTCCACTGGAACGTGCTGCAAATGTACTAAATATTATTTTAAATGATTAAATTCGTCACCAAACACGGCTAAAGCCATTTCAAGATGTTCTGAGTATACCTACGACTCTGGAACGTGCCCCAAATATACTATATATATTATTTTTAATTAATTAATTATGAAATAACAAAAAAAAATCAATTAAAATATTTTGCCCATGTCGGGATTCGAACTCGCGAATTTCGGATTCTGAATCAAGAGCCTTGCCCTCGACCACGGAGGCCGTCAAACATGGTGTTCTTTCAATTTTTAACGGTGAAAGCGGCTTCAAATCTTGAAATGATTAGACAGATAGGAACCTCAATAATTACTGTTGGTATGTCTCTTAATTTTTCCATCGACGATTATCGTGATCATTTTTTATTCTGAACAAAATCTGGGTAAGTAGATACAATGTACATCTTTTCAAGAGGATATCGTGCAACAATGCCATATCAATCCATTCTAAGAGACAAGGCCCTCCCAAAGTCTGACAGACCGACTGTACACTGTACCCTGTTCCTAAAGTTTAGATACCTACCTCACTTCTAGCGAAAGTTAATGTCCTAGAGACAATGGGGCCATCACTGAGCCCGGCATATAAATGTATCGAGCAATCAGTCTACGGTCGTTACTGGGTCACGTGAACCTGGGTAGGTACCTAACTATTTACCACAGAAGAGGCATACCCGCGTCCGTTTGTATATATGGGCATATCAGCGCGTTCGAAGTGAGGCTAATTTGATCTTACTTCGTTAAAATTGACCAAAAATTATCATATATCGAAAGTTTTTCTTGACGATTTGGGCAAAAGAAAAGTAAAAAAAAAAGAGTGTGCAATTTACACGCGGTAGAAGTGAAACATGCAGAAAACTAAAGTTGACAAGAGTGAGGAGACTACGAAGCACTTTTTTTTTATCAATGTTTAGAATTATTGTTTCCATATTTTTGCCGTCTAATCCCACCTTTTCTTGTACCTACATTTGGTATTTGTGTTTTCTTCTTTTCTAGATGTCGCTTTATTTTCTTTTGCCTGTTTATTTTGGAGTGGTTTGAAGATTGGATTTTGATTTTACAAAAATATTTTCTTTTTTTGGATTTTGTAGGATTCGACCCGTGGTTAGATGGATATCTGGCCGTTTTCAGTTCGTCAGACGTTTTATACCGTTACACTATTGGAGGCTCGCGTTGAACCTTGGATTTATCGTATTATATTAGAATCGAGTACCTGTGAAAAAAATCTTTTTTTTTCTGATGCAGGCTAAATCCTACAGATGTATGCGTTTGTCTCTTTTTAGTGTCGCTCGCTTCAGTTTCATCGAGTTTCAAATCACAATGGTACTAATGAAGTTTCACTTAAAAAAATGGTTTGTTCTCAAATCGGTTAAGATCACATATAGCATTCTAAGTATGGTCTTTTCATTGATATCTACATAATGAAGGCACGCATATGATGTAAGTGTTTAGTATAGGCATACGATAGAATCCTTGGTAGCCACTAGGGACGCATGTTTATTTGTGGGTACCTGCGTACCGAATGGTTACAAACTGTAACCAAAAATAAACAATCAGAGATATACCTTATTTCGACTTTAAGTGAAACCGCATGATAGTTCCAACTGCCATGAACCAGTGTAAATACAGACGCTCCGGGGAATGCTCATAGAGAAGAGAAATATGAATTTGGTTTAATACCTGGCTATTTAGACACCGTTACTAAGTAAGACTGAATAATTATGTACCATCCCCAAAGGACTTTGGTTGAACCCTTGGGATAAACCGCCGCACAACTTTCTTGGCATATTATACTTGTTTCACTCACATTCATTTTGAGCATGTAATTTTTTTAGTTATATTGTTGTTATTTCATTGAATAATGATTATTATTATTATTCATAAACCGTCGCTTTGTATATAATTGACTTACGAGTTATGCCTTTCTCAGATATCCCCGATTTTTTTTTACTTTAGCTCTCTCTACCCAGGAGGCCGAAGAAAAATAATTCCCCTCAGGGCCTACGTCATTTTAGGGATGCCGGGTGAAGGAATTCAATCTATATTTATATTGATATTTATTATAAACTAGCTGATACGGCCACGTGTTGCTGTGGCTAACGAAACACAACGCTATCTACTGGATGGTTACCCAACCATTATAACCACGATAAATTGACTCACACCGCCATTATCTGTTATTTTGCATACAAATCAAATCCAGACCGCCCGCTTGCCAGGCTGCTCGTCCACCACATACAGATTATACTTTTAAATCGCCTGGACAACAGAGCGGGCTGTCGTACCAATAATCTGTGCCTAAATCACATTAGCTATGCAGACGACATGATTCTCCTAGCTCCGTCGATCAAGGGGTTGAGAATATTACTAAAAATCTGTGAGGAATACGCAAATAACCACAACATGATGTACAACCCCAAGAAAACAAAGCTAATTGCATTCCAATGGAAAAAATCCCGAGAAGATGTTCCCGTACAACTTAATGAGGTAACCATAAGCACACCCACGAATGTAAAATACTTGGGCGACATCATCACTGAAGACCTCTCGGATGATGGTGATATTGAACAACAGAGGAGAAGTATCAGTGTGTTGTTAAATATGACTGCCCAAAGATTCTTCCGATGCAGCAATAATGTTAAAAAAACATTATTTAATGCATTCTGCACTAGCCTGTATACATGTGAAACATGGTGTCAGTACCGAGTAAGCTCAATGACTCCAGTTACTAATATCTACAGCCTGGATGTCTGACGAATATCTACAGCTCATATGTTGAACTAATATATATGAACTTCAGAGTGTTGACTAATATCTACAGAGCGTAGGTTGAACTAATATCTACAGAGCGTAGGTTGGACTAATCAGCTAAATGTGTCCAATAGTCCGATATCAGGGATTTTTACAAAGATACTTACATAAATTAAGTTTTTTAAACTGCATACGCAATATTACGTTATTCCAATATGCTATACATAATTGCAAATCCAACCTCTGCAAGTACTGTAGATATTCGTCAACACTTTGGTTCTCATAGATATTAGTCAACAGTTTGAGCTGTAGATATTCGTCAACACTTTGATTCTCATAGATATTCATTCGATTTTTTCAGTTTTTGGAATTCCTGTAGATATTAGTAGACGCCTCCAGCTCAATGGAACGTCTCCGGATCCAATATAATGATGCGTGCAGAATCATATTTGGATTCAGAAGGTATTGCAGCGCTTCAACAATGTTCACAGAATTAGAACTCCATGGATTCGCCAGTCTGATGAGACACCGGGTCACTGGAGCCAGGATGCGGCTAATGGCCTCCGACAACACGTTGGTGACCGCGGCCTTCCAGCACCAAGCTCCACTCCTGAGTGAGCGATGGGCCCGAGCGCACTCAAGATCACGCCCTGCATAATAATTGATTATTTATTTTTGTTATTATTAATTTTTATTACTATTATTTTTTTATTTTCTATTTATGTTCCTATTTCTTTACTATGTATTTACATAAATATTTATAACATTATGGGACGTGTGGGATTGCACTATCCTCCCTACATCCTGGAATAAAGATAATAATTATTATTAAACTATTAACCTTAACCTTGACAAATTATATACCTAAACTTCCTCATGAATCACTCTGGTGAAAACCGTTTGAAAATCCGTTCAGTTGTTTTGAGCTTATCGCTAACAAACAGACAGACGCGGTGGAGGACTTTAATTTAATAAAAAAACGCATGTACTTAGCTTCTAAACATAAATAATTTATGTAATTCTAACGCGACAATAATTCTACTCGTTTATTCATTTAGAAAAGGTAAATAAATCATTTAATAAGTATGATGCACGGTTAGTGAAATGTGTTTTATTTCATAATGAGGTTATACCCTATCTTTTTACATTTCTTTATTAATATTTATTATATTTGAAGACCTAATGACGACAGTGTAATTAGTTTATCGATACCCACGTACGATCTTGTTAATATTGCTGGTGAGCAACTGGGCCTAAAAATCAACGTCAATAAAACTAAATGGATAACATTTGGACGACTAGATCACTCTGAATCAGTGATGCTGTTAAAGGGTTGCAATGTCAAAAAGGTGGAAAGATTTAGATACCTCGGCAGTATTCTCACGGAGACTCTTGACCCAGATGTATAGGTTAGATGCAGAATTGAAGCAGCAAGAACTGCGTTCATTAAAATGAAATCCCTCTTCTTCAATGACAATATCAGCTTAAAACATAGGCAGAGAATGCTAAAATGTTATGTGTGGTCGGTCTTGCTCTATGGATGTGAAATATGGACCTGAAAGTAAATATCATGAACAGGTTAGAGGCTTTTGAAATGTGGCTTCACCGGAGAATGCTCAAGGTCCCGTGGACCGACATGATCACAAACACAGAAATTCTCAGGCGGGCTAGAGCAGAGAAAGAACTGCTTACATTATTCTTCAAGGGTACTTTTGGGAAACTGGCTAAGGGACGCGGGCGTTTGGGCACGTTGCGGCCAGGCCGCTCGCCCGCTCATTCTCGCCGGGACTGCCCCGTGATAGTGGGACAAACTGCCCCCGATATCTTTCTTTTTATATATTTTCTTTGGTTTTAATCATACTTACACCTGTAAATATTTTCTTTTTATTTATTATTTCACTCAACTAGATGCTGAACCAACAGGCGAACACATCTATGATGTGTCTTTATTTTGTTAATTACTGCAATTGTAAGTATGCATACATTTTTCTTTTTTACTAACAATCATGCATGCAGGGACATTGGAGGGTCTAGATTCGTTTCAAAAATAAATGTAGCTTCCTTTTTACAAAAAATTAGAGTCCTGACGTGTGCGGCTAAGGAGGTTAAACAATCAGTTTCCTCACACAGCTGTGGGAAAGCGGTGGGTCCCCTCCAATGCTTACATTATTAAAAATCAGGAAAATTTCATATACTATTGAAAGGCAAGATAGAGGGTCTTCGAGGGCCTGGTAGGAGACAAATGACTTGGCTGCGAAATAACGAGAGTGGACCGGCGTTAGAAGTGTGGGGGAGTTATTCGAGTGATACGACCTGACACGGCACACAAAGAAGAAGATACCCAAAAAATTACGAAATAATGAACTTACAAGTGAACTTGCCTAAAACGTATACAATGGTGTCTCAATGACATTACATCAGAAACAATTCAGTTGAATTCATAATCAGAATGTCTCCTACGGACCACCCTATAGTCATTTGCCTATAGGTCAATTTGTTACGTACCCACCTGGGTAACAGTGAAGATACCTTATACCTGCACCTAAATCCTAGGTCCTATACCTTAGACATAGACCGTACACACTACTTTATGTTATGTGTTATGTATGCGTAGACTCCTAGACTACACCTATCCGAGTGTGTGTGTGTGGCGTGGGAGGGACAGGAAGTGTGTGCGGTCATCGATCGGGGAAGAACAACTGCTTTATGTACCGAATTCAATTGTTCCGGAATAGCAGGAGCTCTAAAACTTTCATTGTCAATGTCCGCTAAGGCATTTCAACTTTATTTTTCACCGCTAAAATAGACGGATTAATTATAATTAACATAATTTACTAGCGTCTCTGTACCGGAATGAAATTTAGTCAAGTCTATGCCTAAAAACCATGTGTCAACACTGGAGAGCCTTGTGAGGTGGGTTATATGAGTTATGAGAAACATTTATATTCTTTCCTTATTACCTGCTGTTTGTATCTATATTTTTTCTGTTATTAACTTGTTAATAAAATATCTTAATTATATTTTCGTTATTTGTTTTTGGGGTGTTATACCGTGTTGCGCTTCATCCTTCTATAGCCAACGTTTCGGAAAGCGTTGCAGTGTTCATCATCAGGGCAGATCGGGCAGATCCGGTAGATCCGGTAGAACCGGTAGCAACACGGCATAACACCCCAAAAACCATTAATGAAAATACTTTTGACCGTGAAAATCTTAAAACGTATCTTTTTTTTTTACATGAGCTCCACACAGGAGGCCCTGAGGAAAATAATTTCCCTCAGGGCCTATGTCATCTTTGGGGATGCTGTGTGGAGGGTTTTTTAAGGAAAGGAAGGAGAGGAGAGTTCTGGGAAGGAAAAGGGTTTAAGGGGTGGGTAGGAATCTGGGGTTCAGTGTGTCCTAGTCATCCGCCTCCAAGACCTAGACAAACCTCACCCCATGAACCCGGGCACCCCTGCTAAATCACCAAACGTAGCGAACCACTTGGGGTGACCTGTGGCAGAGGTGTTGGTTATCCAATTAAGGTTCCCGGGGCGGCGGTACCCACTCCCGCCTCCCAAATTAAAATCTATTTTAATTATAAGTTATCTAATTTATAAACCAATTATATTATCACTTAAAATGTTACGAACCACTTATTAAACCTTGTTAACACTTAAAATATATTTTTTTGCGATAGTTACATGTTTTCACTTCTTCAAATATAGCGAACTTATTTTGTGGCACTATTTTAATTCGAAATTAATAGAATACTCAGTTTTTACCACTTTTATTGTTTATAAAAACCAACAATCGACGACCTCCGTAGTCCTGTGGGTAAGACTCTTGACTCACAATCCGGAGGTCGCGGGTTCGAACCCGGCATGCGCAAATAAATTTTATTTGATTAATTTGTGTTATTTCACAATTAATTCATTTAAAATAATATATAGTATATTTGCGGCATGTTCCAGAGTGGAAGATACTATCAGTATCGCCCTGGTGTAAGACCACCATTCAGAATTGAAACGTTGCTTGAAAATGGCTTTAGCCGTGTTTGGTGACCAGATCTGAATAGCCAGGTACTTCCCAACCTTCTTCTTCCCCACCTCCATCCCCTCCCCACTACCTTCAGCCTCACAACATACCCCAATTGGGGATGCCATAGTCTCACTGGCTCCAGACGGGAACAGTTGAGATTCTTGTGCGGTATTCACTGTAAAAAATATATATATATATATATATATGTGTTTCGTGAGCAACGTTCACTTCTTCAGGATTTACTAAATACTAATTACAAATAATAAACATAGACAATGGTGTCAATGGAAAGACGAGAATGGGTAGAGGGAAGAGGGATAATTGGGAACAATTTACAAAGAGAACAGATTTAATATTGGGTCATTTAATGTGAATTTGAATATTATTAATATTCAAAAATTGTTTTAAATGACCCAATATATGTGAAAAATGTTTGTTATTTACTATTCCCTCTAAATAATTAACAACGTGAAATATCGTGCGGAATTCGAACCCGCAACCTCCATCTCAAAATGAACACCGTCCTACGGAGGCTGTCTTCGTACACAAGTGATACAGATACAAGAAAGCGGTTTCGAATAGTACTATATTTGAGACAAATTCAATACCAAATGGTATTTGACGATTGATGGTAAAAATACGTACATACTCGTATTATGATGTATCGATTTCAGACACAAGACAAAGATGAAAGTGAAATATAAAAAAAACGTACCGAAAGGGAAATAGGACCTTTCCGACGAACCTTCGTCTCCCCGGGGCTTACCGGAAGTACAGCAATAATAATATTCCGGAAGCATTGAGTTGATAAAGAAAATATAACCAATGAAAATGGGTTTTCACCAAACATGTAATTCAAATTGGTATAACATAAATTATTCATGAAAAACGGAATGTTTTCACTCCTGTCAAGAAAAATAACACTTTTAGTAGATTTTTTTACTTTTTTGTGGATTTCGGATTTTTTTTCTTCTATTTTTATTTCCCTGGTTTCAATTTTGTGGATCAAAGACATTGTTAAGGTGACAAGACATTTAACTCCTTCAACATCTCCTTGACTTTCTTATATAATTATCTTTCGGTTCCATGCCAACTCAGAATTAAGTCAACTCAACACATCTTCGAAAAATCATTAAAAGCTATAATTTTTTTAAAATAGCCCATAACCTAGCCTCACCTAAACTATTTAAGAGGGCATTACCAGAGAAAGCCGGAAATACGTCATTTTCAAAAAAGTTTTTAGACGTATTGACTCTTTTCCGCAAAAAATTATAAATGGATTTCGAAAGATTGTTCTTTTATCTAGCATAGTTATGTAATAAATTTTTAGAATTTTTTTTAATTTTTAGTATAATAAGGTTATTCCATAGGTCGTTGGCAGATTTGTTAAATTTTCAAAAAAGTTTTTGTATTATACCACACCCATTTCAAATAATGTAATCATGGAGTAAAATAAATCAATACATTATCTAGCAAAGTTATGTATTAGAATTTTAATTTTAGTTTCAATAAAATCATTAAAAAATATGTACGTACATGTGTTTCTTGACGAAAATTGGTCCATTTGTGAATTTATTTGCGCACTTACAAACTAATATATTTCAGATTTTTTTAACATTCTTATGAAATTTAGACATTATTGAAAAATGATAAATACTTATAATCAAAAAATAACTACAAAAAGTACACTATTTTAATAGTTTTATCATCACGCCTTTCAGCATTTTTGGATGAAGGTATAAATTAAAGCTAATTTGGATTGAAATAAATTCGATATTGAGTTATAATTTAAAAAAGCTGGTACGGAGAATAATCAATCTTTCTCATTGTAACCGCCCTGCACAATCGGAAGAACAACTTTCGACGAAATGTGGATTTTCGTCCGCTGGCTGGTTAAACGCTCTTAACCATTTTTTAATTATTTTTTTACATCACTAACGGCCGTTGTTCCCAACATGTCAATCGATTAATCTGAGTCTCCGATCAGCTAAGTGATTCGTTTAGTAACGCTCGATTCACCTGTTGGTCTGAGAGTTAAGTTGGGAAGAGCGTATTTGCGCATTAGAGGAGTGTTGAGCCAAAATTTCGGCTCAACAGTTGATCAGAAGGATTGGGAATAACGGCCGTTATAATGACTTTTCAAAGGAGGTATTGAGTTGATTTCATTCTGAGTTGTCCGGTCTCACAACTCTCACAACTCTATTTTTTAAACTTTATAATCTGTTTTTCAACTATAAAGCTAGCGGTAAGCACCAGATTTTATTTTTCTATAAGATAAATAAATAACTTCGGGAGAAAAACATGTAGATAAATTTTAAATATTTGTAACACGTTCTTCAGAATTAATTAAAATGAACGCGGCGGAAAGGTCCAATCTCCAGGCCTGCTAGGGTGAATTTGACCGTACATTCGTCCAATACGCCGTGCCACGGCGTACATTTGTTTACACGCTTTCTGCACTTACGTCGTTAAGATTCCCACATTATTTTTCTTCTTCTTTTCTTTGATACAGCAAATTCGACAGTAGTTCCGTCCAATACGCGGGTCGCGAGTTGCAATTTGTATACACGGCTTCTTTACTTACGTCGTTAGGATTCTGAATATATTTTAGGCTATATTGTCGTCTTAAGCGACAAGATTTGAAGAGCTAGGAACACTTTCCATTCCACTCCCCCACTCACTTTAACATCCCTATTGGGAAAGCAATGGAACTCCTGTACCTACGATATTCGCTTTATTTATTTATGAATTTACAGACAATAGTCCATTAAAAACATAATAATAACACGAATAAAAAAAGAGATGACAGTGAAGGGAGAGCACATATAAATTAATAGCAATGACAATATACAATGTAAAAAATACATCTAGAAGACACTACAAGTCAAAGCATGAAGAAGCATTTAAATATTGCGTATCGACTGCCGAAAGTCATTTAGTTTTACACCAAGAAAAATCAAAGTTTTGAATTGCATTGACAAGTCTCGACTTTCTGGATAAGGGAGAATGGGATCCGTAATTAGTAGAATGTTGATTGAGGAACAGCAATTCATTACATCGGAGTCTACGGGAAGGGATGTTGAACTGGATGAGTTGTAACAATGTAGGTGTATCAGTAATACTGTTGATAATTTTAAATACGCAAATTAGATCAGAGTCCTTTCTATGTTTTTCTAAAGAAGAAATGTTTAAAATGTGTTCAATTTCATCATATGAGTACTCGCCTCTTTCAAGACCCAACCTCCAAGCAATTCCTCTTAGGAAACGATGTTGTACGATGTGACAAATTTAAAAAAAATGTGGCACAAAAAAAATATGTATCGTGATTCAAAACATGCGACGCAAGTTGTTTTATGTTGGAAAATATATGAACAAGGTGTTAAACCATCTTTTACGATTGTAATAAATGTATTAGCAGAAAAGCTTTTCCAATTCTTAGCATTAAAATAACAGTAAAGGGATATTCCAATGTTTTGATAGGTTTCCCTAGGCCTAAAAGCACTAATGCAATCGTGCCATTAATTTAATCCAATCGTAGAATCGCGTTTTAAGATGCTGTATTAGGATATTTACGAGTAATAAAATCTGTGCCATTGTGGGAAGCCATTAAGACAACATAAGTGGACAATAAATTAATAAATGTGTTACATTATGTCAATGACACGTTCGCAGGAAAAATTACGCATTAAGATGTAAGTTTTCTACATTATTTCACATGCGCTTAACAAATTCGTTATATTTGGTAACATTACTAATTAAATAAATCAATACTATCTACTTGCTTCACCTTATTATTGTAGAGAGAATAAAAATGATATAAAAAATATTCCAAGTTATAAAACCACATTTGGACAAAGAAACTATACATACTTTGCAACAAAACTCCATAACATCCTTCCCCAAGACATAAAACTAATAAAAAATCCAATTGAATACAAATCAAGAATAAAAATATGACTTAAAGATAGATGTCAATGAGAAAACCCTAGCGAAGACGCTAAAAACGACATAGAAGACAAATCTATATAAATAAAAATGAATTGCCGAAATGTATTTACGCGCATAACTTCCCAACGACTGCACCAAATTAGATAATTCTTTTTTTTGTTGTGTTTGTTATGGTCAGGGCAAGGTTTGTATAAACCTTATACTGGTGAGCTCTGGCATTACGAAATTTGTATAAAAAATTGCAATAGGTGCTGTTTGAAAACTCAAAGTACCGGGACTGAATGAATGGAATGCGGGAGGGTGGAACTCGGGAGGAGGGTTCGCGGGACGGGGGAAACGGGTGAGGGGAGTGGGGTGAGGGAAGGCGGTGTGGGAACGCGAGGGGGAAGGGGACGCGGGAGAGGAAGGGGAGGCGGAAGGGGAACGGGACGAGTGGGAAAGGACACGCAGGAGAAACAATTTATTTATTAATTGCCATAGCAACGCATGCCGGGAATACAATACTTTATATTTAATTTCACCATTACATTTTGTATGTAAATTTTTTTTATACAGTCGCCAAAATAAAAAAATATAAAATTAAAAAAATGTACGAGTATGTACAAAAATTACGTACTTCCATATCACTTAAATTTATTTCACGGAAAAGCCCACCAGGGCGTAAATAAATAAATAAATGATATCTCAGGCATATTTCCGATGTCATAATGTCCACCTTCGTCAATAAACAAAAAGTATCTTGAGTTGAATATTATATGGAGAAAACACAAAATGGAGCTTTAGTCCAACGAAATACTAGAATTTTATATACACGGTGTCCGGAAACTCTTAGTACAAGCGGGAAACTGGTAAATCTACATCACATTTGGAGTCGATTTGTGATATAAATTTTTTGATTTGAGCTTTTGTTTTCGAGTAAATTGGGTCCGAAGTTGGAATTTTTTTGGTTAAATTTGGAAAAATTGTTATAACTTATTAAATGCATCGAAGGGTAAACCGGGCTCAAAAGTTTTTTTTAACCCTTTAGTTGCCGAAAAAAATTAAAAATAAAAACAAAATTAGATATATTAAAATCGAAATGGTCAGATCGAAAAAAATAAGTTTTTTTAGGTTCTCTACGTGATGTAGATTCACCAGTTTCCCACTTGTACTACGAGTTTCCGGACACGTTGTATAATTTGACGGCCGGCGTAGTCCAGCGGTAAGGCTCTTGACTAGCTCTCCGAAGGTCGCGGGATCTAATCCCGGCGTGACAATTAAATTTTATTAGACTAATTTGTGTTATTTCACAATTTATTAATTAAAAATAATATATAGCATATTTTGCGGCATGTTCCAGAGTGGAAGATACTCTCAGTATCGCCTTGGTGTAAGACCACCATTCAGAATTGAAACGTTGCTTGAAATGGCTTTAGCCGTGTTTGGTAACCTGATCTGAATAGCTAGGTACTTCCCCACCTTCCTCTTTCCAATCTCCTTCCCCTCCCCACTACCTTCGGCCTCATAACATACCCCAATTGAGGATGCAATAGCTCCAGACGGGAGCAGTTGAGACTCTTGTGCGGTATTCATGTAAAAAAAAACAGATAGTATTAATACTCTAGCGTCTGTACGGTTGAAATTTCAGAACCCGACTTAGAATACATCTCCGACGCCGCGCCTTACGCAAAACCATTTTTATACGTGAAGTTTTTTACAAATCTACTGGCGTGTCACCACCCATCGCCTGCATAATGTCACTGTCATTTTCATCACACAGTGGAAAAATCGTTAATTGTGCCGTCTTTTACTAAGTACCTACCTACCATTAAGGGCCCGCAACCCGGATTTCTACCGATTTATTACATATTTCCCTTAAACACGGTAAGTTTTAAAGCTCTTAAAAAAATATATGTTATTTTTGAAGATAATATCTAGACTTTGCCCGCGCCGAAACGCAAATTATATAAAATTCCCTCGATAGAAAAAAATCGCGAAGTACGCTTCAAAAATTATTATAAACACGTTTGTTTCAGTTATTTTACAAGTTGTATGTATGAAAAAAATCACAGTGTTTCTTTAAATGCTATTTAAGATAATGCCCACGAGATTTTTGCTCTATTTTAAAGGAGTCGTGTTTTATTAAACATTTTCGCAATTTTCGCACCGATTTTGTCGCTGAAAAATGTTAGCGCTCTCTTCTAACATTC
The DNA here is from genome assembly GCA_917880885.1 of Limnephilus marmoratus. NCBI lineage: Eukaryota > Metazoa > Arthropoda > Insecta > Trichoptera > Limnephilidae > Limnephilus > Limnephilus marmoratus. Next base: position 48,348,068 of record OU862924.1, on the reverse strand, counting down.
GTAATTTCGTATCTCTCCATTTTCTTCTATTCGATACCGGTTGCAGAGCCTTGAGCAAAGAAACTTGCCCTTCAAACCTTTTGATTTTTTTTTATTTTTAAGATATAGGTTAAATTCACAGCCTAATAGCCGGTTCACACGGTTCAACTTTAGTTGATCAACTCGACACTTGAAAGCATATTGACAGGTGTGAACCTTCTTTCAACAAAGTTGAACAAGTTTTTTGTTGACTAGCTAAAGTTGATAGCCCGTCTACTTTAAACGTTCAAGTATGATCGCGCCATCTTGGTTACCATAGTTACTCGCGTGCACAACTAGACGTCAAACATTTATGTCCATATTCGTTAGACATTCCTAGTTCTACCGTCATGGAATCCGTTTCAACGAAAAAATATTTGAAATGGTCGGATGATTTGATGTTCAGATTTATGCATCCCTGTCTTTGGGATCAAAAGCAAGAAATGTACACAAATAGAAATGCCCGTGATACTGCAATAAATAATATGTGTTTCATTTACACTACCTACCCAATATATTATGATAATGACAAAAAAATAACGGTAAATATTCAGAGCATGCGTCACCATTAATACGCATAAATTAAAAGAAAAAAAACTTTGTACAAATCTAATAACAATAACTACCTATGTCAAAGTATGACGTTTGGCATTGTTGTTTTTAGGTTATGGTAAAGCTAATTTTAACGAAATATGGATTATTTCCTTTCTTCTCCGGTTATTGTAGTTAGTAGTAATTATTATTAATTTAAACATCTCTGAAAAATTTTATCGCCAATTTTGGAAAGCAGCTCATCAAATTGTTTTTCTGTCATCCATATCCTTCGGAGTCTTCTAGTTCCATCTCTTTCAAAATTGTGTTGGATGCGCCTAATTCATGATCCATTTTCTCGCCCAAATACGACGGTTTTTATGCTTTTTCATAATCTCGAGCTCATCTCGCAAAACATCAGAAGTTAGAAAGACGCACGCACTGACAATTTCAGTTGACGCCATCTTGAATGTCAAATTCGGTTCTACTTAAATTGAAACGTGTGAACATAATCTCGTTCAAATTTTTACGTTCAATAAAAGTGGATCAACAAAAATTGAAACGTCTGAACGCGCCATTAGGTGGGTTTGCTTGCGCGTGGTCGCGGGTGAACCAAAGATTACTCTTGGCCTGATATAATCCCAATCAGACCCCCGCAGAGCGACCATTCATCGATTATGATATCAATTTCCAACCATTGATTGCATAATGGTATTATCTGCTGCTTGATGCCTGGCCAATAACATCGAAACAAGATCACTAAGTCATAAATTAATAACCCAGGAGTTAAAAAAATTATATCATTGATATTAGTAAATCAATTATTATAATATGTTTAGGATGATTATTTATGAAGAATTTGATCGTGTAATTTATATTAATAGTTTGAAATATCTTTATTACAGTAGAAAAAAATATAAAGTTCATTTACGTTTTTAAGTACCTACTTTTTTTTCTATTTTTTACATGAATACCGCACAAGAGTCCCAATTGCTCCCGTCTGGAGCCAGTGAGACTATAGCATCCCCAATTGGGGTATGTTGTGAGACTGAAGGTAGTGGGGAGGGGAAGGAGATAGGGAAGAGGAAGGTGGGGAAGTACCTGGCTATTCAGATCTGGTCACCAAACACGGCTAAAGCCATTTCAAGCAAGTTTCAATTCTGAATGGTGGTCTTACACCAGGGCGATACTGAGAGTATCTTCCACTCTGGAACGTGTCGCAAATATCCTATATATTATTTTAAATTAATAAATTGTTAAATAACACAAATTAATCCAATAAAATTTATTTGCCATGCCGGGATTCGATCCCGCGACCTTCGGAGTTCGAGTCAAGAGCCTTAACGCTTGACTACGCCGGCCGTCAGAAATATATCGATCTTCGAGTTGATTAGGCAGACATCTCCGAAAATCGAAATTTGAGATGAGAATACAGTTGGTGTGTGTAAAAGTATACCCTGTATCTGATACAATACTCGGATTACCCATAAACACCACGAAATCAATTATAATTCAGAAAAGCTCTTGTAGTGAAATAGACAAAAAAAAGTTTTCTGGGTTACTAGTAGGAAATTTCTAAATGCCATATTAATGCACCAGACTGTTATGCTTCCCGATGATATTTTATATGATATTTAATGTGTAAAACACAGACACGTATAAATACTTGATTTATGGCGAGCATTCGAATATTGCTTTCCTCATTATCGGAAAACTAGGTTTTTAGAGATGTCTGACTAATCAACTGGACGCTTGATATCCAAATAATATAGGTATATACGGAAAATAATAATAAACCATCAAAATAAAATGTCCTCCGTCAAACTGGACGAAAGTTAAAATAGAGCACGTTCTTTTCTTCATACCGAAACTATATGAAAAGAGGGTATGTAAGGGATATGTAGGAAATAAGTGTCATGTAAGGCTCATGTAACTCGCTGCCTGTTGAGTTACTTTCCCCAACTTTATTTTGCTCCGCGAACTGCACGTCTTCTCTCTGAAATACTTTGTAATTTGAAATAGGCTCTTACCTCAATTCATTGGAGTCCTTGGGCAGGCACTGCCTGGTCTGCACCGCGGCTCCACCCCCGCAGGTCCGGGAGCAGGGGGCCCACGCGCCCCACGAGCCCCAAACCCCCTCCTCGGAACGGGACCCCACCGTCTGGGTTTGCGGCCAGCCCTGGAAAAAAGAACAGAATATTTATTTATTTATTTATTTACGCCCTTTTACGGGGCTTTTACTTAAGTATGAAATTTACAAATTACAATATGATTAAATAATATATAAATACTATTTCTTCAATAAAGAAATATAATAGGTTTTTGCAACGCAATATATAGTATTTATTGTACATAACTGAACTGCCTCAGTAACAGTATTTTGTATTTGTTTAAAGATAAATTGAAAATGTCCACTGACTTGGTATAATTATTTCCCTCCATTAGTATTCTGGGCAAAGAGGAATACATATGGTAGTTAGTTCCAGAATTTCTACACTGAAATAAATCCTGATTTCTGGTATTACGTAGTGGAATCCGGAAACTTATCAATTCTAGCAATATCGGACTATCAACTAAATCATTTAGAATTTTATATAGAAATACCAAGTCAGTGAAAATTCTTCTGTCGGACAATTTGAGCATATTCATATCATTCAAAATAGTGTTGTAGTTCAACATAATTGCTGGAATACCCATTTTAAAATTTAGAAAACGTAAGAATTTGTTTTGTATTCTTTCAACAGCTTGTACATGTATACTATAATGTGGATTCCAGACGGGAGAATTGTACTCAAGTTGTACACTTTATATTGTTAAAATTTCTAGTTAGCCTGGTTATAAATCCCAACATTTTTAAGCCCTTATTAGAGATTTCGGTTATATGGTTAACAAATGAAAGATTTGATTGAAAAGTGATGCCCAAGTCTTTAATTTGTGTTAATGTCTCAAGAGTATTGTTATCAATGTTGTAATTAAAAATCACTGGATTTTTTATTCGAGAAAATCTAACCACTTGGCATTTTGAGATATTTAAGTAAAGTCTATTTTCATTACACCAAATTAACAATTTGTTGATATTATCTTGAAGAATGTTGCAGTGGTAAATATTATGAATAATTCTAAACATTTTGAGGTCATCAGCAAAAAGTAAGAAAAATACGTCGGGAAATATTTTTGTTAGATCATTTATAAACAAGATAAATAAGATTGGCCCAAGGTGTGAACCCTGTGGAACTCCACTTGTCGCATAAATTTTTTCCGACAGGGAGGATTTTATTCTGACAATTTGTTGTCTTCCAGTAAGATAACTTTCAAACCAGTTTAATATATTACCACGTATACCAAGTTTTTCTAATTTCCAAATGAGAATTTTATGGGAAACTGAATCAAAAGCTTTACTAAAATCAGTATTGACAGAGTCTACTTGTTTTTTTTCTTTAAAAGCATTGGTTATAAAATTTTCATAAATAATTAAGTTCTTAATTAATTATAAGTATTATATTTCTTAAGTTCTTAATTATTGTGATGGTTTGAGTTCCACAGATTTGATTTAAGACAATACTAACAAATGAACCATCAACATGGAATATCTTCGTTGAAGTGAAAATATTTTGGGCACCGAAAATAATCACTTCTAGAAATGTGATCTATTTTTACCGATCTTAAAGAAAAATTATGTTTAAAATTTTTGCAAGTCTTTCAGACTTGTACAAATTTTTTCTTTGGGAGGCGGAAATGGGTATTATATTGGATAACCAACACCTCTGCCATAGGTCACCCCAAGTGGTTCGCTACGTTTGGTGATTTAGCAGGGGTGCCCGGGTTCATGGGGTGAGGTTTGTCTAGGTCCTGGAGGCGGATGACCAGGCCATACTGAACCCCAGATTCCTACCCACCCCTTAAACCCTTTTCCTTCTCAGAACTCTCCTCTCCTTCCTTTCCTTAAAAAAACCCTCCACGAGCATCCCCAAAGATGACATAGGCCCTGAGGGAAATTATTTTTGTCAGGGCCTACTGTGTGGAGCTCATGTAAAAAAAAAAAAGACTTCTAGGCTCCAGACGATGAAATAAGAACTCCTGGATGGCTCAATGCTCCAAAATATTACATAATATATTGCATCATGTCAGCTACATGCTACATATGTATAGCAAAAAGCAATGGCCCTAGTATCTATCCCTGCGGTACCCCTCGCATTATCATTTTATTCAAAACGGCCTTGAAGAAAGCGATACCCTGAACCGAAGATGATGTAGCCTGAGAACGAGAAGAGCCGATCCCAACAGCCTACCTAGGCAATGAGTTGGGATAGTGCAAGGAAGAAGAAGAAGCCCCAGATGATGAAATAGATTTAGTATCTAGGTGACAGTTCCCCGTATTATGAAAAAGAAATTGGCATATATCCCAAAAAATCATGAAAGGATTGCTACATAATATGCAGCGATTGGGCAAATTCAATGAATGGTCGATTTGTAAAACCTGAAAATACTAAATAATAAGAACTTTATAGGAGTATCTACTTTGTGGTGGGAAATTAGTTACAAAAAAGGTTAGTTGTAGTGTACATAGTTGATTTTAAACAGTCAGTGCTAGTCAAATCTTGACGATGTATTCATGCTGTTAGCTGTTACTGCAATTATTGATGCTTGCCCCAAAGATAAAATGTTTTATTTGTTTTGTCTTACCTCTTTCCGTTTATCATGTAATCTGTTTTGAACTTCTAATTTGGAAGAGGATAGTCCGACGAATGTCAGAACAGTTAGGAACCTGAAACAACGAAAACAGAAATTAGAAACACAACATCAAAAAGGTTGGTATTGCTTTTTAATAAAAAAAATCAAAGCGAAAACAAAGGAAAAAAAACATCAAGTATTTAGATATAATTGTTTTTTTTTTAATTCACACGAAGAGCAGAAGCCAACGAACTGTTTGTTGTGTACGTACATTGGATCATCGCGTAACGATTTGCATAAGCGTTTGTTGAACTGCAAAAACGTATTTTTTATCGAATAAATCAATCGTCGTTAAAAAAACGGAGCGCCACATTTATATTAAATATGCACTTATGTCCCACACCTCCTAAATGGATCTTATTACAAGTCATAAAGTGCACAATATAAATCTCTCGCTCGTGTCCATCCACTTAATAAATCAAACTATTCCCAACTAGGTGAGTTCACGATTATAATAAAATTATATGTTTGTGGGAGATCCCTGCAGCCTCACACCTGGTTATATTGAATATTATGAAAATTTCACGTAGGAAGAGAAGATTTGTGGTTTAAAAATGTAAACGATATTCAAAATATAATTGAATCAGGCCATACAGGAAAGGTAAGATAAAAAGAAAACAACTTTTTCGCCCACACGGAGAGCTTTATTGTTTACCTACCTTTTAAAAGTAAGACATGTTTACTTATTCTGAATGTTTTATTCAAATAATTCAGGTTTATTAATTTCCATAATATAAAGGTACTACGCAACTATACAGGGAAATCTTTTTCTGGAATTGAAATCAATAATCTAATAAAGGGAGTCATTTTTAAACACGTCTCTTTGAAAAAACAAAAAATGCAAATCCTGGAAATGGAAATTAACCCAATTACCGACATCTGATCGAAATCAGCAGATAGACAGCTTGTCGATGACAATTCATTCTTTCACCTTTGAATCGCACTCACGTATACACCCATTTTTTTCTGAAATTGGATGACATCATCCTCATCACTATTGGCTCTACAACCCCTGGTGGGTCTTGGCCTCCTCAAGAGTCTTCCTCCACTCATCTCGGATTTGTGCCAGCTCTCTCCAGTTTAGAAGCTCCAAGATAGATATGTCTTTGAGGACGTTGTCGCTCCATCCCAGGCTCCTTCGCCCTATTGGTCTTGAGTTCAGCAGGGACTTTAGTGCTTGATGCTCGGTCATTCTCTCCATATGACCCAGCCACCGAAGTCTTCCCAGTTTTATAAATTTTGCGACGTTTAGCTCCTTAAACATAAGCTCCTTACCTTTGGATGACATAACTAACTAATTAACCACCACGCCGTAGGCAGAGAGGACAGACCGCCAAAAGTCGAAAAATAGGTGAATTACAGAAAATAAAAATTTGTTTCTCACGGGTTGTTTTTTTTTCAATTATGATATCTTTAGTGAGGTGGAGAGGTTCAATTACCGAACTAGCAAACTAACCCCTCAAGCCTTTTCTCCACAGGCATATAATAAAGAATAACATCCACAGGAGATTGAAGAGGATACAATTCCATAACCTACCTCTGTCGTGCATATATCCAGTCCTCTCTTCAAACATATTTTTCAGATATTCTGGTTACTTATAAGATCGAAGTAAGTAATTGTTTATATTGATCACGCAATGCAATGATATGGAACATTGCACCCACAGTCGTTCAAATTGATAGACTTGCCATGACTTAACATGAAATCTGGGTATCATTTCGATGAACAGAAGACAAACCACGTAAACATATTTTTGACACCAGGAGAGTTCCGAATGCTTTAAATAAACAATGACATCAATCATACGTTGTTTATCGAAGAGCGCACATGAAAATAATCAAAGCCCTCCACAGAAAAGTAAAGTTCGCTGAAGTATGGCAAAAGTTTGCAGCCCAGTCCATTTCGGGACTTTTCTGCGCAGGATCAGACTGTATATCCTTCAAATCGGATTGCGTAGCGACCGAAAAAATCAGTCAGTTGGATAAATTATAACACATTTGTAAAATAACTACCTACATACATAATGTAAAAAAAAAAAAAAGGTAAAACGAATCAATTTTAGAAACAAGCCCGAACTTTTGTTCACCCGATTTGGGAATTGTAGTTAAGTTTTTTTATGCAGCGAGCAATTTACGTACCATCGTAAAATTAAGCAGATTATATTTTCACCGACAAAATCATGATCTTTCAGTTCGAGTTGGCGTCATAGTGTCAGCTTTTTATTTATGTATCGTCGTCACCCCATAAAAGGGGGTGGGATAGACCCCGTCCGTGCGTACAGCCAGGCGAACCCATACTGGAGCGGTTTTTCTGCGATCCTCCCGCGCCTCCCCCAATGATATGGGTAGGCCTGAGGAACAGCCGTGTGGTCTCGACGTCCTTCCGCCCCCCCCTCCGACAATCCGACGCTGATCTTTTCCCCGAGTCTTCAAAAACTTCCTCTTCTTTCCCACATATATTTCTTCGTGGCAAAATCGGTGAGTCGGCTAAAGGGCGCGGACTCCGGGTTTCGTCTGCGGTTGGGCCGATAGCCATACACATTGTTATTGGGACTGCCTGGTGGTTTGTGGAATACCTTCTCTGTATAGATATTTTATTTTTATGCCTTTTCTTCTCTCAGTTATTTTTGCAAATACTTGCATTATATTATTACTGTTACTTTTTCGTTATATATCTTAACTAGGTCTCCTCAACCGGGCGCAGCTCTTATTTTTCTTTATTTACTAACACCTTTATCTGTATATATTTTTCTCTATAGATTTCAGAAGAATCATTCCACGGGCTGCTACTTTTATTTATCTTTTGTATAATGTTAATGTAAGTACTTGCATACTGCTTACTAACCCCGTATGCATGGACATTGGAGGGTCTAGAGTCGTTCAAATAAATGTAGCTTCGTTCAAAAAAAAATAGAGTCTTGACGTGTGCGGTGAAGGAGGAAACCATATGTTTCCTTATAACGCCGTTCGGAAAGTGGTGGGGTCCCCTCCAATGTCAGCTTTTTATTGACAAATCGGTGAAATCACAGAAAGGTAGAGGGTCATGTTCTCTCCCCGCTCCTCCGTTTGTTCCCCTTTCCCTGGTGGGCTCGTCTGTCAATTTGAATGTCTATGATTGCACCCATTTTCTTGCGTTCACTTGGGAGTTTGACAGAATTTCTTCTCCCGCTCGCCGTTGGTACTTTTCCGAACCATTTTAGTTTCCTTTTATTGATCTTTTCAATTTTACATACATCCCCGTCTACTGATTTCTACTGCATTCACTCCACTCTCATATTTTGACTCAAATTCTCTGCTCAACTATTAACGTCGTAACTCCAAGCATTAGCGATATTATTTTATTTATTTGCTTGAACCGTTACATCGTAAATCTGCGATGTTAAATGTTTGAAGTGCTCAAACGTAATAAACATTCAGAGGAATTCCTCCAAGGTCAAAAAGTAGATCATTGTATCATCACACTAAATAACCAATAGTATGCTTCAATGATGAACTCATATTAATGTAGGTACATAGCTGTTGGCAGTTAACTATTTGAGCATTCAGAACGATTCAATGTTTACACAAACGAGCCATTACAGAGTTTGGTATAACAGTTCCACTTCAGTCGGTATGCATAAAATCCTATGGCAGTGGGATATAATAATAAGGCTGGTTGCATCACCAGATTAGCTTACACAAACAAAACACAGCAGTTTATTAGTCAGTCGAATTACAGAGTTGCAGCGATACGCAAAGCTGTACCAAGAAACACTCGGAACTGTGAGACTTCTGAGACACTGGAGAAGATAAGAAGGCGGCTTTGATACCAAAAGACAATCGGTATTTGGTTCCGAGAAGGCGTGGGAACTGGGAACTGGATGATGTTTAAATGCAGAATAAAATTATCTTATTGACTTTATAAAAGATATTAAGATAATGTTTCTTATTTTAATCAGCTCATATCGATTCTGGAACCTGCTGTAAAGAATATGTTGATAATTATTTAATCCCATCAAACCTTTATACTTGTTTGCAGTGTGATATTGTGCAAAGATTTAAAAAAACAATTGTTGAGATAATCAGACCATATCATTGGGCGTTCGGTCTCTCCATTTTTTTATAAACTTAATAGTATACAATTTTGCATGTTACTATCATCGCTTTTTAATGTAGTTCTAGGGCAGACCCGTGAAAATTTATGGGATCATCTGAATACCTGATTTTTGAAAAATCAGTTAAATTTTGAAATATTAATATTTTAAATAAAAAAAATATATCATCCCATGCCTGATTGAACCAGCTTCTATGCGGGAATAACTAACGCACATCACAGACAATCGAATTAGAATGTTTGATTTAAATTGGTACATTTTATTTCGTTTTTCGTTGTACACATAATTTGAAGTACCTAATTAGAGTTTCTTCATTTTTAATATCTAAATGGAGCACCTGTGTCAGGATTTTGCGATGATACATGTGCACAATTTCGGAGGCGTATAATATTCTATTCTTAATTCCCGCCACCGTCATTCTTATACAATCTAAGACGAAAACAGGAAAAAAAACTTATTTTACGTACCAAAGAAACTATCCAACCAAACAGGACCAAGACTTTAAAGATACCTACTTCGAGATTTTTACGAAATGACACAAGCATCAATTTTATTTTATCAAGGTCATCAGCTTTGATAACAAATAATGAAATTCTGCAAATTCCTAATCATTACACTGTTGTATAAAAAAAGGAAAACAAATTTTCAAGCAGATTTCGCAAACGTATTTTTCGGTTTCTGACCTCTGCTCTGGCCCATAAATAATGTAGTACATACACTAAAATAAGCCTAGTAACAGTTCCATCATTTGATTGATTAGTGTTTACATGATGTATGGCGGATGACTCCCAACGTTCGAGATAATCTGATCGTCTCTATGAATAGTGGTCGCAGTTGTTGTGTGGCTAATTTCGTTTAACCTTTGTCCAGGGTTTTGGAACTCTTTAGCCGAATGAAGACTAATGGTCCAATTTAGAATAGTCCTACATTTATCAATGAAATAATCATCGTGTTAAAATTTGTAAAACGCGATGGGAGTGACATGGTCCAACATTGATAATAAATGCTGATGTTGTCACGCATAGGATTTTGACTTGGTAAATGAAGGAAGTGGGACTTTGAGAGGTCCTGATATTCCAAGCTATTCAGCTCTAGGCTGGAGTCTATCCATGATAGCTGTAGTTGAGAAATTAAAAGAATTAGCAATTTAATGATTGTTAAATCAGCATTTCTGATGTTCACGCAATACCAACACCTCAAGCATGGGTCACCCCAATTGGTTCACTACGTTCGGTGACTTAGCAAGTGTGCACGGGTTCGTAGGGCGAGATTTATCCGGGTCTTGGCAGTGAATTAATTTGCTCACCAGCTGCGTGGCAGGACGGATCAGCAGAAACTGGTTGAGGGAGACCTTTTGACCTCTCCATCAGGACTCTCTCGGAACTTCACCTAGCACCGCATTGGGATGGATAGTTTCAGGGCCTCCCGTGTGGAGTTATATAATTAAAAAATGTATGCAGTTCACACGCGGTAGAAATGATACCTTCAGAAAACTAAGTAAGAATGGGGAGGCTACGAAACACCGCACAAAGAGGGAGCTGATTAGTCTATCGCATTCTTTCGCAGGCTAAATCCTGTAGATGTATGTTTGTCTCTTTATAGTGCCGTTATTTTTCGTTTCATCGAGTTTCAAATCACAACGGTGCTACAGAAGTTTTCACTTCAAAAATTACACAGCGCTCTTGTGGTGAGATTCACAAAACGGTGCAATATAATTTATAAAATTATTATTATTATTACGCATTTTGATCAAATAGTTTTTAAAATCAATAGGTTTTTAAAAAAATAAACATAGGGTCACGATGATTATAATAAGATTATATTTTGTCAATTTCGGAGATAACAATATGTGAGCTTAAAATTTGAGGCATTTTCCGATGCTTTCAATCTACGGTCACCTTGGTCGAGGGTAAGAAATATAATTATTAAATACCTGCCCTAAGAGAAACACGCAAAAGACGATATCACCCTAAGCCTCATGGTTCCAAGATATCTCCTTTATATATTCTATGTAAATAAACACACACTGGTCCACAAGCACAATCCACACATTTGTCCCGATGATGGACACTGTAACGCTCTCCGAAAGGTTGGTTGAAGAAGAAGGAAGCGCAACACAGCACCATAACCGAAAGACTATTCACGATAATAATATTTTTGGCCGTGAAAATCGCAAATCATATTTAAGCAAAAATTTGGTATAACTGGCCGTGGGATTTACCCCCTGTTTATATGAATGACTCATTGATACGGTGTGATCATCTGTCGCCCTTTAGACCGGATTATGTATGCAAATTCGGGCAGTGACGAATATAGGAATGTAATCAAGGACGATTCGGCCCATTTTCCAAAGTACCATGGAGAGGGCGGAACCACGCGCCACTGCACCGCGAAAGCAATCACCCGTAACCGCTGCTTGCTTGGTGACGTATGCAATTACATCTATTACCATACCGATGCGATGTATTATGGGCCATGCTATTTTTCAATAACCCATATATATTGGGCGATTGGGTTTTGAATAAAACAGTAATAATTTTTATTTGTTATTCTGACTGGTCAATTAGGGGTGTTTTGAAATGATTGGTTCAGGGAGATGCAATGGAGAGTGGTTCGTCTAATCATGGAAAAACTAAAGGCCAGTTATTTCACATAAATTCAAATGTAATAATAATATTTGGATCATTTGTAGTATTGTAGGTAGGTAGGTGCGATACTCATATTAAAGAAATATGAAGATTTTTGCCGTAAGTAAATAAACATTATTTATTTTTGACGTAGATGCGTGTACATCTGTATATGCGTATATAAACAAGAGAAATTACTTTACAAGTTTTTAATAACAGAGAAAGAATAAAATTAATATCTTCAGAAAGGAGAAAATAAACAGATGACTTCAAATGTAAAAACAGTATGAGATATTTTCCGCAATACCGAAAATGAACGCGAGAAAAACGTAAGCAATTTTAAAACTTTAGTAAGTCGGTCCGCAGAAAGCCAAGGAGGGAAATCACATGGAAAGCCATTCAAATGCGGCTTTATGGGATATTTCAGAATCAAACAGAAGCGTTCAAATAAAGTCAAAATAGAATAAAGAGGATAGTAACAATGTATTTCTTGATACAGAAATCATAAAAAAAACGGTATTTCCAATTTCGACAAAACTCTATTCACATAGAGTCACGTGGGGTAACCTTACGCAGAGTGTAAGTGTTCGTTAATATGTTTCCGAGGTGGTCGTGCCTGTTTCGCGCCCGCACGTTCCTTAATTTAGTGGCGTTTTGGGTCGCATTGAAGCAGGATATGTGTACAGTGAATCCTAATTTGAAAATAAAAATTGGTAGGTAAGTTACGTGTTTTTTCTTAAATTTTGTCATCTGCTATCGACATGCTTGCTTACCGATGTGTGCTTTTGTGTAACCAACTGAGTCAGAGCAATGTGGTCTATGATAATTTTTGGTAAAATATTGTTAGTTACACGGGTGCAAAGTGATAATTCTATTAAAGGTAACCACTAATCTGATTTGAACACTTCTCTACGGTATGCGAAAACTTACCCCGCACGTAGGGTAAGTGTTCGCAATCGACATGCATGTAAACATTTTTATATAACTTTTTGATTTATGAACTACATACGGATTTTATGTTTGTTTGAGATGCCTTAATGATCAATCATACCAATAAACAAAAAAAATGAACAAAATACTAAAAGCGTTTTAGTACAAAAATCCCAATGTAAAAACTGCGTACTGTTACCCCAAGTGACTCTACGAGAATAAGAGTTGGAAGAAACACACGGAACAATGAACATACCCGAAAATACCAACCATCCCTCAGAATTTTTCGAGTAAACGTAAATGTAGGTAGATATCATTTTGCCGTTTATTTATTTTTCTATCGCACGTCGCCACTGATCACACTGCTACACGTCCCAACGGATCACGTGATAAACGCTCTATCTCGTCCGTACGGTGGATCTAGGGATTTATTATAACAAATTCGGCTGGCGGGTATTGGTACCGCTGCCCCGGGAACGATTTATTGGATAACCAACACCTTTGCCATAGGCCACCTTAAAAGGTTTGCTACGTTTGGTGACTTAGCAGGGGTGCCCGGGTTCATGGAGTGAGGTTTTTGGCGGCGGATGCGTCTGCCCACCAGCTGCATGGCAGGCCGGATCGGGAGAGAATGGTTGATGGAATCCCCCTGACTTCTCCAGCCGTAGTCCCTCGGAACACCGCCTTGCCCCGCAGTGGAAGGGACGGATTCATATATCCGTCACTCCTCGACACACCGACCCAAATTCCTACCCACCCTTGATACCCTTTTCCTTTCCAGAACTTCTTCTCCTTCCTTTTCTAAAAAGACTCTCCACACAGCATCCCTAAAGATGACATAGGCCCTGAGGGGAATTATTTTCATCAGGGCTTCCTGTGTGGAGCTAATGTAATAAATACTTTATATGGACAACGCGATAACATACATTTAAACACCATCCACACTAACTATGGTAAACAATCCATTGGTTACGAGGGGGGGGCAACTTATATAATTGCCTCCCAAATGACATGAAAAACGAAAAGATGCTCGGTAAATTTAAAAAAAGTTATTTATATTTATTCTTGATAAACAAAATAATGAAATAGAATAGCACTGTATTGAAATATTTATTTTATCTTAATGTGTATAATTATTTCTAGTTAAATGAGCGAAAACGTAATTTTCTTTTAATTGGAATAAAAAAAACAATAAAAAAATGTAAATAAAGATGGAGTGTGTATGTTGGAAGCACCTAGTGGCTACGTGTGATGGAAAACAATATCTTTTTTGGTTTTTTAATTGATAAAGGTCTTCAGACAGTGACATCTATGTTTTTTACTCCAAATGTTCTCAAAAGTCGCAGATTACAGGCTGTTGCGTACGTGCTGATTCACCCTTTACACAATTACGTATTTCCACAAATAAATTCCACTGTTTAATAATAATATAGGCGAGTGATGTCAGGAATAATAATTTTGCTGGCAAATTTGCCATTTTCTTGATGTATTTTTTCCGCAATTATTTCGTACAAAAGGAGGTAAATGTCAGCTTTTGGTATTTATTATAATAAATTGAACAATATTGAAGCTTTTGTGAACGTGATGCATTAGCGTATAGGTGATATTGTTGACATTTCGTCAATTTTGTGCTTGAATTGAATATCCATACCATTAGGCGAAAAGGTCAATGAATATTAGTAAGGGTAAAAACCAAGACATCATTTTATTTCGTAAATACAAAGACTGAGTCACTAAATATTATTACTTTTCAAAGTCTCTTAGGGAGATGCGAAGTCACAAGTTCAACAACTTCAATATTATCATAAGTAACACGCGGACCGACGAGTGGAAAGGGGTGCATGGACCAGATTTTCTCTTTGCGTATGTCACTGAGAAGTTTCTGGCAAAAAAAGAAACCTTTCTGCGCCTTTGTAGATTTACAAAAAGCATACGACCGAGTAGACAGGAAAAAGTTATGGAAGATGTTGTCCAAGTATGGAGTGAATACAAATCTCATACAGGTAATTGCCACTCTACACGAGGGAAGCGTTGCATGTGTATAGGGTGAACGGTGGTTTTACGGGGTGGTTTGACATCACAAAAGATGTTAAGCAAGGCTGCGGAATGTTACCATGGTTATTCAATCTATACATAGATAATTGTATGCAAGAATTGAAAGAGGAGGGAATGGGCGCAAAATTGAGTAATCTGAAAGTATGTTGCCTATTGTATGCTGATGATGCAGTGTTGATTTCTAACAGTTTGGAAGATCTTCAGTCACTCGTGTCTAGCATGAACGAAGTACGTATGGAAAATGAGTTAATAATGATTTAAGTAAGTCTAAAGTAATGGTGTTTGAAAGAGAGAGTACGAAAACAGTGTGCAATATAGTTGTGAACGATGAAAACTTAGAGCAGGTGGATGAGTCTGTGTGGTTTATGTGGTTTGTGTGGTTTGTGGGTAGTATGTCTACGAGAGATGGGAAGGCTGATAGAGATATTGAAAAAAGGGTAAATGCAGGTAATTCCATTAATGGAGGACTGAATGCAGTTGGTGCTCATAAAAAAAAACCGAAGAAGCGAAGCTAGCAGTCCACAGTAGAGTCCTGGTACCTACCCTGATGTATGGCAGTGAGGCATGGAACTGGCAGAGGAAGGATGAAAGCAGACTGAATGATCCCTGAGGCATATGTGTGGTAAAACCGTGTATGATCGTGTGAGAAATGTGGAGATTCGCGAACAATGCAAGGCTGATGTAATGAGTAAGATTAAGAATGGGACCTTCAGATGGTTTGGGCATGTAAAACGAATAAATGAAGAAAGTAGTGTAAGAAGACTATATGACGCAAATATGAATGGTAGAAGAAGTCGGGGACCCCCGAGGAAGAGACGGTATGGTCAAGTGAATCAGATACTTTAGACGGGCCATATCAAGGTCAATTCATATTGAAAATGTATGTAATAGATTAAGATCTATATTAGGGAAATTTTATCACCTAAAAAACTTTGTTAATAAAAATATATTATACTGTACATATAACGCATTAGCAGAATCAATTATAGGATACGGAATAAATAGTTACGGATTAACGTACAAAACGTACTTAAATAAAATAGAACAACTACAAATCCGTTTCCTAAAATTGATATCAGGCAAAAAAAAAGTTCAATTATGTGATGGCGATTATAAAAAAATGTTCTCCTTGTGTAATGTGCTCTCTATACATAGTAGGGTAGATTACCAATTAACTCTAGATGAATTCTGGAATACAGAATTCAAAAAACCTGTAAACCATAACTACCCCACTAGGCATAGAGAAGCAGAAATGTTTATTATTAATAAATCTCAAAATGTATACGGTGATAGAACAAAAAGGCATAAAATTCCGCAAATATTTAATGCATTACCTGAAAATATTAAAAACGAGACATCATATTCAAAAATCAAAACTAAAGTTAGATCATTCCACTTCAATAGAATATGAAAACTAAAATATTATATAAAAATACCTAAATCTATGAAAAACAAATAATATTTTGATCGAATAGGTATAGACCTAGTTCTTTTAACCATTGTTCAAAATAAAATTTATGTTACAATAAGCATTATAATAATTAGTTAAGTATTTTAATATTAAGTATTATATTATTAAATAATTACTAGATATGTATTAAGCACCAAGATATCAAACATTTTATATGTTGTAAGTAAATAAATTGGAAAAATGAGAGATTTCTTACAATCAAACTGATTGATCAGTTTTGTAAGATTTAAGTAAGAGAAATTATTGTACAATTAATAACTAAATAAACATATTAAGAGTCAGAATAAAAGAAGAATATGTATGAGACGATGTATGAATGTGAATGAGGCAAAGAGTGTGTGCCAAGGAAGTGTTGTTTGGCGGTCCGACCTGTCTGCCTACTTCTCTACGCTCTCTTCCTCGGGGTTAACTAACAATTTATTATTTTCACCCGAAGTAAGTTAAAACTTATGTAGATTACTTTGTTCCCACAGATACGCTCACAATACAATTCATTCCTGTATTACCATATATTATGATACGAGGTACCAGGGAAAGTGATTTTTGTAAAAGATATTATTCTATTTCAATGGAGAATGTTGACCAAACTTTCTTTGCAAGTTGAAGTACATTTCAAAGCTTCAACATAAAGCTTCCCTCTTTATCTGAATAAATAAATTTAGCTGCAATAATGTTTATAACAAGTCATACATTAATCACCACTGCTGTTGATTCGTCGTCAGATTAACGAATTCTTCAGTTAAAAATGTCATTATAAATAACGACATCTTCAGTCTTCAGTCGGACGATAGCGACTTGAAGACAAGGTTCGCTCATTAAGAGCATAGCAGGCCTAGCGATTTTTTCCAGATTGGATAAAATAGTTATAGTTTTTGTCGCTTGCGTCGCTCTCAGCACATTTTGAAGACAATTCCGCCAAAAATCGTTGCTTAAACTGATTTGTATCCTTTCATCCGCTCGGAAATCCGAAGTTCAAACGAACACTCCCGAACAAATAAAAAATGGTATATTAAAAATATCGTTGACAGTTTTGGCGGATTGCTAATTCAGTCGAATGTCCATGTTCCCTATATGTTGGGGAATTTTTCCCCGAAATTCCCTATTTTGTTAAAAAAAAAAAAAAAAATATGTGAAAATTTTTAGAATCGACGAATTAATTCAACGCCGCATTTATGTTGTTCAGTTTTTAAGATAAATGTGTGATTTTTGCGATGTTAATACTAGAAATCTCTGTGTTTGTAAATTTAACTCCGCACATTGATTAAAACTTAACAAACATCTAAAATAAATCAGTTTCTCCTCATCGCGACATTCATATTAGACGTTTATTGCTTCAATTTATGTAATATATAATGTGTCCAAAAATATAATATTCACGACAAAAAATATAAATACCAATAAATATGGGATATTTTTTATTAGATTGCAACACTGGAAACCGCCACACACGAAGTCGTCATTTTTTGTATTTTGCTGGACTGTTGCTGGACTAACGTTCTAGGGCTGCCACAAAATTGAATAAAAAAACAATCTTGGAAACTACATTTATTAAAATCAAAGCCAAAACCTTTTTTACAGTAACTATTCAATTTGGAGGCGGATATGGGTACCACCGCCTCGGGAACCAATTATTGGATAACCAACACCTCTGCCATAGGTCTCCCCAAATGGTTCGCTAAGTTTGGTGACTTGAGTGAGCAAGGGTGCCCGGGTTCATGTGGTGAGGTTTTTACAGGTCTTGGCGGCGGATGCGCCTGCTCACCTGTTGCGTGGCGGGTCGGATCGCGAGAGACTGGGTGAGGGAGGACTTTTGATCTTTCCAGCCAGACTCTGTCAACCCATTTCCTTGCACCGCAGTTGGAGGGATGGATTATACGTCCGTCACTCCTGGACACACTAACCCCTTAGATTCCTACCCACCCCTCATAGCTTTTTCCTTCCCAAAACTTACTATCCTTCCCTTCCTCAAAAACACCCTCTACATAGGAATCCCCTAAGATGACTTAGACCCCGAGGAAAATTATTTTCCTCAGGGACTCCTGTGTGGAGTTAATGTAAAAAAAATAGGTACTTATAATGAAACATTGTGAAATTTAGATATTTTATTGATGACTTCCATATAGTTATTGGAAATGGATTCCGGAACGCCTCTTATTTCAATATTACATATTTGTTGCATGTATTCAAGTCTGTCTATCCTGTCATCTTGTTGTGATACTGTACTTGATAAAATGGTATTTTGGTTTTTTAGATCAAATCGCACTATCATCATCACTAAGTCATCTTAAGGAATGCTGTGTGGAGGTTATTTTAAGGAAAAGAAGGAGATGAAGTTCCGGAAAGGAAATAGATATTAGGGATGGGTAGGAATCTGGGTTTCAGTGTATCCAGGCGTAACGATTCATCCCTTCAACGGTGGAGTAAGGCGATGGGTCGAGAGATTCAAAGTATAGAAGATCTACAGTCTCTCGTATCTAGGATGAACGAAGTATGTATGAATAATAATAATAATAATAATTGGATAATTTGTATAGCGCCGTTTTTGTGAAAAATCACCTCAAGGGCTCTGGAGTGAATGATGAATGTAAGTAAGTCTAAAGTCATATGCTTGAAAGAGAGAATACGAAAACAATGTGCAACATAGTTGTGAATGATGAATACTTGGAGCAGGTGGATGAGTTTGTGTATTTGGGAAATATGTTTACGAGAGATGGGAAGGCTGATAGAGATATTGAAAGAGGGGTGAATGCAGGTAACTCTATTAATGGATATATGGCAGTGAGTTATGGAACTGACAGAGAAATGATGAAAGTAGACTGAATGCTGTAGAATGAGATCCCTTAGGCGTATGTGTGGTAAAACCATATACGATCGTGTGAGAAACGTAGAGATCCGCAAAGAATGCAAAGCTGATATAAGCCTAATGAGTAAGATTGAGAAAGGAACGCTCTGATGGTTTGGGCATGCATGTATGCATGTAATGTCAAATTCATTCTATTCGCAGATGACCTAAAGCTTTTTAAGATTATAAAATGTTTAAATGATGCACTTATCCTTCAGCAAAATTTAGATAGACTTGCTAGCTGGTGTGAAATAAATAAATTATTCCTAAACGTAAAAAAATGTTTCCACATGTGTTTTTACCGTTCACGGATTCCAATATCTACATCGTATTTAATTAACAATAATGAAATTGCATTAGTACCATTTATCAAAGACCTTGGTGTTATCTTTGACCGGAAACTTGCATTTGATCGTCACTGTGAAACAATTTCCAATAAGGCCATGCAAATTCTAGGTTTTGTAATACGTAACACAAGGACTTTTCAAAACATTGAGTCAATTAAGCTACTTTACTGCTCTCTTGTAAGATCGCAGCTGGACTATGCATCTCCTGTATGGTCTCCGATTTATACCTATAACTTACACCGTTTGGAGAGAGTTCAAAGAAAATTTCTTCGATACGTTCAATTCAAATTGAGACAGCCTGTAATTGAAATCCGCTACAATGCATTAATGTCTGATCTAAACCTACCACTACTTTCTACCCGGCGTACTATTAATGACATTCTTATACTTTTTAAATTACTGAACAATCTCATAGACTGCCCTCAAATGTTAAGTGTTATAAATATTCGTGTCCCTGTTAAACCAACTCGACTCCACCACCTTTTCCACAGTGACAATCATAGCACTAACTATTCCTATCATTCACCGCTAGTGCGTTTTCACCGAACTGCCAATACGTATACAGACCTTTTCGATATTTTCAAAACCTCACCGTCTTGCATCAAAGCAAAAATAACTAGTTATTTATGTAACTGATATGTTTGAAAAATGATAAATATTTGTTGTACTAATATGCATCGTATGTATGTATGTACTGTATGTTATTCTATATATATATGTATAATGTTTGTAAATGTTCAATACACCTGTATTATGTATGTAATAGCCCTATGTACGGGCGTTTAAATAATAAATAAATAAATAAATAAATAAATAAATAAATAAATAAATGTAGAGCAAATGAACGAGGGAAGGAGTGTAAGGATAATATATAACGCAAATGGTAAGTCGGGGACGCCCAAGAAAGACATGGCACGACCAAGTGAATCAGATACTTGAGTGGGATGATGTCAAGAGTCAGAATAATAGAAAAGCATATATGAGACGATGTATGAATGTGAACCAGGCAAGAAGTGTGTGCCAAAACCGAGTTGTTTGGCGGTCCGTCCTCTCTGCCTACCCCTGCGGAGAAACGGCGTGATGGTTAGTTAGTTAAATTATGAATAATAATAATTAACCATTTATTTGGACAGCCCTATTTCGTGTGTAACTTGACACTCGCTTTTGAAAAATAAAATAATATTATGACGGATAATATACATGCCTTCTTCGAAAAAGTAAGACAACACGGAAATTTTTATATTGTAAAAGCACTGATGGGCTTTAACAAAATGTTTAATTTTTACATGGTTTTACTGCCAGATACAGAGATATCGAAAAATATTATACAGTTAGGTACAGTTCTGAATCTCAACCATTTAATAATAATAATTGGATGATTTGTATAATGCCGTAGGTATTGGTGAAAAATCACCCCTAGGGCGCTGGTTCACTTGATCGTGCCATTCTCCCCCCGACTTCTTCTACCATACACATTCACCTCGTTCCTTCTCCTTATACTCTTTTCTTCATTCATCTGCTCCATAATATATTCATAATTAAATAAACTAAGTAAAAATGGTCAAAAGGAATAAAACTTCCGAATAATAAAAGCTAATTGAAAATAATTAAAGTTTCATTTATTATTGTTTACAAGTAATGGGAGTTTTGCCTACCAAAGTCATCGCCAAATCAACAATTTTTGCCGGTACGCATATAATTAAAATCATTAAAAATATCAAGCAGAACTTAATAATTAGTAATTGATTTCAATGATAACATTAAAAATATTTTTCGAAAGCCCACGTATAAAAATAAACATAAAAGCAGTTAAAAATTGATTCGTAAAACCGAGTGATCACTGTATTCATATTTGGGTCCAAGGATTTTATTTTTTGCACACAAACAAGGCAAAACGTAGGAAGGTACAAGTATATGGCAGTCCGTGTCCTGGCCACTATCGTTTTAAAATATATCTTTTTGACAAGATTCATTCACTTTCCCCGTCCAAATTCAGTGGTCGAATTTCTTTTCTCCGGAGTATACGTATTCTATACAAAAACCAACACATGCATGTATTCTTAATACTACTTTACAGAACAGAGCGTCACGAAAGAACCTCTTGTGGCGACTGACTTTCGCGTAATGAAGAGCAGTTGGAAATGGAATCGCTTTTATCTGTTTTGAGTACAGATAAAAATGGAATATTACACAATAAATCACAAAATTATTTTTATTTAATTATCAGTTTGTATAGTTTAAATATTGTTTTAATACACATTATTTTTATTTTTTTCAAATACTTGTTTTTTAATACATAAAATCGATTTCAAAGTACATCGATTTACGTAGTTTTTAAAAATTATTTTACCTCATTATTTGCGCATTTTATAAAAAAATATAAATGTGGGGGTATAGGTTGATATGTGTCCTATAACAAAATATTTTTAAATATTTTTTTTATTTTCGTATATGACGACAGATGGAAAAAAATCAGTGGTACATTGACGATTTTTTGAAAACTGATCTTTTATAAACAGTTATAAGGTAAGAAAAAATATTTTTTTGAATATTTAATTTAAACTTGTGGCATTGACAATGCATGTATCTAAAAAAGCAGAGTTACAAACTTTTTTTTTGAGGTGCTATTATCGACACAGATGACTTCGAAAATAGGCAAAAATCTGCAAAAATACGAAAAAAAAATTAAATATTGAAAAATCCCTCGCGGGCTCTTAACTTATCGCCGTAATTAAATTAAAATAAGCCGAGAGTGATTAATGCTGGGCTAATGCTTTATTGCTGAGGCATGAAGACTGAGGACATGCATTCTTCTGGGTTTTATGAAATTTCAATGTGGTAATTCTTTTAACGTGCATGGACAACCTTTGGTCTCGTGCCGGTTGATTTAAGGCGTTCCGCTGATGGTTACTGATGTTTTGCTGATGTTTTCTCCCTCTTTCTCATAAACCACCTACTTAGTTTCGTTTTAAGATGAAGCCATACTTAATAGTGCAAAATCATTCAAAATCACATGTTTTTGTTTTGAAAATTTGGTCGCTTACAAATATTATAGATGCTTCAATTAAATACTGCATGTGGAACATATTTTGGCCCTTAAAAACGTTGGTCATTTTTTTTATTAGTCTTTTGATAGCCTAAAAAAAAATAAAATATAAGGTCTATAAAAAACACTTTCAAGTCCAAACTCTCTTATTTATAAACTCCTTTTCGGATATGGTTTTATTGTTTAATGTGGCAAATTCAGCTTCTTTTATAATAATCACAAAAAAAAATTGGAATTTACGCCCGAATTTCACAAAATAAAATAAAATATGCATTTTTGCGTTGTTATTTTACTATACGGCCGGCAGTCAACGAATTTGGATTTTCAAAGTGAACCCTATGCCGTCCACCGAAGGACAAACGTTAGGCTCCGCGTCGCTTGGATCCGTGAAATAAATTTTAAATTTTCGTTTCATTACAAAAAACGATGCGTAAAAAGGAGTTATGTTTTTTACAGGCCTTTACGAAATCAACCTGTAAAAAAAATCTCAAATACCTTTTCCAACCTTTACAAAAGCTTTTTCTCAAGTATTTTTAAACCTCCCATAAAGGGGTGTGAATTCCGATTTCGATTTTTTCCTGGACTATTGGATCGCCTTAAAGAGGAAAGATGGAAGTTTGACCCAGACCCATATGCTTTGACATTCGTTTCGGCCGGATGTCACGAATTGCGCATGCATCAAGTGGCGTCAAGTGAACCCATGATTTTCGACTTTCCGGATTCGACACGTGTCCATGAACGGAATCATATCACAGAGACTAATTATTATCGGATCCTAGTGGACTAAGTACGAGTATTGTTTTGAAAAGAAAAGTGTATTTATATTACAAGTGTGTAGCTCAAAAACTGATAAAAGATACGAGACTATGAAATTGAAAAACGTTTACCATTTTCACGAATTTCTTAAAATTTCACGATAAATGAGGACAGAAGAAAAACCAGAGAGAATGATGACAAAAACCAATGCTTACTCTTTGCGTGCGTACCTTCAGAAATTGTTTAATCTTGAACCAGTAAATAATTTGGATAAACCAACCACGTACGGAAAAACTTGTACAGTTTTGACATTTGCAAGAGTATTTAGATGATCCATAATGATGGGTGGTAGGACTGGTAGGGCTTTAGCCGATATTAGATGGGATTACTAGCACTTCATTATGCATATTGCAAGTCTGGGTACAAAAATTCCTTTTTTTGACCGCACATGAAAAACGTCGACACAATAATATTATTACCATTATTTTGGAAAAGTTGTACAAATTAATAGAGGTACCAACACATGGCACTGATTGCTACACTTGTGATTTGTACCGAAAGGCACGGCCTTTTTCGACACTGACATAAACAAGTCTTCCCTTGAATGTGCATTACATATTTTAAGCGTCATTTTGTATACCTACTTAGTTACTGCTTTTGACACGTATGGCGGTTGGTCAAGCGCATGCGGCATTGCAATTCGTCTTTGCGCGAATTTTTCATAGTGCAAATTGATTTCTTGCAATAATTTCATAAATTTTAAAATTATTTAGGCAGGGTAGGCAATGCTTAAGTGCATAAATGGAATGCATTCCACTTCACGTACCGTACCCTATCTTCCTGCCACCTGTATTCATAAAAGTAATTTGCAAATAATAAAAATATTTTTTTTAATTACAAGAATATATACATACATTTACATAAAATAGTTTTTTATGTAAACATTTTTATGTAGAGGTTCCCAACCACTTGAACAGATTAGAGTTTTAGGAATAATCCGTCAGCCGGACAAAACTCTTCATTAGAAACAACAGCGCGCGTCATGATCCGCCTGGACCTAATTTCTCATCTTGATTGCCGAACAACCTGTACCTGTACTTATACATACCTTCTCCTACCTGTAAGGTATCAGAGTTCTGTATGCAAATGGACATTTCTAATCACTCCACACACTCTTCATCTCCGTCTCCGTCTATTCTCTGATGGATGCATTAAGTCATCAACCGTATTACAGTACCCTGTACTTGCCTAGAGTTCCTGGATGGTCTCTGGTCCTCTGGTGTAGGGTTCCGAAAATATCGCAAAGAAAACCAGGATAGTACCATTTTTAAGTGTGTATTTTTTCATTGAGATTATTACTGATGCACATAGAAATGAGGTCAGTGTTAATTAAGTTTGCTGAGATAGCACTATTAATTTGGTACAGTCTTGTTAAATATTTAATATGTAAGTGAAATTTTTATGACGAGTAAGTGGATAAAGGAATAAGTCGGAAACATCCTCACAAAACATGGCATATTCCAATTACTCATATTTTAATCCAGTCGTTTTGGGGACGATACACGAATTTTGATGAAATAGGGAATGAAAGATTGTAACGTTCTGACCTCCCCCACCCCCGCATAGAAATGGAATACCTAACAACTGTAGGTTAACGATATACTAATTGAAACAATTTTTAACTTGTTTCATTATTTTTATTTCTGACCGCTGGCTTCAGACATGTCTAAAACTGATCGTGTAAGGCTAAAACCAGTACTTGTTGTTACATTAGCTCCGTATAGTACTGTGTGGAGGGTCTTTTTAAAAAATGAAGGAGAGGAATTTCTGGGAAGGGAAAGGGTGTGGAGAGTCGGTGGGAATCTGGGGGTCAGTGCGTCCAGGAGTGACGGACGAATCTTTCCCTCCCACTGCAGTGCTGGAGAGGTTAAAGGATTCACTAGTCACTCCCGCCACGCATTTGGTGGAAGGTCTGAACGAACCTCACCCCATGAACCCGGGCACCCCTTTTTAATTTATTTTTTATATGAATACCGCACACTCAACGCACGTCCCAACTGCTCCCGTCTGAAGCCAGTGAGACTATGGCAAACCCAATTGGGGTATGTTGTGAGGCTGAAGGTAGTGTGCAGGGGAAGGAGATTGAGAAGAGGAAGGTGGGGAAGTACCTGGTCACCAAACACGGCTAATGCCATTTCAAGCAACGTTTCAATTCTGAATGGTGGTCTTACACCAGGGCGATACTGAGAGTATCTTCCAATCTGGAACGTGCCGTATATATATATATATATATTATTTAAATGAAAAAATTGTGAAATAACACAAATTACTAAAATAAAATTTATTTGCCACGTAGGGATTCGATGTAGAATTACATAGAAAAACAACAATTTTCTGACCGAATTTCATCGCGAGGAAAGAATCGAACAATTGCACGTGAGTCACGTCACTCTTGTCTAAATTGTACACATGTGTATCATCTTTCATATTTGCCGTTAATTATAAGTTTCTTCCCTGATCGATCACTTTTGAAACACGCCATCTTCTGCTAACCCTAATTTCTAATCGAGCAACTGATATAACTGCCAAGAGGAGTTTTTATAAACCATTGTGTAAGTTGATTGGTTGCTTTAATCTTAATAGTTATTTACGGCTTCTACTTGTCGAGGCCTCTTCAACGAACAACAAAGCGATTAGCACTTTGGAAACTTTCTATTCGAAGCTCCTATCTCCTATCCCCGATTAATACTTTAAAAGTTTATTGAAGAGGACTTAACAGACAGGAAGGGGGATAAAATAAAATGAATAGAAGTTAAAAGCGCAGATAAATGAGCTTTGTATACAGAGTAGTGATTAGCATTTTCGAAACATAATAATCGAATGATGTTTCGAAAAGGTACGAGTCCTACTACGCGTCAAATTTTACCAACTGTTTTGTTACGTTAACTTCACACAGGAGGCTCTGAGAAAAATAGTTCCCTTCACGGCCTGTGTCAGCTTTGGGGATTCTGTGTGGAGGGTGGGTAGGAATCTGGGGTCAGTATGTTCAATAGTGACGGACGTATCTGGGGTCAGTGTCCACCCTCAAATGATATTTTGGTATTTATTTTTTATTGAAGCTTTTTCACACTTCGTAGTTGAGGCAAAGGTATAATAGCATATTCTGTATTTTTTTAATAATGTAAAATAATATTAAAATATAAAAATATATTACAGAAAAAGAAAAGTCACCATACATGATTTTTGTCGAAGGGTGCTTTTACTTTGAAGATAAAAATAAAACTAATAATACTAGGAGATTATCTTATATTTTTAAAAGGAAAAATTTAATACTATTTACTTTTCTGTAATCCAGTCTTTACTCTCTTATAATCTAGTGTGCGGGGATCCTGCCTAAAGATTAACACAGAACCACTTAATATTTTCCAAAAACTGATGCTATAAAGATATTTCAATAATATTAATATTACAGAAAGAACACAGCAAAATCGTATCTACTACTAGAATTGGCTCTGATGTGAACTTTGTGGTAATTCAAACCAAATCTTCTTTTAGTCAAATAAATTATATATTATAAATTGTACAAGGCTCCATTTTTATTTAATAGCCCAAAACTTAAAAAGTCATCTAATTTCTTCATCACTTTTAAAAAAAGATTATAAGTTATTTGTCTTAGCCGAGGATTGCCAACATTTTTTTTTCATCTTTTTTCCATTCAAAATTAATAGCACAATACACTGTTTTTTTTCATCTTAGTCCTGCGAAATCAATGCATAATATCGTGGGGTAATTACTACAACTAGGTCACTCTGAAATAATTTTGGTTAGGAAATTGAATTATAAGATGGCAATCAATCTGATAAATCGGTTGTTGTACGTTTAAACTGATTAGTATGATTGATTAAATCATAGATTTGTTTGTTGAGAACCGTAATATTAAATTTGTTTTGGAAATAAGAAAATGGCTAATTATTTTATGTATTTATATTCAAAAATGGAATGACTACCTAGTTATTACATAATGACTACCTAGTTATTACAAAAATGGAATGACTACCTAGTTATTACATAATGACTACCTAGTTATTACAAAAATGGAATGACTACCTAGTTATTACATAAAAAATGCAACGAAATCAACTTAAGCAATTTCACAAATTTTAGTGCTACAACTAGCTGAGTCTAGTTGCCTAATTGAAACATGGAAAAACGCTTATGGTAACTATAAAATTAAACGATACCGTTATTTGGAGATACCTATAAATACCTAATTATAGAATTAAACGATACCGTCATTTGGAGATACCCACAAAAAACATATTCATTTGACTTGATAATTCGAATGCGTTATGAATTTTCTGTTTGTGGCATTAATAGACGAGGAAAAAATTACGCTTTTAGTGCCTAACTAAAAAGTTGTAGTAGTTACCTCATGATATATTAAATACATATTATATTTGTTATTTTCATCTTAGTCCTTTTTAAATTAGCATATTTTATTTCAAATCAAATATCAATACATGGCAACCCTACATGCTTACGTTATAATTTACCAACCTCCTTCCGTTTAATCCATTATCTGTACCTAAGAAACATTAATGTAAACAAGAAACAATATTGTTCTTTCAACAGCCTCTATTATTTTGTGTTATTTTTATTAATTATAGAATTATTAACCTCAACACAGGCTTGTCCTATTGAGGTTAAAAATGGAATTAAAAACAATAATACTTACCACGCAAAGAAATAATAAATAAATAAATAATATGCAAACACTTTTTTCGAAGGAAGTAAAATTTTAAAATATGTACATAAATAAGCACGTCAGATGACAGAATCGAGGTTGTGTGAGGCGACAAAGGTTAATCAACTGCGCCACCCTTCACACAATTAAACAATATGTCACGACATGAAATATTGACCACGCGACTTATTTAAAATTCCGCTCAGAGTCGAAGAAGTTCAATCACAACATAACTTCAACACCCAAACAGAGGCTCTCCAGCGGAGCTTTGAAACTTGGACAGGAACTTAATGGAACTTGGTGGTTTTGATATCCATCCAACTGGATAATACTCTGCTCACGTATAAAGTGAGGAAGCAATGCACAAATCGAAAAACCGATCTTATTTTAAATCAGTTTCTATTTTCAGAAGCAATCCGGCGAAAACAGGAAATAATGTAGGTAAGTTAATCGTGTCAAGTTTAGTCTCAAAGGAAGTTAACTAGATACCTATTTGTAATGAACTGGAGATTAGCACATCCTAAAACGTTATCAAAACCAAAGATATGGATTTTTTGGTATTTTTGTGTTTACTTTCTTGACCTGCGAATAGAATGGGTGTGGGATGGATTAAATTTAGATCCGTAACAGGAATATTGTGTGACTCCAAAATGCTTATAAAACTTTAAGGAAAGATATACCAGAATATTGTAAGACCCGCAATAATGTATGGCTCCGAATGCTGGACTATGTACAACTCCTACTCTAGGCAACTCGAAACAGCAGAAATGCGAATGCTTAGATGGTCGGCAGGAGTATCACTAAAAGATAAGATCAAAAGTTCACGCATTCGTGGTAGCCTGGGTGTCACAGACATAAATAGTAAGCTGGAGGAACGACTGTTGAGATGGTATGGACACATAAGACGGAGACCATCGGACCACATAGTGAGGCAGGCAATGTCTATGGAGCTTCATCGACAGTCATCCAGAGGAAGACCGAAGAACTCCTGGATGACTCAATGCGCCAAAATTCTTCAGAAAACCGGCCTGGATGAAGGTGATACCCAGAACAGGAGAAATTACAACCTGAGAACGAGAAGAGCCGACCCCAACAGCCTACCTAGGCAATGAGTTGGGACAGCGCAAGGAAGAAGACTTTCTTGACCTACGTGCGATTTATTCATTACTAGGTACTTGAAATTATTAACATGCAATTCATGTACCTTCCTACATTTAACAAAGCCACGAAATTGACAAATCATAGAAACATCTTTTGAAGACTTGAATAGGCTTGTATCGTTTGGTCTCCTTTTTTTAGTCTATTTTTGTTATATTGAATCCGTTCAAAATCCTAGGAGGCTAGGATTGGAAAGAGGAAATTACTTAACTCCTCCGAATTTTCGCGAATATTCGCTTATGATGTCACAAACAAAATGACATTTTACGAAAACTTTGTGTTATTACCGCTTCACAATTAAAGCTCTATAGATGAAACATTTCTGAACGTAGCCGAATAGTAAAAACTGTTTTAGAAAGGTTACAGTGTTAATATTACAAATAAATATTAACATTTCTAAATATTAAAATTTAGAATGCAAACATTAAAAAAAATGTAAAAATGACTCACCTGATGTTTTTATGTAAAAATCACAGATTATTTAAACAACAATACTTTTTCTATTATATAAATATATTATAAACACTTTTGTAACCTCCCTTTTTTATCATTTCATATAAAAATATTTAATAAAAATTAACAATGTCTAGCGGCCCGGCAATTTTTACCGGGCAATTTGGCGGGAAAAAATATGTGTCAACCGCGCCACTGAAAAAATATTCTTGTTATTTATTTCTATGGACAACTAGAATAGGGATGTACAGCTTGATCTACTATCGACCTTTTACTTTTTGTTTTTCGGATGTCAGTAAAAGAATAACGGAGTTAGAACGATTTCTATGGAGACACACGCGTTGACGTATAAACACGCTTATTGTACTTGACTGCTGTTATATTTCTAACGCATATATCTGCTTAAGTTGGTGACCGGTTAAGGCGGTACACAACCCTAATAATTTTTGTTTGCTCAAAACTCACATTTCAATCATTTCCGGCGAATTCGTAACTATAATAATAACTTTTTTTTTCCATGCCGCACAAGGGATGCGAATTATTTATATTTTATTTTAATACAATTTTGGAGGCGGGAATGGGTACCGCCGCCCCGGGAACCTTTATTGGATAACCAACACCTCTGCCATAGGTCACCCCAAGTGGTTCGCTACGTTTGGTGATTTAGCAGGGGCGCCCGGGTTCATGGGGTGAGGTTTGTCTAGATCTTGGAGGCGGATGACCAGGACACTGAACCCCAGATGCCTACACACCCCTTAAACCATTTTCCTTTCCAGAACTCTCCTCTCCTTCCTTTTCTTAAAAAACCCTCAACACAGCATCTCAAAGATGACATAGGCCCTGAGGGAAATTATTTTCCTCAGGGCCTCCTGTGTGGAGCTCATGTAAAAAAAGTACTGTACCGTACTGTAGCGTAAGTAAAGTTTAAAGTGTGTCTCCGTGTTGTCCTCCCCGAAGTTATTAATTCATCGTTCTAGAAAAATAAAATATGGTGATTACCGCTAACTTTATAGTTAAAAAGGGGTTATAAAGATTTAAAATCGTTGTACGTAAAATATAATAATGGTAAGGTACTGTTTTTATTTTATTTTTTATTTTTTTACATGAGCTCCATTCAGGAGACCCTGAGGAAAATAATTTCCATCAGGGCCTATGTCATCTTTGAGATGCTGTGTGGAGGGTTTAAGGGGTGGGTAGGAATCTGGGGATCAGTGTGTCCTGGTCATCCACCTCCAAGACCTAGACAAACCTCACCCCATGAACCCGGGCACACCTGCTAAATCACCAAACGTTGCGAGCCACTTGGGGTGACCTATGGCAGAGGTTTTGGTTATCCAATAAAGGTTCCCGGGGCGGCAGTACCCATTCCCGCCTCCCTAATTATTATTTGCGGAACTAAACTCTAAAGTGTTGCGAAGTTGTGAACATATGAAATTTTGCTTGCAGTACAAGACAAAATAATAAGTTTCAATTAGTTAATTCACTTTAATTTATTGATTTAAAAATATAAAATTGTTTAAGTACTTGACGTGGCAAACATGCGAAACCAACCTAATGTTAACACACCTCATTATTTTACTAAAATACTTTTAACTGTCTTATCTCGTTTTGCTAAGACGAAGATTAAAGATTAAAATTTATTGAAGGGACATTATAATATATTGAAAATTTCTTGGTTTGAAATAACAACCATTCCAAAGCTCATTTGGAAATAATTGAACCGTGAACTTATTCTCTATTTAAATAGACTGAACCGATTGCTTTTTAAACTGTTGGTTGATTGAGAACTTTTTGTATGGATCCCAATATTCCAAATGTCGAGATTGTTGATAGCTCAGATGAATTATTGTGTTTTAAGAAGACACGCATTGTTGGCTTTGACGAGCGTAAAACACCGTTACTAATACAGGATAAATTGTGTTTTTATGAGTTTTTCTACGACCGAGAGGTGTGAACCATAATTATTTTTTAAATTTAGCGAACATAAATTCTATCTTCAACAGAAAATCAATTTATTTAACCTTTTTGAGGCCTAGTAGTAAAAATATCGTGTGTAATCTAGCGACAACCATCAAATCCGTACCTACGTATTGTAATATAAGACTGAGAACTATGGCAATATTACCTTAAAATTTAAAAAATATACGGAAATATTATTTTAATATTTAGGTAAACTGATTAAAATAACAATATATTATTACTGTGTGGTTCATCGGTTGAGTTATTTAAATAATTACAACTGTGTTTAATAACCAAACATAAATAGCTTAGTACTTTCTTTACCATCATTCCTTTCCCTCCCCAACTTTATTACCACGGACATATGAATATATCTGGACCTGCCCTAAGTGATAAAAACGTATTATTTCCCCCTCCCCATGGAGCCAGCTGAGTCTCCTCCTTGGAGCCAGCTCGCTCCATGGGGCGGGGAGAGAGCCTCGCTTGAATCTAAAATATGTGACGTCATCATTCTTGTCCTGAACAGCGCGGAAGTAACATCCATACATTTTCGAAATAACACGCCAAAAACGGTAGCTTGTGCTATACATTTTACCCACATATTATATGGACATAGCGAATGTGGGCGGTTCTCCAGTGTGCTCGTCGCTGGTTACAGGGGTAAGTAAATTATTAAACATTTGTAAAAGTGTCTTAACTAAACACGGCAACAAAATATTGCTATGTGAATTAGGGCGAATCTTTTCGGGGCGAGCATTTGGCCTTAGCAAATATGTTATTAACGTGGCAAGCAATTCGCGCTCCCATGTAAAAAGGTCTATTCATTCAAAGCAGATTTTGCTTTTATACTGTCAGATTGATGCCTATATACTGTCAGATTGATTTTTTAACGAATCACAGTCATTTTTCCTCTCTTCGCCCCCCCATAGTTTGGTTTTACCCCTCATCTGTATGTTCTGGTCTATTGAATTCTAATGTCCATGTTTATTACATTAATATTTCCTATTGAAAATGTCAGTGTTCACTCTGGACAGTAAGAATTCAAGAATTCCTGAGGTGTCACAATAAATTCACAAGCAAATAATTTAGGGTATTTTATTTATTTATTTATACTGGGTTTTTACACATTGGTCTCACACACTTGAGAACAACCCAGTTATAAAACTCAGTTAATTATATAAATGAGACAAATAGGTAAAAAATTATATGAAATCAATCAGCCAAATTATACAATGGTTATATTTTGAAACAGTTTAAATAAAAAAATAGATAAAATAAAACAAAAAAAACAGTTAGAAATAGAAAATTATAAAAATTAAATGTTTACTCAAATGACAATTATAGAGAGGAAAGAAAAAAGACATAATTAAAGACACAAATGATACATAATAAATTAGCACATATTTTTCAGCAATACCAGATCATTTTTTTGAAACCATGTAAATTATCGACAAAAATATCTACTTAGGTTTAGGTTTGTTAGCACACTCTATTTTATTATAAAGTCGAGACATTTGGGTCAGTGGGCTAAAATAGGCGATATTATTTTTAAATGTATTCAGGTGAAACATGTTATGGCATCTTACAATGGGAATTGGGAACAATTATGTCAATATTGCTAAGACACAATGAAGTATCAAGATGTCCGTAAATTATTTTATGTAAACTATTAGATCAGTCAATTGCCTTTTGATTTTAAGTGAATTTATTTTGAAGTATTCAAGTCGCTTGTCGTACGTTCTAAGATGTT
Organism: Limnephilus marmoratus; assembly: GCA_917880885.1. Lineage (NCBI taxonomy): Eukaryota > Metazoa > Arthropoda > Insecta > Trichoptera > Limnephilidae > Limnephilus > Limnephilus marmoratus. The sequence goes on along the minus strand of OU862924.1, from coordinate 48,314,556 downwards.
CTTGTAATCCACATTTAAAAGATAACAGTCTTAGCATTTTTTTCACTGATTCCACAATGTTTTCATATTTGCAGTAATGTGGATTCCAAATAGTGCTTCCATATTCAACTTTACTTCTAATTAAGACCTTGAAAAGGGTTAGAATTGATGGAGGACATTACAAGAACTTTAAAATTTTCTTAGAAATACGTGACAATGTAAGGCAAGGAAGGCCGTGTTCAATGCTTGGGACTTAACTCATAAAAGGTAGGCAATTTTGTTATCTCCAATCAAAATATTATTTCAATTTGGGAGGCGAGCGTGGGTACCGCCGCAGCGGTAACCTTTTATTGGATAACCAACACCTCTTGTGCAAGCAAACCACTTGTTGAAAAGAAGAAAGAAGCTGGCTCATGCTATTTTAACAATATTTTCATCAACCTATGCATGCGAGTCATTATTTTTAGAAATGAATAACATTAAAGACTCGGTTAGAAACCGTTTGACAGAAGACTCCAGTTCTGCTAAAAGTAACATCTTACAACCCTAACATATGTTATTTGTCATCTAACCTGCAACAACAGAAATCACACTAATTTTACTTTAATTTAAATTACGCTTATAATGCAAAATGTTCCTATTTTTGTTGTAAATAAAGAATTTTTAATTGAAAATATGTATTTATTATTATTATTTTGCCAATAATCACAAAGTCAAAATTATTTGATGGCACGTCTATGACCTCATTAAACATTTCTTTAGAAAGATGGCACGTTGATACGTACAGGTTCGCCATCCCTGATATAGGCCCTGAGGTGAATTATTTTTCTCAGGGCCAAGTAAATAAAAATATTAAAAAAATCGCAAATAATAAAATAAGTGTGTTCCGAACACTATTAAAATACGCAAAAGAAATCTTACGTTCTTAGTTATAATATGTCATCGGTGTACCATCATAGTTAATAATTTATAAAACCAGCTAAATATAGTAGGTACATCTCACATTTTAACAAATAAGTGTTGCAAACATAATTATTATTCAGGTAAAAATCGCAGTTTTTTCCGTTTTGCGGGAAGCGTTATGTATTTCTTTACACTAGATCCGAGAGATAAGTGCCAATAATTACGCAATCAACTCCACTGAAGGGTTTTCTCGTAAATGGGTTGCCCCAGAGAAAGGTCAAACTTTCAAATGAATGGTTCATCCGCCCCTCACAACTAATTGCGGTCCGTTTAACCAATTGATCCCGAGTAATGATGGGAATAATTTCGATAAAAATCAAATATATATTTAATTATTACCGAAACGTTTCAGTTTAAATTCATCAGAATATTCATTGAATGATTATTAATATTTTAGCAAAATCACCTAAGGAAATAATTTTTTCGTAAAATTTTTGGAAAAAGAGAACTGCAGATTGCAAATGTCTTATTTGGACCAAAATATCTACGTAACTGCCTTTTTTGTATTCTACGTTGATATTTCCAACATACCTTATATGCATTACTTGTTATTTTATGATATTTGTTAGAAATAGCAAGAACAAAAATATTTTGTTTGTGTAAGTTCTGCACTAGAATTTCAACTGCTCATGACATTCAGATGCTGATATCCACAATAGGATATTTTCAAAACGACATTTGGTTTCATTCGTGAATTCGGCGGCGTTAACGTCACTACAAGCAACGTTGGTGACAGCCGTCTTGTCAGAAATTGGCGTTTTCTATGTCATAAGAACGTTGCAGCCAATTGGAACCGTTTAGATTCTGAATGGTATTATAGTATTTTGTCAGTCAGAGTGACACTGAGAGTAGTTGGCAGGTTAATTGTGAATTTAGTTAAACTTTTTTTCTAACTCCTCTAATGCTTGGCTAACTGTTACTAATATTGTTTTATTGAAATTTTCTTACATCGTTTTTTAGATTGAAAATGGGTATGAAATAAGAAATTTAAGATAGATTTCTAAAATTCTAGACGATATAAAACGTTTTTGGGTAAGGATCTTGAACGCAAATCTCATCCGTAAAATATAAAAGTACTCCGCCGCGTCTATCTGTCTGTTCGCGATAAACTAAAAAACTACTGAACGGATTTTCATGTGGTTTTCACCAATGGATAGAGTGATTCATGGCGAAGGTTTAGGTACATAATTTGTAAGAGTTTTGAGTAAGTTGGTTGAAAGATCATCATCATCATCTTCTACCCCTTATCCTATTCGGGTCGAGGACCCATTGCATCGACAAAGCACCTCCATACGTCCCTGTCTTGTGCTGATTGTTCGGCCTCTGTCCATGGTAGACCCATCCTCTCCTCACATAGTTTCTGGAGTTGCCTCGCCCAACTGTGACTGGGCGAACTTTCTGGTTGAAAGATATAATATTTAAAGAAGTATGTCTGAATGTGGTGGGCGAGCGTGCTAGCAAGCTGGCGGTGTGGATTTGATTATTTGTAAGCAAATTAACAGATGGCGGTGTGAGTTAATTTATCAAAGGTTGGCTAACAATTCAGTAGATGGCGTTGTGTTTCGTTAGTCATAACAACGGGTGGCCGGGTCAGCTTAAACATAAAATTCCATTCCAATTCCATTCTTTTGACAAATCCCGAAGAATGTAAGTGCTATGATTGCAGGAATTGGGTTAGGTCGAGGTATCGCAGATTAGGGTGACACAATTCCAGTCTTTAATTCGTACCGTAAAGGGGACAAGCAGCAATTACATCTTTATCACACGTGGGCACTTGGCCACTTGGGCACGTGGCTGTGATTGCTGATTGTTTCAACGCACAACCAACGGAGCAATGTTATGACCGTTTTCATAAAAGGAACGCAAGTTATTTGAATATGGAATGAGATACTCACGGTTAACTTTGCAGTGGTTGCGTAGTTAATTTATTGGATAGGTACCTAACTACACAAAATTAAGGAATAAAAAATAAATTTGCAGTTTACACACGGTAGAAGTGAAACCTTAAAAAAACTGAAGTAGTCAAGAATGGGGAGGAGACCGATAGGCTACGAAGCACCGCACAAAGAGGAGACCGATTAGTCTATCTTATTCTCTCGCAGGCTTAATCCTGTAGTTGTTTGTGTTCGTTTCTTTTTAGTGTCGCTTTTTCGTTTCATCGAGTTTCAAATCACAACAACGCCAAAGAATTTTTTACTTTGAACCTATTGTCCTATTCTTCGTTTACTTCTCGTTTGGCAGCCTGCAGCCGTATATGTGTCAAACTGTAACAATATTTGTAATGGGAGGCGGGAATGGGTACCGCCGCCCCGGGAACCTTTATTGGATAACCAACACATCTGCCATAGGTCACCCCAAGTGGTTCGCTACGTTTGGTGATTTAGCAGGGGTGCCCGGGTTCATGGGGTGAGGTTTGTCTAGGTCTTGGAGGCTAATGACCAGGACACACTGAACCCCAGATTCCTACCCACCCCTTAAACCATCTTCCTTCGCAGAACTTTCCCCTCCTTCCTTTCCTTTAAAAATATCCTCTACACAGCATCTCCAAAAATGACATAGGCCCTGAGGGAAATTATTTTCCTCAGAGCCTCCTGTGTGGAGCTCATGTAAAAAAAAAAAATGGATTTTAAAAGCGCCAATTTATGACATACCTGTAACGGGCGTTTTACAAAGAACTAAAAACCGTATTCGAAACATAAGTTGGGTAGGTACCTTTAAATTTCATTTCACAAAGCCGAAAATCTTTTCCTTTTAAATCTCCTGCTAGCCGGGAAGCATTTCTTACAAAATCTCGGAAAGCGTACTTTATAGTGATACATCGTCAAATTCCACAGATAATTCATTTTAAAATATCCTGGTGCTGCCAGGTGAATGAAACTTTTGGCGGTATCAAGAATACTACTGGCGCAAGCGACTAACCTTGTTCTTGATACAGTTTCTTTATACATAAGGGTCAAAATCGCGCATAAATTTTTTGTTTTTGAAAAATTCCCACCGGTGCACGAGCGGCCTAGGACCGATATAATAAAGAAGAATACAAGAAAAGCGATATGGACGCATTCCGCGATCCAACGCGAGTTAAATGGGCTAGAACCAAAAGCTACAAAATATATTGGCGATATCAGTTTCCGTTCAAATCTATGTGGACAGAGAAGACATTTATTTATTTAGTGCTTAGTGTACCAATTTAAGGCGACACACTATTAAGAAATATAAAATCATGTGATTTTGGTTTAAAATTAGATCGGAAAGAAATATTTTAGATGCTTAAATGAAACAATGAGAAAGATATTTTGTAATAATTTAGCAATTTTTGATTAGCCTTTTTGTAAGCCCAGAAAGAAATAAAGTGTAAGCCCTGTAAAAACAGCTTTAAAGTTCAAAATCTCCTACTTACCAACCCCTCTTCGTTTATGGTTTTTTTTATAAGGTGGAAAATTAATTTATTTATAAAAAAAATACCTTTCGTAAAATATTTTAATATTTGTGCCAGCTCTTCGCAAAATAAAATAAAACACGCTTTTTTTCGATGTATTTTTCTGGACAAAAACAGAACAGGGGGCTGGTGTTAAACTGGAATTTAAACTATTACCTTCTTCAAATTAATAGATAACATTGTATTAACCACTTAATTATTTACAAAAACCGACATGCTTCGTCAGCAAAGCTGACTTCCTCAGGGTTTTGACAGAACTAATTTTAAAAATAGACATACATAGGTAATAGAGAAAAATAATAGACATAAACAATAATAAAATTTGAAAGAAAATAACGTGTAAGAGACGAGGGGCAATATACAACAATTAAAAATTTAAAATTTATTACCTTCTTATTATTAGCAGCCTGATCCCGAATTTTACACGACATGGTGGATCGCCTCAACTACATAAATAATTGGAGAGAATATTAAAAAAAAACACTCCTATCCTACGAAGAAAATAAAATATTATCAGAAACACAGTACGGATTTAGGGAGAATCTAAGTACTGGTGACGCCATAGAAACTATTACAGATATGATCATAAAAAGTTTAGACAGAGGAGAAAAAACACTGGCAATCTTCATAGACTTACAAAAGGCATTTGATACAATAGATCACAAAATCCTTTTGGCAAAACTTTCAAAAATTGGTATGTCAAATAGAACTCTAAAATTATTAAAAAGCTATATGATGGAGCGTACACAGAGCGTTCAAATTAACAAGAAAAAAAGCAAACCTCTCCTAATCAACCATGGAGTACTGCAAGGAAGCGTACTAGGACCGATATTATTTCTAATATACATAAATGATATCGGTAGCCTAAGAACGAGAGGAAAAATCATAAGCTTTGCTGACGATACAGTAATTGTATTCAACGAAAAAGATTGGAGAAGTACCTACAAAGAAGCGGAACATGGACTTGGTCTACTACAAAACTGGCTTAAGAGAAATTTCCTTACACTAAATGTCAATAAAACAAAATATCTGACATTTTCTATAACAGCCAGAGGATGACTTTAATCTCAAATTACATACATGCCAAGAAAACTATCAAAATCAAGGCTTATCATGCCACTGTCCTGCCATAGCACACTCCAAAAGTATCAAATATCTTGGTATTGAAATTGATGATAATCTCCGATGGAACGCACACATTGAAGTAATCACAAAAAACTCACCAGGTACATTTACTTCTTTAGAGCCATCCGTAACATCCTCAACATAAACGACATTAAGAAAGTGTACTACGCTTTATGTCAATCACAAATAGAGTACGGGATAACTGGATGGGGATCTGCCTTGAGCACTCACATGGACCGGCTCAATATAGCCCAAAAAGGAGTACTAAAGACAATTTTGAAATTACCGGTTAGAACTCCGACAGAAGAATTGTTTCAAAGCATTCAAGTCTACAACATACAAAAACTTTATGCAAAATATATTTTATTTAAAATAAAAAAAAACATATCAGAATACTCCACTGTCCAGCATAGATACACAACCAGGGCAATAAAACAAAATATTCTAGCTACAGCCAGTTTAAAAACATCTTTTGGACAAAGAAATATGAAATTCAATGCGACAAAACTATACAACGCTCTACCAACTCAAACAAAAAAAATAACAGAAATAAATAAATTTAAAACAAAAGTAAAAATATGGTTGAGAGAACAAAGTGAAAATAAACTATCAAACATACTAAAGACCATGTAAAGACAACTGGATACTAAATACAAATGTGGAAAAACTACAGGCCGCCTCAGAACAGGAAACCCTAGTGAGGAGGACTGTGAAAAAAAAATAATGTACTTTATAATACCTTAATATAATATAATTTATAAATACATTATGTACAAATTTTGCTATAGATACTAATAAAAAAATAAAAAATTTAGATGAATGATAACTATAAGAAAATGAATTCATTAACAGGTATAATATAATGTAATAATTATTCTGGGTAGTCAACTCTTTTTGGGCCTCCTAGCAGAGTTAAGGCAACCACAACGAATCCATTCAAATGCTGTGGTTACTTTACCAAATCAATAATAGATAATAGGGATGTAACACAGAGTCAATGTGGAGGTCTACGGTGTGTGTAAAATTTATGGGACAAACCACAGACAAACGGACTATCAAAGTGGCGAATTAGTTTGTATGTGTTTGGTGTGTAGCTAGTAACAAAGACTTAAAATTACTTTAGCCGTGTTTCGTGTGACCAGGAGCTTTCCTTAACTTCCCACTCAGTAACTTTCCCTCCCCACCGTCTTTGGCCTAACAGCATACCGCAATTGGGGAAGACAGTCGCAATTGGGGTTGTGATTCACATTAAAAAATAATAATTAACGTTCGTAATCGTCGTAATCGACGAAAAATCTTTCTTCTAACACGAAAAAACAGAGCATGCCAGAATGATAACTTCACGTACGACCTATCTCTTGAACTACTTTAGACGTGATTTGCATTACCTAGTAGATACGGGGGAATGATGTTGGTAACATGGTTTCACAGTACATATTTCAATAATAGTTCATGATCCATCTCCCTTGTTTCCATTATTATTACCATTATCATATAGGTCTCATAGAAATCGTGGTGTCCCGCTTACTATCATGGTTAACAATCATTTAACCTTAGAAATTTTATCGAAACGGTATTAGAAAGAAAAAACAAACAAAAATAAAATCTAAAAATTAATCACTAAATATTTTAAAAGTGCACCTTTGTGAAACTAAAATTTCCGACCGCAATTTAAAAAAAAACGTAACTTTGGGAATTTTTTATTCATTATTTTTACACGAAAAGACAAAAAAGTGAGTAATTCATTTGCCTAATAAAATATTTGTGTGTGTGTGTGTTTTTTTTATTGTCAGTATCTAATATTAGCTGGAAAAACGAAAGGTCAGCCATTTTTAAAACTTTTTTTACTTTTGCAATAAAATTTAGTTGTTTTAAAAATTATATTTATTTCGAATTTATAGTTTTCGGATTTTATTGCAAAGCGGAAATATTTTGACATTCCGAAAAAATAGCCCGAGGCCTGAGCAATTAAGTTAACTTACCTCACCCATTTTGTTTATGGGTAAATTCGATATAAAAAACGATCCACGCACTAGGAACGTGTAAAATTTAAAGTGTGTTTAAAAGTTATAAACGGTCACGTGTCACGTTCGTCCAAGCCGGACGTCAATAAATTTATTAATATTTCGTACCCTGGCGCCACAATAGACAAGGAACCAGAATTATTGCAAGTTGACGTAATGCCTCCAAGTTCAGTGAGCAGTGCATACCATCATTGCATCATCATTAACTGCAGTTTGTACGACTGCATCGCAGGATGCGTCGCACTGCACGTTTAATGCATTTATTATCAAATGCCTACAATGTGCCGCAATCCGAATGCATATTATCACCCATTAAAAAGTCTTTGTTTGCAAGGAAATGTTGGATAAATGTTTCACAGTCATTAGGCGCCAGAAACCGATTTAATGATGATCGTGCTATATATTTTAATTGATGGGGATTTTTCTTAGCATTTCTACCATTTTCCTCTCCCCTTTATTACTTTTATCCTTTTATAAAGCATTCCCCTATGTTGGGATTCCGCATTTAGTCAGATACCCGGCGTTTAGATGTACGCAGCATACACTGTACATATGTACTGATATATAGTATCAGTACACATGTATTGACCACACATGGAAAATATTGGTGTTGTGTCATCTGCTTTCTTTCACTCAAATTTTTTTTAGCCCTGTTAGTGATTTGAAATTCAGATAAAACGGAAATGCGTCACAAAAATTTATAATTTGACAGTCCTCGGTTCTAATATAATGCGGTAAATTCATGACTACGCGCGGGCCTCCAGTAGCGCCGCGGTATGAAGCGCCTTAGCCTTGAAGACTTTCAGCGCCCAGAGAGACATCCAGCGGATAGAGGTTCGAAACCTACCAAATCCAAAAATAGTAAACATTTTATTTTTGTAAAATCAATATCCAATCTTCAAACCACTTTAAAATAAACAAGAAAAAGAAAAGAATGCGACTAGTTTAACTTCTTCTGCGTATGAATTGCACAAAGTGATTTTTAATTTTTTTATTGTTTTCAAGATACAATCCCGTGAAACCGCAAAAGTAACCTGTCAACAGGATGTCGATTGTCAATTAAAATTAAAAAATGCGTACATAATATTACACAATTAACACACAGACTTAATTTAAAACATTTTTACTTAGTAATCGTGTTTTCAGGGTATATCTCAATCAATTTGTAAAAATGCAATTTTTTACATTACTTGGAAACATGTTGAATATTTTGGGTACGTTATTTTCAGGGTTCGCCGTCCATATTTATTGTTATATTTTGGAAAAAGCATTCCTCCATTCTTTGTAAAACTAGTATTATGTTTATGTTCCACTTTCCCTCTTTGAATCAATATTTTGTACCATAATCGGTAAGATAATTAAATTTCGATACAACAATGAAATTTTTCGTCTGTGTGAAAAAATATGATTTTGAACTACTAAAAGAATTTTGTACTGTTTGAAGATGGTTTAAATTACTTTTGCAAGAGTAGTGGTTATTGTAAATTTGTTTCTGCGAGTGATAAGTAAATATTTTTTTAGGATATTCACCGGAACGAAACATTTCAGTTTGTACAGCCTACCAACTGTCGCCCTCAGCATTTTACAAATATTGTGTTAAACAAATAGTTACTAATTTAATGCTACACAATATTGACTGACAATAATATTGTGATTAAAAGAATTCTAATTTTTCCGCAACCTGCAATTACGTACCGTTTACCAGTTGTAAAAGTTCAAATATTTGAATTTACCAGCAGAAATAATTTATTTACCGAGGTCCTCGAGTCTAAAGAAAATAAACAGTTTAATGCAGGAAAAGGCTTTTCCGAGACAACATCAAACAGAAATCAAAGAAAATCTTCTTTTCCGACGGCCGGAAATAGACCTAGAGCTGACTGCCGCATGCCGGAGCGAAAAGCGCGGCAAAAAATTAAGTTGGAAAATATCCACATCCGGCAGACTTCCTACTGTTCTCAGCAAATATTTCAAAACTGTTAGTAAATCAATTTTCTAAGACGTTTTCCAAAGACGGCGGTCTGTGGAATCTCTGATTGCGGTTTCGTATCGATCGGAATAAAATCAAGTGATTTCAAAAGGGTTCTATAGTTTACAGATGGTTTAAAATTTACGAATGAAATTGAAATGATTTCATTGGTATTAAATTATTTTATTATTCTATATCGATGAGGAATGCACCTGACCACTTTTAATATTTATATAATACTAACGATTTCCCGGCATGCACTACAATGCCACTTAATAGAGAAATTGTTCCTCCCCGCATGTCCTTTCTCGTCCGTCCCGTTCCGCTCCTTTGTGTCCTTTCCCATTCGTTCCTTCCGCCTAACCTACTCCTCACATTCTCTGCCTTCCTTCCCCTTCCCGCGAACCTTCTTCCAGCATTCCATACATTTAGTCCCGGTACATTCAGTTTTCAAAAAGCTGGCGTTAGTATACAAATACGTTAGTATAAAAATACGTACCTACCTTCATAAAACTACAAAAACCTACTAAGTTAAAAGATGCATATTGCATAAACAAAGGGTACGTACTTAACCAGTAGATAATATTTTACTAACCGCGCAGATAATAGATATTATATACAGGGTATAGGAACTCGCTAGTATCGAATAAATGAGATTTTTGATAAGCGAAACATCTGATGTGAAAATAATTTAAAAATAAATATGGAGCTCTACAAAACAAGCACTAAAACGAGTAAGTACAGATCTAGTATCCATTAAACCAACCTTCATTTTAGATTATAAAATGAACACAGTTGCTAGAGCCCCAGTAATAATCTGAACATCCTTCTTTGGATAATATGAGATGTAACACCATTACTTTTTTGTGGGGGATTAAAAAGACATAACTCAAACCATAACTTTTTAATGACCCGAAGATGAACTTTGGAAGATTAACATCAAATTGATGGCAAAACTGGTAGCCTATGGAATAGGAATTCTTAAATAATAAAAGCTTTTTGAGTAACAAATCTCAATCTGATTGGCGATACAACTTTTTGCACGTAATTTAGCGGATGGATGACAAAAATAAAAAATTAAAAAAATCTAAAAAGGAATATCATCAATCGATAAGTCTTGTAGGTAAGTACGATCAGGCTTCTCAAGATTGTACGAATTTGTAGATTTTTTCCGATTACGGTTTTTATCAAACATTTTTTTTATATACAAACTTCTTGAACACCATTGTGATTTGAAACTTGATGAAACGGAAGCGAGCAACACTTGGAAAAAGAGCCAAACACAACATGCGTCTATAGGATTTAGCGTGCGCGAGAATGAGATAGCAATAAAATATTTATTTATTTCACGAGTACTCGGTTCCAATATAATACGTTAAATGCACGGTCCCACACAAGTCTCCTTCACTTTGGTCTAGTGGCATAAAGTGCCTGACGAACCTTAAGAGGGCATTACCAGAGAAAACCAGAAATATGTCATTTTCAAATCAGATTTTAGACGTATTGACTCTTTTCCACAAAAAATTATAAATGGATTTCGAAAGATTGTTCTTTTATCTAGCATTCGCATGTAATAAATTTTGAGAAAATTTTTTAATTTTTAGTATAATAAGGTTATTCCATAGGTCGTTGGCAGATTTGTTAAATTTTCAAAAAAGATTTTGTATTATACCACACCCATTTCAAATAATATAATCATGCAGTAAAATAAATCAATACATTACCTAGCAAACGCTTGTTTTAGAATTTTAATTTTAGTTTCAATAAAATCATTAAAAAATATGTACGTACATGTGTTTCTCGACGAAAATTGGTCCATTTGTGTATTTATTTGCGCACTTACAAACTAATGTATTTCAGATTTTTTTAACATTCTTATTAAACTTAGACATTATTGAAAAATGATAAATACTTATAATCAAAAAATAACTACAAAAAGTACAATATTTTAATAGTTTTATCATCACTTTTTATCAGCATTTTTGGATGAAGGTATAAATTAAAGCTAATTTGAATTGAAATAAATTCGATATTGAGTTAAAAATTAAAAAAAGCTGGTACGTTTAAACACTCTTAACGGCCAGGGATTCACTGGACCAAGGATCAAATCCTAAGAAATACAAAAAAAATATATTTTTTTTGTAAAATCAACTTCCTATCTTCAAACCACTCCAAAATGATCAGACAAGCGACTCCGAAGAAGAAAACACAAATTCTAATAAGCTGACCAAACGTAAAGGAAAAGGTGCACTGGAATTCGACGACAAAAATATGGAAAAAATCATCCTTCACATTGATAAAAAAAGTGCTTTGTAGTCACCCCACTCATTTCTAATTTAGTTTTTCGAAGGTTTAACTTCTAAAGCGCGTGAATTGCACACTCTGATTTTTTAAAATCTTATTTTTATCGAGCTAAATATAAAATTATATTATAATTGTATGTAGACCTTGAAACTCTAAATGCAAACTTCATAACGCTAAAGACAAAAAAGTGAACTAAAAGACAAATAATCACTAAATAATGCGGTAACAAATTTTACGCCGTCTGTATAGGTAGGTGCAAGAAGACCCTAAAAAGTTTTGATATTAAATTGTGTTTTACTTTTTAAAGGCTTTGAACTTTAACTCGTGAATTATTTAAGGATTAATTTCGTTATGTTCATACAACCCACATACACAGCGTGATGTATCTGTTCTTAAATAATTTCATTTTAAACGTTTTTATACATTTTTTACGACAATCCAAAGTGATAAAACATCCACACAATCTTTTTTACTACTTTTAAATTGATATTTTATAGTTGAGGGCTTTTTGTGACCGAAAAACACATGTCTGCTGTTATTATTTGGTACGTTCAAGAGTTGTTTATTATACGTACAACACGCCAAGTACATGGTTGGTAGTTTCGTGATTGTATTTTTATTATTGCCGTTAATTTGTGCGAAGACATCTATCCCAGAACACTTATAATTCCGTCGTACTTCTGTTTGGTTCTGACAGAAGCCTTTTGTAAAAGCTGATGAGAATATTGGAGTAGAAAGTACCTATGTGCTCTACGTCTGTTGCAGTGGAGTTTTGATAGACAGAAGTATTTAGTAGAGAAGTTCTGTAATACAAAAGATGAGGCTCGACGCCACGGTAGCAAAAGCACAATATTATTACACTGCTTTGTTCCGTTAGAAAACGTATTAATTTCTAATCAAAATATATCGCCTCTCTAATTGACATTATTATTTTCAAGTAGAGATTTTGTTGTTTAGAGATGAAGATCTATATCTCATAACTCGTAACCTCTTAAATGCATTTCTTTGAATTTTTAAAAATTTAAAAAGCGTTTTTGATAATATTATGGTAAGAAGGTAACTAACGGCCAATCCCACTGATCAACTGTTAACCGAAATTTTGGTTCAACACTACTCAAATGTACAAATACGTTCTTCTCAAAACAACTCTCCGACCAACAGGCGAATAACTTAGCTGATCACAGATTGATCGATCGGAAAGTTGGAAACAATGGCCGTTAAAATTATAATCAAGGGAATCCAAACAAGAAAACCCAACTAATGACTTTTGGGGATTATTGATAAAAGACGAAGTAGAGGGAAAAGTTACATCAAGAAGAACATTTTTTCAATGAGGAATCGCACAAGTCCTAATTATTAAGCCAGTGAGATTATGGCAACCCCAATAGGCCACTTGCATTGTCTTCATAACACTTGGAAAAATCGTGTGGACAGATTTTTTTTATTAAGATTACGAAAATGTTAGTAAATTTTTTTAGAAATGTACCGTTTTTTTATTTTTAAATAAATAAATCCATTATTTGGGCTCGTGACGTCACTACATGAAAATGTCCCGTCTCCGAAAATGTTCCAATTAATTTTATAAAATTCCACACTGATTTATTTTTTTTATATGGCATCACTTTGATTTCAGGCGAATTTTCGAATTTGACATTTAACGTTCACTAGATTTATTGTTTGTTCTCTGCGAGCGTATCATTTGGTTTGATTTTTTGACAGATGTTATGAAGAGAACCCCGTGCATTTTAAGTTGTCCGCTCGTGTTTTAGACGTATAATGATAATGGTGCGGATTTTAACAAAATCAAATTTTATAATATTCTTATTATTATTATAATTTACATGGACAAGTATATTACATTTGATTTAGTAATATAGACGTTGAACATTATAATGATTTATGATCAAAAAGATGGATCAAGGAAAAATGAGATTTAATATTTTTGGTATGCCTAGTTATTCTCCTGTGCCATTTGTGTGGAAAACGTTCTTTATTTTAAATGATTTTTGGCTATGTAATTATCGTTTTTTCGCACCTATAAAATTATGTCTCGTCTTTCCGGTTTATAAAAAATGGTCTGATTTTTCGGATTGAAGTTTCCAAAAATCGCCAGGGTTTCAAAAATACGATAAAAAAAAAAATACAGAACGTCTTAGAATATTTGCCTAAACCGGAAAATTTTTTTAAAAAATGTGATGCAAGTGGCCTATTGAAGTGTGCGGTGAGGCCGATAGACGGGAGATAGGGAAGAACAAAGCAGGAAAGTACTATTCAAATCTGGTCACCAAAATCATTTCAAACAACATTTCGATTGTGAATGATGATTTTATCATCAGAGTGTTGATGTCTACAGTTTTGAAAAAACGCTCGACTATATATTTGATTCGTTTCATCAATTTAAGAGTATGAACATAGCTGGTTCACTTTTAAACGGGTAATTTTATCCGTGTGAATGTGTTCCTATTTAGTCTTTTGCGACTTTAAGATAATAAATTAATATAACGAGCATAAAAGCCCACATAAAAAATGTTTTACCTCACCTCTTTTTTATCTTCCTTTGACACCTGGTTATCCCATTCTATATTAACCATGCATATAAAAGCTTTACGTGATGGTGTTCATCTACCCTTTCACAACAATTATTGTAATAAATAATAATAGTTGTAATAAGATTACAAACCTAAGAAGTTTTTATTCGACTCCCAGACTGGGCTTTTTTTCCAGAAGGTGCAATAAGGATAAAGTTACTTTATAATGTTTCAATTGGAGCCGTGGTGTCCTGTTTCCGCTCAATGGTAACATAAGATGAGGCGTTTTTTCTTCTTTTCCATGCGATGGGTGACCAACTAAAAACTTCGTGATTCACTGATTTACCACTTTTATAATGACAAAGTGTATTCACTAAAATAGTAAGTCTACATAATTAGGTACCTAACTAATTAGTAGAAGGTGCATGCAGTTTGTTTTCAGTTCTGAATCGAGATTTTGAGTAGGTATCAGATTACTTAAGCAATACAAGCAAAAATACTAATTTCGGTTGTAACTCTGTCTGTCAGTTTGTAACTCCGGATCAATGAACTCTAGAACTTTTGCTTTGTATTTAAGTGCAATTGGAAGTGTTTGGAGAATTCAGACAAGAAAAATAAATTAGATACCTTTTAAACTAATCCCAGCGAGAACTCGTATGGAAGTCATCGATGTTCGTCCCCTTCCTTCTCATGCGTCTTGCTTTAAAACGAAACAGACAGAAGATGCTAGAACGATAACTCGCTGGGACCAGTATATGTATGTTATATTTTGAACAGAAAATTATTTTAATTGTCATTTTCAAAATTGGAAACTATTTCAACCATTCAAACAATCTCGTGTCATTTCACGGATCTGCGCTCGTTTGCACAACTTCGACCATAGTTATTATATCGATTATGTGCATAAATAATATTTTTATATCGCAAAATCTGTTTGTTTCGGACAACACAACAATTGGCAACTTCAAAAGTCTCCTTTGAAAAGTCATTGAAAGAGACGAAAAAAAACTTGGTTAAATAGGTTACGTTATGTTAGGTTATGGGCTATTTTTAAATATTTTTTTTCAACCCTTTTAATGACTTTTCAAAGGGATAAATGCCACTTTGTTGAGTTGTAACTTAGATTTTAATGGTAGGTACTTATATAGATAGCTGATGAAAGAATGGGAACAAATAAATTAAAGATTTTTTCCTAGAGACAAATGAAATAACGGAAGAATCTCAACAATCCTACACTGCCCATCACAGTGCACCGAAAGATTAGTATAATTCTCATAAACCACTTTTATTGTCATTAATTGTCTTAGGGTTATGCTGGTCTCGATACATTCCATGCATTTACCTTAAACTTAGAAAATCACCAAGTCAAAAACTCTAAAAATAAATTAACCTTTTTTATAGTTAGCCCCAAAATTTAAGAGGTGTGAACCTTCCTTATCAGCAACTCATCTCACCGCGGGCGAGGTCGATTAACAAGAAACCTCAAATTACATTATTATGGCTGGCTTTAGTCGCTTCATCTGTGAAGTAACGCTTAAATCCCCGTGTAATATGAGAAAAAACAACAAAAAAGTACCAATAAAAAACACCAAGGAAGTTTTTGTTGCGTGTAGAGTCCTGAAGACAGCGGAACCTATTGAAATTTGATATTATACAGGTCTGTCGGGTCCTACCTATTTCGTGCTTTATTTATTAATCCAACAATACAGCCTTTCTCCCCGAAGGGATGAGTGGTAGAGATGGTAGAACGTTTCATATAACTCTGTCTTGCTTCAACCACATTCTAATATTAATTTATTTTATATCATTTATTGATTTCTTATTACGTTAGCTCCACAAAGGTGGCCACGAGGAAAACCATTTTCCCCAGGGCCTATGTCATATTTGAGGAAGCTTTGTGATGGATTTTTTAGGGAAAGGAAGGAGAGGAAGATCTGCGAAGGAAAAAATAGGAATCCGAGGGTCAGGGTATCCAGGAGTGACGGACGTATGCATCAATTCCTCCCACTGCAGTGCATTGGAGGGGACCCCACCACTTTCCCAATGGCGTTATATGGAAACATATGGTTTCCTCCTTCACCGCACACATCGAGACTCTATTTTATTGAACGAAGCTACATTTATTTGAACGACTCTAGACCCTCCAATGTACATGCATACGGGGTTAAAAACATTATGCAAGTACTTACATTAACATAATACAAAATAATAATAAATGTGGCAGCCCGTGGAATAATTCTTCTGCAATCTATCGAGAAAAATATATATAGAAGAGTTAATAAATAAAAAGAAAATAAGAGCTGCGCCCGGCTGAGGAAGCCTGGAATAAGAGAAATAACGAAAAAATAAAAGTAATAATATAATGCAAGTATTTACCACAGCAGTGCAAGGCAATGGATCGAGAGAATCCAGCTGGAGATCTCCCTTAACCAGTCTCTCCCGATCCGGCCCGCCACATAGGGGCGACGCATCCGCCGCCATGACCCAGACAAACCTCACGCCATGAACTCGGGTTGATTAGTCCACGGTTCTTTTACATTTGGGTACCCGGAATGTTTACAATAATTGTTCATCAAGGGTTAGTAAAAAACAATTATTGCATACTTGCAACAATTACGAGTACTTACAAAGGTTTACAATTAGATAAAAACAAAATTAAATATATCAAAAATATAAAAATATTAAATATTAAAATATTAAACTAGTTAGGCAAGGAAACGGCGGGTTTCTATGCTTACCATGCTTCATAAGGCGCTGTATCCTCACTCAAAAAAGAAGAAGATGGAAAGATAATTACGAATGTTGGAGAGAGTGCGCTAATATTTAAAACGATAAAATTTAAGCGAAAATTATGAAAATGTTTAATAAAACACGACTCATTTAAAATAGACCAAAAATCTCGTGTTAAACATCTAATATAGCGTTTAAAGAAGCACTGTGATGTTTTTCATATTACCTACTCGTATAATTTCTAAAATAAGTGAATTGAACGCGTTTATAATAATTTTCGGAGCTTACTTTGCGATTTTTTCTATCGAGGGAATTTCATATAATTTACGTTTGGCATGGAACATGTCTAGATATTTATTATCTTAAAAAAAAAATATTTTTTATGAGCTTAAAGTAGCTTATGTAAGAAATCGGTAGAAATTCGGGTAGCGTCGGCTTAATCTGTTCGTGAACGGTGGTATTGAAAAGAGTCCTTATTCCTTGTTTGTCGGGTTGGTATTCTTATGTTGACTAGACTCAGGAGTTTGTAACAGTCGAGCTCCGAATTTGAAATTTTAAAATGAATATCGTGAATATTTAAAATGAATTTCGGGCTTGCCTACCAACAACAAAGCATCCAAATCTGTCACTCATCAATAATTATATCAGAACAGCTACTCGAACATTTATTTATTTAATTAAATGAAGACAATATAAGCGAAACTCAATCGAAAATCTGAAAACAGAAAAATCAGAAAAAGATATTGACACATCTGGGACATTAAGAAAATTGAAGATAGTGTGGGTGGTTCTTAGTCGAAGTATGATACAGTTAAAAGTGACCGAATTGGATATCGACACGGTGGCGCAGTGGTTAGCGCGTTCGCCCGGTAAGCGAGAGGTCCTGGGTTCGTGTCCCAGATGTGTCAATATCTTTTTCTGATTTTTCTGTTTTCAGATTTTCGATTGAGTTTCGCTTATATTGTCTTCATTTAATTAAATATTACAATTTGAGGTTTTACTCATAAAGTTAAAATAAAAATAAAAATATTCATCCTAGACTTGCAGAAAAGTCAATAGATGTCGCATATTAAATAAAATGGATAAAGATTTATCCAGACACTATCTAGAGAGCATTTAGTTCGGGTTTGAATCTTGCAATCATACATAAAGATAGCAGCCAATAGTATATGCGTTAAGAAAAATGAAGATAGTGTGGGTGGTTCTTAGTCGAAGTATGATACAGTTAAAAGTGACCGAATTGGATATCGACACGGTGGCGCAGTGGTTAGCGCGTTCGCCCGGTAAGCGAGAGGTCCTGGGTTCGTGTCCCAGATGTGTCAATATCTTTTTCTGATTTTTCTGTTTTCAGATTTTCGATTGAGTTTCGCTTATATTGTCTTCATTTAATTAAATATTACAATTTGAGGTTTTACTCATAAAGTTAAAATAAAAATAAAAATATTTATTTATTTATTTAACGCTAAAGGGCTTGTACATGTAAGGTAGTACAATTAATTCAAGACAGATGATTTTTAAACAGATAAAGAAATAATCAAAATAAAATTAGATAAAAAAGCACACAAGTCATAAAAATACAAAAATACTCCGATTTTATAGGTTTACAAAGATACAGATACGTTTAGGAATAGTTTTGGAATAAGTTTTTTACGAGATCAACAAAATTCGCCAAGTTTATGTTAAATATGTCAACATCATCTAAGTACTGATTTCCCATAGTGTGAAATCGTTCTATCGGAGAGTGGGCAATGTAGTTTCGTTTATGAATACTACAGTAGAATAGTGTATTTTGTCGTGTAGTTACGGTCTGTATTCGTAACTTAATGAGTTGCAGTAGTTCGCAAAAGTCAAATTTAGAGTTAAGTATTTTGAATAAAAATGTTAACTCGTTTATTTCACGTTTGTCTTCTAGTGTGTGTATTTTTAGGATATTTTATAATAAATTATATTTTAAGTCTTCTAATGGGATATTTAATTTAAAATTTATAAAACGCAGAATTTTTTTTTGTATTCGCTCAATGTTATTAATGTGAATTTTGTAAGATGGAGACCAAACTACCGAGTTATATTCCATTAGGCTTCTAACTAGAGATACATATAATAATTTAATGGCTTGTATGGAATTAAAGTTTTTGGTTGTTCTTAATACGAAGCCTAGTGTTTTCATACCTTTGTTTACAATTTGGTGGATATGGTTGGCGCAACTTAGTTTTTCATCCAAAATAATTCCAAGATCTCTCATTTCCGTGACTCTTTCTAAGGCTGTGTTATTGATGGAATATTCGAATAAAACAGGATACATACATACATCAATGGAACGAATTCGCCTAGTTTGGTGGGCCGATTTTTTTATTTTTCTTGTGACCCTTTTCATGTTCTCACTAGGCACTTCTGACTCCATCTTTCATCTATATCGTCGTAACATATGAATTCTACTGACACGCCCTTCTTCGACCATTCGACGTACAAGGATAAACCATCAAAGTGTTCCTATCTTAATCTTATTCATTATGCTTACATCGAACTTGAATTCTGATCGGATCTCCAACATGGTTATAATAATATTATGCATATACCTAAGGGACAAAATTTTTCTATATTAAAAAACAACGATTGTTTTTTCAAGGTTCGGGGTTGGTATTACAAAACTGTTGCGAACTGCTAGACTCGGTTGGTTTCAGTTTCATAAAGTGCAGGCTTTTTGAAGACAAGTTTTTCAAGAAAACAATATTCCTTTTTTTATAAAATTGGAAGAAGTAGCTGTAATAGGTATTAGGTATATAGTCTACGATTTTTAAAGCCTAGTGAGGCGGGTAACGAGAAACCCCAACTTATAACTACTACTTAACCTACTTTTATATATTATTTTGTATTGTAATTTTTTTGTATCTAATTTATAATCCTATGAGCATTATATTTAAAGTTTTTTTTTAATATGAATACCGCACAAGAGTCCCGATTGCTCCCGTCTGAAGTAAGTGAGACTATGGCATCCCCAATTGGGGAATGTTGTGAGGCTGAAGGTAGTGGGGAGGGGAAGGACATGGGGAAGAGGAAGGTGGGGAAGTACCTGACTATTCAGAACTGGTCACCAAACATGGTTAATGCCATTTCAAGCAACGTTTCAATTCTGAATGGTGGTCTTACACCAGGGCGATACTGAGAGTATCTTCCACTTTGGAACGTGCCGCAAATATACTATATATTATTTTAAATGAATAAATTATGAAATAACACAAATTAATCAAATAAAAATTATTTGCCACGCCGGAATTCGATCCCGCGACCTTCGGTGTGCTAGTCAATAGCCTTACCGCTGGACTACGCCGGCCGTCAATAAAGTGAATTTTTAGTTATAGTTGGGAATTTATTACGGTAAAAATATATGCATTTATGTTTATTTTAGCTATAGTAAATAGTGGAAATGACGTTGCGAGCTGAAAACAGGTACGAGGTAAGAGAAAACGCTGAAAATATCAGGACGCCAGAATTCATCGTTTACAGTTACAATAATCGTTTAAATGATAAATTGAATACTTGCATACGATACAAATGCGTGGGTATTATACCATTTTTAGTTTTTTCTAAGAATTTTATAATTAACCATTACGTCGTTTTCCGGGGCTAGGCAGAGAGGTGGGATATCCGCACAAATCTGTCTTTGGAAATACTCCTTGCTTCGTTCACAAGTTATACAAATTCTTCTGACATTCTAACTCTTAACTCTTGACATGACCAGACTCAAGTATTTGATTCAATAAATTGTTCGTACCATGCTTCCTCAAGCCTCCCCAACTTCTTGTATCATCCATTACATTGTTAAATACCATTTAGTATTTTTAACTGTGATGGCAAAACTGTAAGTTGTAATCGAATATGAAGCATTGAAAATTCTAGTTCACGCATATTAGTCACAATGTCAATATTTAGTTTGCTGTTCCATGCTGGATCAAAGATATTGCCAAAATCTTGGCCTGATTGCTTCATAGCAAGCACTCAACACCCCGCATCGATCCCCCTGCTAAATAAGTTAAATCGGATCGGGAATCGGGCATATGTCGAACATCGTACTAGTGACCTCATTATATAAGTCAAATATTTTGATAAATACCATGCCACGCTAACGCTAAACAGATTATTCACTAAATTGTGGGAAAAAATGGAATTTGGTGACTGAAATCGCGAAGTTTTTACTTATGATTATAAATCTCGTCTCGTCTAAATGTTAGCAGAAAACGACAAAAATAACTTAATATTTTACTTGTTTGGTTAAAATCGACTTTTTGTTTACATCAACTCAACACAAAAGGACTTCTGCCGCGGAATTCCGAATTTCCACCGTTTTATAACATATTTCTCTTGAACATTTTAAGTTGTTAAGCTCCTAAAAAAACATATGTTATTTTCGAAGACAGTGTTTATCGCAGTAGTCACGCTGAAACAGTAATTACATGAAATTCCTTAGTTAGAAAAATATCGCAAAGTATGCTCCGAAAATTATTAAAAATTGTCATGTTCAATTGTCTTGTTTCTTGTCTCTTCTTTTCTTTTCCACTAAGTTGTAATCGCCTATATCTGTATAACCTTGTTCCCTTTTTCTTTAATTGTTTTCCATTGCTGTTTATTCTACTCAACCTGTCTTTTATTTTTCTTCTATATTGTATGTGAATCTTATATTTTGAATATCCAAATTCCTATGTAAAATTTTAACTATTTCCTCCCACCCATGTATTGTATGTTTCTTCTGTCCTAAAATGAGTTCTGTAACTCATCGGGATTGCTCTAGCAAGAAATAAAAACAATAAAAAAAATAAAAATACAATGTTTTTTCTGCTATTTTACAAGCTTTATAAGAAGAAAAAATTAACAATGTTTATTTAAATGCTATTTAAGCCGCCGCAATCCGAAACTCAACCGATTTCTTAGATAAACACTCCATTTTATTTTACAACTTATACGTATGAAAAATTCACAGTGTTTCTTTAAAAGCTGTTTTAGACAGCCCCCAAGAGAGTTTTGCTTTTTTTTAAACGAGTCGTGTTTTATTAAACATTTTCACAATTTTCGCTTCAATTTTACCGTTTTAAATATTAGCGCACTCTCTCCAACGCGGGTAATTACATATTTCTCCATCTTTTACTTTTTGAGCGGGGATACGGCGCCTTAAGACTTTTCAAATTTTTGCTTTATTTGTAACGAGTCGTGTTTTATAAAATATTTTCACAAGTTTCGCTTAAATATTATCGTTTTTAATATTAGCGCGTCCCCTCTAAAATTCGTATTTACATCTACCCTTCTTCTTCTTTTTTTGCGATTACTACCGGGTCATCAGAAAATAATTTCCCTCAGCACTTAGGTTACTTTTGCCGTGTGGAGGATCTTTTTAAGTGAAGGAAGGACACGAAGTTCTGGAAAGTAAAAAAATATGAGGGGCCGGGTAGGAATATGGAGACCAGTTTGTCTAGGAGTGACGAACGTATGCATCCATCCCTCCCACTGCGGTGCAAAGCGATGGATCGAAAAGTTCTCCTAGGATGATAGGGAGAGTCAATTACTTTTTTCACTGATGGACGAACGGATCTCGTGACAGGCCTCACCAAAAGTGTAATGTGTCTCTCACATCACACATCGCGAGCTCAATGGAAGAATAAAATATCTTAGACATACTTTCAGATACATCTAAGTGACGACCCTTCAATCACGAATCGTCACTTGAAACTTTGTGGTTCCAGATAACAGTTCCAGATACCCACTCCGACCGCCAGTTCCGAGTGGGCGTAACAATGGAGATGTGTTTAGATTTGAAGCATTAGTGAAGTAGTGACTTCTTTCCCAACGACATTATGATAAGAAAACGATGCGTCTGAAGCAGTGAATTAAGTGTTTTTGTAACACATTTTAGTCGCATTAAGTGCCCTTCACGAATTACGATCTCAATTAGCTGTTAAATGGTTGAACGAGGACGATATTTCAATACACAGGGATCTGATAAGTTTGTAAATGGGTTTTTACTTTCTTCTTTAAATATTTAACAAACGAGGACGCCTAGAATCACAGTTTCGTTGCTTCGGCTTGCTGCCTGTAGAGTGAAAATTTCCCTGATGAATATCAACTTCCGATAAGAGAGGGTATGTACATACCAGAAGAAGAAAAATGGAAATATAAAAAAAAGTTTGCACATTACAATCATGCGGTATGGCAGACAATTTTTGGAATATCATTTTCTTTTGCTGTTAGATGGAGTGACTTTTGAATCAAGAGGGGTGGGGCGATTGATCACCGCGGATATTTGCATAATTCTGGCTACGACTGAAGTTACTCGCTTCTTTTGAATATTTTTTTTTGCACGTGGACACAATGACGCTTCGAAAATAAGTGTCAAATTAGTTGGTTTCGGGTTAATTCAAACATATTGAGGGTTGAATTGTGCAGCTTTTTTAGATATTTCGGACAGAGAAAAATGTTACTACATTTTATAATTTTTGTCATTCATATTGTAAATAATATCAATGCCTACCATCTACCACCTATCGATATAATTACGTAGATATATCTACTTTAATTTGATTTTGATTCTCATTTTTAAACTTTTTTTTGGGATTGGCGTATCTTGTGATAAGATTACAAAAATTGTACATTAAAGTCGCTCCACTCCGACTAGTAACTTTTGTCACTATTTTTTTTTCGTTATTTGGTTTTGGGGTGTTATGCCGTGTGGCGCTACCTCCTTCATTAGCCAAAGTTTCGGAAATCGTTGCAGTTTCCATCATCAGGTCAGATCGCATGATCCGGTAGACTATTTTTTTTACTCCCCAAGCACACATACAATTTAGACCCATATTTAGAGAGTTTACATGTGCAATTATCATGAGGTTGAATTTACCGTCTGGAGTGATTTTATAAAATAGTTATTTAGTTTCTTGAACATTGACCAATTTATGGTACTGAAATGAATATTTAAAAATTCATGTGATTTTAATTATTGAGAGTTTCTCGAAACCTTTTTTAGTGAGTAGACAAGTACTTATGCTGGTCATAAGGATGTGATTTGTATATTAATATTTGAATTTTTCCCAAAAAAAACTTTTGGTGAAACTTAATTCTTATTAGACACCGAATAGCTTTTCCTAAACCAAATGACAAATGGCTTTAATTAAGAATGATTTAACGATTTTAAAGCGGTGTAATAAAACGGACGTGTTTTAATATGAGTAAGAATAGAAATTGGTACAGGGTGGTTAAAGTTTTTTTTTTGAACTCACAACTAAGACAAAAAAGAAAAAGTTAGTTCCATTGATGTCAGATGATAAGTTAGGACCAGAATAATATGGGATGGCATACTTGTAAAAGTAACGTGCATTAGATTTTCTATTGGTTTATCAGATAATTTTAGCGAGGTGAAATTATATGATAACTAGCTGGTTCCCGGCATGCGTTGCTATGCCATTTAATAAAAAAAATGTTTCTCCCTGTGTATCCTTTCCCATTCGTCCCGTTCCCCTTCCGCGTCCCCTTCCTCTCTCGCGTTCCCACTCCCTCTCCCCACTCCACTCCGCCCCTTCCCCCGTCCCCCGAACCCCCCTCCCGAGTTCCCCTCCCCCCTCCCAGATTCCTCTTCTCCCTCCCGTATTCGCCTCCCCCCTCCCACATTTCATACATTCATTCTCGTTACAATCAGTTTTCAAACAGCTCGCGTGCCTCCTATTGCAATTTTTTTATTCAAATTTTATAATGCCAGAGCTCGTATATGTTATTCTGATGTATGAGCTATATTATTCTAAAGTTTCATTAAAATCCATTCAGTAGTTTTTGCGTGAAAGAGTAACAAACATACATCCATACGAACTTTCGCCTCTATGATATTCGTAAGATATTTTATTAGGGAACGTACCCATACTACGTGACCCGTTCAGGGGGGGATTTTCAAAATACCACGCTTGGTCACAATGAGCGGCGGGGGGTTTAGGTTTTTGTCACCGAGGGGCGTTAAAAATTGCAATAAGTGGGTCACGTAGTATGGGTACGTTCCCTTATGGTGGATTAGGTTAGATAGGGGATGTGTAATGTTAGGTCGCGATATAAAGTCATTAAAAGTTATGAAAAAATAGCCCATAACCTAACCTATTTAACCTAGTTTTTTCACCACTTTTCATGACTTTATATCACTTTTCAAAAGTGTGTTGAATTGTTCGGTCACGATGTAACGGATTGAAAACTACTACGTGTTACAACCATCGATCGAACGTTATTAATAACTTGCGTCTGGTTAACCCAGCTACGAGTGCATGTCGGACGCCACGCCATACGCGCTGCGCCACAAATAACATCAGTGTACGTGGAATTTCACACAAAACTACTTTTATAATTCGGTTTCGAATTCAAGAATTCAACACAAGATGTCGCTACTTCCGTCAGCAGGTCGGACAGGGACGTCTCCCCCCTAGGTATAACTGCTACGAATTTGTGAATATGTGTATCGCTCCGGATATCAAAAGATTGACGGTAATAGTACATGTTGTATTAAGTGGCTATAAATTACATATGACGTCATTACTCTGTATCGGTTACTTTGTCCCGGTGACTAGCAACTAGCTAAGTGGATCCGAGGAACGGGCTGTTTTTGGAATCGGTTCGTATTGGATCTATAAAATGGTCACCAACTCTAACCGGGTGAAGCCGAACCAAAAGCTGCCCGCAGGGCCTAGCAGTAAAAACCTGCAGAGCGGGTTTTAAACAGCTAGTATTATTTATCCTCTTACACCTACATTTTATGCTTACGTACTGTGACTAAGTAATTTAACTAATACAATTACATATGAGTCCGTTAATAAATAAACAAATAAACGAATATAATGGTGAACTTTGTATAACGCCATATAGTGTTAAGGGCGATTTTAATTAATTTTATCAATTTTAAATTAAATGATAACCGCTACGGCAAAATCAGAGACTGACATTATTTATAAGGTGTTGAATTTAGTAATGGCTAATTCTCCAAAATAGAGCAATGGGAATAAAACTGGTAACCCGTCTGCTTGGTTCAATATATTCGCACCTCACAATCCGGAAGCCTCAGTTTCGCTCGTAAATTCTGAAACCGTCACTTTGAATCGAGATAGTAAAATATCTATGCAAGATAGCTTTCATATTTCAAAGATAATAAGAAGCTTTATTTCGTCCCCTTTCTGGCTAAAAGAAAAAAAATATATGTTTGCATGAGAGGAAGAGAGATATATAGCTTTTAAAATGTAAGGTCGCTCGGGATGTTTTTGGTCTTATGAAAGTATAACGCGATTACGTGTTTTGGGATGTATTTATTTCTAAACCAGCAGACGGGATGTAATATTTTCAAAAGTAACTAAAATATTATAGAAACTGAATAGGCCACTTGCATCACATTTTTTTAAATTTTTTTCCGGTTTAGGCAAATATTCTAAGACATTCTGTATTTTTTTTTTTTTTTTAATCGTATTTTTGAAACCTCGGGGATTTTTTGAAAATTTCAAACCGAAAAATCAGACCATTTTTTATAAACCGGAAAGACGGGACATAATTTTATAGGTGTGAAAAAACGATAATTATATTGCCGAAAATCATTTAAAAAAAAAAGAACGTTTTCCACACGAATGGCACAGTAAAATAACGAGGCATACCAAAAATATTACATCTCATAAATATTTTTTTCTTTGATCCATCTTAGTGATCATAAATCATCATAATGTACAGCGTCTATATTACTAAATTCAATGTAATATAATTGAACTTGTAAATTGTAATAATAATAAGAATATTATAAAATTTTATTTTGTTAAAATCAGCACCATAATCATTATACCTCTAAAACATGTACCGACATCATCTTCACGTTCTGAAGAGAACCCCGTACCCATTAATTGTACGGGGTTCTCTTCAGAACATCTGTCAAAAAATCAAACCAAATGATAAGTTCGCAGAGAACAAACAATAAATCTAGTGAACGAATTCAAAAATTCGCCTGAAATCAAAGTGATGCCATATAAAAAAATAATTCAGTGTGGAATTTTATCAAATTAATAGGAACATTTTCGGCGACGGGACATTTTCATGTAGTGACGTCACGAGCCCAAATAATGGATTTATTTATTTAAAAATTAAAAAAATTGTAAGTTTCTAAAAAATTTATCCTTATGAAGTCCATGCAAGTGGCCTATTGGCTAACCGTGAAACAGATGCAGACATTGAACGCAATGATATCATGTTCCGAAACTCTAAACACTATACCAACTATTAAAATCAAATAAGAACGTAAGCACCGCAAGCAAGATTATGAAAGATATAATGAGGAACTTGTAAACTTAAATATACAAATAACTAAACTAAATATCAAAAATAGGCAATAGAATTTATGACAATAATCCTTAGCGATAACCTTAACAAATGCTTTTTAAGCTCTGTAACAATGTACATTTTGTTGCACAAGTACGAGTGATGCCGAGATCTTTGTGGGGAATGCACTTATTCCAATTTTGGTGTTGGAAGAATAGCATCGGCAGGAGATTTTTTTTTAAATGCAGATCGATTACCGGACAGTTTTTCCATGTAGATATGTTTAATAAATTTTTGCGGGCAGTGAGATCTGAATAACCAAGTCGTTCAAAAATTTCCTAGAGGATTGGGTAAGAGTTACGTTTACGACAACAACAAAAAAAATAAACGATCATATTGTAAACCCTTTTTTAAAGAGTTAATTTGTTGGTTGTCACCCACTACCAAATAAAAATATCCATTCTAAGTCAACGCCAGCCGCGCCGAGTTGACACGTAGAGCGATTTAAATTATGGAAAGATATGTGAGGATTTAAAATAAAACTAAAACAAGTCGTCGGAGATTCCCCATAAAACTAATATCGTGTTCCGGGATTAAAAAATGTGTCGACTAAGGAATTAAACTATTATTCAAGCCAACGGTCAAACAGTCATTGTATCAAACGTAGTTTAAAAAAATCCCCATATTTTAAATTTTATCCGTATTTTTATAGTCCATTCTAAACATTTTCTTTCGCTGCTGCAAGTAAATATGAAATTACTTTTAATAAATTGCAAAACAATTTGCAAATATTAGTGTCGGAATCAGGGAGCATTAGTAGTTGTTTTTTTTATCAACGAAATTCGCTAATTGTTGTGACGTTGAAAAGGACAATGATCTGTAATGAATTTAACTCCGTAATTCAGTCAATAATCAAGTTGCTGATATCGCGTCTTTGCAATTATAATTAGAGTAAATTGTTAACCATGGGAAGTTCATAAACAAAAACACCAAAAAAGTAGCCAATTAAGACGTATTTCATAGCTAAAGAAAGAGCGGAAAGCAATTATGTTATATAAAGCAAAAACTCAAAACATGTATTTTGAGGAGCACCTAAAACAAAAGAGGTAGATACGTACTACAACGTTTCTTATTATACTAGTAGAAAATAAAGGAATAAAATAATATGATATTAGTGGGCGAAAAATGTGGTTCAAGTAAATTGTAATAAAATGACTACCTGAACCTAAACTAAATGAAAGATATAATAAATTGAATACGCAAAAGGGCGTGCTCAGCGAAGGTACCGACAGACAGTGTGCAAGGAAGAGTAAGGTTATGCTAAGAGTAAGGTGTTAATTTTTGAGGACATTATGGTTTCATGATCAAACAAGGACAGTGGTTGTTGTGAAGTTCTGGACTGTCATTTCTGAGAGTAGAAATCACAAGAGTATGATTCAAACGTTAGTCACTGTATCCAAAATGCATATTTATTATCTAGAATACGAAAGATGAATGTTTTTGTTTGCAATAGCCACATACTTGAACAAAATATACAGACAAGCAATATAAACAATAATAAAAAACAACCTACAAACAAAACGGAACATTTTATCAGCCTGTTCCGACAACTTTACGGTTATAATCTGCCCAAAATTAACGACAACAAAAAAAACCTTCCTACAATGGCCCGGGGTAAATGTTAAACGTTGTTTCGCCACGTCAAAATATTTGCGTACGATTAGTAAGGCTGTTGTGTGTCCAGGAGTTAACACTCTCCCGATGTCCCGATATGGCGCACAGCGTTTAAATCTCCCTTTATGAGCATGTGAATACAATCATTCTTCCTAACGCCAAAAGCAAACAACAACTGGCGGGACCGTTTCTCACGGGAACGCAGAATGATAATAATTATTGCTTTCATTCCGGGTTTTGATAACATTTCATATTAAAATTTGAACCGTTGGCGTTGAAGCTTTTATGCAAATTCTTTGCAGAGTTCGAACCAATTAACGTTAACTGTATTTTTTTTCCAAAAGCAGTAGCCATTTTTTTGAGATGCTTTACACGGTGTATAAAAACAAAAAACACAAAGACAGTTTCACTAGGCAGGTCATATAGTATGGTTGGAAGGAAGCTGACCTCCAAAAGGGGGGCGCTATTTCTAGGAATAAACTTGGAGGCTGGAGACTATGGAGGTGATCTCAGTGATTTTTGGCATATGGTATTGAAGGGATATACAGCAGATTTCTCACTGAAGTGTGAAACTTCAGTAGGCATTAAATAGTGGCGGCAGAACACACTTCCTAAGGCTTTATCACTAATGACAATATGACATGTATCACTGCTGACGGACATCACAATACTTTCCAAAACATTACCTCATGGACAAAGAGGAAGCAATTTATTCATATCCAAAATTTGCAAAATGCAATAGGTGTTATTGAAACATGTTGGTTGTACTCGTACTATAAATGTTACACTACATATAATGTCGTAACATTTCGATACAAAGAGGTGGTCTTTCACCAAGGCGATACTGGGAGCATCTATCTCTCTGCATACGAAACAATCGGGGCTTTAAACAATAAATCTTATTGTTAAGAAACATTGATCAAACCCAAATAAAAGTTGTAGTTCAACATTTTTACACTATTCATAAAGTAGTAGGCTCAAACTACAATCATAGTTCCATGGTTTAGACGGACAGCTTTATGGGTTAGAGTTTGTAAAACACTTACATCGCTTCACTTAAATAGCTGCACGCATGGATTTTTATAGCGCCACGATTGTTTTATATTTGTATCAAGCGCCACCTACAGTCACGTGTTAACACGTGCCAGTTGCACTGGGAGTCGTAAATTCGTCATGGTTATGGATTACGAAATACAAGATATCTTAATGCTTGGTAACGTTGTTGTTTACAAAGTAGAGAAAAATACAAATAATAACGTCACTAAAGAAATTGGTAAATGTTTTGTTGGCTTGCTTCTTTCTGCTGAGCAACGCACAGATGTGACAATATGATCGGTTGCCATATCGATCAAATGCAATTAAAAAAAATACAGGTCAAATGCTTTTAATGTCGAAATCAGTACTCGAACACCAATAAAATCAATTTGTCCAATAAAGAATTAGAATAGCATTAATTTATTGATAGTTGATTTGTCGGCAAGCGGATGAAGATGGTTTTGGTCGTAAGACAGCTTATAAAAGAGCCATAAACAATGATCAATAGGTATTCAAGTTGAATC
This sequence comes from Limnephilus marmoratus, assembly GCA_917880885.1. NCBI lineage: Eukaryota > Metazoa > Arthropoda > Insecta > Trichoptera > Limnephilidae > Limnephilus > Limnephilus marmoratus. The sequence goes on along the minus strand of OU862924.1, from coordinate 48,283,963 downwards.
TGATAACAGAATCAATCTGTTTAATATCATCGGTGTTACAAATGTCTCCTGCTATCTTCCACCAGTTCTTTATATCCGAGTTCACAGAAATGATCTTCACACTATTTAGCATGTTTGGGTTTTTTAGTTTTTCATTTCTCTCCATCATTATACTTGAGAAATCTATTTAACGGTCGACTATCTTCAATTTTTACATGCGATCTCTTAACGCAGTTATCCGTGACACCTCAAATGGTTTTAAAAATAGGCGAAAAGCAACACGTTATAGCATAGCGCTATATAATTATATAATTTTACAATGTATTTAATAAAAGTTCAAATAAAAATATACCTAAATATGACCCTTGTGGTACACCGCTGGTAGTAGTGCTTGCGTAGTTTTAATGTTTAAACTTGTTTGGTTGGTACCTTGGTGTAAATAAAATCAATAAAATCGACAAAACATTGATTAACCTCGTCTCGTATGTGTATTATTTAAATACGTCGTTGGTTCGTTTACTTCCTTCAGTTTTACCACTGCTCATTCAAGCGATCTCTAATCCCTAACATCCAAATTTAACCATCCATAAAAAAGATTAAAAAATACAAATTGACCCACACGTTAGCTCGCAGTTATCTGTCTGCAAGGTAAACAAGACGTGCCTATTTATACCGGGAGCCGTGTAGGCCTAGTCCCCTTTCTCCAGTCTCTGTCCTTAGTCCCTTCTCTGTAGTCTAGTCTCTAGTCCAATTAGTTTATTCAATGTCAGGGAAAGCAGGAGCAGTGAGCATCCGACGACAGGCGCGGGTAGGCAGAGAGCTCATTAGACCCGACAGAGTAACAGATAGACAGACACGTGTCACTTTTTACATGCTGTTTTTTTACGTGGGGAATGCAATGTTCTTACTATGCTGAAGTAAAGCTTGATGGAATTATGTATACCGTTGATTGTTAGGACGATGTGAAATAAATCAGACCACCTCCGTGGTAGAACTCGAGGGGTCTAAGCCTAGCTTGGCAATAAAGTGTAAGGGAATACTTTCAACAAAAATTCAGAATAGACACTACTCTAAATAACGTCCTGGTGAGAAACAAACCAACCAATCAGAATGGAAGTGTTGATTGAAATGGCTGTATTTACGCGATTACGTCTTATTTGTCAGGTACTTTCTAATCCTCCTATTTTATTTCACCATTTTGGGTACAGAGCTAAGGAGTTTACCGCTCTGTCGATTAGGTTGCCAAATATTTGTTTGAAAATTAATGCAAATAGTATAATAAAAATAATAAATGATTTATTCTCTTTGTTTTTTTTGTTAACAGCTTGAGATAATGATATCCTCCGTCGGATTAGGGATTTCATTTAAATATTAAAATTTTATTTTTGAATGATGAAGTTGTCGAAAGAATTAGTTTTGTTAATATAATGTTATGCAGAGTTTTAATGCAATTCCGTGGTTTCTGTTTCAGTCTCATAAGCAATATATTAAATTAATTCATTTTAATTATTATGTAAGTATGTGAATACCGCACAAGACTCCCAACTCCTCCCAACCGCCCGGAGCCAGTGAGACTACGACATCCCCAATTAGGGTAAGATGGAATGGATGGGAAGGAGATGGGAAAGAGAAAGGTGGAGATTCAGATCTGGTCACCAAACACGACTAAAGTCATTTTAAGCCACGTTTCAGTTCTGAATGGTGGTCTTACAACAGCGCAATATTAAGAGTATCTTCCACTATGGAACCTGCCGCGATTAGGCCTTATATTATTTTAAATGATAAATCGTAAAATAACACAATTCAATAAAATAACATGTACTTGCGTATGCCGGGATTTGAACCCGCAACCTTCCAATTGATAGTAGAGAGCCGTACCCCTCGACTACCTATGTTGTACAATACCTCTCTAGTTTCATGGAGGCAGTGTGATTTTGCTGTCACGTAATGTATGCATTTATGCGGTACTTATATTTCAGTCAAAACATGAATATAAAACGTTTTTGAAAGCGCCGAGCTTTCGGCATCCGGTAGTAGGTAGTTTCGATTACAATGTTAATAATAATTTATCACAAGTCCTGTTTCACTTTCGCAGAGGGCGTCGCTGCCGAATATGTAAATGTACTCCGCTTCGAATCAACTTTCCGCGAGGTTCTGAGGTCTGATGGATTTACGACTGCGACTGGCCGTGATAATTCTCACACCAGACACAGACAGGCCGAGAGGTTTACGTGGCCGCTGGATCTCCCACGGACGCGATTCGCGCCCGGTCCTGCCACGCACTACAAGAACAGCAACACTCACTCACTAACTCACTGCGTCTCCTACTCCTCTGAATAGTCTCAACACGAACACCTGTTGTGCGTCGAGCTGAACACTGTAGAGCCTACAGGGTATACTTGAGATATATTTGGTCGATGGATGACACCCAAACAGTCTTATTTTGCAATGTTTTAGAATTTTTATTCATGAAGTATATAAAGAATATCGGGGCCAATACCGATCCTTGCGGCATTCCCTGCGTTTTTTAAATCGGATTTGATGGTGACACCAATCAATTGTCGCTAAAATTAAAACAAGTTAAAAAGGTTTACGACGACATGGTTTGGCACTTCAATGTTAACCCACCCACACTTTCAACAGAATGCCATAAAGCCCAGGCGAAGAAATGTTTTAAATTTAATAACATCAAATAATTTTTTTATAAAGCAGTAACTTTGTTTCAGCATTTCTTAATTTATTAGTCGTCGACCAAATTTCGCTTGTGCCAAATGGGTGAGTCAGAAATAGTTGTCATTTGGAATGTATAATGGATATTGCATAATACTAATCTCTTGGGTTGTATCCATCTTTATATGTATATATGTTAAACAATTCGATCATAATTTGGCGTACTCCATTAAAAAACTTATTGAAAGAGAATCTAGGATTTGCTATGTTTACAATTAATTATTATTTTGGTCTGAACTGCCTATCACACATTTTGGAAGAATAAGCAATTAAATCTGATAAATTTGTTATTTTCCTGAAGTAGTTAGTGTCATGAATTGCTTTGTTAACCGATGTTCTACACTGCAGAGCATTTGAAAACACGTTATTTACAACAGTACATGAATACGTTTACAATAAGCCTTCGGTTATTTTTTTTTTTAATTAGAAGACTCCCCTCTTTAAGGCATCCTGTATCTTGAATTAAGATACATAGTCCAATAAGTAGTGGGCTTATTTCCCTCTATATCGGGAAACATTCATTACACTGACGTAAATATCGATGCGTTGATAATAATAATAATAACTTTGTAATAAATAGGCGTTTATTAGGCGTACTTAGCACACTTAATTTCAGTGGGCGATTATTTTCGCAATGAATACGAAGATAAAATTAATGCGACTAACATAAATTATTTAGACATAAAATACAGCATAATAAAACAAAATCTCGAATGCTTAAAAATATATGTACGTATTTGATTTAAATTTTTAGGAATATGACGATGTTATTAGTTTATTTGAAATATTGTGAAGCTTAGGGAACCTTTCATTTGATCTTGGAAGATGTTTCAACTAAATGATGAAGAGACGGGGGTCGGAAAATAGTGATACGAAGAAATCAGACTTTCTCATAGTCGTTCTCTAAAAATGAATAAAATACTTTCAGAATTGCCTTGGTAAAATACAAAACACAGTATCTTAACGTTGCTTTTTACACAATTACATGTGCGGTGGTCTCATTGATCCCAGTCTGTTGTGGGTAGGGAATGCAATCCCGATCTCGTGACATTTGTTGGATCAATCCCGAAGCATAATATGACGAGATCCCGTTCGAGATCGACGGGATTGGGCGACAGTAGTCAGCGACGCTACACGTCCACTCGGGGCGCGAGTGCCGAGTGGTCCGCTGACTGACTGACGGTCGGGCGGGAGTGTCGATCGAAGAAAGAAAACTATTCCGACTATTTACGAATATTAGCGACGGATGTAGAGCGGGACAGATAATATAAAACTGTGTCGAGAGAGTGAGAAAGAGATACATGCGTGCGTGCAGGCAGCCATTTGTTTGTTTTAGTTATTATGGTCATTACTTTTTCTCAAATTATGCATTTTTTATTGTTTATGTGAGTTAAATAATCATAATTTTTGGATTCTTACGTTTTACCTTAAAATGTCGAAAAATAATCCAGATCAAGTGTGTGTTGAGTTTAGCAGTCGTTTACCGGTATGCAAATACTTCAAGAAAGCAGTTCATAATTTGACTGTTCAATGCAAGTTTAAAAAAAAGTGAAGAAAGCTGCAGATTTTACTGTAATTTTTAAAAGATTTGCGTTGGAAGGTCATACAAATATTAGTATGAAATAAGACCATTTGATACTTTATTAATCACAGTGGATAGATAATTATATTGAAAATATAATCTTTATTTTCATCCCGAAAGTATATATGTTAATGATAACTGACTGCGTATAACATAAAAGTGTTTTAAATGATGACTTAATTAGACTTAAAAGGAATTTATTTACGTAATCCAAGTATTCACTTTATTCAAAATCGTTGTAAATATATCCCCAGGTACTACGGCTTCTAAAAGTTATTAAATCGTTAAACCTGGGCCATAGACAACCAGTTTACAACCATAACTTAAAATAGTTTAACCTTACAGACATTTTTAAAATATCTACAGGTGGCGTAACGTTTATAATACAAATATTTATTAGCCATCTCTCTTGGATGTTTACGAACAATAATTTTATTTCAAAGATTGCGCAGCAGTAAAAAAGATCTAATCCAATAAAAAATAAACTGGAAAATCTTGAGATAGACCATCGACCATTAGAATCAATAATCAAAATCCATCTTGCTACAAATAGATTTATTTTACATTAGCTCCACACAGGAGGCCCTGAGGGAAATAATTCCCCTCAGGGCCTATGTCATATTTGGTGATGCTGTGTGGAGGGTCTTTTTAGGTAAAGGAAGGGGAGGAAGTAGTGGAAAGGAAAAAGGTATGAGGGGTGGGTAGGAATCTGGGGTCAGCGTGTCCAGGAGTGACGAACATATGAATCAATCCCTTCCACTGTGTGTAAGGCGATGTTCTGAGAGTCCTGCTGGAGAGGTCTTCCTCAACCAGTCTCTCCCGATCCGGACTGCCATGCAGTTGGTGGGCAGAACCACCTGCAGCAGACCCCTTGAACTTGGGCACCCTGTTAAGTCACCAAACGTAACGAACCACTTGGGGTGACCTAAGGCAGAGATGTTGGTAATCCAATAAATTGTTCCCGGAGCGGCGGTACCCATACCCGCCTCCTAAATTAAATTTGTGTTAATACTATTAGAAATTATTTTTAGACGCTGACTAGGTTTGGTTTCTCTTTATGCATATGATAAAAAGCCTCGGGAAAATTTGAAATTGTTAGTACGGTTTGTTTAACAAAATTTTAACAAATCATCAAAATTCAAAGTTTTTTTTTAAACACAGACAAACATTTCGGATGCGAATAACCTGAAAATATTTGAATATCTTCTACTACCAGCACAGTAAGCGGAAATTGTTGCTTGCTTCGTGATGGCCTGCCGATGAATTGGACACATGACCCCCGGGTGATACCCAAACGCGATGCCAACTCGACCTTTAACTGTTACTGTTCAAGTCCAGTGAAGGCCCTCTTTAAGTTCTGTTCTTATACAAGTACTGTGAAGCAATCGGCCGGCCTATGGTGAAAAAATTACAGAACTTGAAAACAAATATTATAAATAAATCTATATTAATAAAAATGAATCGCCGAAATGTATGTTCCCGCAAAACTTCCGAACGTCTGCACCAAAGTGGATAAATATTTTTTTGTTGTTTGGTTATTCTCAGGACAAGGTTTGTATAAAAGTAGCGGTGAGCTCTGGCATAATGAAGATTGTATAACAAAATAGCAATAAGTGGCACGCGATCTGTTTGAAAACTGAATGTACCGGGACTGAATGTAGGAATGCGGGAGGGGTAAGGGGAATTCGGGAGGGGGGTTCGCGGGGCGGTGAAAGCGTGATAGGGGAGTGGGGAAAGGGAAGGCGGAGTGGGAACGCGAGATGGTAAGGGGACGAGGGAGAGGAAGGGGAGGTGGAAAGGGAACGGGACGAATTGGAAAGAACACGCATGGAAAAACTTAACTTAAAAAGTAAACTTTTTTCAAATTTTATTTTTATTAAAAAGAAAGGAAAGGAAAGGAAAGGAAAAACTAAACTTAAAAAGTTAACTTTTTCAAATTTTATTTTTATTTTTTATTATTATTATTTTCTCTTATTTATTTCCTTTCATTATGTAAAAAAAAAATTCTTTCATCTTGAAATATTTTAATTTAATGTATTATATATGTATAATATGGAACTCGTGGGACTGCACCACCCTCCCCGAGATCTGGAATAAACGAATAAAAAAAATAAATAAAAAATAAAAAAATAAAAAAATAAAAAACAACAATTTCTTTATCAAATGGCTTAGCAACGCATGCCGGGAACCAGCTAGTTCTAAATAAAAATAGAAATTTTAAAACTAAATTACCATTATGATTTTAGATTTTCACGGCCAAAAGTATTTTTGTCATTTGTTTTTGGGGTGTTATGCCGTGTTGTGCTATCTTCTCCTTTAGCCAACGTTTCGGACAGCGTTACATTGTCAATCATCAGGGCAGATTCCTTTAGCCAACATTTCGGACAGCGTTACAGTGCAGCGTTACAGCGACACTATAACCTCTCCGAAACGTTGGCTAAAGGAGGAGGTAGCGCAATACGGCTTAACACCCCAAAAACAAATAACAAATTAAATTACCATTATTTAAATAATGTAATAATGTCAATTTATAAATATTTGCAAAATTAAACAATTACTTTTTTTTGGAAACTCAAAATTTATTTTATTTATTTTGATCGACCAATTTCACAAGCCTCATCAGGATAAAAAAAAATAAAAGTTTAATTTTATACCTTGATGGTGCTTTTGTCATGCGAAACCGGTCGGTCATAATAAATTATTAAATAAATTTAATGGTTATAAAGTGCTCGCTTTCTACCACAATATTTATATTTGCCTTTATCGAATACGAGTGAGTGTGAGTTGTGTCCTTATACAACTAATATTTTCTTGTGGTTTTGACCTTCCAAAAGACGAAAAACAACATTTCTTGATGGATGTTGTTCATTGTTAACTCGTGTTCTAATCCCGAATAAGGCGAACGTGGGCATATCGAATCATTGTTAGGGTAATTAAATTAGGACGAGGTGACGATAAAAAATATTAAATTGATTTAAACTGGCTTCATGTTTTGCCGATTCGATATCTCATATTGCAAAAGGGTTCCGCTTTAAAACGATTGCGGTGCTAATGTAGACTAAACATAAAAAAATAGTATTTAAATAAAGGTTTTGGAATTTAGAACACAAATTTTCTTTTAAGTCAATTGTGTTCGCCTAATCACGAAACAAAAGTCAATAGCCACCGCCTCAAAAATATTGGCAGGTATTGGTTATCGGCATCCTTTTAATGGCAATATACCGTATCTCCAAAAGCTAGTTTCAACATAAATGACTTTAAACCTCTTTTAATATTTTTTCACTTTTTCTAGCAAACTTGGCAACATTTTCAAATTTGGTGAAAGGTAATAAAGACCTTTCATGTTGTTAAAAAAATTTACAAATGTGATATGTTTTGAATTTCATGATTTGTTTGTGCTTTTTTAAGTATTTTAAATTAATTCTTAATTAAACCCTTTACAGAATTTTTAATTGTACCCACTAATAATTTGCGAGGAAAATAACAACTTGTCGAAAAAACTTAGTCATTTATCTCAAAATTAGCTTTTTGAAGATAAGGAATAGGATTAAGAAAGGGACCCTCAGATGGTTTGGGCACGTAGAGCGAATGAACGAAGAAAGTAGTGTAAAAAAACATATGACGCAAATGTGAATGGTAGAAGAAGTCGGGGACGCCCGAGAAGGATGCACGATCAAGTGAATCAGGTACTTAAGTCGGGCCATGTCAAAAGTCAGAATAATAGAAGAGTGTGTATGAGGCGAAGTATGAATGTGAGTGAGGTAAAGAGTGTGTGCCAAGACCGAGTTGTTTGGCGGTCCGTCCTCTCTGCCTACCCCTGCGGGGAAACGGCGTAACGGTTAGTTAGTTAGTTTAGCTTTTTGAAGATACAGTATATTAACACATCACGCGACGCGCACGTGCCACGATAGCTGCCGAGGGCAATATTTTGTAACTGTCGTCCGCACGGCAACGGCGTTGTAACGGCAAAACAGCGTATTTGTGAGTACTGTCCTATATTTCAAGTTGCAATGTTTTGCCATTTCGTATGTGTTCTTTAGCAGTTACAGTATTGTGCCATCGTCTATTCCTTGAGAGGTAACCACAATAAGCAAATAAGTTCATTATGACTTAGGCCGACGAATGGAATTGATTGAGCGCTGCAAATGCTGTATCAAGTATCAATAGATACGGCATATTGCCATAACACTGGCGCGGGGCTAACAAAAGTACCAACCCATTGTTTTTTTTTAAGAGCTGTCAGAAGAAGTGAATGATGGCACCAAACTGTTAGAATAATAATTGCGTAATAACCGATCTCAAAGTATAATGGCGCAGTTAGGTATCATTACTCTATAAAGACTGATCTAACTTACTGAACCGGTAATGCCAAAGTAGAAGGAAATTGTGATAATCGTACCTATGGGCTAAATTACCTTTAATGCTCCGTATTTTCGCGTTCGTAAATCATTTAAAAAAACCGCCAGTCTATTGTTACACCTTACCATACTTACCATACTCTAGTGATGGACATAATCGAAATATTTTATTAATCGACTGAATTGCTCGGATATTGCCGACACCGATGATTCCGTATCACCGATTTTGTTAAAAAAAAAAAAATATATATATATCTAACGCGGAACTACGTGATATTGATGAAATGGCGAAAAACAATTTCACTTTGAAAGCATTTTACTTCATCCACGGGTGAAGATGGGTAGGTACTGCGCGTTTTCAGCCCGCGACAAAATATCACCCGATTAAATATTCACCGACGAAATATCCTACGGACAAAACATCCCCCAACAAAATATCTACTAAAATCTAACCTAACCTAACTTTATTTTATATTTCACAATTTTTTGTCTTTACAGGATGTCTGTATTATTTTTGTCACATTTTTTTGTTAGGTTAGGTTAGGTTAAGTTAGGTTTGAGTGGATATTTTGTTGGGGGATGTTTTGTACATAGGATATTTTTTCAGAGGATTTTTGTCGAGGATATTTTGTCGCGAGATAAAAAGTCGCGGAACCGTGAAGACGACTGAAAAAAGTCTTCCCCCAAAAAAATTTCAAAATAATCGAGAACTGCTAAATAATATAGCGTTCAAAGCATTTAAACAATTCGATAATTATTTTTTTTTTACATTAACTCCACACAGGAGGCCCTGAGGAAAATAATTTCCCTCAGGGCCTATGTCATCTGGTATGCAGTGAGGAGGGTCTTTTTGAGGAGAGGAGGAATGAACATTGGTCTTGAAGAGACCCATGTTGTAGGAAGGAGGAAACACAGAGGCCGGCAAATCATTCCACAGCTGAGCTGTTGAACACAAGAATGAGTCGAAGAAACGACCCGTTCTCATGTGACAAATGTCAATCGTGTACAGATGTTGGGCGCGTGTTTGGCGTGTTTCCTGGCTATGCACCGGTGCCGAAGGGATCAATGACGCTAGTTCCTCGGAGCATCTTCCATTGTAATACCAGTAGAACAAGGATAGCATTCCCATCCGACGCATGTGCTCTAAAGATTGCAATCCGTCTGTCAAGATGGGAGAATCTATTAAGCGGACCGCCCGTTTCTGCACAGAGTCGAGGGCATTTTTCGATCAATAATATAATCGATTATTCGATGAATAATCGATAATTCCCAATGTCTAGAATATTGCCATCGCTACTTTACAGTACGGCAAACATAATTTAGTATTTTTTGTAATGATCTTGTAAAAATGAGTCCTAAACAATGATGAAGTACCTTCTGTGTCGTAAACAAATTGGACTTCTAACTTCCAAATTTCGCCCTCGAGGACTGAATTTTTTTAAGAGATGCTGTAGTTTTTTTTGTTTATGGCTATCATTACAGACGCATAGATCACCAGGTTTTGATAACTTAATGACGACGGTCGAAGCGTATCAAGTTTCTATTTTAAATTTATTTATTTTATATAAAAACTAAATTTAAATTTTGCTATAATGGATGATAAATTATACATACGCATTTTATTCCTGCATAAAAAAACCTAAGCAGTTATAATCTACATATAATCAACAAACAAGTCCTGCTAAGCCAATTGAATTGGCTTGTCAACAGGTGCTTATATTTTAGTTACTTATATATATACATTTTTTAAATTTAAAATTTACATCTCATATCTACAGATTCAACACTTTTTCATACATATCAATGTCAAAATAATTTTTTTTTTTCCGATAGCCAATTTTTCATCATATATTTAACCTTATTCATAGAATTACATTGCTTTATAGTGTCAGGTAATAAATTAAATATCTTCGGTATGACGTATTCAAACGTTCTCTGTCCGTACTTATTGTTAAATTTCGGAACTATTAACCCGTCGTTGCGCGTGAATCTAGGGCAGTATTTATGGTCTAATTTCTCCCTATGCTGCGGGGTAAATATATGCTGAATTATAATTTTGTTCCATAGTATTGCCTTAACAGGTAAAATTTTGGCACTCTGAAACAGCCACGGTGTATAATGTCTCTGTTTGAAAATGTTAGGGACGAATAATAATTTTGCAATTGCATTTTGTACAACTTGGACTTGTTTCAGATTGGTTATAGTTGTATTTCCCCATATTGTTAATCCATATCTTATAATAGATTCTGCCAGTGACATATAAATTATTTTAAGTGTTTCAATTGATAGGAAAAAATTTAATGTGTACATTCTGCCAGCAATTGATCTGAGTCTTTTACAGGTTCTTTTAATATGTTTATCCCATTTAAAAAAAAATCTACTGTAACACCAAGATACACGTATTCCGTAACTAATTCTAAGCTAATTATCCAGTCAAATCTTAACTGGATAATTACCTCCGCTGAAGACATTTACACGGGGTTTTTAAAGACTTTAGTCATAAACTATTACTATCTACCTGTGATTTGGATTTTTTTTAAATTCACCACGTATTTTATTTATTAGCGTTATAAATGGTCTTTATAAATTCATAAACAACAATGTTAAAAATATTAATGTCATCAACCAATAAAATAACGACAATCAAATTTAAAACCATAATATTATTATAATTATTTATTTATTTTTATTTCATAAAATTTTATTAGTTACAGATTTATCGTTTTTTTTTGCTACCACACTAGGCTAATGCCCGTGTTGTAGTACTCGTACATTTAATATTTAAAAAGGAATTAATACATACAATTTTGTTGAAACAGATAATTAAACAAACTAAATAAAAATTAAAAAATACTTAAAAGCATCTAAGTGAAAATTAAAGAGGAAAAAAAATCATATTTAAAAATAAAATAAGATATGAAAATTCAAATTTTGACATACATAAACTAATAATAAAGATTAAATGTTAAGAACTTAAGTGTTTTGTACAAATATATAAATTAAAACATATAGGTATATAAATTGAAATTAAAACATCAATGAAATTAAGTGAAAACTAAGAGAAAAAAATAATAACATTTTAGAAAAATAGAAATAAAAATGAAATAAAAAATTTTGAAATGCAAAAATTATTATTATTTTTTTTTTTTTTTTTCATAAGAACCAATTACTTTGTGGTTAGACATTATATTATAAAAATAAATAAAACACTTTGTATTTAACCACGAATTTATTATATTACATATCGACAGGTTTCGCTTACATCAAGATTCTTCAGGATATAAGTACCTAATAATAACTTATATCCTGAAGAAGTTATTATTACTTATATCCTGAAGAAGCTTGATGTAAGCGAAACCGGTCGATATGTAATATAATAAATTCGTGGTTAAATACAAAGTGTTTTATTTATTTTTATAAGCAAAAATTAATAATTAAAATGTAGTGTTAAGAACTCATCTAATCTTTGAAGTACGCTCGTCCCCTTTCGAAAATCCAATGTTGTACACGTGCTATATAATGAAACTTAGAATTACTTGACTTTATGTCAGTACTCAGAGCATTATAATATATTTTAGGAGCGATGAACCAGAATTGTCAAATGGAAAAAGAAAAATACACAACAATACATTTTTTAGGTATAATTAGCCTGAGATGCAGTTTTCCTAGTATTCTCAGTACTCGGGAGGTAACGGCGACAGTGACAATTTTGTAACATACTTATTATTAAAATTTCTCGGCGCCCGCGTTTCCTCGTAAACTTAAAAAATTGAATACTGCAAAGTAAGACGAGTAGCCCGTCTCGCCTGATGAAAAAGCAGCCTTTATTAACAGGCTTCATAAAATCATAATTGTCCAATAATAACTTCAAAGAAGCATAAAATTGGCAGCACCTTTCCTTAAAGTTTAACAATTCCACGCATGCGCGCCTTACTCCACATTTTGTATGGAAAAGAAACAGGTTAAAAAAGTATTGATGAAACCAATCACAAGGTAAATGTATTTATAAAGCACTCCTTTCAACATTCAAAGTAGATACTAAATATAAGAAATATGTTTAATTTTTATTTTTAACCTTTATGAGTAAAATCTTAAATTGTAATATTTAATTAAATGAAGACAATATTAGCGAAACTCAATCGAAAATCTGGAGAAGAAAAAAAAAATATTGGCACCTCTGGACTCGAATCAAGTACCCTCTGCTTACATTGCAAATGCTCTACCAACTGAGTCATTTCGGTCACTTTTAACTGTATCATACTTCGATTAAGAACTACCAACATTATCCTCATTATTGGCTGCTATCTTTAAATACGATCGCAAGATTCAAACCCGAACTAAATGCTGTCTAGATAGTGTTTGGATGAATTCTTTAGCCACTTTAATTTTAATATGCGACATCTATTGACTTTTCTGTAAGTCTAGGATGAATATTATTTTATTTTTATTTTTAACCTTTATATGTAAAGCCTCAAATTGTGATATTTAATTAAATGAAGACAATATTAGCGAAACTTAATCGAAAATCTGGAGAGAAAATTCAGAAAAAGACATTGGCACCTCTGGGACTCGAAGCCAGGATCTTTGCAGGATTGGCTTGCAGAAAAGTCAATAGATGTCGCATATTAAAATAAAGTGGTTAAAAAATTATCCAGACACTATCTAGATAGCATTTAGATCTGGTTTGAATCTTGCAATCATATGTAAATACAGCAGCCAATGATTTGAGCGTTAAGAAAATGATGATATTGTTGGTAGTTCTTAGTAGAAGTATGATACAGTTAAAAGTGACCGAATTGGATATAGACACCTTAACTCAGTTGGTAGAGCATTTACCATGTAAGCAGAGGGTCGTGGGATCGAGCCCCAGAGGTGCCAATATCTTTTTCTGACATTTTTGTTTTGAAAAGTGTTAATTTTCGATGAACATTTGTTACTTTAATTTTAAATTTTTTTGCGACCGGTTTCGACACGTCCGTGTCATTAACGAGCAAACTTAAAACTAACTTAAAAATTCATTAGTACACAATTAATTAGGCTGGGGTAGTGGGAGGGGGGAATTTGGTGGAGGGGGAGGACGGTGGGAGGAGTCAAAATTACATGGAAACATCGTAAGCAGAGGTGATTTACATGGTGCTATACATCGAAAATTAAAACTTTTCAAAACAAAAATGTCTAGAAATTGTTACATAGTCAGTGCCCAAGAAATACAAAAAAAATCTTTTTCTGATTTTTCTGTCTCCAGATTTTCGATTGAGTTTCACTAATATTGTCTTTATTTAATTCACTATATTTAAAGTTATTGTCGATTAGTTTCTGGATGGTTGTGTCATTTTTAATGCCACCGAGTTCAAAACGATCTTCTGTTTTGTAAAACATGACAAAGCTTTTGGGAATCTGGCAGGAACAAGAGATGATCAACGGAATTAAATGTGATTTTAAGAGGAAATACTAGCTGCGCTTTTCTATACAAACGTATTCCCCGTTTATCTCTCTGGATTTTGACCCTAGAGCAAAAATTTTTTTTACATAATATAGATATTGACCACTAGCGTGTCGGTACGTTTTGTTTTTTTTGATAATTTACTTCTCATAGAAGTTACGACCTTCCAAAAATGAATAAAATTGCCTAATTTAAACGCCGTCAAAAAACGTTCAGTATACAAACTAAACAATGTATTTTGAAAAAAAGCAAAACGTACCGACATAGAATATTTTCTTTTAATACAGTTAGTGAAAAAAAATTTTTAAATCCGTCCAGTTTTGGAGAAGAAAAATGGGGAATACAAAACATCGATTTCGAAGATTTTATTTAGGTATTTTCGGCCCGACGTGCAGGTGTCCCTTTCGCTCATTTCTCCTGAGGGGGGCCGGGGAACGTGGGTTTTGACAAATACATACATATAATGCGAAGTAGTGATGTAAAGAATTTTATCGGTAGACTAGTGTTGTCCTTGCCCGAGTAATCGATATTTTTTATTCGTTTTTTTTCTGTTTAGTGACTCATCGCGGTATACCAATACTGACCGAGCTTTCACACTAAAATTGTGTAAAATTAAATTTTTTTATGTCAAGTACTATAATAAATTTTCAATATGGGAGGCGTTTTAGGTACCATCGCCCCGGGAACCATTTATTGGATAACCAACACCCCCGCCACTTGGTCACCGCAAGTGGTCCTCTATGTTTGGTGACAGAGCCTGGGTTCCCGGGTTCACGGATGAGGTCTGCATGGGTTTTGGTGGCGGATAATTTTGTCCACTTACTGCGTGGCGGGCCGGATTGGGAGAAACTGGAAGAGGAAGATCTTTTGATCTCTACAGCTGGACTCTCCACCATCATTTCATACTTTTACCTACCTTTTCCCTACCCAAAACTTCCTTTCCTTCCTTATCCTAAAAATACCCTCCACACAGCTTCTCCAATGATGTCCAACAACTTCTCCAACAAAGTTCCTGAGCGATTATTTTTCCTCGGTGCCTCCAATGTGAGGTTTATGTTTTAAAAAAAAATCTGTTTCAAATTTTTAGTTGAGAGTCGCTTACATTGCCTTCAGTGATTAATTGAAATTTTTTGTTTGTAAACACTTTATTGTACAAAATTTTTTACCACTATACAATGAATTTTAAACAATTTATGATTTAGATCTTTCTCTCGCCGGTAAATTTCTTGATATGCGACCGTCAATTGTTTCTGGTAAAAGGCATTGGTGGTAGAAGTTTTTCTAACAGTGGTTCAATTTTTTGCCAGATTGAATCGTCCCTTTCAATTTTTTCATACGGCAAACCTTTAGGACTCCACACGACAAAATAACAGTATTTACGACGAGTAATGTGTAACTGGCCTTGTACTTGGTAGAAGTAATTGTGATTCCGTTTTAATGTTGAAGCATTGTCTTCAATTTTACAGTTATCAATTTTTTTTGTTCAAATCCTTCTTCTGGTGACATATTTACTATACTATATGGGCATTTCACTTCAATTATAGAATCCTTGCCAAAAAGGCCATCCGGACTTGCCGCTAAAAAGTTTTTGTTTTCATCGATAAATAGTCCACAGGCGAATACCTCTAATTTTGTTTCTTTTGTAAATTGCTCAATTGCTTGGTTTTCATTTTCTTTCCCATAATTTGTGGCCATATTTCCTTTAAATGGCGAGTACAGTAGCGAGTTTAATACTCTCGCAACTGAAGTTTTTGGCCGTAGCTTACATATTTTTGTCCAAAGTTAGAAGCTGTAAGCCGCTTACGCCTTTCAATTGTCCACAAATTATTATTGCTTTGGCCCACCGTATTCCTTTCGAGTTCATCCTTATTCGATGGAGATAATTCTTTGAAAAATTCCTCTTTATCGTTTCAAATAATTCAGCTGGCATATCTGGATCTAATTCCAATTGACCATAATTTTCATCAGGCCCTGCAACTTTTTTTCTCTTTTCTGTCGTGTTTTCGTAATACCTTAGTTTTATTTTTCGACACCTCTGTATTGTCTCCTTCGAACGTCGTTTTCTTTCAATAAAATGCTTCGTGTAGTTGCCAGGACTGTGGCCTTGGATTTTTTTTGTATTCGTGAATGGGTTGTCATTTCACTATTCCACGAAGTTACTGCTCAAGAAGCTCAACTGCTGAAGTTATCCCATTTTTGTAAAATTTGCTCTTTTTCCGCCTATAAATTTGGCTATAACGTTGTTGAATTGCTCCACAGTGTTATTTGTCACGTTAATAATAAGACTTTCTGCATTTGCTATTAGAGACGACAATAATTGTTGAATATCAGTCCTGTTCCACAATCTTGAAGATCGCTTACTAAATTTGGATCATTAGTATACTTCTCCGACTTGCAATAGTATGACGAACATTTTGTATGATCACCAAAAACATGGTTTGCGGCATTTTTTTGTCCATTTTCAGATTTTTTACTTTATCACTTTGTGCCGTGTTTTCTTGCTCTTTTCTGTAATTTACTGCTCAAACTATAGCTTTTCTCATACGTAAAACGTTTGCTTCAACCTTTTTCCTTATGTGAACTGGTACAAAGCCTTTAGCGTTGTTGGTTTTTTTTCTAAGTGCTTTTATTTTATTGCAAAAATTGCGAAGTAAGTGATTTTTGCACTTTTTTTTGTACTATGAAGTTGGGCCTGAAGCCTTGGGTTGAAGTTTCGCTAATATTGTCTTCATGTAATTAAATATTACAATTTAAGGTTTTATAAAGTTGAAAATAAAAATAAAAAGTTTTGAAGTTTAAAAAAATTATATATTTGTTTCCTTTATTTCAAACTGACTGTAATAAATATTTTAAAAAAAATGTGTAGGTAAATCTATCTATAGGTAAAAGACCAACATTTTTTATTGAATTTTGAACGAACTAACACATCCTTTTTTGTATTTACTGCTTAAAGAAACTCAAAAATACAGGAGTACAAATCAAACCTCAGCAAGCGATATATCTAACATTTTAAACATTATTATTTACAAACATGTCAACTCACACGTATGATACACACAACACAATAAATCCATTTAGATTTAATTGTCTAATAAAATATGTAAGTGCTTTTATCTTTTTCGTTATCGTAATTTTAATTAGAAAAAAACTTAAGGTGGGCTATTTTTAAACCTTTTTTATCTCTACATATTATAAAGTAAAGTCCCCCGCGCCGTCTTTCTGTCTGTCTGTCTGTCTGTCTGTCTGTTCGCGATAAACTCGAAAACTACTGAACGGATTTTCATGCGGTTTTCACCAATAGATAGAGTGTTTCGTGAGGAAGGTTTACGTATGTAATTTGTCAAGGATTTGTGTAAATTGGTTGAAACATAACGATAATTGTTAGAAGTGTCGGAAAAATTCCAGCCGCCTGGTAGCTTTCATCGAAAACGCTGCCTAATCCTTTTGGGATATAACAAAACAACGCTTGGTGGGATATTCCTCTTTTATAGATCTACAAAAAAGTCCGCGATGGCATATATCTATCTTTTACTATACGCATTCTATCTTCTTATCTTATTATTCTTATCAATTGCATTTTAGATATAATGTGTATAGTAAGCTATCCGTAAAAGATAGATATATGCCTTCGCGGACTTTTTTGTAGATCTATAAAAGAGGAATATCCCACCATTAATTGTTTTGTTATATCCAGGGCTGGGCAGTATTTGAAATACTTGTAATTGAAATACGTATTTGAAATACAAATACGTATTTTGTATTTGTATTTCAATTACTTCCTAAAAATGTATTTTGTAATTGGTATTTCAATTACATGGGGCTGAGGTATTTTGTAATTTGTATTTCAAATACTTATGGCTTCAAAATACATTTTCAAATACATTTAGCGATCTTAATAATGATAATGAAAAATAAACTGACATAGATAATACGTAGACTAAAAACGCTAGAATCCAGAGCTATATGTTATGTGTGTTAATATTTAGAGTTGGCAACACGTCCTGTGCTATAATAGCACTGTTATTGTACATTTTCTATCATATTTGTATCATATTATGTAATGCTTGTCATTGCTTTGTATTGTACATTTTTGTGTCATAGTATTAGATCAAGCACTATAGGAATAATTTGACTGAATACTAAACTATTTTTAAGTTAATTACAGTAGAGCGCACTTGAAGTGAAATAACTAGTGTCCGACCGAAACAGGATTTTCTACCGAAAACGAAACCGAATATTCGATATCTTTCTCAGTTTCGGCCGAAACCGAAACCGAAACTTTTTTAGACATGTTAAAAATCTATTGTTTACTGAAATTCGGCTTATTTTTTACACTTTTATTCACTATAAAGTAAGGACCTCATAAATTGAGTACTATAATTTTAATTGCGTTTACAATCACAACATTTTTTTACATTAACTCCACATGAGAGACCCAGAGAAAAATAATTTCCCTCAGGGCGTATGTCATCTTTGAAGATGCTGTATGGAGGGTCTTTTTGGGGAGAGGAAGGAGGGAGGAAACATAGAGGCCGGGTTCCACAGCCGAGCTGTTGAACTCAAGAATGAGTCATAGAAACGACCCGTTCTCATGTGACTATATAGTATATTTCGGATAGCGCCGTGTACGGAGACTAGCATTAAAAAGTAGTATGTATATCAACAGGGTACTTGTGGTTTCGTCACAATTACGAAGATTGTAAGTATCTCCATGAACGGAGGGCCTTACACCAAGCACATCAAAGGAGGGACTATTCAGAAGATCGCTTCCGTTGAAGGAGATTAGATTTTAATTTTTATTTACACTTGTTAAATAAAATTAAATATAGAATGAAATAAATAAAAATAATTGAAGTTTGTGATTACATAAACTCACAATACAAGCACGCCGGACCGGCCAGCGAACTCAGTTGATGATGGTGGATGACACACGAGCCACGAACTCACCGGAAGTCAGTCAAACGGCACGCGATAATTCACAAATGCAGAGTTTCGGTGCGGCCGAAGGTTCGGCAGATTTTCTGCTGAAACCGAAACTGATGCCGAAACTAGATTTTTTTACCGAACCTTGACGAAACCGAAACCGAACCTTCGGTCGGTCACTAGAAATAAAACAAAATAGCGCTATACAAATGTCGTGTTATAATAATAATATATTATTATTATATTACCTAACACCTGAGTCCTTTACCACAAATTTTACAAGTGAAGCGGAGATGAGATGTGTCTTTTGAGCAATATGATTGGTCAATTTTTGCACGTCTCTGTTTCACTCTGCTCAACATTGCTTCTATTTAAACGCACCCTTAGATAAGGGCATTTATGACAA
The DNA here is from genome assembly GCA_917880885.1 of Limnephilus marmoratus. Lineage (NCBI taxonomy): Eukaryota > Metazoa > Arthropoda > Insecta > Trichoptera > Limnephilidae > Limnephilus > Limnephilus marmoratus. The sequence continues at coordinate 48,264,542 of OU862924.1, read as the reverse complement.
TTTATTGCAACCAAAGGTTCTACCAAAACCAAATGTATTTTGTATTTTGTAATTTGTATTTTGTATTTGAAAGAAAAAAATGGTTAAAATACTGTATTTTGTATTTTGTATTTCAAATACATGACTTGAAAGTATTTTGTATTTCGTATTTTAAATACATGCGAAAAAGTATTTTGTAATTTGTATTTCAATTACAGCAAAGCATGTATTTTGCCCAGCCCTGGTTATATCCCAAAAGGATTGTGCAGCGTTTTCGATGAAAGCTACCAGGCGGCTGGACTTATTTCCGACACTTCTAACAATTATCGTTATGTTTCAACCAATTTACACAAATCATTGACAAATTGCATACTTAAACCTTCCTCACGAAATACTCTGTATATTGGTGAAAACCGCAGGAAAATCCGTTCAGTAGTTTTCGAGTTTATCGCGAATAGACAGACAGATGGCGCGGGGGACTTTATAATATGTAGAGATAGAGATAATCGGTCAAAAATACATTTTTGTTGCATATGCATTTTTGAGTTTTTTTTTTAATAAGATAGGTAAGTGCCAAATTATATGAGTAGAAATTTAAGTTTTGTGGTATCATCATCATTACATAGTATAAAATGAAGTCGCTCAAAATGTATGTGCGCATAAATCTTTTAAACTACGCAACAGATTTTCATGCGGTTTTCACCAATAGATAGAGTGATTTAAGAGGAAGGTTTATGTGTATAATAAATGCTTATTATAGTAGAGAAAAGCCAAGAAATTCAAATATTCAATTTAGGCAAAGGGCAGCGCGCAGCGGGCAGCTGGCGAGCGGATGGTGTGGATTTTATAAAGGTTGGGTAAATGGCGTTGTGTTTCGTTAGCCACAGCAACGTGTGGCCGGGTCTGCTAGTTATTAATAAAATAAAAACAAAATTATATGTTTATTTCGAATTATAAAATTTGAAAGCGTATTTCATCATCTTTCAAAAACAGTTTTTAGTTTTCGGATGCGTTCACAAATATTAAAGTTATTTGGAATTTATTGGAAAGCGGAAATATTTTGACTTTTCGAAAAACAGGCCCGAGGCCTGAGAGGTTAATACTAATTTTCAATAATAACTAATGTATCATAGAGAATAATCATATGTATGTATATAATAATTCGATGTAGTTGGTTTGACTGCATATTTATAAACGCAAATACAGTGAAAACTTTAAAACTACTAACCTACATAGAGTTCTAGTAAAATAATTCGTAATTTGTCGGTAATAAGCGTGAACAGAAGACATTGTTACAATACCTATCGACGATATTTATAAATAACCGACAATAGCAGACCTCGTGCGTTTAAAAATAATGGGCCCTTTTTCTGTCACACCGCAAGGCCGATTCAAAAACTTCATTAGCGACGAAATAAGTCGAAACATGCTTTATCTAAACAGAATATTGGATATGGCGGTATGAGGCGAAAGACGGTAGGCATGAGACGCAAAGGGGGCGAGAGGGTGTACAAGCCAAACACTCACGTGGTCTCACCAACACATCGATAGCTAGTTCGTTTTTGAGCGCGGTGCGATAGCGAGAATTTTTTAAAATACCTACCGTCGAGATTTCTCACCGGTGCTATTACCTCTTAATGACCGTTCCATTTAGCATACATAAAGTAGCTAGATCAAAGAAACAAATGGAAAACCGAGATTTTTGGATTGGATGATCTTTTTCGGTCGGAAGGAAAAAGTTATGAGGAGAAGGTTGGAATCTAGGGGTCAGTGTATCTAGGAGTGACGGACGTATGGACGAATGAATGGGTCGAGAGAGATTAGCTGGAGAGGTCAAAGGGTCTCCAAATTGAAATTGATTTATGCCTATTAGCGGAATTATTCGTTTTTATTAGCGGAATTATTTTGTAAATCAGTTAAAACTAATTATTATTCTTCTGTGAAAAACGACAGTTAATCCTTCAAAATTCGGGCGTATTTTGTCAGTAGGTAAAAATATTTTCACTTTTAAATAAAATCCAAATAAATGGAATGTTTGATAACTAACTTTTTTTTTTTTTTTTTTACATTAACTCCACACAGGAGGCCCTGAGGAAAATAATTTCCCTCAGGGCCTATGTCATCTGGGATGCTGTGTGGAGAGTCTTTTTGAGGAGAGGAAGGAATGAACATTGGTCTTGAAGAGACCCATGTTGTAGGAAGGAGGAAACACAGAGGCCGGCAAATCATTCCACAGCCGAGCTGTTGAACACAAGAACGAGTCGAAGAAACGACCCGTTCTCATGTGACAAATGTCAACCGTGTACAAATGTTGGGCACGCGTTTGGCGTGTTTCCCGACTATGCACCGGTGCCGAAGGGATCAATGATGTTAGTTCTTCAGAGCATCTTCCATTGTAATACCGGTAGAACAAGGATAGCATTCCCACCCGACGCCTGTGCTCTAAAGATTGCAATCCGTCTGTTAAGATGGGAGAATCTATCAAACGGACCGCCCGTTTCTGCACAGAGTCGAGGGTATTTTTCAGGTATTTTGGAGCTCCAGACCAGAGATGGCTGCCAAATTCAACCGTGGGGCGTACTTGTGATTTGTACAAGGTTAGCAGTTGTGTACTATTAAAGTATCTGCGGGCCCTGTACAGTACGCCCAGTTTTTGGGAGGCTAACTTTACTCTGGCTTCGATGGAGCCCCCATACCTGAGCTGGTCACTTAGGGTTACACCAAGCATATCAATGGAGGGCTTGTTCGGAAGATTGCTTCCGTTGAAAGAGACTAGATTTTCATTTCGATCCCTTTTAGACGTAATCAGACAAGATTGGGTCTTTGAAACATTAAATTCAACGAGATTATTTTTACCCCAAGAGAAAACACTCTCGAGGTAACCGTCCATTCTTTGCTTCAAAGCCCTACGAGCTGTTGGAGTTTGTGAGCCCTTTGGGGGCTTGTCAAACAAAAAGCTATCATGAACTGTACTGTCATCCGCGTAACAGTGAATTGGTGCACATGACAAAAGGTCGTTGATGTGCAACAAAAACAAAGTCGGAGACAGAACCGATCCCTGCGGGACGCCAGCATTTATCGAGTGTGAGGAAGAAGTGAAACCATCGACTACCGTCTGAATCGACCTCTCCCTCAAGAAGTCGGCAATCCACATACACAAGGATGCGGGAAGTCCGTAAGAATGCAGTTTGTTGACAAGTCCTCGGTGCCAAACCCGGTCAAAGGCCTTGGAGATGTCCAGTGCAACCGTTTGGGTCTCACCGAAACGTTCCAGGCATCGCCCCCAAACATGCGTCACATACGCGAGAAGATCACCGCACGAGCGGTTCCGCCGGAATCCGTATTGACGGTCGTTAATAATTTTGTTCTTCTCGAGGTATGTGAGCAGTTTGTCGTTGATCACACGTTCCATCACCTTAGACAGAACTGATGTGATCGCTATGGGGCGGTAGTTGGCCGGGTTGGAGCGGTCACCCTTCTTTGGAATAGGATGGATAACCGCTTTTTTCCAACCAGAGGGCACAGAGCCAGTCTTCAGGGACAATTTAAAAAGCTTCGTCAAAATTGGAGCTATTTCTGCAGCGCACCTCTGCAGTACCAGGGCAGGTATTCCGTCAGGCCCACTAGCTTTATTAACATCAAGCCCTCGTAAAACATGGAGTACTTCCCGATGCCGAATCCTCAGCTTTTTCATACGAAAACCGCAGTGAGGAACCGACGTCGGGACAGCACCTTGGTCATCGAGGGTTGAGTTATCCGCAAACATTTTACCTAATAAGTTTGCCTTTTCGGTGGCGGTGTTTGCTAGTGAGCCGTCAGGTCTGGTGAGAGGTGGCAAACTGGATTTGCAGAAATTGCGACCTATTGAGCTCGCAAGCGACCAGAATTGCCTGCTGCCATGCGGGCATGCAGCCAGCTTTCTGCTGATCTGCAGGTCGTGCTCCAATTTCGACCTATTTATGATTCTCTTGGTTTCCTTTGCCATTTTGTTGTAAGCTGTTCTGTCTTCGGATGTTCTAGATGTGTTGTAGGCTCGGTAAGCCGCGTTTTTTCGTCGCACTGCTTCAGCGCATTGTCGACTGAACCACGGCTTTGAGCCCACACCAGTTTCCTTAACAGTAGAATGGATGAAGCCATCCATCGCGGATGTGATGACTTCACCAATTTCCTGGGCACATCTTGAGGGATCCGAAGTCCGAAAACAGACAGCTGACCACGGAAAAGCATTAAAATTAACTAACTAACCATCACGCCGTTTCCCCGCAGGGGTAGGCAGAGAGGACGGACCGCCAAACAACTCGATCTCGGCACACACTCCTTGTCTCGTTCACATTCATACATCGTCTCATACATGCTCTTATATTATTCCGACTCTTCACATGGCCCGACTCAAGTATCTGATTCACTTGGTCGTGCCATGTCTTCCTCGGGCGTCCCCGACTTCTTCTTCCATCCACATTTGCGTCATATATTCTCCTTACACTCCTTTCCTCGTTCATTCGCTCTATAGGCCCAAACCATCCGAGCATCCCTTTCTTAATCTTACTCATTAGCATACATCAGTCTTGCATTCTTCGCGGATCTCCACATTTCTCACATGATCGTACATGTTTTTACCACACATACGATACGTTTTTACAATGTTTGATAATGTATCCGAAAACTAAAATCTGTTTCAAAATGTGATGAAACAAGTTTTCTTGTCAGAAATAACAACGTTTCCAGTTTTATTATTAGAAATAACAAAATAATTTTTTAAACAACATTAAAAAGTTTTAAAAATGCCTCACCTTAAGTTTTTTCTCACTAAAATTACTGAACAAAAAAATAAATAAAAACATAAATGTGACAAATGAATTATAAACTTTATTGTCATCTCACTTTTTTGTCGTTTCATGTAAGTAATAAAAAGTTCTTAAAAAATACGCAAACTTTCATAATTTTTTTCAAATTGCGGTCGGGAACTTTGGTTTTATAAAGGTATAATTTTAAATAATTTGTGGCAAACTTTTAGATTTGAATACAACGCGTGTTGTTTCCTCATTATAATACTGTTTAGATCATACTTTCTCACTTTGATAGTGAGGGAGTACATCGTTTTAATGAGACCTAAGTGAGCTGGGACAAATTTGGACAACTAGTCCCAGTGAAGGCTTGTATGGAAGTCATCGATGTCCGTCCTCTTCCCTCTTACGCGTTTTTTTTGGAAACGAAAAAGAACGATGATACTAGAACGATGACGTCACGTTCGATCTCTCGCTGTGACTAGTATAGTTAAGAATTCCGTGGGAAAGTAATAAAGAACAAAGGTTTTAGATGAGGTTGACGTGCTGTACAGAGTGCATACATTATTATAATATCATAATGCATAGGCAATATAAGGAAAGGAAATGTCGATATAATCGCACACATTGTTTGTTGCATAATGGCACGGCGCTTCATCCTGAAGAAAGATGACCGTGCTATGAATAATACGTCTTGAAGGAGTTTAGATACAAAAAAATGATGTCCTGTAAAAAGACATGCGTAATCTCAGAAAGAAATAATATTTATAATTTTTTTACTTATTCATTCTGTTCCACGGACACATTTCCGTTGGCTGGTCTACATGATGTAGGTACCTACACAATTTAGAATATTAATGTAATTATTTTAGGTTTGATCTGAGGATTTAGACACGCATTTAAAACTCTTAAGTTTGCATATGCTGGGACGCAGGCCCCGCAGGGTGGTGCACAGCAAAAATAATGTCGTCGCAGGACAGACGAGGCAGAAATCAGTGAACAGCATATTCTGCGACAAAGGCGACACTAGTTCAGCTTGTAACTTCGGGCGCTGTCGTTTGTGAGGGTCGAGTTCGGAGCCCGATTCTGACTTTTAAATTAACGTTTTGCTACTGAATTACACAAGTCTGCAAAAAAATATAAATTGTGAGCTGTTTTGGTTTTTTGCGTAATTCTTATGTTTTTGGTTGTGCTGAATCCGAAAATGACCCTCATTTTGTCACAGAACGTCACGTTTTCTGACAATGTAGGTATTTATGTTAAACAAGTTATCATCTTAAAATAAAAGGTAAAATCAAAAAAATATATATATATATAAATTTTTTTTAATATAAATCAAACACATTTCTTTTTCCCAGTGAGACTCCTTTTGGTATATTTTCGCTTGTAGGACGCATCTGGAAGGCCTCTCTGAAGCGTCCAACAGTAGTCTGCAATCATTGAGATGCTCCATCTTCCCTGGTATCTTTTTTTCCATCCCCTTAATATCTTGGTTAAATCGTTCATTTTGCTCTTCACTCACATATCCTAAATTTTCTGGAAAGTAGTCGAGGTGGGAATGAAGAAAATGTTATTTTAATTTCATTAGGCAACCTAAAGCTTGAAATGCTTTTAACGATTTGTTTGTAGTTAGGATCTTTGTTATTGCCTAAAAATTCAGGTTAATCCTCCCCGATCCCTAGTTCCCCTCCCCCCCTCCCTCGAACCCCCTACCCGAGTTCCCCTCCCCCCTCCCGAATTCCATACATTCAGTCCCAGTACATTCAGTCTTCACAGCTCGCGTGCCACCTATTGCAATTTTTTTATACAAATTTCATAATGCCAGAGCTCACCAGTAGTTTTAAACAAAACTTGTCTTGACAATAACGAACACAAAAAAAAAGAATTATCCAATTTGGTGCAGTCGTTAAAAAGTTATGCGCGTACATACATTTCTGCGATTCATATTTATTTAATTAATTAATTTTTCGTAATTTCATGATGCCAGAGCTCACTATTGTATACAGAAACCATCGCGGGCAAGCACACATCAAATCCCCAAAGTTTCATCGCAATCGGATGAACGGTTTAGCAATGAAATGTTTATTGCCAGAGCTGGGTATTGTATATACTATCTATATCTATGTATATATGTATACCGTTTTGCAAAATAACCTGACGTTCTGGAATTTTTTGAGTATTTTTCTAGTTTTCAGAACACCTAAATACATAGAAATCAGTTGAAAACATCCAGACAGCATTTTTGTTGTAGACCTGTGTTATGTTCTTTCAAAGCCAAAACACTATTCGGCAAAATAATTACCTGAAAAAGCGAGATTCTCATGGGCTAATATAATATATATTGCGCATAGGTCGCGTCGCGCAGAATCTGAGCGGCATTCGCCTGCCCCACAGCCTATTACTATGTCGTTTCGTACACGTTCACACATTACAAAATCTGCCCTGTTCTGCTCTGCTCTAAGCGGGCTCAACATATATTACGTCTGTCTCGACACAGGTATATCCTAGTGAGACAGGCATCGAATAATATAATGTAAACATACCTTATACAGATAAATAAATAAATAAATATATGTGCCCAGCCTTATAATAACAATATCTTTATTTGGAAAACAAACAGCTTTACAAAGATACATAAAAAAGAGTGCTAAAATAAAATAGTAAGCCTAAAAACATGTTTTCGCTGATAATTTCATTTTTTTTTAGTAGCTAGACAATAAAAACTAAGAAAATAACAATAAATATTAATAAATATTATGAAAATAATAATAAATATTATACGATGTAAAATCTACGAAAAAATCATACATCTACCTTAGTAATAAAATGAATTATCGAAATGGCTACCATCTCAAAAACATACTTTGTACGGAGTAATATTAATACGAGAGAAAGGAGATGTAATCGTAGGATATACGATACAATAAGCAGACATTAATAAGTTAATCTCAAGTGAACTCCCAGGTAAGTAGGCTCCTGTATATTGTCTGCCTGCATAGAGTATAAATAAACCGATGTACGTACATTTTTACGCAGCATCGCGTTCATTAGTCAAATCATTGTGGGTCGAGTTTTGAATCAGTGATCGACGAACCGGTGGATGCAATTTTTAGCCATACGTTGTTATAATGGTAGGTCTAGTCTGTAGGTAGAAGTAATAATAAATAATAATAATAAATTTGGACAACTTATATAGCGCTGTTTTTGCGAAAAATCGCCTCAAGAGCGCTGTACAAATTAGCATGGATTTTACATTAGAATTTACTTAACTTAGGAGGCTAGATAACAACTCGTCTTGCAGCTATCAAGCGCATGGATTATTAGAATTCTAGCCCCCCGATAAATTAAATAAAATATCTTTTTATATGTACGTATTTCAATTTATTTAACTATGTAGGGGGCTAGATAACCACTCGTTATGCAGCTGTCAAGCGCATGGATTGTTGGAATTCTAGCCCCCAAATAAGTTAAATAAAATATCTTTTTATATGTACGTATTTTAATTTACTTAACTATGTAGGAGGCTAGATAACAACTCGTCTTGCAGCTATCAAGCGCATGGATTATTGGAATTCTTGCCCCCCAATAATACATTTACCTTATGTATTTAGTAATTTACTTAACATCCTTAGTCTAACTTAATCTAACTTAATCTAACTTAACCTAACTTAATCTTACTCAAACATACTCAAAACCTAGGTATGTTTAATAAATCTGCAGTTCATAACAACAATTGCAAAGAAACCATAAAAATAACATGTAATCAACGCTAACGAAAATGTCTATACTCGTAATAATATACTGTAATAATTGTCACTGTGAACTGTTTATTATTATTGATTGTTGTTTTAAACACTATGATTGTAGAAACTTATAAATTTTTACTGCTCCCTTGAAAAACGGCGCTGTACAAATCATCAAAATATTATCAAACAGTATTAATACGCTTGCATCTGCGTAGTTGAATTCCAGAACCCGACTTCCATTGCATGTCGGACGCCACGCCTTATGAGCCGCGCCACAAATAACATATGTGTTCGTGAAATTTCAAGCAAAGCTACCGTTGTAATTCGGTTTTAATTCAAGAATCGGCCAAAAGATGTCGCTACTTCCGTCAGCAGCTCGCATATAGACGTTTATTCCCTAGGTACTAGGATTTGCGGTCCCGGTTACTTTGTCTCGGTGACAAGCTGTCACTGGATCGCAGTGAAATTCAGTGGATCCGAGGAACTGGCTATTTTTGGAACCAGTTCCTATCGGATTTATAAAATGATCACTAACACTCAAACTGGGCGAAGCCGAACTAAAAGCCGCCCGCAGGGCCTAGCATCAAAAACCTGCGGAGCGGGTTTTTAACTGCTAGTTATTATTATTAACGGTTCGGTAACGGTTAGTCACGTAGGAAGCAGTAAAGTAAATTAAAAAAATAATTACGAAATTTCTCTCCGTGATAAGCAAATTATCAAAATTTTTAGATGTTTGCAAGGGACAAAAAACAAGAAGTATGCTTCTGTAATTTTCGAAATAAGTTCGTTTACACAAAGTAAAATATATGGCGGTCATTTCCGCTAAGAGAAGGGTTAGAAGGGGAAACAACGTTTTGGTTTTAGCTTTTTGCCTTTGTAAAAAAGACATCTCGTTCAATTAGGTACCCCACAGTGTGAAACGAGAAACATTACCCAAATTTCACTGACAAATAAAATCATTATGTGAGGTTAAACAATTTAATACGCCAGCAATATAATAAATTTCTTCTAAGCGTAAATGTTTTTCATTTGCAGCGGTAAGAACTTCAGCTCTGCATCAATTAAAAACCCGAAAAAATGTAGGGGATTGAGTTTTGTTAATTACGTAGCACAACACTTTAATTAGGAAAGTTTTTCCAAGATTGGAAGAAACGTTATCAAGTTAATTCCTCTCTGGAATTTTTGTTTTCTACCCCTCCGAAGATGGCCAGTTTCACCTGGATTTCTCCGCCTCTCATAATTGTCCAAAAAATGAAACCTTTCTATGTCGCAGTTTTATTTTTTTCACTCGATAGCACATGATTGACCACTAATGCGTGAGAACTAATTTTAAAATAACTTATAAGTTATTTAATTTGTTTATAAGTTATTTAAAGTTACTAGCTAGTCTTCGGCGTTACTTGGGTTTTGTGCAGAGTTTTTCTTCTTATTAAACGACTCTTTTATTAAACGACTTCAAAAGGGAGGAGGTTCTCAATTCGACGGTTTTGTTTTTTTGTTTGTTACCTCAGAACTTTCGACTGGGTGAACCGATATTGATTATATGATTCTTTTTTATTTTAAAGCTGGTGGTCCCATACGATTGTTATTTTTGGAGTCGGTGTCAGCCAAGGTACTCGGCCCGGCGTGTTCACTTGACAGCTCCCCTCCCGCCGCGGCCCCGCTTTCGCCTCTCGCCTTGTCAAGTCTATAACTATGTATGTAGTTACAAACCTACCTTGGCTGACACCGACTCCAAAAATAACAATCGTACCTACATATTGATGAGTAGAAAAAGTAAGTTGATTAATAAGTTGTAGAAGAATACGAAATTATTTTTTTACTTTTTAGTGCATTTTTTTAAGTCGTTTTTTTTTGTTTTGTTAAAATTTTTGTTTATTTTGAAGAACAACTGTGCAAAATTTCATTAAAATTGGAATAATGCTAGAGTAAACAAAACAAATCCATGCCTCCCGCCCGTCTATCTTTTATCTTCCAATAACATAAAGGAGAGTAAAAATGACGTTACATTTAATTACCGTGAACAACCCTAAACCTTCCACTGTCTCTATCTACATGGAATTTCGGAAAACTCTGCATGAAGCCCGGGAAACACTTTCGCTAATCATATATAAATGGAAGATGGCGCTATTTTCAAAACAAGAATTTATTTTTTACCCTAGACCGTATAAGAGAGAATATTTTTCAAAAATAGTGAATAAATCCTATCGTTATTATTAAAAAATATTTGGCCTTTTGTTAAATCTTAGATCACGCTTTGGTAAACTCCTACTACTTCAAATATAACAATTTACTCAAATTTTCAGTCGGCCAAAAACGTATATTTCAAAAAAGGTCATTACCAAAATAATTCAGCACATCAGTTCTAGAACTTAGCCGGTTGGTATAGTAAATACTACCTCCACAACACGATCCGAGAGCTATTTCGCGTTTTATTTATCCCCGGCAGCGGCCATACATCTTATCATCAGCCATCGTTGTTCCCAGCCGAGATGATCGCATTACAACGTCCCCACACTTTATGTGAACTGCTTTAATAATGCCCCGAGATGATACAACTGTAAAAAAAATTCAATAGGTTTGAAATACGAGTAGGAGTGACCATATTTGCCACATACAAATCAAGTTTTTAAGTCAAAATGTCTGCTGGAAGATCGCGAAGAACCAATCGCATCCCTATGTTAATGCAATGACAAGGAAAAAAAGATATTTTAGTAATAAATTATTCAAATAATGTGTTTGGTCTGTAATAATGCCTTTTAAGAACTTTAGAAGTATGCAACAATATATCCTACTAATATTATAAAGGCGAAAGTTTAAATGGATGCATGTTTGTTACTCTTTCACGCAAAAACTATTGAATGGATTCTTTCACTAATAGAAAGCTACATTATTTGCGAGATCTATAGGCTATATATATTGGTAAGCTCTGGCGTTATGAAATTATTTATCATACGTTTTCTGTCCCTAACAAAATCGATTTATTGCAAACGTCAGAATAAAAGCAAAACCAATTGTCGCTTTGGAAACGATGTTTTTTTTTAATTAGGCAAATCACCCTAAAAAGAGTGCTTTGTTGGCGTCGTACTTAATAACTATCTCTAAAAATGAATCAACTAAATGTATGTATGCGCATAAGCCCGAACGACTGCACCAAATTGGATAATTCTTTTTTTGTTCGTTATTTTGTATAAAACGTTCAGTTCTGGCATTATGAAATTTGTATAAAAAATTATAATAGGTGGCACGCGAGCAATTTGAAAACTGAATGTATCGGGAATGAATGTGGGGAATGCGAGAGGTGAGAGGGGGGAGTGGGATTTACAAATATTACCACTTATTGAACTTAGTGGTTTCATTCCATAAAACTGTAGTACTTTTACAAACTATCGTGTAACATTTCCTCTAAAGTTCTCGAATTAATTATAATGCTCAACCGTAAATACGTTCATATAATAATTTATGGTCCTTGTATTGTTGGAAACATTGGAAAGATCAATGAAAAATGCGTGGAAGATGTTTTAAGTTATCGACTTGCGAAGGATTCCAGCTAATTGAATAAGGTATCGGTTTCTTATCAAATTTATTGATGGTAAGGAACCTATGTGCAATCGGAATCGATATCCCAGTACAAGATAACAACTAGTGGTTAAAATCACCAAAAACCATATACATATATACAAGATAACTAAAAATAACTTTTAAAATGGGCATTCCTAGTGAATGCCTAAATTACGATAACGTACTTTAATCATTAAATTTAATACACACAAGCCCTGCTTATTTATGGGGGTACATCAAATACATGTATTATGTAATTAATTATTATATAAAATATATTATAATTCATGTATCTTTTTGTAAATAAAAAAAAAAATAAGTAAATAAAATTATCTGATCGTAGAATCATTTCCGATCTAACCTGTTTGTGTAAAATCATTCATTCAATGTTTGATATCCCTGATTTATTATATGTAATCTCTTTTCATACTCCAGGCAGGACAGTCACAAGACAGTACCTACCTTATTATTCTAGCAATTCCACATCAACATCCCAATATTACACTCCTATGCGACGGATTCAACAGCTTAGAAACGAATACTCCAATGTTTTTGATATATTAAATATATGTATGTAAAAGCCCAAATAGGCGTAAATAAATAAATAAATAAATAAATGGTTTCAGAATCAACCCTGCTTTCATCAGGTCAGAATCGTAATTAATAATAAGTTCTGATGAAATACAGTAGTGGCATAAAACGTATTTCTTTTTGAACGAATAAATCATTAATGACTTATTAATTGCCCACCACGTCATGTCTCATAAATAAAATAGATCTCTAGTCACCAGACTTCTTGCTTCATCCAAAATCGTAAATATTCTCGCACTTACTTTTCTATTGTTCAAAGTTCTTCAAATGATGATTCACTAGATTGTGTCGTGTATTCATGAGACGTCTCAGACTTTTTCGTTCATCTATGTACTTGTGTACAATGTACACCATAAAATATTTTCCTGACACCTGACACTTCATTCGTTCATGCTATGTAAGCGTTTAATCGAGCCATTCCCAACCTCGACAATATCGTCCAACAGTAGGCGATTTAAGTAGGTTGTGGGGCGATTATCAGTTAAAAGTGCTTCGAAGGGCGATTTTATATGATTTGGTGGGCGGTATGCACACTTTGTGCACTTATTTTATTATAAGAGGTGGGCGCTGAATGTGGAGAATTTTTTTTTTTTTTTTTTTTTTTTTTTTTTTTTTTTTTTTTTTTTTTTTTTTTTTTTTTTTTTTTTTTTTTTTTAATCTATAAAAAGAATGTTTGTATTACATTATTCGATGCCTGTCTCACTAGGGTATACCTGTGTTGAGACAGGCATTACTTGAAAACTTGGCAATGGGCTCAAAAAGGTTGGGAACCTTCAGTGTAAACTATCATCACATCACGTTTATCAGCAATGCATTCTCTTCGGAATGTCCACTTTCGTAATTCTATCGAATGTTATTTTAGCATGCGTGCATACAGGCCATCATTCTAAGAATGCAATTTTTCTTTAACCACCGTGGTGGCAAATCCTTAAACTACAACTTTAAGAATTGGTAGCATACGAAATTGAAATTGATGATCACCCGAAAATTGATCCGGCGACAATTGCCCATCCGACAGTTGGCCCCCTGACAGATGATTCCCCGATAGATGATCCCCTACAGTTGATCCCCTGACAGTTGACCCACCCGTCAGTTGATCCCTCAGAGTTGATCCCCTAAAAGATTATTTCTTATTTTTATTATTACCGCACGCTTCTTCAGGATGTCGGAATAATTTATTGATTTATTAACGCCCTTTAAGGGGCTTTTACAGATGAATAGTAAATATACAGTATTTATTGTACATAACTGAACTGCCTCAGTAACAATATTTTATATTTGTTTAAAGATAAATTGAAGACGTCCACTGACTTGGTATAATTGTTTCCCTCCATTAGTATTCTAGGCAAAGAGGAATACATATGGTAGTTAGTACCAGAATTTCTGCACTGAAATTAATCCTGACTTCTAGTATTACGTAGTGGAATCCGAAAGCTTATCAATTCAATCCATACCGGACTATCAACTAAATCTTTTAGAATTTTATACAGAAATACTAAGTCAGTGTAAATTCTTCTGTATGACAATTTGAGCATATTCATTTAAAATAGTGTCGTAGTTCAATATATTTGCTGGAATACCCATTTTAAAATTTATAAAATATAAGAATTAGTTTTGTGTTCTTCAACGGCTTGTATGTGTATATTTTAAGATGGGTTCCAGACGGGAGAATTGTACTCAAGTTGACTTCTAACAAATGCAAAATATAATAGTTTAGTACACTGGTAATCTTTCTAGTTATCCTAGTTATAAAGCCCAACATTTTAAGCATTTATTAGAGATTTCTGATTTCTGTTGTGAATCCTTTAATTTGTTAACCAAATGAAAGATTTGATTGAAAAGTGATGCCTAAGTCTTTAATCTGTGTTAATGTCTCGAGAGTATTGTTATCAACGTTGTAATTAAAGATCACTGGATTTTTTATTCGAGAAAATCTGACTATTTGAGATTTTGAGACATTTACGTAAAGTCAATTTTTCATTACACCAAATTAACAATTTGTTGATATTATCTTGAAGAATACTGCAATGGTAAATATTTTGAATAATTTTATAAAATTAGAGGTCATCAGCTAAAAGTAAGATAGATACATCATAAAATATTTTTGTAAGATCATTTGTCAGTAAAAATATTGTTAATTTGATTTTCACTCAAATAGCCTACAGATATAAATATATCGACTTTGGTTGTACGGCCGTATATCCCCTATACATACTTACTTGAAGAAATAATCTTTTAGGGGATTAACTGTCCAAGGGATGAACTGTCGGGGATCAACTGTCGGAGGATCAACTGTAGCGGGATCAACTATCTGCGGGCCAACTGTCGGGGGCCAATTGTCGCCGAATCAGTTGTCATGGAACCGAAATTGATTACCGACGTTATTTTGGGCCTTGAATTAAAAATTACTTGTCTTAGCAAAAAATGGCATTTTGGGTTCCTCAGCTCAGTGATTTTATCTTTACCAGGATATGATTTTGGAGATGAGTTTTTAGTTTCACCTTGTAAGTATCTTCTCGTCTCATCTTAGATTCGCGTGTCAAGGTGAGTAATTTGTAGTTGGTGCCATATGGCACTCGGTGGCGGGTGCCAGGTGCCAGGCTGTGCAATGCAATCTGATGTAGAGTCAGGTTACAATGTGAGGAGCCACGGTTCAGAGAGTCTCGATAAAAGGAACACCTACCGAGTTATTACAGATTTCATTATTGCGACTTCCATAAAAGCAGTTCCTGTTTTAAATTCTTCAATTGAATGCATGAACTAGCGAAACGAATGATCGTTACAGTAGGTATTAATGTACCTAATAACTAACAATTTCAAAGGCTTGCTACGATAAATATTTAAATTTAATTTAACTCAGTTTATGGAGAAAACCACTGTGTAACAAGTATAGTTATTTCGAGCGCATTTTGAGAAGTGTTCAGGCTCGAATACTTTCTCTGTCTTGCATTGGTTGTCCCTTACTACCGCTGCCGCTAGGGCAGCTGGACCATAGGTATATAAAGACAAGCGAAACTTAGAGTTTTGTGTTTTAGCCTGCCGGGGAGTCCCGCGCTAAGCTCCAGGAAAATAGTAAAAGTCGAAGTCTGCCTACCGAGATCAGCTCGCGCGGCTTCAAGGAACTCGTGAATCTTTTGTATAAAGTGACGAGTAGGTAATTAAGGATAACAAATGTCCTTTGGGGGTTATTATAGTGACAATAACCATAAAGCTACTGTTGTAGTTGGTACGTTAAAGTTACCACTGTTTTTACGATTATTGAACTGCCTACTTGTGTAATTGATTGTACCCACCCTAAAAAACGACTAATTGTGTTTATAGAAGAAAAGTGAGGTTTTATTTAATTACCCCGCTATAACTGCGTTTTACACCGGTTTCGATGAAGCCTACATAATAGAGTGTGTCAATTATTTCAACTTTTGAATTTAGAAACGCCTGATATCTCTAAAGTTGCGTATTACAAAGAAAATGAGAACTGCATTTAAATTTATCTTAAATGATTAATAGCTTGCTAACCTTTATTCATTAAAAATAAGAAAAAAACCTAAAATAGGAATGTATTTTAAAATTTTAATGGTTATTGATATTTTTTTAGAATCATTTACCATTTAACGTTTATTTATTATTAAAAACTGCGTGTAGCTGATAAAAATGAAAAAAAAAACAACTTTATGAATTCAAGTAAGTAAACAAGAAATTGTTTTATCCAGAAAAAGTGTTATGTTCCCCTTTTATATTTTTAACAAACACATCACATACTTTAAAAAATATATTTTAATTATATTTGAATAAAAATTATGTATGCTACAAAATACAAAATATGTAACCATTGTTTTATGTTTTCCCTAATTTATTATTTTTTCAAAACTTTTGGCCATTTTAGCGAGCTTTAGTGAACACCATAGACACCATGAATATTCGTATGTCCACCAATTTTATTTATTTTTCGTTTTCGAATAGCTACAGATCATACGAAACTTTCGAGACCCCAAGCGTTTGAAAATAAGGCTTTTTTCTCTACGAAGAGCGACACAAGCTACTATCTACGTAATAACATTAATGACCATTACGTCATCTTATCATTTTGCCAACGAGGATAGAAAACTATTGGCACTCCTTGCTTCATTCGCATTCAAACATAGTCTTCATTTATTCCGACTTTGGGTACTTATCTGATTGGTCAGGGCCGGATCTACGAAATCTAGCGCCCTGTGCAGTAGGTACCGATGGCGCCCCCCCCCCCCCTACATTTTTATTTTGATTAAAAATTCGTTTACCCCAATTTTTTTTTTAATTTAATTTTTTTTTTTTACACTAATTTATCAAATAAAATCAAGACATATAAAGGGTGTAACCCTATCTAAAGTTTTCGAATAAATAAGCCACGATCTATGTAATTCTTCTCCATTAGGCAGTTTCTTGTAATAATACTTAGTATTAAATTTACGCTTGTTCGTAATAGGAAAATCAAAACCTTTCAATTGTACAGGACCTTCCTGAACTAATAAACTAATGGAATTTTGAGATAACTTTGGCCAGCATCCGGGATCTTTCAATTCAAGCTCTGAAAACAGAATTAAATTTAAACTGCTATCAGTAACGTTATTTTTATCTTCTAATAATTCGACCGGAGGAATTTGTGCGATAGATATCTGTTTAGATGTGCTCGGGACCATTGTAACGTCATTGCGCGGGACATCATTTTTTATCGGTGCTGGAGAAATTGGAATTAAAAAATTCCCAATGGAAACGGGTTTTTTTATGTCATTATGCTCTTTAATTCTAAGTTTTAGATTCTGCGAGCCTGAAAGTTTTTTTTTTAATTATTGTTCTATTCATTGTAATCCACAATCCACAACCTCTAACAACCAATAGAAATGTAGTTATAAATTAAAAAATCTAATAATATAACCTCAAATTTGTACCTTGCATTTCCATTTCCCCTGTGTTCTGTGTTGAGCGAACAAACACGAACGTATCTATGGTATCAACGGCTTACGAAAGACGCTTACACTGATTATTACTGACTGTAAAATAACAAATCTAATAGAAATTAATTATAGGTACATTTAAGGAACTTCAACTGTCAAAACAATGATGAAACTGTTAACAAGTTGCAACCTTGCAAACCGTGCGTTGTTTATGCTAATGGAATTTTGAATTTACTGAAGATTTCATAAGAAAATGGTCTTTAACCACATTCTCCTAGAGACTTAAATCGTGCAAAAGCACTTTGAAAGGCGCCGTCGGTTTGTTTGTTCTCTTGAATAAAAGTACGGCGCTGTGATTGGTTAATGAATTTGGATCGCACTCATTCGTCGTAAAAGACAGTAAAAGATATATGGAAAAATAGATCTTACGTTTAAACTAAATATATGGAATTTGTAAAAAAATTCTGTAACTGACTATAAATTCGTAAATCGTTGAATTAAAACCAGATGCGTGTGCAGTCTGTATCTTTGGAAAGTGTTACTAGAGCGTAATAATTATTTCGTACTATGGGTAATTTTTAAACGATTCAGGGAATATTATAACAAATTTTTAATACAATATTTATTTTCTCACGGCGCCCCTTCGGAGTTGGCGCCAGGTTTTTTGCACGTTTTTGAACGTATGGCAGATCCGGCGCTGTGATTGGTGTAGGTACCTGATTCAATTGACCCTGCCACGGTTTTCTCCGACGTCCCCGACTTTCTCTATCATTCACTTTTGCAAAACATTTTTACAGCAACTCCTTTTACCTTTTACATGCTCTAAATGTCTAATACAATTAAGCGCCCCTCTCAGACTTGTTAATTACGTTTACATCCGATTTCCGTTCTTGGTTCACCTCACATAATCCTCGGGGATCTCATTTCTACGGCGATTTGTTAAGTTTAACTCTTCCTCAGCCAATTCCATAAGTCACTGTGAAGGTTGATACTACCACTCCATTATTTTATTTGCGAGGCGGATGTGGGTAGGTACCGCCGCCCCGGAAACCATTTATTGGATAACACACCTGCCATAGGTTACCCTAAGTCATAGGTTCTCAACGTGGGCGATAACGCCCCCCTTGGGTGGCGTTTCAGACCTTCAGGGGGCGGTAGAAGACCAAGATAAAATTGGGGGGCATTTCAGACTTTTAGGGGGGCGGTAGGAGACCCAGAGAAACCCATCCTATCTTTCTTACCCCATCCCATCCCATTAGAGGCCATCCATCACATTACGCCCCCTTCGTTGTGACAAATGTAGCCAACCCCGTCGTGGTATCCCATTACGCCCCCTTCGTCATGGTATCCCGTTACGCCCCCCCCCCCCCGATGTTTAGAGTTAGGGGGCGCTAGAAATAAAAATATTCTCAAAGTGGGCGGTGGGCAAAAAAAGGTTGAGAATCTGTGCCCTAAGTGGTTCGTTAGGTATGTTGGTGATTTAGCAGGAGTGCCCGGGTTTATGGGGTGAAGTGTGTCGAGGTCTTGGCGGCGAATACATTTGACACCTAACTTAGACCGGACTTTCTCGACCCATTGGCTTGTGGGGGATGTATTCATACGTCCTCAACTCATGGACTAATTGACCCCCAGATTTCTAAACACCCCTTATACACTTTTCTTTCCAAAACTTCCTTTCCCTAAAAAGTCCCGCCACACAGCATCCCCTAAAATGATATAGGCCCTGAGGGATTCCTCTGTGGAGCTAATTTGAACTGTGTGAATCTCCACCGAGGTTCGTAAATGTTCAGAGGAAAAGTATCAGTAAATTAGATTTATCTCTAATGGCTGTGGCGGAAGAAATCTTTTAAATAACCTCCAAATTAACAAAATTCAGATTAAAAACATCGATTATTTATCGATCAACGTAATAATTATACATTATTATATCCCACACTTGACCAAATCAGTACTAATGTTTTAATTAATACTGTTTACGTCTAGACACGATTAATACACTTAAAAACAGTGGGCGTTTCCAACTTCCATTGTCAACAATGCAACCAGTGATTCACGGTTATCGTTTTGTCGTAGGTTGCACTTCGCCGATTTAACACGACCTACTAAAACACTGGACGATCAATGTCGAAACTATTTACATGTTATTATTTTGATCGCAAAATCTAAATGAGCGATCACGTTACTAGTGACCTCCACGCTATTTTGATATATCTGTCAATTGGGCGTATTGAATGTCACCAAGCTTCCGTAGTTTGTTTTTTGTTTTTAATAGAAATTATTGATTCAAATAATCAAAATATTTCCTGCAAGCCCATATTGGATATCGTATAGTCATACGACTGTTGCTCTATTTTGTTGAGATTGAGTCGTTAATAAATTGAGTAGTTTTTTTTATTTGCACGATGCGTGATTTCGGATCAAGATCAAATCTATTTACACATTTATTTCCCAATGCTATACGATTGTACCACCCCAGCCAGAACTTGGAATATTTGTTAGGACTTGTAATACATGCTCAGAGTATGAAAAGGAGGTTAGAGTTTAATCGACCGGTGTACATGGCAATCTAATAAACCAATCGATTGTACCACCCAAGCCTGGAGCACTCCTGTTCCGTTGGGACCGCTACTCCAGGGGGCACTGATTTTTAAGGACTTGGAACACATGCTCTAAGGATGGGAAGGAAGTTAGAGTTTAATCGACCGGTATATGAGGCAACCTAATAAGCCAAATCTGTT
This sequence comes from Limnephilus marmoratus, assembly GCA_917880885.1. Classification (NCBI taxonomy): domain Eukaryota; kingdom Metazoa; phylum Arthropoda; class Insecta; order Trichoptera; family Limnephilidae; genus Limnephilus; species Limnephilus marmoratus. The sequence goes on along the minus strand of OU862924.1, from coordinate 48,244,212 downwards.
TTGTGGTCCAAAACAGATTTTCTGGGCATTAGATTGTTCGTTTAGTTGTTAATTAGGTTGTTTGGGAAACTGCATTGAAATGCTGCAGATATCACAGGTTTGATTCTAACGCAGACCATTAGTTTACAGGCGGTTGTGATTTTGACACGAAATAATGATTATTTTGTGCTGATGTTTTTAGCACCGCCTTAGTGTATCTGAAATAAATTGTTTTTTACGTTTTCACTATTTTCTATTATATATTTTTTTAAAACGATTCGCTTATTCGGTTGTAAGTTATCGTATAATGCCAAATATTAATATTCCGTAGTGCCGCGCCGTAACATCATAAAATAAGTTATGCACACTTCTTAATGAACAAGAATCCATAAATCAATTTAGTGCGACTGTCTGAAACTCCATGGCGTTCATAATGTAATGACAAAAAATATTTGTCTAAGAATAGAAAAAGTTAACGGCGAAATAAAGCACCCAGCCGACATGAATAATTTCAGGCCGTAGATTTATGCTCAGATTCAACTGCCCGAAAAGATTCAGGAAATATGACTTATATTCAAATATGTAGTCGCATAAATAATTACATCGTTTGTTTGGCTAGACATTTGTTCAGTGGGTAGATTTTAATAATTAATTTATTGTAGGTTAAGCACTTTAAAAAAATTCATAATTGGAGCAGTACTCATAGAGAAAAGTACAAAGGTTCATAGCAGTCATCTGATTGCGATGAAACTTTGGTCATTTGTTGTGCGCACAATCGCAAAGGTTTCTGTATATATAATGGTGAGCTCTGGCTATTCGAAATTATTTGCTGTACCATTCATCCGATTTTTATTGATTTATACAGGGTGTTAAGGGAAGTACCGTGTCATTATTTGGAGTAAAAATATATAAATGAAATTTTTGTCCCCGGTGACATTTTTAAAGTTTTTTTCAACTAAAAACATGAAAAACCAACAGGTTTTGGGCAGTTAGGGAGGGGTGAAAGGTTTGATTGATTACTCCTCTGAGTGATCTGTGACGACATGGACGAATTTTTCTTGTTTGATTTTGAAAAAGTCATCTAATAAGTCACCGGAGACCAATTTTATTTTATTTTTAACTAAAAATATTTTTTCTTTTTTTACATGAGCTCCACACAGGAGGCCCTGAGGAAAATAATTTCCCTTAGCGCCAATGCCATCTTTGGGGATGCTTTGTGGAGGGTTTTTCTTAGGAAAGGAAGGAGAGGAGAGTTCTAGGAAGGAAATTGGTTTAAATTGGTAATCTGGGGTTAAGCGTGTCCTGGTCATCCGCCTCCAAGACCTAGACAAACCTCACCCCATGAACCCGGACACCCCTGCTAAATCACCATAATGTCAGGAATCACCGATTAAAGTAAGTAAGCACGTCCCTTAACAATATGTATATAATGGTGAGCTCTGGCGTTATGAAATTTTGTAAAAAAACTACAATAGGTGGCACGCGAGTTGTTAAAAAAATGGGTGTATTTCAATAATTTAGCGGTAGGGAAGAAAGGCGCGTGGGGGGGGGGGGGGGAATCGAGGAAAGGAAAGGAGAGGGTCATTTCTCATTAACGTCATTGGTGGTAAGCAATAAAAACATTAAATACCAAATAAATAAAAAAAATATATAGGTAGGTAAATATTTTATACAAAACATGCAACCAAAGAAAGAATCAACTCCACACAAGAGCTCCTCTTTTCTGACCAATATACATATAATATTTTGTAAAATATATGTGTATAAATTTAACTGATATTCTTTATATTACTGACAATAAAAAAATGCAATAGGAAGAAACAGCCAGTTACAAGATACAATCAGTGTAGTTAAAATAACAAAAAATGTTTAAAAAAAACAAAGTATATGTCAAATAGTTTCTTGAATCAAGGAAGACTACAAATATATATATTATTATTTGAAAATATTTTCATTAATAAATAATAAATAGCATTTAACGAAAGTGAAATAAATAGTACTTACTTCTTGTCGGTATTAAATCTGATCTAGTGAAGGAAAACTTAACATAAATACAAGTAAAAACATCACACGATTCCTGTGGATGCAGATGGCAGATGGCTTTATTGGAGGACCCACCACTTACCCGCCCTGGTATAGGTAACAGATGGTTACCCCTTCAAGGCTCTTGCAAGGACTCTAATTTTTTGGGTAAAAACGACTCTACATTTGATAACGAAACTAGACCTCCAATGTCCCTGCATACGTTGTTAGTAAGCAGTATGCAAGTGCTTAGCGGGAAATACAGATACAATATGTGTTATTATGACAAAATATAGACAAGACAATGGGACAGGTTGGTGAAAGTCCACGAGGTGGCAAGCGCTGGGTGATTGTATACAGCGTATCCTACAAGCACCTGTTTGGGAAGAAGACACAATAGATAAGTAATAAGGGAATGGCAAACGGTTGGGAGTCCCCTTCAATCGATTGGCAGTCCCAGCAAGAATGCGCATGACATTCGGTCTAGTCGTGAACCACACTCAGCTTCCGCGCCCCTTAGCCGGTTCCTCGGTGATGCCTCAAAGAAAAGTAAATGGGAGATTGGGGGGAAATACCCGAAGACCCTAAGGAATTCAGCGTCGAGTAGCCGGAGGCAAGGCGAAGGAGAGCCGAGGTCGCCCCCCCAAACCTAAAGCCTGCACATGTTGCTGGAGGAGGGCACCGTACCATCGTCGACCGACTCCTGTTGATGCAAGGACGAGGTCTAACGCACCCCCAGAAGGGGAAAAAGAGACATAACAAAATAAATAGATGCAGTTCAGTTCAGCCTTCTGAGCGAAGCAAAGTAGCATTGCGAGACTAAAAAGAAAAAGAGAACAAAGAAACCAAAACAAACCTAAAAAAAAAAACAAAGTCGAGTATGTTAGTTGAATCAATAGTGTTCCTTGGAATATGAAGCTGGAAAAAAGAGAAAATCCCAAAAAATTGATGAAAAATAATGAAAACAATAAACACCGATAAAACACCGCGTAGCACAGCTTAGTGAAATCTAAAATAAAACAGGCAGATGGCTTGTCGAAAAAATGTAACATCGATTATTTTATGTGTATTCCTGATTTTTATTCAGTACACATATTATTATAAATTCCCAACATCAACGCCATTCCAAGATAAGACCAATTGACCTGTCCTACCAGTAAACATTTAGTAACTCGGATGCATATCGCGTTAAACAAGGAACCTCGCGGTATCTCAATAATATAGTTTAACAAGTTGTTAAATATTTTTTATGATCTCAAGCGAAGAAGATACCAACCAGAACCGTAAAGGCAACTAAAACGGAACGTAAACTGATAATAATTTACGTGGAACTAAATGATAGTAAACTAATCACCTTACAATGTAGCAAACTAACAGAGATACGCCGTAACTATAAAATGTTATGTAACTATAAAACGTGTAACTATAAAATGTTTTGTAGGTAGATGAAGAAATGTAGACATTGAAATACAGTTCTGGTTAACAACCTATTTATTTAATGTGAAAATATCGACTCATTGCCTTGCACCTGTAGTAAGAGGGATGGATTCATACGTCCATCCTTCCTAGGGATTTTATATCCATTATCTGTGGAGCTAATATAAAAAAAAGTATTTACCTGCTAGAAAAAGATTAAGAATGGGGCATTTAGATGGTTTGGACACGTAAGCTGGTGCAAATCAGTACCAGGAGATTCTCTCGATCTGGTTTCAATCCTGGGATTGGTTTGCAGCAATTTCCTCTATTCTTCTCTTCCATTCTTCCCTGTCTTGTGCGACTCTTTTGAAGTCAGCATATGATGAGCAGCGCACGTCCACCAGCAGGTCCTCCAGGTAATCTCGGCGTGGGCGTCCCCTAGAGTTTGTCCCCTCGGTCATACTCTCCATTATGGCATGAACGAGGCCTTCTTGTCGTATTAATGGCCGATCCATCTTGCACGCCTTTCGGACAAGGTCCTTTTACAGGTGCTTTCCTCCTTTGATTCTTTGGAGAACTTTCTCATTAAAAAAAGAAGAAATTTCTCACCAGGAGAATAATGTGTGTGAAAATGAATGGCGGAAAAGACAAGACACCATCAAGTGAATCAAATACTTTTGTCCATGTCAAAAGTTGGAAAAACAGATGGTTATTTATTTATGTATGCGACGATGTGTTAGTGTTCATGAATCAAGAGGAGTTTTTTTACATTAACTCCACACAGGAGACTCTGAGGAAAATAATTTCCGGCAGGGCCTATGAAGTCATCTTTGGGGATGCTGTGTAAGGGTGAAGGCGCGGAGGTTCTGGGAAGAGAAACGGTGTAGCAATCGCAACGTCAAAAAAAGTAAAAATATTTCCAACACATGTGATTTTAGATTTTCACGGCAAAAGTATTTTCGTTATTTGTTTTTGGGGTGTTATGCCGTGTTGTGCTACCTCTTTCTTTAGCCAACGTTTCGGATAGCATTTCAGTGTCATATTTACAAGATTAATCTAATTCGTAGCCTCAATAAAACAATCAAGCAGATGAATGTGCAAGTTGTTTGCGAAATAGCTAGAATGAAAGTCAAATGCTTAAAGAACCAAGAATATTATTTATTTATTTATTTATTTCAACGCCATAAAATGGATATTACAATCCAGTGATACATGATACACAGTGGTACATAGAGGGTAATTACAATGATAATAATGTACATTAAACAAAGTACATATGTATGATAACAACTAGTATTTAGTTATAGGATACAAATATGTTTTACAACAAAAAAAAGCTCATACAAAATACACATTTATGTGCAGAATAAACAAACATAAGTAAGTAAATAAAGGTGAATTCTTAGAAAAATTCTCAACATCAAGTATAATATACCTACTTTACTTTTATATGTACATATTGTTGGATTCTAGGAATTGGCTAAAATGGACTAACTTAGTAATGATATTATTGTTACCTTCAGTTGAAATGCCTGAAGTTTGAAATGATTACAGGTACTGCTAATTAGTTCTGCTTTTCAGGGCTACCAGTTAGAGAATCAATAATAAAAATTTGGTTTAAAAATAATAATTTAGAAAAAAATTTATACATTATTAGCTATCACTTAACTAGTCTGTCTGATAGTTAATATAAATGAAGCAAGCACCCCAAAAACAAATAACGAAAATGAAGCAAGCAGTTTGGAATCTATATTAGAGATATAGACACCGTGCAGACGAACACTATTATACCTAACATTAATTATTGTCATTGAGGTATGATATTATATCCTTCTTATAACTATATTCGGTGCAGTTGAACACATCTACTACTTCTGAGAAAGCATTGCCAAATGCATGCAATCTAGGTATAAGCGAGTATTATAAGTACCTAAGAATTTTTATACCCGAGGACAAATAGCTACCACGGAGACGAGCAAGGATATTGCGTGGCAACTCCAAAACCCAACTTAGGAGGCACTCTACACAATAAAACAGATTTTACTATCCGATTTTAAATAACTTCTGGAGACACATTCATGTAAGAGCTATAAAAGAGAAACAACCAAACAAAAGAAAACTTTATGACTAATTTGTTGGTTAATAAAAATAGAGTACAATATTAAATTAGTTTTGGGCATGTTAATTTATTGCTCGTAAGGGGGATAAAATGCCTTAATATTGTAAGTCAACATAATATATCGTCTGATTCTTTGGTTAACGAAAGAGTTAACCATGTGTCCGTCCACAAAACGAGATTTATTCCTTGTGGAGGAATTATGGTTCCTAGATGTACATACAAATAAATTAATATGAACAAAGCATCTTGTAACCAAATGCTACCAGTGTCACTTTTAAAACAATATCAAAACCGTACCAATTGAGCCCTTGCCCGGAAAAAATGTTGTATCCAACAATATTCTTGTTCCGAGAAAAATGGAAATAATTAAAATTATGTTTCATAGCAAAATACAATAAACATATTCTTAAAAGCTTTAAATTAAAAGTCGCGCAGAAAGGTAATTAAATTAGAGTTAATTACTATAATTTATGCTGAAAATGGAAAAATTTGTATAGTTGCATATGAAATATTTCACATACAACGTTACTCCACAAAACGTCTTATTTTACTCTTCGCACCTTACAGAAAGCAACATGCCCTTCTGACATAAATTTACATAAATCGTTGACGTGTTTGAGTATCAAAAGCAAACAAATCATATGAATAAATGAAACCATTTACGTTCGAAATATTGTCTCGAAATCAACTTACAACAGTATTCCACAAAACTGTTAAAAACGACCTTCATAATAATTTTTCCGCACAAATACTACTTCCATGGATTATTCAGCTTCTTGGTTGAAGTATTTCCAGTTGAAGCCATAAAACTTTCGTTTTCTCTGTTTATTCCCATGAATTAAACCATGCTCCGTGATATCGATATACAGCATTATATAACGTTCTTCCACAAACCAAACTTTAAAATGCTTCTATAGGCCTGAATTTTTTTTCATTAGCATGATCCCTACCGTAAAAGATGCATATTAATAAGCACAACATTATTTCATCAATAACTCAACATTGATAGTTTATTACAACATTATTTCGGGCAAGGGCTCAATTGTTGAATTTCACAACCCAATACACATGGCAAGAGAGTAACCGTCTTCCAGTAATTTCTGACGTTATTTGGAGTAAAAAAATGTACTTAACTCAAAATAATTTTAGTTTTTCAAAATCTTAAATTGGCTATTTTAAGAAGAATAATCAATAATAAATAACGCTAATTTATTTTTTTAATAAATATTGCCGAAAATATTACACGAACTAAATATTTCTTTGTCTGTGGTTTTGACAAGCTTGAAGAGCTGTGAAATGGAACGCTGGCACATACCTACGTACCAAACATTTTTTCGATTAAAATAAAACGGAACGCCACTTTTTTCGCTGCAAAATACCAAAAAGGGAACAAATCAGTACCTTTGTCGCAAAATACCAACATATTTTCTGAAAAATTACACTACTTTAAAAAAAAACAACCGAAAATAATGCGATCAGTTGCCTATTTATTTGTTAAAACAGTAATTACTAGCTGGTACCCGGCATGCGTTGCTATGCCATTTACCCATTAAAAAATTGTTTCTCCCTGCGTGTCCTTTCCCATTCGTCCCGTTCCCCTTCCGCCTCCCCTTCCTCTCGCACGTTCCCTTCCCCTCTCGCGTTCCCACTCCGTCTCCTCCACCTTCTCTCTCCCCACTCCACTCCCTCTTTCCCCCGTCCCGCAAACCCCCTCCCAAGTTCCCATCCACCCTCCCAGGTTCCCTTCCCCCCTCCCACGAACCCCCTACCCGAATTCTCCCCTCTCCCACATTCCATACATTCAGTCCCGGTACATTCAGTTTTCAAACAACTTCCGTGCCACCTATTGCAATATACAAATTTATTTTTTTATACAAATTTCATAATGCCAGAGCTCACCAGTAGTTTTATTCAAACCTTGTTCTGACAATAACGATCACAAAAACAAAAGAATTATCCAATTTGGTGCAGTCATTCGAAAGTTATGCGCGTACTCGGCGATTCATTTTTATTTATATAGATTATTGGATTAGCCAAATCAAAATGCCTATTATGTTCGGTGCGATTTTTGATATGCAGTTAGGAAGTTCAATACCGTGGTTGCACAAGCTGTTAATATATAAGATAAGATAAGAACTTGTAAATGATTCATAACGCATTGCATTTCGCAAGGAACAACTTCAAGGGATGTCATTCCGAGCGTCCACCACGTCATTCGTCCACACTTCAGATTGCATTGTTTCGGTTCGCTCCCGGAGAAAATTGACGTGAAATTCCCGGCCACAACCAACGGTCCGACTCCGAAACCGATAGTGTGGCTATAGGAATGCTTCATTCCACGTAACTGCATACCATATATCAGAGATGAATAACCTGCAGCCCGCGAACCCAATCCGTGAGTACATCCACTTGGGTAAATAAAAAAATAAAATAAAATTGATAAAGAATATTAAAAGATTTCTGTTATTTTTAAAAGAAGTTTAGTCTTTCTTCAAAGTTTGCAATCAGCCGAACAAAATAATAAGATTTTTCTTACAAATTTAAAAAGTCAAAATTTGGTGGTTCAACCGTGTAGAAAAAAAATCACTTTCTTAGCGCAGCGCTTTCTCATCGAGGTCAAGGTTTGATGCATTTTAAATGTTTCTGTTTTATAAAATACCTACTAATATTGTCTTGGGGACTAACTTTTGTTTAACTTTCCGAAGTGGGGTATATTTTTATATTTCAGAATGAAAAAAATCAAGAGCTACATCGACAAAAATCCCAAGTTTGGTGACTTAGCAGGGGTGTCCGGGTTCACGGGGTGAAGTTCGTCCGGGTCTTGGTAGCAGATGCGTCTGCCAACCTGCAGCGTGGCGGGCCGGATCAAGAGAGACTGGTTGAGGGAGGCCTTTCAACCTTTCCAGCCAGACTCTCTCGACCCATCGCCTTGGAGTAATAATAATAATAATAATTTATTTTAGCAATTTGTACATTGAAGTTTACAAATTTCTAATTATTTATAATATTTCATATTGCAGCTAATTAATTATAATATTTCATATTCACTATATTTTTTTGAGTTTTATGAAGCTCCTACAATGCATCTTGAACTTTCCAATTGGTGTGGATTTTAAAGTTTCTGGTAGTGTGTTATATAACTTCATTCCCTTGTACAGTAAACTGTTCTGCGTATTCGCTTTGTCCTTTTTTTGTAGCCTAATTTCCTTGCACGCCCTTGAGTTATATTTGTGAATGTCCTTGTTGTATACAATTTTATTTGAGAAGTATTTTGGTAACATGTTGTTCAATATTTTGTGGATAAATACCATCGTGTTCAAGGTCAACATCTGTTATGAATGAATAATTATGAAATAAATTCATACGTCACTCCAGGACAAACTGACCTATCCTTCCCTTCCATTCCTCTACACAGCATCCCCTAAGATGCAATAGGACATGTGTGGAGCGAATATTAAAACAAACAAAAAAGCTTTGAGTTTAGCATTATGTATTTGTTTATTTTAAAAAATTACTGTTTTTGAAAATAAAAATAGATTTTCAACACCACCGACTACAAATTTTAAAATGTTAAGCTGTAGGTATCTACCTAACCTATCATAGTCCCAACCTGCGGCCCGCGAATACATTGAAAATGGATAAATTGGCTCTCCGACTAAAAAGTTTGTTCATCACTGCCGTATACCATCCTCCATCCATCCTCCAGTCCGGCATCACAGCTCATAGCATCACCCGCCACCCGCCCGGCTTTCTCTCTTTGTCGGTCGCCAAAATGCCATGTCTTGCTTGGCGTCAAGCAATATTGATCGAGCCCGGAATAACAAACGCACAGGGCCAGAGGCAAACTGGCGATCAAAATCAGCCCCGGGGATTTTAAAGTACGGCAATAAAAATAATAATAGATAATTTTTGGATGATTTCTATAGCGCCGTTTTTGTGAAACATCACCTCAAGTCCGATGTTGATGGCATCTATAACTTATTATATAATATTCTCCTTACCTACGCTTTTGTCTTCGTTCATTAAAAGTGCCTCTCTCTTAAACTTACTCGTTATACTTACTTCAGCTTTGAATTATTTACAAAACTGCACATTTTTCACACGGTTTCAGCACACATACGCCTCTGTGTTTCCTTCGTCCTACATCATGCATCTTTCCAAGATCCTTGTTCTCTCCTTCGTCGCCTCAAAAAGACCTTCTGCATAGCATCCCTAAAGGTGATGTACGCCCCAAGGGAAAATAAGCTCTGTTCTTTTTTATTATCTGCGTAAAATGATTTCATTTCTTGTTTAGTCAGTCTCCTTTCATCTTTCCTCAGCCAGATCCACGCGTCACTGCCTAAATCAGGTTAGAATAAATTCACTTTATATCTATAATAAACTGTAATTTTTCGCAAAATTCAAAATTGTTTCCAAATCACAAATACTTATATGAATCCTCTGTTAGTATCATCAATCGACCATTTATTTTATCGCCAAAGCTAAATGTCTCTCGCTCAGCAAAAATTGCGTTCAATTCAGTGTATTACTTTTAAAATTGTTAATTTTAGGGCATTTTAAAAACATTTGCAAAGAAGAATTACATAAATATAAACAATGGGTATATCAACTATTCCAGTAGAAACAGAGCTTGCCCTTTAAAGACAGCTTCATTGATGTTAAACATTTCGATATCCGAATTGATTCTGTTAAACAGGAATCTCCACCGGAATGACCATCATTTGCAAGTTAGTCTTAGGCTTAAACTTATGCTAGGCTTAGAGTAAATTAAACAGTAAATTTCTGTGATAGTGAGAGAAAACCTTCGGGAACACAGAAAGAAATGCTCACCATGATAGCCGAGATTTCTAATCATCCACGAATCAATCTGAAGAAATGTTGTGTAGAAAATGTGCATATCCAAAAGAAATTCGGTAGGATATAGAGCCACGGACAGTAACAAATGTTGGCGATGCAAACGTTGTGCGTGACAAATTTTAAGTAAGTTTAGTGAGAGATCTCAAAGCTTGATTTGTCAAATCGGCAGCAAGTTTTAAGACAACAAAACATTGCTAAGGAAGTTTACTCCGTAGTAGAAAAATCACGTAATGTTTACTTAAGAGAATGGCAGACCTTTTATCGGAAGAGTTTTGTAGACCCTAGAAACAGAAATCCTAGTCAGGGGCCAGTATGGCCCTGGGGAACGGACAAAGGAGTCGGATTGAACTGAGATCATCTGGATCTGGAGGGATAAATGATTAATGGCCTCTGGGTCCATAAGATGAATGGACTTCTCTATGTTCGCATGTTTATTTGTGGATCGGATTGTATCGACGTCACTTTTATAGCGTTTTAAATTGTGGAGATTTGTGATTCTGAGTATTGTGTACTACGATTTGGTTGTTGTAATATATTGATAATAATAATAAAAACAGAATATTTCTTCACAGTGTATTAAGAATGAGTAAGATAAACATAGACAGCCTGTTTTGAAAATGTTCAAATGTAAAAGATATCATTGTTCGTTCGGTCGCAACTGGGATGCGTTACATTTTCTCTGGATGATGTTATTTTTCAAATTTTAGTTTAAATTTGTTTTTTTTTAATATCCACAGTATAAATATACCATAAACAATGATAACATATCACAGTTTATTAGTATTATCTTCTTTTTCGATGGCATTTTACGTTGATGGGCATAACCTTCAGAACTTCTTCTAAGAAGAGTTTTTCCAATAAAAAAAATGAATGTTATTATTCTCCAATCTTAGACACAAAGTCGGTTGCTACTTATCCCCAAAACATGTTGTTGTGACATGTTGTAGAACCAGAAGACCTAGCCACATATCCGATAACAACTCTGGTGAACTTTATTAAAGGGACTGGGTTATTGTTCAAGGATTGAGGTAAAATGGGAGAAAGTACAATGGGCCCATGGCCTAAGTACTCACGGGAACCAATGGTAAACCGTCTCCGCTTTTATAAAAAAAAAATATCCCCAAAAGGGTTAAGTATAAGAAAATAGAAAACGCACATGTCAAAGTATTACATACACATATCTTGAAGAGGTTAAAAAATATATTGTGGTTAAAAATAATACTGTAGAGACTTCAGTACAAAATTAATGACACTGGAATAGTAGCAAACCACTGACCCTGAGTAAGACGATTAATCAGAATACATAATCAAATTATTTTTAATATTATTTAGTTCTGGTCCATGACCAAAGATATTGGATTGTATTCCAATATCTTTGTCAATGACAAAGAAAAGGATCAGAATATTAGGCATAACGCTTTAAGAATGGTTAACCAACCAAGGTTTTTATTTGATTCCGGAAGACATTGTTTTTAGCACTACTAAACTCACTCCGAATCTATCTTATATATGAAAATCTAAAAATGTTTGAATGTCCGCTATGCGTTGCTAAACCATTCATCCGATTGAGATGAAATTTTGAGGATTTGATATGTGCATGCCCGCTATGGTTTCTGTATACAATAGTGAGCTTTGGCATCATGAAATTACGCATTGCTAAACCGTTCATCCGATCGTGATGAAACTTTGGTGAGTTGTTGTGAGCACGTCAACAAAGGTTTCTATATACATACCTATAGATACAGGTGAGCTCTGACATTATGTAATTTGTATAAAAAAATTGCAATAGATAGCACGCGAGCTGTTTGAAAACTGAATGTACAGAGGGACTGAATGTGTGGAATGCGAGAGGCGGGAGGGGAAATCGGGAGGGGGGTTCGTGGGACGGGGGAAGCGGGAGAGGGGAGCGGGGAGAGGAAAAGCGGAGAAGGCAGAGTGGGAACGTGTGAGGGGAAGGGGATACGGAAGAAGAATGGGAAGAAAGGAAAGGACACGCAGGGAAAAACTATCTTTATTAAGTATCATACAACGCATGCCGGGAAATACAAACCCAGAAACTAGCATATTTTGATTTTTATATAAATAGATTTCCCCTTAAAACCATGCGAACGAAGCCGCGGGTAAAAGCTAGTCATCGATAAAAATATTAGGAAGAACATAAATAATGTGCTTTATTATTAAAAAATATTGTGTATTCGTTAATAGTGTTATTACTTACTATGCAAGGTCACTACAAATTGCAATTTCTTTCGGTCACACACTTTTTCCCAAATGTGAACACATTCTTCTTGTTGATCTAATTTTATCGACCACTCTCGGCATTACGAAAGTGGTTTCTTGCATCCCGAGAATGTGCTTCAATGAGTCCGAAGTCACCTGGGAGTATAAATAACAACCAAACATTCGTTTCCAATCACGAATGAACCTTACGACTTGTTTACTCTTCCGTTAACATGAAGAAATATCACACGTCTCTGAGCTTTAAATAAACTTTTAATCTTGGGCCGTTTTAACCTCCACTAGTATTTAACCATAAAGATCCACTCAGACAGAAGACAGGTTTGTATTTTTAAAAGGAATGGATGAACTCTAAACACAAAGAACATAAAGCTTTTGGCTTAGTCAAGCGAAAAGGAGGAAATATGACATTATTATATTTTAAATTTTAACCAACTATAGCATTTTATCTCGCGTTTTCCCTAGATTATAAGTAAGTAGTTACGTAATTAAAAAAATCTGAAAACATGATCACCTAACACTAGAAGGAGTACCTATCGAAAAGCAACTCAATTTTTTTTATAAGAAAAACTCTCTTTTATAACTTTTGAAGGTTATTCCCATCTAAGTAATAATATATCGTTGAAGAAGAAAATAACAATAATAATCTAAACGAAAATATGAAAAAGAACCAGACACAGAAAACCGAAAAAAGACAATGGTCGCAACTGGGACTCGAACCCAGACCTCTCATCTAACCGGGACGTGCGCGTTAACCAATTTCGCTGTTGCTCCCATCTGTCAAGCCGTCATAATAGTCAATAATATTAGTTTAAAATAATATATAGCATATTTGCGGCACGTTCCAGAGTGGAAGATACTTTCAGGATCGCCCTGGTGGAAGACCACCATTCATAATTGAAGCGTTGCTTGAAATGGCTTTTAGCCGTGTTTGGTGACCAGATTTGAATAGCCACGTACTTCCCCACCTTCCTTTTCCTCATCTCTTTCCCCTTTCCACTAACTTCAGCCTCACAACATACCCCAATCGGAATGCCATAGTCTTACTGACTCCAGACGGGAGCAGTTAGGGCTCTTGTGAGGTATTCGTATAAAAAAATTAAAAAAACATTTCAAGCAACGTTCATTCGATAAAATACAACTAACTAACTAACTAACTAACCATCACGCCGTTTCTCCGCAGGGGTAGGCAGAGAGGACGGACCGCCAAACAACTCGGTCTTGGCACACACTCTTTGCCTCACTTACATTCATACATCGTCTCATACATTCTCTTTTATTATTCTGACTTTTGACATGACCCGACTCAAGTATCTGATTCACTTGATCGTGCCATGTCTTCCTCGGGCGTCCCCGACTTCTTCTACCATTCACATTCGCGTCGTATATTCTTCTTACACTACTTCCTTCGTTCATTCGCTCTACATGCCCAAACCATCTGAGGGTCCCTTTCTTAATCTTACTCATTATGCTTACATCAGCCTTACATTCTTTGCGGATATTCACATTTCTCACACGATCATACATTGTTTTACCACACATACGTCTCAGGGATCTCATTTCAACAGCATTCAGTTTACTTTCATCCTTCCTCTGCCAGTTCCATGCCTCACTGCCATACATCAGGGTAGGTACCAGGACTCCATTGTGGACTGCTAGCTTCGCTTTTTTTGACAGTTTTTTTTAGTGCCAACGGCATTCAGTCCACCATTAATGGAGTTACCGGCATTCACCCTTCTTTCAATATCAATGTCTGCTAAAAGACAAAACGACATAGACCGTCATAATTAAAATTCTCGAATACTTTGGCACGAAGCAATATTAAAACTTTACAATACTTAGGTACCTAAACTACCACTTAGGTACCTAAACTAATTAAAATTAATAACATTAATTATTTTTAGTCACTTCAATTTACACGCAATCAAGTTAATTGTCACTCTTCAAAACAGCAAATTGAACGACACTTGTTGCAAATTCGTTTTTCATTGGGAAGTTGTCCTCTCAAATGTAAAAACGATTTGTCTCCAACTCACTTGAGCGAAATTTTTTGTGGTAATTTCATCTGACGATGAAGAATGTAAATTAATGGTAAAATTAAGAAAATACCCCCACGGCCCCACTCAAAAGTTCACTGACCGAAAAATATTTCATAAGATGATGTTTTTTAAGACAAAATATCAAAACAAATTCACCCACTTTCACAACTGAACCCGATTTCTTAAAATACAACAGCACTTGACTTTTATAGATTGAACGAATGAATATTGAACTATTCGCTTTTAACCACTCGGCTATAATAAGGTTTGTCTGTGTCTATTGTCTATGCTAGTTTTTACTAACTAACCATCGCATAACGCTGTCTCGGCACTCAATCTTTTCTTCACTCACGTTCATATATTATCGTATTATTCGTATTATACATTAATATGCTCTTCTATTATTTTGATCAAATTGCAAAAATTAGGAGATACACCTAACCTTTCAGACATTGTGACCAAACACAAAGGACTGAGGAAGTAACTTTTTATAGGGAGGTTGTGGATTCGAATCTTGCAGCGGAATGATGGGAACCTGTAATGTGAATTGAGTTTTATTTTTTTTTTTAATTCTTCTGCCACCGACTATAAAACCAAAAAATGAGGGTAGGTAGTATCAAATTTTTTTAACAATTCATCAATTTTTTCCACATTAGCCCCACACATTTTAATTTGGGAGGCGGGTATGGGTACCGCCACCCCGGGAACCATTTATTAGACAACCAACACCCCTGCCACAGGTCAACCCAAGTGGTTCGCTACGTTTGGTGACTTAGCAGGGGTGCCCGAGTTCATGGGATGAGGTTTGCCCAACCACTGGGTGGCGGGCTGGATCGGAGGTGACTGATTGAGGGAGGCCTTTTGACCTCTCCAGCCGGATTCTTTCGACCCCTCGCCTTGCATATCTTCTTCTCCTTCCTTTCCCTTAAAAAACCCTCCACACAGCATCCTCAAAGATGGTATAGGCCCCTAGGGAAATTGTTTTCCTCGGTGCCTTCTGTGTGGAGCTAATGTAAAAAAAAAACACAGGAAGTCCTGAGGAAAATAATTTCCCTCAGGGCCTATTTCATCTTAGGGGATGCTGTGTGGAAGTTTATTAAGGAAAGGAAGAAGAGGAAGTTCTGAGAAGGAAATAGGTATGAGGGATGGGTAGGAATCTAGGAGTCTGTGTATCCAGGAGTGACGGACGTATGAATCCATCCCTTCAACTGCGGTGCAAGGCAACGGGTGAGGATATTCTGGCTGGAGAGGTCAAATGACCTCTTCAACCAGTATCTGTCGATCCAGGCCGCCACGCAAGTGGGCAGACACATAAAACCTTGTCAAACCTCACCCCATGAACCCGGGAACGTCTGCTAAGTCACCAAACGTAGCGGTAACTTAAGGGAGAAGTGTTGGTTATCCAATAAATGGGTTACCTGGGCGGCGCCTCCCGACATGAAAATAGAGTTAATTTTTACGTTCTGTGAAAGTTCTGAGATTATTTCAGTTTTATGATGCCACTGACCTATAATGATATCATAGAATAGGATGAATAGCAACTGACCTATACTTATATTATAATGGTATCAGCAGAACAACATGAATAGAACTTACACAGAACGTGAAAATTAACTTAAAATATTTTATGAATTCAAATTAATAATATATAAAACAAAGTCGGGTTAGTTACACTATTTATAACTCGAGAACGGCTGTACCGATTTTGATGATCTTTGATTTGTTGGATTTGTCTCCGCTCCGGATAACAGAATAACTAATAAAACATCGCAAGAATTAACGAAAAAGAAAGTTATGGAGAAAATTCATTTCTTCATGTTGGAATATTTGATGCTGGCAACACTGATAGTTCCGGAACAATCTTCTTTTGTTATTTTTTCTTCTGTTTGAAATTGTGTCAACTAGTGTATTGTTTACCTGACAATAAAATACGTTAGTACCTTATAATTGAGTCTATTTAATTACAAACTAACAGGTTATGGGCCACATCATGCTTAAAGACACTGTGTTGTGATCAATGACTTTTAGTATAAAGTTGTGATTAACATTTGAATCTAACAATGTCGTTCCAACTCCCTATTGAAAAGCTGAGGGGCCGTGAAAACTATGACATCTGGAAGTTCGCTGCTCAAGCATATTTAGAAGACCAGGAATTATGGGAATGTGTCGAAGGTATGGAATCAGACCAGAAAAAGGTTAAAAAATGTCGTTCCAAGATTGTTTTGTTGATTGAACCTGTTAACTATGTTCATGTCCAGTCTGCTACAACCGCGAAAGAAGCCTGGGACAATCTTGCTACTGCTTACGACGATAAAGGTCTCACACGGCGCGTCGGGTTACTAAGGACCCTAATTACAACAAAGTTAGAAAACTGTAAGTCTGTTGAAGATTACGTCGATAAAATTATTACTACTGCCCTGAAATTGACTAATATTGGTTTGAAAGTTGATGATGAATGAATAGGTACCATTCTTCTTGCGGGGCTTCCAGAAAAGTACACCCCCATGATTATGGGCATAGAGAGCTCTGGAATAAAAGTGACTGGGGATGCAATAAAGACAAAATTGCTACAAGATGTTTCGCATAATAATTCAACATTAGAAAATCCCAATGACATTGCTATGTACGGATCTGGCTCGCCCAGATGGGTAAAATACAGTGTTTCTGGATCGGGTAATTTTATGAATTGTTCGATAATGGTCTAAATAAACGATCTAAAGCCAAATTAGATAAATTTTATTTGAATTATGACCATTTTGTTTTGTTTGTTTGCTAGTGAAGTTATTCGAAACATTTGATGGGGTCATCATTACTTCTGGAGAACTAAAATTAGCTAAGGCAATCCGCACCCAACCATTCCATACCAACCAACACATAGCGAGAGAGATTTATAGGTCACTGTGAATGGCGCCTCCCATATTCCTATACCAACTTCTCGTCTTTTTTCTTCGTAGATAGGTACATCTAATGTGACCATTTAAATGTTCCTTGGCGACATCCGAGTGGCCTTGCTACGGGCCTCCGCTCTGAATCATACTGTAAAGTTCTGCCATAGAATAAAGAATATCACACACGCAAATTAAAACAAATCGCTTTGTAAAACGCCACTTATTTACACTAACTCTGCTTATTCGACGGTCTCTGTGGATGAGGAGAAAGGCTCCAAAGGATCCAATCCAGACGTGCGCAAATTAATTTCATTTGATAAATTGGCGTTATTTTAAAATTAATTAATTTTAATTAACATATAGTATATTTGCGGCACGTTCCAAAGTGGAAGATACTCTCAGTATTGCCCTGGTGTAAGGTGCTTGAAATGGCTTAAGCCGTGTTTGGTGACCAGATCTGAAAAGCCAGGTACTTTCTCACCTTCCTCTTCCCATCTCCTTTCCCTTCCAACTAACTATTCTGAAGTGCGCATATAAATTTAATTTTATTAATTCTTGTTACTTCATACTTGTTTAAAATTTAAGATAATATATGGCATATTTGCTGCACGTTCCAGAGTGGAAGTTACTCTCTTTATCGCCCTGGTGTAAGACCACCTTTCAGAATTTGCTTGAAATGGCCTCAGCCGTGTTTGGTGACCAAATCTGAATAGCCAGATACTTCCCCACCTTTTACCCCATCTTTTTCTCTTCCCCACTACCTTCAGTCTCACAACATACCCCAATTGGGGATGCCATAGTCTTTCTGACTCCAGACTGGAGCAGGTAGGATTCTTGTGAGGTATTCGTATAAAAAAAAACATCGTCCTACACGTCCCCGTTAAGTTTCCATATATTAATTTGATAGAATTTTCGTTTTTTTTTGCATTTATGCTGAATGATTTTACTATTTATTTGTCGATTATACCACCACGTCAAGCGGAATGCTTGCATCGTGATGGACGTGAACGCACGACACCTTATTGGGACCCAGGGGCGATGCCAACTCAGCCTCTGACGGATAATAAAAATGTTAATTTTTTTAATAAGAAAAACTCTCTTTTTATAACTTTTGAATATTCATTAAGACTTTCATAAAAAGTCAATAGTTCCATATGAATAAATTCGGATAAATTTATTCGATAAGCTATCCAGGTTACAAACCAATTCTTAGAAAGATTGTTTCCAATAAAAAGGGTAGTTGCCCGTAATATAGAAAAATAATTAGTTGAAGATAATACTGTTAATTCTAAAATTTGAAATATGAAATTGACAAATAGGACGGTTAGACAAAATGTGGCAATACGAAATTGGTTAACGCGCACGTCCCGGTTAGTCGAGAAGTCTGGGTTCGAGTCCCAGTTGCGACCATTGTCTTTTTTCTGTTTTTCCGTGTTTTGTTCTCGTTCATATTTTCATTTAGATTATTATTGTAATCTTCTTCTTCAATGATAAAAATGTTTAACAATTATTATAAGTAATATCTACCTATTAGCCTGAAACACTCATCTACATTGAAAAAAATCTCCCGAAAAAAGATACATGCCGTCGACGGGACTTGAACCCGCGTCCTTCTGATGTCTGGTCAACTGCTCTTTTATCCACTGAGCTTCGTCGGCTTATCTCCTATCCGCCAAATAATTCAATATATACTAGTGTTTCATTCAACAATTACTGCTTATGACATTTTTCCACCTGCAAACAACCAACTTTATTTTTATATGGGAAAGGCATGTTTAGGCACAAAGTACTAAACCTCCCACTAGGTGGCGTTGAGACAAATTATGTCTACATTTTTTGGTGAAATAACTCGTCAAATAATTATAAAAATGTTTATTCCGATTCTGCTTTTTTCATATAACATTCGTTCCAATTTCTCTCACGTGATTAAGATATTATTTGGGGGCACGTGCCTCGGCCGAGAGTAGGGCCAAAGGCCAAGGGACACCACATTACACATTACACGCCGTGATTCCTATTATTAGGTATAATAACATTATGATCGCGGCCCGCCCATTCGTCTTCTTTGTGGCCGGATTTCGAATCAGTCACGCATTGTGCAATATATCTCTCTTTCTACGTCTGCTCCCAGCTCTGGGCTCGGTGGTTCGTGGTCCCACTCTCCCACTTGCAAGTAATCTGGGAAGGAATGTATTATTCCGCTACAATGCACACAGATGGGTGATGTCTTCCTT
Source organism: Limnephilus marmoratus (assembly GCA_917880885.1). Taxonomy (NCBI): domain Eukaryota; kingdom Metazoa; phylum Arthropoda; class Insecta; order Trichoptera; family Limnephilidae; genus Limnephilus; species Limnephilus marmoratus. Next base: position 48,224,420 of record OU862924.1, on the reverse strand, counting down.
CTATGGAGCTTCTAAAGCGCTTTGTCAGCTGATTTCTATGTATAATCGTGTATGGTTTTGTACAAAAATTTGATATTTTATTAATCTTTATGATGACTGCAATCGCATATAAAATAATATTTTCTTATAGTGCTGTCTGAAACCTCACCACAAAGGCATGATTTAAATGAATGAAACAAGTACTTTGTTTAAAAACCACTTTATTTTATTTATATTTGTCGACCGGTTTCGGTTGACCTCAACCTTCTTCAGGACGATAAACATATAAACTAAATTTACAGTACAGAGTTAAGATTCTAAGATTAACACAAGATAGTTTTTTTTATTTTTTTTATAAGTGACTATTTAACTACAGGTTTGATGAGAATTACAAGATATGATAATGCACCTACATGCACCTATTTACCTTTTCTTTTTTAAATTTATATTATTTTAATAACTATGCTAAACAAATAACAGTTACTAGGTTTTAAACTTTTTTATTTTATTTTATATTCTTTTTGTTCTTTTTATTTCATCAATTTTCTTTCTTTTTTGCACAAATACAAATCATGTTCCATTTTACTCATAATAATTTGACTGTCCTAAAACGGGAATACTCCTAGTTGGGCTGTCAATAAAATTTATGAATTATGTATATACATGTATAATCTTGTACTAAATAAACAAACAAATAAATAAAATAAATATAAATATTTCATCTGTTTGTTCTTAGTCCTCCTCACTAGGTGGTCCTGTGCTGAGGCGGACTGGTAGGTTTCTTTGATTTTCCGTTATTTAGTTTCTATGATGTTTTTAATACATTCTCTAGTATGTCTGCATTAATTTCTTTCACCCATGTTTTGATTTTTTCCTTAAACTTATTTATCTTTTCTATCTTTTTTAAACTTGGAAGAAGGATGTTGCAAAATTTGGTTGCCAGATATAAATGTGGTTTCTTTGGCCAAAACTTGTCTTCAATTTTGGAACATCTCGTATATCCTTTTTTGAGGCTCTTGTGTCATGTATCCGAGTTTCATTAGGAGATTTTTTGTTTTTAAAATGATGTTTAAGAATATTCTTGACATATATTTGTTTTAAATTTAGAATGTCAAAACACTTAAAAATATCTTTTGAGGGGGTTCTGATGGGTAATTTTAGTATGGTTTTTATAATGCTCTTCTGAGCAATCTTAGAATCTTAACTCTGTACCGTAATTTAGTTTATATGTTTATCGTCCTGAAGAAGGTTAAGGTCAACCGAAACCGGTCGACAAATATAAATAAAATAAACTGGTTTTTAAACAAAGTACTTGTTTCATTCTATGTATATAATGTCAAGCCACAAAGTGTTTGCTTTCTACGATAATATAATATTATCTACTAGCCAGTACCCGTTATGAGTTGCAATACCACTTAAAGATCGAATTTTTTCTCCCTGCGCATCCTTTCACATGCATACCCGTTCTGTTCCATTCCCACCCCTGTCCCCCTCCCGCGTTCCATTCCCGTCTTTCCCACCTTCCCCCTCCCGAATTCCCCTCCTCCAACCTCCTTCCATCCCAGACGCCAAACTATATGGAATACGCTCATTTTTCCATCAACTCGCGCGCCACCTATTGCAAAATTTTATACAATTTTCATAACGCCAGAGCTCACTTTTATATCTTTACTCCGCTACCAGAGCTCACCAGTAAGCATTTGCGGGTGTGCGCACAACAACTCACCAAAGTTTAATTGGAAGTTTAAAAAAGACATCAAATGATTGCTAAGTAAACATTAAGGTGAGGAAATAATTAAAATTATGCAGTAACCCCAATGCAACCTACAGGCAGCAAACAAAAAAATATATTTTTCATTTTATTTATTGTTCATTTTGTGAAATCAACAAAAGATGAGGCAATCATGATCAGCACCCTTACAACAACATATAATCCACCTCGGAACAGGAATACCTCGTGATGAGGACTGTGAACAAAATGCTTTTCATGGTATTTTTATATTATTACTAAAAAAATTAAAAAAAAACTAAAAAAATTGTATGAATAATCTAGGAAATAATTTAATAATGCCAGAGCTCATTATTATATATAGAAACCCATCGGGCATGCGCACATCCACCAAACCACCAAAGTTTCATCGGATGAATGATTTAGGAACGCTTTTAAGGTACAAACAAACAAACTTTCAATTTTATTAATTAAGCTAATAAAATGGTTATGGATTTAAAAAGCGAATTGAAAAACTCCTCATTACGCACAGCAGTTAGGTTAATAAGAAATACAGAAACTTTAAGATTCATATTATTATAATAACAATTGGCAAAAATTAAAATAAGGAAGATTTTTCGAATGAAATGAACAAAAATAAAATTTTACAGCTGGCAAAAACAAACAATGACTAGCATTGACTTTGAACTCTATTGCACGAACGTACGTACGTAAACAGTGTTATGGCTAAGATCTATCGCCTTGTGGTGAAATAAACTAACTAGTTTCAGCGAGAGTTCGTACGGGCGTCATCGACATTCGTCGTCTCCCTTCTCACGCGTCTTTGAAACCGTACAAGACGGAAGATACTAGGACTTTGAGGTCACCTGCGATCTCTCTCCCTATATTGCATATCCTCTTTGATAGAATAGTAATAAACTGTTTTATTTTATTTTTAATATAATTTTAAAATTTCATGCTAAAACCCCTCCCCCAGACTAAAAGTTGAAAAAAATTTCATTAGCCCCATAATAAACTTAAAATTAAATCCATCATATGTTAATAATTTCGTCATTATTTTTAATTGTAAAACTAACGTTTTTAAGACAAGATTTTTTATGCATAGCACAAAGGGTAACAATTATTATAAGCAATAATTATCAGCCTGAATCAAAATATAATAAGCAGTAATTGTTGAATGAAACACTAGCATATATTGAATCATTTGGCGGGTACGAGATAAGCCGCCATAGCTCAGTGGTCAAGAGCAATCGACCGGCAATCGAGAGGACACGGGTTCAAGTCCCGTTGGCGTCATGTATCTTTTCTCGGAAGATTTTTCAATGTGGATGAGTGTTTCAGGCTGATAATTATTGCTTATAATAATTAATAATTTCGTAATGAATTAGTTAACAATAATATTTAATGCCCAGAGTTGCTAAATAAAATTCAATTTAATGTACCTGCGCGTACAACACGCTCTTCTGTCCTATTCAGGGTTGATCAATGCAAGATAAACTAAATTCTTGTCTGAACAGACTATGCAATAGTTACAATAGCATATTATCCAAGGGGGACATTTTCAATTCTGAACTTACCAAATATAAGGGGTACATAAAAGAGTATATCTCTGATGTTTCATGAATATGTTATGTGTCTATGTTTCTATCGTTCATACTTTAATTCTGTTATGATTTGATTTATATCTCCAACCTGGCTTCTTATCGTTACCAATGTATTGATGTTTTTATGTAAATTTTAATTTTATATACTTAATATTATGTTTTATAAAATTTTTGATCTCATATTCCTTTATTATAAATTTTATTATTTAAAATTTGTTATTATGCTGTTTAATCAGAGGTAAAGTCACATGGAGGAAATCCATAATTGGTTTTATTTTGGCTACACAAACATGTACAAACTGGAAAAATGTAAACTGTTGATTTCCCGAAAATAAATAAATAAATAATGCAAAAAAACGAAAAATTGAAGTTATTCTCAAAGTAAATTTCAGAATTATAATAAATTTAACAAAAATTAATATACCAGAGGAACTCTAGGCGATTCACTATAATTGTGGTAAGAAAAATCACGCACCATATAAAGTGCCTCACAAAACATTTCCATGACAACTCAGAATCAACACAAAACACACTGACCACCAGATTCCTACCCACCCCTCATACTCTTTCCTTCCCAGAACATCTCCTCTTTCCATTCCTAAAAAGACCCTCCACACAGCGTCCCCAAAGATGACACAGGCCCCGAGGAGATGTATTTTACTTAGGGCCTCCTGTGTGGGACTCATGTAAAAAAAGAAGAAAAAAAAGTTACAATACAATTTCTGTCCGTGACAAAAAAAGTCTTCTTCCAAAACAATTTCAGAATCGCTTAATTTGATCATCTTTATATTACTTTGATAGCATTGCATAATCTGGGAACTTTAAGTAAAAGAATTTACTTCACCAGAGAGATAAGACGTATGAGGAAATACTAGCGCAGAGCAACACACAACAGTGAATGGTGACGGAGTGAGAGAAAAGGGAACACTGGGAAGTGCGTAAAGTGTAAAAATACCCATAAAACACTCTCAAACGATAACGCCGACGGCCGAACTGAGATACGGGCCATTTAATTCAGTAGTAAACATTCATACAAGAAATGTTACACTGTTATACACAGACGATAAGTTCTTCGACCACAGTTTATTTACCAATATTTTGAAGTATGTTAAAAATAGCAAAATTGGCAGAAAATTTTATGAAAATAATATATTTTCTCAGAAGAACTAATAGGAATTGAAAGAACTAATATAAGAAGAATTAATTGTTCGCGCATTTTTATATGGGATTGATTGGGTATTGCTTTCGCAGACTTGGTGGGTAGATATGTCAAAATCCTGAATTTATCCCACCTACCTAATCTTTCCTTCCTAAATGTCACCATCAAAATTGTTGCAAGAAAGTACTCAACTTTGGAGAGGTGACGGTGTGCTTTGTTGTTCAGTACAAAATAACATCTCAGACAGGGCGCATGTATCGTAACCTTTTGCTGTAAGAATATTGCGATTTTTAAATTAAACATCGAGCAGTGTACACCAAAACTGGAGAACAGCGAGGCCCCATCTGCAACGATGAGTCCTATTTTCGTTATTCCAATCTGGGCTTATCTAATTTTCCAAAAGCACAGAACTGAACTATCGACTGACTATCCATCAGGTTTTGCGAGTGTATGCTATTTAATCGTATCGTAAAACTTAGCGATTTCACGTAGTTTCGGGACTGGTCCTTTGAGGGTTGCATAGGCTTTGATCTGCAGGAAAAAAACAACGCCAATTTACAGTGGAGTCGTAGTTTCGCGACACCATTAATATTGAACGGCAAGATAAAGGGTCGCATGAGAGTGGACCGGCATTATACGAGTAAGTGTGGAAGAGCTATTCCGGGCAGCGCAAGACATAGACATTTTCCAGAGTGATCGCCAAGTCGGGGGGACCTGATAGGGCACACCAAGAAGAAGAAGAACTACTATTAAGTTTCCGTTTTTCACACTTCACTTCATCTAGAACTCACATTTATTTACAATAGCTTCATACAGGAAACTCTTTGTAAAAGCTTTTGAGGATGTTGTAGGGAGGCGGGAGAGTATTTTTATGGTAAGGAAGTTCTGGGAAGGAAAATAGGTATGAGTGGTGATAGGAATCTGGAGGCCATTGTGTCCAGTAGTGGCGGACGTATTAATCTATTCCTCTCACCATGGTGCGAAGCGATAGGTCGAGAGAGTTCTCCTGGAAAGATAAAAATATTTCCCTTAACCAACCTCTCTCAAACCGGCTCACCACGCAATAAATAGGCAGTACATCTGCGCCAAGACCTAGACAAATCTCACCCCATGAACTCGGGACGCTTGCTAAATCACCAGTGAGTTTAGCAACAATCAGGAAATGGGAATACTACCACCAACCATCACCCAAAACAGCGATGTCTTTTGTACACGAGAATGGTGTTCTGCTTTTTAAAAACAAAGGAAATTCTCAACTTTCAATATTCATGAAACATTGCTTTTAGGCAAATACAAAAACCGTTGTTTCTAAAACGTCCATATATTTAACGAGAATCAAGAGGTATAAATTAAATTTAAAAATCGTACGCTTACCTTAAATTATTTAAATAAATAATAAGTAACATTCCTCACTTAATGCCGTAGGTTTCTAGTTTTTATCATGTAAACCAGTTTTATGCACATCTTCTCTTATCTCTTAAACGGAAGCCTCACAAAGAAATTGTTCCACTTAGTTAGCTTATCTTTTATCTAAGAGTAGATGTCGAAAAATGGTTCACGTTGTAGATACCTTGCTGAGAAAATAATAATGAAATATAGAAAGAATAAGAAAGAAGAGAAAATGGTTTAGTTGAGTGTCTTAAAAAATGATAAACCTCGATTGAAAAATACTGTAAAAGTAAAGTAAAGTAAAGTATTGTTAGTAAGCCAGTAAAAACTTGTTACACATTTTATATTACTCATATATTAGTATTAAAGTAAGTGATAGGTTTAATGATCTCGAACATACAAATACCATGGAGAGTTGGTCAAGATGTTATTGATATTGTCTATTGAGGTGGGCAATTCACTTATTTTTTAAGAATATTTCATCTCCATAAACGCCCGGGTTGCCGGCAATTAAATTTAAATCATTTTATGGTGCAGGAATGTCTTTCAAATGACGGACTGTGAGAAATTCCCTAAATTCTGTCCTTGTTCTTGGTTGAACGTGGCTACAAATTAGATTTACGAAACCACTGAAAAGAAATTTGGTTGACTTACAACAGACCGATCGTAATCGCAAACCCACTTGACAAGCAATCTCGAAGATTATTTGCCGGACTTTTATGTATAATACCTACATGGAAGTTGTTAAGTTGACCAACAACATGCGTGTGTAAATATTTTGCACATGGGTATACAAAGGGTGTGAGCAACGGTTTGTGCAGACTGAAAGAAACCTTTGGAATAGTCCTGGTAAAAGGTGACCACTGACAATTATTCTTTTACTTTCCCTCGAAAGGCCGATGTTCATTTCCAAGTAGTGAAAATCCAGATTTAGCAATCCTATTCCTTCCGCGTCACAACTTTCCCAATATTGGTACCACGAATCAAAGAAGATTTCTATAAGCGGCCGGTTCGAATAACCAAACTTTGAAGTCTGACTACGTAGTATTTTCGTAAATGTTCAGGTCAGCCTAAGGAAGTGATTTAGATATTATCACCAGCTATTTAGTAGGTGTCTCCAACGCAGGTGGCGTTGAACAATAGAACCGCTTAATTAATCATTCATAAGTTACAGCCTTTTGAAAAAGTAAATTATGCAGATGTACTGCGCATCCGTTTCGTAAGTTTATTAATTTATTCCGAACACAAAAACTTTCGTGGAGGTGAGACTAAATATCGATTTCTTTGCATACAATTAATGTTAATTGTGAAGACTTCTATAAACTACAAATTATTCATTAGAAGATGTAAAACTAAATTTATTATTATTTTCAAACTTCTGAATAAGCTGGGAGTTGAAAAACTTGGCCCGAAAGGAGCAATACAACTTTTTTGCGTAAATAAATGTATTATCATAACACGCGTTTAGCCACTGAATTAATCTTATTTCATTTTTTTTATTAATAAAAATATCAGTAACACTTGAACTGATAAGAAATATTTTTTTATAGATTTGAACTTCAAACAATTTACCGACATTTTTAACTAAAAATAAACATGTGGCGTATGGCGGAGTATTATAATCAGACAAAGGAAAATATTTTCATTTTCACATGTAACATGACATTCAAATATTTCTAATCATTTGCTTCTGATGGGGAGAGTATATTATCGTGATTACGATCCGTAAATTTTACGAATATAAATATTGTCATTTCATCATCATCACTCTTGGCTCTACAACCCTTGGTGGGTCTTGGCCTCCTCAAGAGTCTTCCTCCACCCATCACGGTTTTGTGCCAGCTCTCTCCAGTTGACAATTTCCAAGGTGGATATATCTTTGGGGACGTTGTCGCTCCATCTTAAACTTGGTCTTTCCAGGCTCCTTCGTCCTGTCGGTCTTGAGTTCAGCAGGGACTTTAATGCTTGATGCACGGTCATTCTCTCTACATGACCCAGCCACCGAAGTCTTCCAAGTTTTATAAATTTTGTGACGTTTAGGTCCTTAAACAGAGTATATAGCTCATTGTTATGACGTCTGCGCCAAAATCCATTTTCTGAAACCGGTCCGAAGATACGCCTCAAAATTTTCTTTTCAAAAACATCCAGTGCTCGATCATTCCTCTTAGTTAGTACCCAAGTCTCAGCCGTGTATGTGAGTACTGATCTGATAAGTGTTTTGTACACTAATATCTTGGTGTTTCTAGATTTTTTTGTTTTTTTGATTTTATTTGCTTCTTGGATTTTATTTGGTTTTGTAGGTGATGATAACAGCGATATCGTCATTTACTGTTCAATAATTCATTGTAACATAGGGAGATACCAATATGAATACAATATCAATATTTTTACAAATAAATCCCAAAACTTTCCATATTCCTTTCCAAAAAACCGTCTTACCCTTCTCCTAACCGCTCGTGCGAATGTGTCGATTATATTATAAAATCCTGTTGTGTCAAGATTCCAGATTTATTTGGCGAAAAATACAGAACTTTGCTTGAAATTTTGTTACAACTTCGCTGACTCAAACCTTAGTACATCATTGTTTTTAATTGTTATAACTAACTAACCACCATGCCGTTTCCCCGCAGGGGTAGGCAAAGAGAACGGACCGCCAAACAACTCGGTCTTGGCACACACTCTGAGCGTTCCTTTCTTAATCTTACTCATTCTCATTACGCTTACATCAGCCTTGCATTCTCAACGTTTCTCACACGATCGTAAATGGTTTTGTCACACATACGCCTCAGGGATCTCATTTCTATTGCATTCATTCTACTTTCATCCTCCCGCTGCCAGTTCCATGCCTCACTACCATACATCAGGGTAGTTAGCAGTACTCCATTATGGACGGCTAGCTTCGCTTCTTTGGACATTTTTTCATTGGCGCCAACGGCCTTACCTGCATTCACCCTTCTTTCAATATCTCTATCAGACTTCCCATCTCTCGTAAACATACTTCCCAAATACACGAATTCATCCACCTGCTCCAAGTATTCATCATTTACAACTATGGTGCACGTTGTTTTCGTATTCTCTCTTTCAAATACCAAGACTTTAGACTAACTTAATTGTAATTGTTGTTATTTTACAATTTTTTGTGTTAGGTTTACACATTGTCGTACACTGTGGATATTTTTTGTTATTTCTTTGGATTTTACCAATATCAACTTGCTGTCTGATGTGTATATTAATAAAATGAAATAAAAATATCGAAGGGAAGCAGAGGTATATTTCTGTTGTTGTTTTTGACAACCCTAAACAAACTATCTCACAACAATAAAAAATAAAAGTTTTTTCTTCTTTCTCGGTTTCTTTTGACGACGTTTAATTCGAGTTTGGCTATAAAAAGCTTTTGGCGGAAAGAGAACAATTTAACAATTGAACAATGCAAGCAATTTATTGGTGTTACACAAGTCCATAAAAAGGATTCAGTTCAAAGGGTGAATTTTTATTTAGCAACTTTTTGCAGACAAATACAATTAGATTTTATTATCACTTCCTTCGACGATCTCTATGGCAGGGCGGTACGATGAGTGTTTCTAAAACTGGAGAACGCCATTTGAATGACCGCTTCAGCGCTTTTGTTATTAAAGTGAAGATCCACCATTGACAGCAATATGCAATTTGGGAGGCGGGAATGGGTACCGCCTCCCCGGGAACCTTTATTGGATAACCAACACCTCTGTTATAGGTCACCCCAAGTGGTTCGCTACCTTTGGTGACTTAGCAGGGGTGCCCGGGTTCATGGGGTGAGGTTTGTCTAGGTCTTGGAGGCGGATGACCAGGACAAACTGAACCCAGAGTCCTACCCACCCCTTAAACCCTTTTCCTTCCCAGAACTCTCCTCTCCTTCCTTTCCTTAAAAAAACTCTCCACAGAGCATCCCCAAAGATGACATAGGCCCTGAGGGAAATTATTTTCCTCAGGACCTCCTGTGTGGAGCTCAAGCAAAAAAAAAAGCACAAAAACATACGTTCCTTGTAATAATGCTGCAGCTCTTTCAAAATGCTGCAGCTCTTTGAAAAGATGAGATACGTAATGTACGTAGGTCTGTTTCCTCCAAAGGAAAAATCAGAGGGTGCAATTCACACACGGTAGAAGTGAAACCTTCAGAAAACTAAAGTAGACAAGAGTGGAGAGGCTATGACGCACCGCACAAACAAAATACCGATTATACCTAAATCCCATAGATTTATGTGTTTGTATCTTTTTAGTGTCGCTATTTTTCGTTTCATCGAGTTTCAAATCACAACGGTGTTAAAGAAGTTTTCACTTCAAAAGTAATCATTTTCTTGCATCTCTATCACATATCGCACCGTGACATCTCCGTAGACTCCTACAATACTGTAACGATAGTTTTGAAACTATGGAATATAGTTTCAAGGATAATATTGAAGTAGTACTTTGGAGGAAACAGTCTTACGTATTTTGTGTGTCTCATCTTTAATCTCACCATTATTTAGTGTGGAAGAAAGAGCTGCAGCATTATAGCCATAACGAAGAATAATGTTGAATAACAAAAACAACCCATCTTCTACATATTATTCAATACACACGAAGTGTTCAAAAGATGTTTCAGTGGAGAAAAAATAAAAATTGGTCAACTGCAAGGAAAGATATAAAGGAGGCAAACATTTTCAATTTCCTTTCGTAACTCAGAAAAATGAGGAACGACAAAAAATAATAACAAGTCGTTAAAAGTATCAAAGTTAAACCTTAACAGGAAGGAAGGAAAAGGTGAAAGTTGTACGTTTCTATCACAAAAGTAATTTAAAGAAGCGTTAAAGTTATGTGTCATTAGATTGATGCCAATAGCTTGCTTTTTCTTCTTTTATTTCGTGTGGATAACATAATGTTGATCTAACTCGTTTATAAAGTTTCTTGTGTTGTGAACGCCATGAGGCGAAATGTGTCACTTCTTGTTATTATTGCAAGAAGAGTATAAAAAACAGATAGTTTCTTTAGAAAGAATCTGTCGAGAAAACAGGCAATAGGTGCAAGAAGTTTTTACCTGCAAATAGATGTTGTCTTACGTAATATTGTTGATGGCAAATATTTGGTGGAAAAGTTTGTCTTTTGTCAGTAATTTGAAAAGAAACGGAGAATTTGTTTTAGGTACCTACCTACCTAAAGCCTCCTGTCGATAAAGTCTCTACTGAAAAAGCCAATTTAAATGTTATTATTGTGACTATACAGGGTGTCCGGGGGTAAAGTGCATTTACTTTGGGAGGTGATTCTACATGATGGTACAAGTAAAAAAGATGAATAACTTTTTTCGAAATTCCAACTTTTAGCTGTGGTTTTGAGGTAAAAAGATAAAATTAGTCCGGCGTGTACGGCCAGATTTATTATTTTCCGCTGTTACGATACGGGCCAATCACAATCGAGTCGGGCGCTCGGCAGGCTCTCAGCAAGTAAGATCGTACCTCACACTAAGGATTTTTAGTAGGTACGTCTTTCTGTATGGGAAAAAAAAGTTGGAATTTCGGAAAAAGTTGTTAATCTTTTTTATTCCTATCACACGTAGAATCACCTCCCGAAGTTAATGCACTTTTCCCCCGGACACCCTGTATAATCGAATAAGTTATTTTATTCAGGAGAGGCATTTACAGTTTTTCACTTTCATTTTAAAAATAAGTATTAAAAAATAACAACGCTAGTATAATATTATACCTTTATGGATTAAAAAAAACTTTAAAGTTTGAGATACATGAGCAAGAAACTATAATAAAAAATAAAATAAAAATATTAGTTATTGTGGGAAAATGGTGTGCTGCATGGTGGATAACGGTGTATCACATGTGATGGTAAGAATCCCTCACAATATTTTATATCACAGATAGGATACGATACTAAAAAAAAAAAACAATACACAACACTTTAATAAAATAATTACTGATACTAAAAACTTTCATATAAAATGTACTTACTGCATGTATAACCAATATCATTATTCCACTAACCAATTTGTGAGCGGTTTTACTACCTGCTTACATATTCTTCCAAATGATTCCTCTTAAGCCGCCGTTACCCGAATTTTTACCGATTTCTTGCATAACTCCCTTAAACATTTGAAGTTTTTAAGGTCTTAAAAAAATATATGTTATTTTTGAAGATAATGTTAATACATTCCTCATGCTGAAGCGCAAATTATATAAAATTCCCTCGATAGAAAAAAATTGTATGTTCCGAAAATTTTTATTTCTGTTATTTTACAAGTTATATGTATGCAAAAATTCACAGTGTTTCATTAAATGCTATTTTAGATAGCCCCCGAAGAGATTTTTGCTCTATTTTAAACGAGTCGTGTTTTATTAAACATTTTAGCATCAATTTTATCGCTTTAAATATTAGCGCGCTCCTCCAACATTCGTAATTACATATCTCTTCAACTTCTTATTTTTGAGCACAGTTGCGGCGCCTTTACCTTGCGGACATTATCTTCCCATTTTTTTTAACTACTCGGGCCCATAAGCTGGTTTTCTAGCTCCCTAGAACATTACCAAACATGGGTAATGGCGTATGAGGCGTTCCTGGCTTATAAATATTGTTTAGGGCTTTAATAGCCAGGGATGACAATGGAAGTTCGACCTAGTGGCGGTCCATCATATTGGGTAATACAGATTATTATACGCATGGAAAATAATATACCACTGTCATTAATAATAGTGCTTCCGAAATAAAAGAGGAAATGTCCAGTACCTAATGCTATATTGATCAATATTCTATCAAAAAACCGTTTTTTGCCCTAATGTACAATAGAGATCCTTCTTCCGGGGAGAAAGAGTTGAAACCCTTATTTTCAGAGCTTTGCAAAACGCCCTTCACAAAAAATACCTAAAACATTGCTAACTGTTAAAATGATATTTTTTTTAATACGCACCAGATTTAAATGTCCGGGTTAAATTTTCCCCCCAAAAAAAAAAAAAAAAAAAAAAAAGAAGTTGAAGAGATATGTAATTACGAATGTTGGAGGAGCGCGCTAATATTTAAAGCGATAAAATTGATGCTAAAATGTTTAATAAAACACGACTCGTTTAAAATAGAGCAAAAATCTCTATTTTATTTATAATATACGTAAACCAAATGTTTAAATTATCACTTAATGGTAAACTTATATCCTTTGCTGACGACACTGCAATAATTATCGAAAAAAAGACGTGGAACGGTATTACCAATGCAGCAAATCAAGACATGAAGGTTTTAAAAAATTGGTTCGATAACAATTTACTATCACTCAACACAGAAAAAACTTATTACATTCCATTCTCTCTACAAGAAGATGTGCCAAACAATTTAATTAACAAAACAATTCCTTCCAAACATTGTGCAAATGACGGTACATGTAATACGGACTGCGCTAAGCTGAATCATAAATCTAATGTAAAATATCTTGGAATCTTAATAGATAAAAATGTTAAATGGAAAGATCATATCAATCTCACTGTGGAAAGAATAAGAATACTTATCTATGTTTTCTATAACATACGAAATATTTTAAACAAGAAAACTATCAAAATTGTCTATTATGCATTAATTCAGTCTTTATTACAGTACGGCATTATTGGGTGGGGAGGGGCCTTTAAGGCTTTCTTACAGCCCATAATTATAATTCAAAGAATAATTATAAAAACCATTCTTAGGAAATCATACGACTTCCCAACTATACAGATATTTCGGGAATTTAATGTATCATCTATTATAGAATTGTATAAGAGAAACGCCATATGCCAAATTTATAAAGAATATTTTATTAAAAAAATTCACCCCTCAGATAGCATAAGCAATAGATTTAAAACTAATGGCTTAATAGCCATCCCTATGCTTAGAACGACTACAGCTCAGCACCACTATTTGTATTTAGGTGTAAGATGGTACAATATATTATTATCCAATAACAAAATTAATATAACAGATACACTGAATTATGAATTATTCAAAAAACAAATTAAGTCCCTTAAATTGGATAATGACATATTGTACCCTTAATGTTTACCCTTTATGTAATTAATTAATTTACCCTTACTTAAAACAGCAATATTTAATATTTAAAAAAAAATGTATTGATATTGTCCTTATATAACTATTTTTGTCTAAATTGTGTACCTACCTAAGATATTTATTTCATTAGTTTGTTGAAAATTGTTTACAAAATGAACATTATTATAATTTTTTTGCATGTAAAATACTCCTCCCATAAACACGAGCTCCTAGAGCTCAACTTATGGAGTAGTAGAATAAAACATGAATTATTTTGTAATCTTGCATATATTATCATTGTAATGTATAAACAAAAATCTTGAAATAAAAAAAAAAAAATAAAAAATACATTAAAAAAAAATTATTATTAAAGATACAATGATGTCACTCAAGTCAAACTAAACGCAAAGAATTCCTACATTTATGATAGGTGTATATTTTAACCTACTTTTTTGGTACAAGAAGTGTCACCTGCATACATTATAATAATATAACGTAGGTGGAGTGCTTCTCTGACAGCCACCAACAATGTAAACATCGTCTTAAATAATTACAATACTTAAATTTTCAACATTCAAATTGAATTCTTGAGTATCGTAATGGAGACGATGGGATTAGATAACGCGATAGAGACGTTTAAGAAGACGCATGTTTGTAGAAGAAGATGTATGATTGTAGATATAGATTTAGATTAGAAACTTGATATTTTAATGATTTTCGTACGTCGATTTAGCCTTCAGTATTCCCAGGTTGTTTTAAAACCATCAGTTATTTCGTTCTACCCCTAAATTTATTTTTATAGCTTGTTATACGTTAGTAAGACCATACTTATTTTAACATATCCCTCATTTAATCATTGTTTTTTTTTTAATTACTTGTTTTGTTGTGGAGCCCATTCAACTAAACGTATCGTGTTTATTCACCATTAATTTTCATCAATTATCATTTTTAATTTTTATTTGCCTAATTTAATTATGGTGATACGAAATCTTTACACATAAAATTAAATTACACTTAAAAAATTAAAAAATGAATAACATGATGTAAATTCCTCGAAGGAAATTTAATAAAACAAAAACAAAAATTAAAATAAAAATTGTTTTCAATATCTTTTTTAATGTTAAGAGGCTGAGGGTAGTGCGGAGAGTAAAAGAAGGGGAAGAAAAAGGTCGGAAGTACCTGGCTATTCAGATCTGGTTACCAAACACGGCTAAAGCCATTTCAAGCCACATTTCAATTTTGAATGGTGGTCTTACACCAGGGCGATGTTGAGAGTATCTTCCACTCTTTAAAAATGCCGCAGATATATTGATTATTTTTTTTAATTAATTCATTGTTAAATAACATAGATCGATCAAATAAAAAAGCATTTACGCACGCCGGGATTCGATCACGCGAATCCTGGCGTGGACAAATAAATTTTATTTGATAAATTTGTGTTATTACACAATTAATTCATATAAAATAATATATAGTAGATATGTTTGCGGCAGGTTCCAGAGTGGAATATACTGTCACTATCGCCATGGTGTAAGACCAACATTCAGAATTGTAACTTCTCTTGAAATCGTAACTTCTCTTGAAATGGCTTTAGCCATGTTTGGTGAATAGATCTAAATAGCCAGGCACATCCCCAACTTCCTCTTCCCCATCTCCTTCCCCTCCCAACTTACCTTCAGCCTTACAACATACCCCAACCCAATTTGGAATGCCATAGTCTCAGACGGGAGCAGACAGGACTCTTGCGAGGTATTCATATAATAATAATAGCCTTTATTCGGACAGTAAATTACATCACATTATTTATAATATTTATAACACTTATCATGCATCGACTCCCTGTCTGTATGTCACTAGTTGACAAAGGCCTCCTCCAACTGTCGCCAATTCTTTCTATCATTAGCTACTCTTGTCCATGTACCACCTGCTATGGCTTTGATGTCGTCAAAACACCGTCTAAATGGTCTACCTAGTTTTCTCTTCTTGGCACTTGTGAACCAATTCATGACTAATTTTGACCATTTTTCACTTCCTCTTATTGTGTGGCCTGACCACTTCCATTTTAGTTTTTTTATCGCTTTTGTGACATCTTTTGTTCTTGGTATTCATATATAAAATATAAAAGTAAACGTTTTTTTAACCATCTAGTACACCACTATACAAACAAAGGACTCTCTGTAGGTACATTGTTGTATAAATAAAATGTGAGTGTCAATCTATTATTGTATGTATTATTTTTCTTTTGGTAGAATGTATTATTTTTATTTTGGTAATATGTATTATTTTTCTTTTGGTTTATTTCCAAGTAAACTTATAATTTTACATTTCTTTCTTTTTTCTATATTGAAAAAAAAAACATGTACGTAAAGGACACTTGTGCATAATTATAAATAATTAATAATAACTAAATTAGTAAATAATTAAATTATGCATACATTATAAATAATTAAATATTTTTGCCTGAACTTTAGTAAATAAGATAAAGTTTTTTGGCGATGATTTGTTGATTTGTGTCCCAAATTGGTAATTTCTAAATTAAATTTACGCCTATCAAAATGTTTGTCATTTGACTGTCCTAGAACGGGAGACCTTCCTAGTTGGACAGTCAAAGCTTCTTTGTATTGATGTATTCTCTATAACAAATAAACGTTTTATTATTATTATTATTATTATTATTAATGCTTTCCTCCGTATTATATTTACATTAGCAGTTAATGTATAGAATTAATTAAAATAATAATATTTTCAGATAGTTAGTTGATTACCCTTACATATCTGGCATTGCGGTTAATGGGTAACAGAGACGTGTTTCCAAATTTCATTTCCATTTGAAAAAATGATTTGTTGAATGATAGGACACGAGATACATTTGGAGGAAATTCCACGCGCCTCTCGGTGCCCATTAGCGCAGTAATTTATAGATCCAATGTAGGCTTTAATTAATTAAGCTTAATTAATGTGATCGTATCTTCCCCCACAGTATGCATTATGTGCGCCGAGTGGAATAATGTTTCAAAAAATTATCAAGGGGTGAATCAGCTGTGAACTCAAACTCAAAATCTTAATTACATTTGAATTCTTGACTGTATTGCGATGCCTAATTACAATTGAAGTATGGTTATAGGTTAGGCTTATTCCTAGAAACCTATGACACGGCACAATCAAAAAATTTATATTTGTACCCTTTTTCATATGTATATATACACACACATACATACACACATACGTACTCACATACATGCATGTACATATCTGTACCCGAGAAGCATACGGATGCAAGTCCAAAAACGTAAATGTTCAGGAGAGCCAAAAGACTATTTTTTCTCTAACTTAAGGTGACATAACTTTTTCGGATATCCATGCCGATAGATAATTTATTTATTAATTATTAAATCAATTAATTTTGTTTTAAAAACGAGCAAATAAAACGAAAGATTTTATATAAAAAGCCTTTAAAAATATTGTTTAAAATAAAGAGCTGACTCGAGTCAAACAAAAACACGGACTTGAGTCCTTCTGCTTCTAAATGAAGTGGAATATTTTGATATGACATGTGGTGTTTTATGAAAGGATCAATGTTTAAGAACTGTTTGCTTTAATAGAAAGGGTAGTAATGTATAATTTGAGTCATAATACTACATAATTATGTAAAAATGAGTCATAATACTCAAAATGCAATAAATCATAAAGATGCAAGTCCATGGTACATCCTTTTGCTTCTAAGAAAGTTGTTGCAACATGGTAGTTGCATCCATATGCAATTTTGAAAATCCTATATTTTCTTGATGATAGGACCTGTATCTTTCTGCCACTGATAAACATGATTATTTACTTCAAGTCTGCATCAAAAACTCATTTCTTCAAATTTTGGACTTGCATCCGTATGCTTCTCGGGTACAGATATATACACACATACATACACACATACATACTCACATACAAACACATACTTACACACATACATGCCCATATACACACATACTAGATATATAGTTCAGCGGTAAGGCTCTTGACTCGCACACCGAAGGTCGCGGGATCGAATCCCGGCGTGGCAAATAAATTTTATTTGATTAATTTGTGTTATTTCACAATTTATTCATTTAAAATAATATGTAGTATATTTTGCGGAACGTTCCAGAGTAGAAGATACTCTCAGTAACGCCCTGGTGTAAGACCACCATTCAGAATTGAAACGTTACTTGAAATGGCATTGGCCGTGTTTGGTGACCAGATCTGAATAGCCAGGTACTTCCCCACCTTCCTCTTCCCTGTCTCCTTCCCCTCCCCACTACCTTCAGCCTCACAACATCCCCCAATTGGGGATGCCATAGTCTCACTGGCTCCAGACGGGAGCAGCTGAAACTTTTGTGAGGTATCACTATAAAAAAAAAAAAATTATCGTAGGTGTTTAAGATAAAGGTATTTCTGTAAAGGTAAAGGTCTCACTAGTTCAAATAATTCTTATTTAAGTGATTAACAGTCATTTTTTACACTTTATTTTTAATTTAAAGTGGAGATTGAACAAAAATTAAAATGGTCGAAGTAGAATAAAGAACCGGACATCGGAACTGCAATGCCAAGAAGTAAGAAGGGGAGATAATAAGAATGTTGGACATTCTTGCAAATCAAATTTAAATTACGCACAATCAATACAAAATTCTATCGTTAAATTACTAGTTAAAAAAAATATTATTTCGCAGAGACGAAACATTTCACTTTTGTATCAAAATTTAACAGTTTTGCCGGTGCAGGCCTTATTATGGTATAAAATATTGATTCAGCACATATCTGACTCTGAGTATAAGAGGAAAGTTGAACATGGGCACAATACTAGGTTCACAAAGAATGAAGGCATGCTTGTACCTAAACATAATAATAAATACGGACAGCGAACCCTTGAGTATAATGTGCCTAAAATATATAATATGCTACCTGGTAATATTAAGAAATGCGAATTTCCAAATAGAGTCAGATATTTGCTGAAAACATGGCTACTAGGTAGAAATAATTTGTATTAGGCGATTTAGTTTTACTATTAATGTGTAAGTTTATTGTTACTGTATAAATTAAGGTCTAAGTTGTAATCTGTAAAAAGTTGTAATAAAAATCCTGTTGACAAACTACTTAACTGTAGTTTAACGGGATATATATGAAATAAAAATAAAAAAAAGAGGCAGAGCGCTAATATTAAAAATCAATAACAATTCAGCGAAAATTGTGAAACTGTTTAATAAAACACGACTCGTTTAAAAAAGCAAAAATCTCGTGGGAAAAGTCGTAAATAGCATTGAAAGAAACACCGTGATTTTTTTTCATACATATAACTTGTAAAATAACAGAAAAGATGTGGTTATAATATTTTTCGGAGCGTACTTGGCGATTTTTTTCTAACATGGAATTTTGAGAATACCGAGAGAATTTTCTATCGAGGGGACGGAACACCGTTTCGGCTTGGCAAATGTATAGATATTATCTTCAAAAATAACATACCAATATTGGCTTATTAGTTTGCTAGGTGCTTTTAAACCCTAGACAAAGTTTGCCAAGACCGAAAGATCTCCAAATATTCGGATCCTTTTACGAAAAATTCTCTGGAATTTTAATTTATTATTTGGTAGAAACCATCCATAGTAGAATTCATATTCAGGCTCACTAGAAGTCAAATGCATAGGTTATAGCACCGCGAAAGCTGTCAAATTTGCACTGCTATATTTTTATGTGTATTCGAAACGACTGGTTTTAGTTAAAAGTTGTAAGTATCTAAATTACAATTACTCAATTCGTTTTAAATTCAAACATTGAAATAACGTAATAAATATCCATGATCTAAATCTAAATGAAGTTAAGAGTCAGTAACCGTTTTATTTATTAGAGTCAAATTGAAAATATAATATCGGCGTTCGATTTCCCGGTTCGCTCAGTGACAAGACTAGAATGGGCGTCGCAAAAAACGCCATAACTCTTCTCTAGCAATAAAAGCCAGTTAAAAGATATAACTAGGCGTGAAAAGATGCAATTTGGATAATAAATATTTATAAACAGATTAAAAGGCTGTTAAATAACTCATTAGCGGTAACTTTAAATGATTGCGCGGTAACACTTTGTTCAAAAGTAATTTGATGTACGTGTACGTAATTTCAAAACAATTAATTATTAGTTTTGTAAAGTATGTACTCGAATATTATATTTTATACACGAGTACATCATTCATTGAGAAGAAATTATAATAACAAATTGTACAATAAACTAAAGAAATGTCATGGATATACAATTTTGATAATGCCTTGAACGAAACGATACGATTGTATAGGTAACACAACGAGAGTTGGATTCTATAAAAATGCTTAAAAAGTGGTAGAGCACCTGACCGGCAATCGGAAGGACACGGGTTCAAGTCCCGTTGGCGGCATGTATCTTTTCTCGGAAGATTTTTTCAATGTAGATGAGTGTTTCAGGCTGATAATTATTGCTTATAATAATTGTTACCCTTTGTGCTATGCATAAAAATCTTGTCTTAAACGTTAGTTTATCAATTAAAAATAATAATTAAAGTTCATTTCACCATCCATCACATATTAACACTTGCAAATTACAAACAAGCTAAAAAATCTCGTACATAGACATTCGTAGCTTTTGAGGGGATACATTAATTACGTGAGCAGCTTTTCTTCCAATCTAGACCCGCCCCCTCGGTGAGCTAAATTTAGGCCACTTCCTATATTCTTTTCAAGTAACATGAGATTTTGCTGGACCCCCCCTACTCCCTTTTGAGCCCACGAAAGTAATTTATGCCCTCTTAATTCCAATATGAAGTTGTCACAAACAAATATTTAAAAGTAATGACGAAATATTTCTATTGCATTTTAAATGCAGATGGCGTAGCTTATTTGTATTCATATTCTCTCCACGTTGCAAGGCACGTGCCTTTCTAGTTCGTTTTCTTTAAATTCTTCTATGTTTTTATTTATTTTTATTAAGATGTAATAAACATGTCTTTTTCATTATTATGGTTTTAATGTGAATACCGCACAAGAGTCCCAACTACATTTTTCAAACAGCATGGAACCAGTGAGGACTACGAAATCCCCAATTTGGGGTATGTTGTGAGGCTGAAGTGGGGAGTGAAGGAGATGGAAAAGAGGAAGTTGAGGAAGTACCCAGCTATTCAGACCTAGTCACCAAACACGGCTAAAGTAATTTCAAACAACGTTTCAATTCTGAATGGTGGTCTTACACCAGGGCGATACCGAGCGTGCGCAAATATGCAATATAAAATTGTGAAATAATACAAAAATCAATCAAATAAAATTTACTTTCGCTGCCAGCAATTTGAACCTATGATATAGCATAATATCGGGAAATAGTTTATAACGTCTCGATTATCTATATATCTATAATATAAAAGGAATCGCTGAATGTGTTGCTAAGCGTATAACTTTCGAACGACTGCACCAAATTGGATAATTCTTTTTTTGTGTGTTCGTTATTGTCAGGACAAGGTTTTTATAAAACTTCTGGTGAGCTCTGGCATTATGAAATTTGTATAAAAAATTGCTATTGGTGGCACGCGAGGAAGCGGCTATTGCTATGGAAAGCGGGAGGGAGGGAGAGATGGTGGAGGGGAACCAGAGAGGGAGAGGGGAACCTGGGAGGGGGGAGGGGGACCTAGAAAGGGGGGGGGAGTGGAGTGGGGAGAGGGAAGGTGGAGGTAACAGAGTGGGAAAGGACACGCAGGGAGAAACAATTTCTTTATTAAGTGGCATAGCAACGCATGCCGGGAGCCGGGACCAGCTAGTTTAGGATAAAAATATATGGATTTATCGATTATTATTGAGAACAATTTCACGAGGGAAATATGTTTTGTATTAAAAAATTATCTTATTAATAATTCAATATTCAACATGCATTCAAGTATCTTCTTATATTTTAATATCTTCTATCTTATCTGGAAAGTAGATGCAGTAGTCATGATACATTGAACTTGCATCCAGTTAGTGCAACGAAGTTGACCTTTCCGCAGTCGAGAGCTTTTTTAATCATCGGCGCCCCATGTGGTGTCAATTATTCAAATTATACGACGAGAACTGACACCTACCATCGCGGAAACGATAATAATGTGTAGCATTTTGTAAAGTTGTATTATTACAATCGCTGCGTAAACAAAATACTCTTCAAACACGAACGCAGTGCAAGATATTCAGAAACTAGAGTCAAGAACTGCAGCGCCTCGTACGTCATATTTTGACAGCTAAAACATCGGTTTCTTTAAGTTCTTTTTCTTTTCTTTAAGATCCTACTTCAAGACGCTTCACCCAGCATTCAAAAAGTTGTGTGGGAAGTTAGAACTTAAATACGTAAATGAATCTTTGAATAACATCTGAATTAAATATAATTTGCCAGAAAATGCAGTTTTCCATCAAACTTACATACCTACCGAACAAAAAAAGAAGTGCTTATTTTTGAAGTGAGAAATTTAAGTCCGTTTCAAAGAAAACTGAGCCTGCTAATTTCTCTTTTTTTTTAAAAAAAGAAAGACAAACATTCCCGGTTTACGAATAACCTGACAAAATTTGGAAAACCGACAACCTACAACCATTACAGTAAGCAGATAATGTTGCTTGTGTCGTGATTGAGGACTTAGCCATTCGAGAAATCGAACTTGCGACGTCTGGGTGAGAACCAAACGTGATGCCAACTCAGCCACTGACCTTTTTTTCTTCTTTTATAAGATATCTGGACTTCTAGGCCCCAGAGTGGCCCATGAATTTTTTTGTCAGTTTTTTTATAATTTTTTATATATATACCCTGAAGATGCTTGTGTTAAGCGAAACCGGTCTGTATTTAAAAAAAATTCGTTGTTACACACAAAGTTTTTGTTTTATTTGAATAAAAATGTTTTATTAATATTTCACCCGAAATAAGTAAGTTGCTTCTAGTCTGCACACAGACACGCCGACAACTTACTTTTTCGTCTTTAACTCTTCTTTGCCTACTTATATTTTAATCAAAAACATGTTTACGTACTGTCTCCAGGACTTTTTAATGAATAGGTAAGTACTGAAATCATAATTATAAAATGAATTTTGGATCTTACCTAATAAGAAAGGTGGTCAGCTCCATGTTGACCATGCTGAACGTCCTGCCACACCCAGTCACCGGATCCTCACTTCACCATTTGGTCTTCAGACCCAGTGAACTCAACTCCAGCAATCTCAACTATATCACCATCACTTGCACCATACACTGAGCACTGTGTGCAACTAACAAACAATCACTAGGCAAGTTGGAGAGCTTTTTTATACCACCATCTGAAACAATCGAAAATAAATCTAGTTACATTTTGAGTAAATATTGAAAAACAAAATAGCTGGCATAATATAAGTTGATATCAAAATAATTTCTCATTGTTTTTTAAGGTTAAGAGTTTTAAGCTGTGGTGCAAGGTCAACCGTAAGTGGAGCGACGCGACGATTGCATTCTTTCAGAGAACCTACTTTTTAGCCGCGCACCGCATCCAACGTCAATCCAAGAACTCCATCGTCAATTTTACAGCAGTGATTCCTAAAGTGGTCCAAGTGGACCCCAGGGGTCCATGGGAGACTCGATGGGGTCTACGTTGGCGTGATAAAAAAATGGGGGTTCACAAGTTATAAGTAGGGGTCCACGAAAATTTATCAAGTTTCGATAGTAAAGAACAAAAAGTGAAGCCAAATATTGATAATTTGCTGCCAATCCATCAAGGACATCCCTCCAATTAAAAATAGGTCTATTTTTTTGTTGATTTGCATTGTTGAAGAAGTCTGTAATCATATTATTTTAATAAATGGAACACAAGAAAATACACCAATTTTGTTTTTATTTTACCACTCCGAATTTAGGGTCGGAACTCAGCCGCGGTGCAAATTTCCATCGTTAGATCTAATATTCACGTTTTTGACGAGTTTTGGGAATATGGTAGAAATGTAGCAACATGGCGTCCACCGAAACCGGTAAAATTTTGAAAGTGGTCTAAGAGAAAAAAAAGCTTGGGCACCTCTGATTTACAGTAATTGGTTTTCACACCTTTTCTTTTTTAAATCTATGATTTTGTTATTTTGTCGTTTTTGTCTGTTTTATTACTCTGATATGTGGAATGTATCGCATTGCACTATCCCTGCATGTCTTTTGGAATAAATTTTATTTTTATTTTTTATTATTACTTACCAAGATAATAGGTACAAATATATTCTTTGTATAAACTAATTCGCTAGGCTAATCCTGTTCCGGTGTGGCAGGAATTTAATCCAATTTTAATATCTTAAGGAAATGACTCGGCTTTATCGAGAATGTGCCGTAATTTTAATGAGACTTATAAAACATTCCACTAATTTGACATTGTCATCATTGGACACCTTCAAATCATCTCTTAACAAGATTTAAAGCTCCCATTATGTTGTTCTATAAGCTTATTATTCCAAAAACTTGTTGCAAAAACTTATTTCTGTTATGTAATGTATGGTATGTGTGTATGAATGTAATGTACGTGTAAGCATTATGTTATCAATGTTGTGTTTGTCTTTAATTAGTGGTATCAACCATGTTCAATGTAAATGAATGAACAAGATGTGAATCACTGTTGACAAACCTAATTAAAAATAAAAAAAATAAATAAATAAAAAAGAAGAAAAAATAAAATTAGAAATTTAGAAATTTAAATAGATAAATACAAATGAAAGAAATAAATAATAAGAAAAGAAATTGGAGAAACAGAAAACAAAGGAGAGAAAAGAATAAACCTAAAAGAGAAGAAAAGAGAAAAAATACAGGCGTGGAGTGGTTATAATACTGTAGAAGTTATCTATCCACAGTTTGCTAACTATCCATGTGTGAATTTTGTGTTTTAGATTTCCATTTTTTGTGGGGTGAATATCTGTTTCAATTAAATTAAAAATATTTGGCCAAATTATGGTATTTGTCCATAGGTGGTATTTGTCCTCGGAGTCATGTACTTAATGTGTTGATGTCTAAGTCTTGTTTCTTAATAATTGCGTTGTGGAGTATGATGGTAAAGTTCGTTTTTTAGGTAATGTATAGATATAATTTTGATGTATGAGTCTATATTTTATTGTATATTTACAAAACACCTTCATTAAATTAATTAACATTGGCATAAGAGACTTTTTTGGTTTGATTTCAGTCGACTTCTTACGAGTATATATATTTATCTTTGTATTGTATGCAAGTTGTTTGTTTCTTACAAATAAAATAATAAAAATTTTACAGATCCACTAAAATAATAACTGTCGATATTTCTAACTTCCATACAAAGGGTTCTACCGCTATTAATAGTACTATGCTGAAGTTTGAAGTATGTAAGTCTACGAAGGTAGGTAACTAGTTCAAAATAAATGGAACATTCCACGAGGCATGTAAGGCGACGTTCGTTGGCTGGCGTCTTTTTGTCAAGTCTGTTGACATTTAAGCAGATTCTGTTCACGCGCTATCCATTGTAATGGTAATCCCTAGTTTCATCTCAATTTGGAACGTGAAACAGGTGGTGTCCAATAATACCCAGCAAATTGGTTTTTATTTTTCCATTTCAGTCAAGTAGGTATCTATCGGCAGTTCGACACAAAATATATAACATCTATTATATATTATAAGAAGGTATGTAACTATTTCATAATATTTTGGCATAGATATGCAAACCAACAGAGGTAAATACTCAGTAAAACAGATGGTGTATCACAGAGTGGAATCAATCCAATAATATTTTGGATTGAACAAATGACTCGAAAGAATCCTTTGTTTGCAACCACTAAATACTGTAAAACGTTGATTTTTGTCACTTTTTCTATCTCATAGCAAAATAAGACAGACAATTCCTAAACCAAGACGTTTTACCCTCCAACTTGAATAATCTGCTTACTAAAAAAATAAAACTTAAAAATTAGGCCAAGTGTTGCATTTAGTATTCGCTAAATTACTTTGACGCCATTTTAGAAAACAGAGATAGAATCTCGTCAACTCTGTGTGGTCAAAACTATTTCTCTACATCCTTGTAGATGAGATATTATCATCGATATAATATTACTATGAACCACTTTTTTTTCGGCCCTCATAAATCGTAATTCGATCACACCTACATGGTTTTACAAAGATTCTCATCCGGAATCGCATTTCTTAGCACACTGTACAATCTTTTAATATTCCTCTGTCCGTTCCATTCCTCAATACTGTCAGAGTTGGTTGCAGAGCCAAAAGCCAGTGGACTGCAATCTTCAATGAATTACTCATTTCTCAATGGCCTTATCAGCTACTTGTCTCTCGGCGTGTTCAAATTGTCTAGTCAAAAACCTCTCAATTCGTCTTTTTCCAGTTGTTGATAGTTTAAAAAGTATCGCAATTATTGCCAGAGTTCCCATTGGCTACAAAAAAGTGTTGATGAATTATGGGCAAGAAATTTCTCTTTTGCTTTACATGTGCAAACTCATCATTCACTTACTAAAAAACAATTTACACAAACCTTTTTACAATCTCAAAAGGGCAACAATCAAATCAGCGTGTCCTAAATACAAGTTACATAGTCGTTGCATTAAAATTCTTTGCCAATAATCGTAAATAAATCATCATCGAAACATCATTGATGTGGCACACGAGCGTAAATTAAAAATTATTTGTCAATATTTCCACGCGGAATCACAGCAACGGCTATAGGCGCCCTTCTTGATGAATTATTCAGGGCAACAACACTAAACTTATTGACTTTTGATTTAGAATTGATTTATCACATCAATGGCCTCCGCAATAATCGATTTCAATGGGGCTATGGCGACGTGGCGGCAATAACTCATTATTTACATCTTTGGGTCGTTAATTTATTTGCGACGAATGTAATAATTGTTATGTAACATTGGAGGGTCATTGTTACTCACCACCTTGGATAATATAACTGTTAAGTTTACCGATGGATGGACAGGTGCACACAAAATAGTTCTAAGAAAACAAATTCGGGTCTCAGAGTAAACTTATATGCGAGAACCAATTAACAAGAATTAACATTTATATGATAGTTCTAATAGGTATGAAAGATCATTATCCACTGCCTACCGTTCCCTGATCGGAATTCCTGACTACCATTGATGGTCGGGTGATTCCACATATTGCACCAGATTTAAATGTCCGGGTTAAATTTTCCCCCAAAAAAAAAAAAAAAAAAAAAAGGAAAAACTAAACCCTTTCATACACTTCCCCAAATGATCATCTAGTGAATCCACGTTATGCAATTGCACTATATAAGTATTATAAATACAAAACAATACAAGAACAACATGTCAACCCACTAGAGACCAAATGGGAATATAATTCACCGACTCCAGATATTTTCATATCAGAGGGTTCGGCTCTGTGGCATTTCTAATTGAACCTATAAATCCTACTGATCCCTCAATATAAATATTTAAAAAATCTTTTGTAATCCTACATGTATTTAAAATTACTGCTTTTTGCATTTTTATATACAAATTCTTTGACAAATCTAATATGCTTAAATTTTGAATCAGATTCCTAGGTATTATGCCAGTGGCCGAAATAACAAATGGTAATATTTTTATAGTCCGAGAATGCCAAATTCTTTTAATCTCATTTCCTAAATCTGTGTATTTTCTAATTTTTTCAGAAACAGTTTTTTGAATATTACAGGAATTTGGAATAGCTACATCAATGATATAAGTTATTTTTTTAATTTTGTCATGTAAAACTATATCAGGTCTATTATGACTAATTGTTCTGTCTGTTAGTATAGTTTTATCATAATATATTTTATAAAATTCATTTTCTATAAATGAATTTGGTTCATATTCATAATAAGGTACTACATTACGGCAATCAATCAAGTTATGTTTAATTACCAAACTTTGGTGAATTATTTTTAAAACCTGATTGTGCCTAAATGTATACTCGGAAGGCGCTAATATAGAACATCCCGATATAATATGTTCTATAGTTTCGGGAAAAGCCAAACATTTTCTACATAAATCATCAATTTGATTTATATCTTTGATTATATGCTTTCTATAATTTTTAGTATTAATGACTCTATCTTGAATTGCAAGCATAAATCCTTCTATTTCTGCGCTCAACTCTCCAATACTCAACCATTTGTTTGACGAAAGTTTGTCAACATACGTTTGGTTGAGATAATTGAAGTGTTTTGCGTGAATAATTTTATTTGACCAGGAATCTAATAATTCCTGGTTAGTATTTATAAGAATGTTGGCATTCTCGTCATATAAATTTAAAGGTGTAATATTTCTATCTGCCTTGCAAATTATTTTGTGCATTTCTGAGCTATTAGCTTTCCTATGGAAAAAATTTCTAAGCATTTCTACCTGATTGTGTTTCAAAGATGTTATTTTGACTACACCTCTACCTCCTAAATTTCTAGGTAAATTAATTCGTTCTATAGCTGAATTTGGATGATGGCAATTAAATTTTGTTAACGTAGTTCTAATTAATCGTTCTAAACTATCTAAATCTGTATTGGACCATTTAATTATGCCAAATGAGTACGTTAGTAGAGGTATTGCCCAAGTATTTATTGCTTTTACTAAATTTTTAGCAGATAGATTGCATTTTAAAATTTTTCTGATCCTAGTTTGAAATTTAATCCTAATATCATTTTTAATACTAGTGTGATCTAATCTATTCGATTGCGGGTATCCTAAATATTTATAAACCTCATCCCCTTTCATACTTTGAATTTTGAAATTTCTAAATATACCCTCGTCTCCATCTACAATTTTGCCTTTCTCTATATGGATAGTTTTACATTTATCTAAACCAAAAGTCATTTTAATATCATCTGAAAAAATTTTAACTACCTTAATCATTTTCTCTAAATTTGATTCAGAATTTGAAAATAATTTTATATCATCCATATATAATAGATGTGAAACTATACTACTCTCTCTTGTATTACCCTTAATTTTTATTCCAAACTTGCTTTTAATTAACATTTTAGAAAGGGGATTCAATGCTAAGCAAAACCAAAGAGGGCTCAATGACTCTCCTTGAAAAATCCCTCTTTTTATTGAAATGCCCGGTACTACTATTTTCTTACCTTTTAAATTAACTAGCAAATCTGTATTCCAAAAGGACATAATATTTTTCAAAAAGCTAATTATAATTGGGTTAACTTTATATATTTTTAATATTTTGATTAGCCACGAGTGCGGGACACTATCAAAAGCTTTTTGATAATCTATATAACAAGTATGTAAATTACGCTTTTGATTTTGAATTTGTTTTAAAATTACAGAATCAATAACTAACTGTTCTTTACATCCCATATGTTTTCTGCGACAACCTTTTTGTTGTTCAGATAAAATATTTTTTTCATCCAAATGAGTATATATTAAATCTGTCAAGCAAGAGGTTAAAATTTTGTATATTGTCGGTAGACATGTAATGGGTCTATATTGAGAGGGATTATTAATATGTTCGCTTTTAGGCAACATATAAGTAATGCCCTTAGTTAGAAAATTAGGAAAATTTTGAGGTTCTCTGACAAGTTTTGAAAGATTTTTTGCAAAAAGAGGATGTAAAGTAGTTAGACGTTTGTACCAAAAATTATGTATCCAATCGCAACCCGTGGCTTTCCAATTATGAGTATTTTTTATAATTTTGGCTAACAATTCAACCGATATATCAGAAAAACTCATTTGTTCAATGTCTGAACAATTGAGTTCTTCATTTTCTATCCAGTTACCTGCCTCATTATGTTTTATATCTTTACTCCAAATGTTTGTCCAAAAATCGCGCATATCTGATTCAGATGGCAACGGAATATTATTATTCGAAATAATATTCTGCTTATCGTCAAGTTTGGAATAAAATATTTTCTCATTTTTCTGAAATAATCTATTATTATTTATTTTATTATACGTATAATTATATCTTTTTAATCTACTAGCTTTTACACCTAATTTTTGTTTTAATAAATCTAATAAATCATTGATTATATTTTCATTATTATTACTACCAATGCTATAACCAAATTTTCTCCCAATTTCATCTACATATCTCAAAATATTCCTACTTCTATTTCCATTTTTATATTCAATTACTCTAGCTATACTACTTCTTAAAAATACTACATCATTTTCTAATCTAATCTGCCATTCTGGTTTACTATAACTATATGATCTATCATCAGAGGATATTAATTTAACTCCTAACTTATTACATATAGTGATAGCACTAGCGTACACTATTGTATGAAGATCTAAAAAACTAATATCGTCAAATATTATTTTTGGTAAAATTAAATTATTTAATTCAGAAATTAATTTAGATAATTTCTTTGACGTATGCAATTTTGGTAATTTTGGTCTAACTGTGGGCTCTATATCTATATATCTATTTATATTATTTTGAAGCAAGTTAGCTAATTCTATTACATTATCATCTAGTAAGTTTAAATTTGCAATATTGATTTCCCTAAGATTATGAATAATGTCTAAGTTATTTGAATCTACTCTAATATCATTGGATTCTTCTACTAGAATATTAGCTAAACTATCTTCATTCAATGCATCTAATATAACATTACTACTCGTATTAATTTGATCTAAATTATTCTCCAATTGCAATCTATCTGCTACTTCTTTTCTTATCTCATTTAATGTTACTACAGGAATTAAATTATTTTTGAAAATTGACCTTTTTTGGTCAGCTAATCTTTGTTCGTTTACTTGGGCAACCGGATAATTTTGTGAGAAAAGTAAATGTAATTTTTTCCTATACAATAACATATCTGTTTCTAGTTTAGTTACATAAAAATATGAACGAACGATGAACATATTGACATCGTTCGTCCATTTCATATGCTGCCTAGGAATACCTGCTTTTGTTTTTTGGGGTCTCAGATTATCAATGTTCATCTGTATAGATGACATAATAAACCCATTTTCATTTCCGTTGGTTGAAAATGACATTGTGTCACCTTTCAAAACAACTTGGAAATGATTTATTAATTATTATTAATTCCTACATTCCAGTAACCAAGCAACTGTCGTCGTTACCTAGTGTCAACAAATAGTTTTCAATATCTCCAAATTAAATATTTTAATGTAAACTACCCTTCAATACTACAAATCTATAATATATATTATATTGTAGAATAATGTTATCAAAATAAAATATATAATTAAATTTACCTACAAAATATATTTCAACGTAATCTCAAAATATAGTTGTTTACCTTGGTTACTGAAGTCCTCACAAAAGGAAAAATTTATATTGTATTTATTTACCTAAATATCCTACGGTCCACTGGCAGTTTATTTATTACGTTATCTTATATACTTATTTTCAAATATTTATATGTTTTGGGATCAAAGCTAATTCTTTTCTATCTGATACAATAAAAAAATCAGAGAGCTAAAATACAAGCAAACGTCAAGGCTTGCGTTGCTAAGCAACCTAAGCTATTATGTAAGTTTATTTCCCTGCAAAGTTATATTACTAGAACTGCTATCTAGCGATGGTTCGTTGATTGTCTCATTAGGAGTTCAA
The DNA here is from genome assembly GCA_917880885.1 of Limnephilus marmoratus. Taxonomy (NCBI): domain Eukaryota; kingdom Metazoa; phylum Arthropoda; class Insecta; order Trichoptera; family Limnephilidae; genus Limnephilus; species Limnephilus marmoratus. The sequence goes on along the minus strand of OU862924.1, from coordinate 48,192,982 downwards.
TCGGAGATTAAAAAAGGGACAAAATAATTTCCTTACCTAAATCATAAGTTGGTTTCTTCCACAATTATCTTTTTTGTCCAAGATCTAAAAGAATTTCATCACCTCACCAGTGATTAACGACCTAGTAATTTCGACACATTTTGGCGATTTGCAAATGAATATAATGTCGTAGGTAATACATTTTTTTTTTAAAACGAAAATCACAATTTCCGCAAGCAACTGTTGATTTTTTTATGTAAAAGTGAAATCTCCAAGAATTTACTTGTTTTGATGATAACCAAAACCACGATAATCACAGAAAAAGCTTTTGATTCATCCAGAATACTATGTCGTACATACTTTTTGTCAACAAATCTCATAGTCCTAAGAGCACCTAGCCCAATCCTTAGATTTGCACTTTCGCACGGTTTTCCACTGAAACTAGAAGAGAAAGGTCTGTAGTCGATGAATTCATAATGCCCAGATGTATAAGATTAATTTCGGACTCTCTTTTGGGACATGTGATTTATTTAATACGAATTTCGAACATATCGCTGTTTAAAGTGTTTTCCTATTTTTACCTTCACGTTACCCTGAAAGTCAGAGTCTAAGCATTGAACAATGAAGAACACCCTCAACACCTACAGCACAATACGTAGTTCTTTCATCGAGCCGACCAGCGACAGCGACGGCGACCACAAACGAGGCAGATTTCTTCCGACATATCATCTTACATACGGCGGCCATCCATCATCGCTTGCAATGGAAATAAATACTAAGTTGGCACGCCGAAATAACAGCCATTTATTAGTGGTCGTTGAACCACGTGATGCGGGTATTGTGCGTAACAATACAAGCCATGATCCCCTTTCCCGTCCCCTTCCTCTTCTCCTGGTATTATGAAACTCGATAACTACTGTTAAAACACCCGGAGAGCAAGCTGTGTATCGAGTGTCAAGCTTTTCATGGCCGTACTGCCCGTGAATGTTTCTTACAATATACTAGTCATTACTATGTCCAAGTTTCAATACTCTTTTTCTTAATCATTTTGCAATAGAACATATTGAAAGACGAAGAAAGTACAGTGTATATGGTGCCAAAGTTACGACACATCTACGTACTGCCCTGGTACATACACTTCAAAGGATTTCAAGAGGCTTACTGTCGATGAATTAAGGTAAAAAATTGTAGAAGATGAACGATGATTGCGATAAAACAGAATTAGTTGCGTTAATCTAGATATTATAGGCAGAAAAGCTGTGCATATTTGATAACGTCATAGCTCGCTGATCGAACGTTTTAACATTTTCAGACCAACGTACCAACTGTTCTGCTTTGGAGTTTTTATAATATTTCTCAGTCATGTCCGGACAATTACGATCGTTAAATAAATACAATACGGATAAAAAAGGGTCGCTTAAATGATTTGGATATGAAAAATGGAGAGACGAAAATAAGACTATCAGAAGAATATGCGTCATGAAAGTGGATGTAAGGAATTGGAGACATAGATACCGCAAAGACATGGCACGGTGAAATAAATTACTTGGGGCACAACGTAAAGCCATCACTGTTAGCAGGATAAGCAAGAAGCTCTAGGAAGAGATTGCCTTAAAAAATCAACCTGTTAAAATCAAAGTTTCTTTACTATGATACATCTATTTTCAATTTTTGGCCTAGTTGCGCCATTTATTAAGCCGGCTGGTAGCCAATTTCAAAAATATATTTTTGACTTGACTTAGGATTGATCTTTCTCCACAGGGACTGACTAAAACGAGTGAACACCGCTAATACTTAATAATAATAATAATTGTTTATTCCAGAATGTATGCAAGGGAAGTGCAATGCTACACATTCCATATTTTGAAATAACAAAAGAAAGATAAATAATAAGATGAGGTAAAAGATAAATCAAATCCTGATTGGATAGTATTTTAGCAGGATAACCAAAACGTTCTTGGAAGGGATTGCCTTAAAAATCAACCTCTGAACAAATATTTTTTTAATTATAATAAGTACATTTATTTTAAATTTTCGACCTGTTGCCATTTGTTAGGCCGGCTGGTAGCCAATTTCAAATATATATTTTTGGTTTGACTTAGGATTGAATCTTCTTCACCAGGGACTGGCTAAAATGAGTGAATACCGCTAACACAAATCAAATCCTGATAGGAAGGTACATACATGTACCTATTTCTTATATTATTAACCTCTGTAAATTTTTAGACATAATGTCGTTTAATTTCAGAAAATTGCTTGTGAGTTTCACCCGATCGGCTGTCTGGAAGATATAAGAGAATACTGCTTGGTTGATAGTATGAAAAAGAAAAGACGATTGCTGCTGTGTAGTTATGCCAAGCCGAATGGGGTGTTTTCTTATATCCTTGTATTGTTCTCGATCGGGTGTTAATATAAAATATACCAAGACATCATCACCTACTACGTGGAAAAGAACTATTCTAATTTCACCTTCACCACCAACCCATCAATAATGATTGCGGTATAACTGAGCCGTGTTTATTATATCAGCGTCAGAACCGGGAAGATATTACTAGTATTTAATTTAGATCTAAGCATCAAGTTTATGGCTCAAAATTATAAGTAAAAATATCTCACACAGAAGCCGCTTTACTGCTTTTAGATCGGATATTAAAAGAGATATGTATTTAACCTCCGGAAAGTCATCGCATCATCCTACGCAGTATTTTTTTGATTGCGAGTCATAAAACTGGTCCTCCGTAGATAGTTTGTTAGTTTTTACAACCAGTTCATCAGATCTGTCGAAACTACCAAGTGGTACAAACTACCAACATAGCAACACGGCAATGCACAGTAAGCTGTCGTGTTGTCAATGAGAGAAATATTATTAAATATTCATGTACAACTGTAATTAATATTTATAAGAACAACGGCAATGCCAAAGAACAAGACCATACAAAATGAGTAGTGGTATTTTTTGTGGACTTTTTTCCTACATACTTCTAAAGAGACCATCTTTGCATATAATTATTTGAAATTATGATACCGCGGACATTTTTTATTTCAATATTGTTGGCTTAAATATGATTCACTTCTCAATTTTCGATAATACGAAGCTACCAATGACTCATCGAATAATATCTAAACCCAATTTAGAATCTCTTCTCAACATCTCTACATGTCTTTCTCTACATATTATAAATTTAAGTCCTCCGCCGTGTATGTCGGTCTGTCTTTTCGCGATAAACTGAAAGGCTTCTAAAGGATTTTCATGCGGTTTTCACCAATAGATAGAGTGATCATCGGGAAGGTTTAGGTATATAATTTGTCAAGGTTTTGTGTAAATTGGTTGAAATATATAATATCTTGTAGTGGACGAGCGGACTGACTGCGGGCTGTGTGGATTTGTTTTGAATGGAAACCCACAGTTTTATGCCGAGGTAGATGAAATTTTGCACATGTGACCTTCAAAACAAGAGGAAGGTCACTGTCTACATATGATTTCTAAAACTCCGTGTAAAGCCCGGGTATCGCCGGGGACTTCAGCTAGTATTAAATAAGAACAAATTTTGTCCTTGGTAGAAACAAATTCAAGTAAAGATGAGGAGGTTCGCTAATAGTAAATGACCAGTATTATCAACGACATTATATTAATGAAATGGAATATAGCCCTGATGCGGTTTTCACCAATAGATAGAGTGATTCACGATGAAGGTTTAGGTATATAATTTGTCAAGGTTTTGTGTAAATTGGTTGAAATATTGTGTAATATATTGTGGTGGACGAGCGGACTGGCTGCGGGCGGTGTGGATTTGTTTTGCATGGAAATCCACAGTTTTATGCCGAGGTTGATGAAATTTTGCACATGTGACCTTCAAAACAAGAGGAAGGCCATTGGTAAATGAAGGTCAATGATATTGGCAAAATATTCGACCAAAAACTCATTTGCGAAATTTCAACATTGATAATTTTTTCCAACAAAAAGTCCTTTTCTCCACAGATTGTACGTATTGAATTATTTTTTGTTCTAGTCTAAACAATACTAGGTAGGTTGGTACCATTTTCTTCTCCGAAGCTATCAAAAAATGCCTCTAAGCAGCTCGTAAAATATTTTAACTTTGACAATATTAATACCAATCGCCTCCCCTTTCTCTACACTTTGAATCTACGCGACGGCCGAGAGCCAAGAACCAATTATTATAAGAATTGAAAGCCAAATTCAATTACAAGAAATATAATGGATATTCTCGATTTGTGCAAAAGCGTAACGAAACTTTCTTATTAGGCAAATTTGAAAATGCAAACTTAAATTTCTGTGAGTTGTTTCCTAGAAGTACTTAATGATTTGGTTGTGAAGTTTTAATACAATTTTCAATTAAATCATCTTCGTTCCAAGCTAAACTAACTTGCTATCTCATTCTTTGTTGGTAAGTTTGTTGAAATTTCAATTTCCTTAGAAATACTAATTATATTGGTATGAAATATTTTGGTTTTGACGATATCTTAGTGCAGTGGAATATTTCTTTGTTAAATCAATCAGTGTACTGCCATATTAGCATTTTAAAAAATGTACGTATCAATAAGAAGGTTTTTTGTATAATGTTTTATATTTTTTTTTAGTAAGTATAATTTTTTTTGTATGTAAAATTTATTATAACTATTTAACCCATCAGTTATGAAAAAAATCACAGTGTGCAGTTCACTCGCGACAGAAGTGAATCCTTTAGGAAACTAAAGTAGGTAAGAACGAGGAGACTTTATTGTCAATGTGAAGGATGATTTTTTCCATATTTTTATCGTCGAATTCCAGTGCACTTTTTTCTACACATTTGGTCATCTTATTAGTATTTGTGTTTTCTTCTTCGGAATCGCTAGATGTCGCTTTCTTTTGTGTTTTCTTTTGCATGTTCATTTTGGAGTGGTTGGAAGATTGGATATTGATTTTTCAAAAATATATGTATTTTTTTTTTGATTTCGTAGGATTCGATCCTTGGTCAATTAAATGTCTGCACAGGTGCGTCAGGCGCTTTATACCGCTACACCAAAGGAGACTTGCATGGGACTGTGGATTTATCGTATTATATTGGAACTGAGAACCCGTTAATTAAATAAATATTTTATTGCTATCTCATTCTCTCGCAGGCTAAATCCTATAGATGTATGTGTTTGTCTCTTTTTAGTATTGCTCGTTTCCCTTTCATCGAATTTCAAAACTTCTTTAGCCCAAGTTTTCACTACAACAGTGATTTGGTTTCTGATTCAATAAAAGCGACAATTTACAAAATTTATCTACATAAGTAACATGATACATGTTGTCAAAGTTAATTTGAGATGGCGTTCTGATTTCGAATATCTTATACAAATATATGTTAAGATCAACACCAAATACAAACAGTAATAAACATACGCAAACAATTCAGTCTCGTGGACAACCTTCCCCGAAAAGCAATTCTTGTGAAAGTAGGGACTGAGCCAACAAACTCAAGTGATCATTTTCATTGTTGTTTGGATTATGGTGCCTTCCCTACTGTTTATTTATTTGTATATTTTTTTAATGTAAATTACACTTTTTTTGTCTGAAATTATTGTTTAAAAAATCAACCCGAAAACAACAAAGCTTTTTAACTATTTCAAATGTCTTTTGAACCTTAAAAATAGAGGTTTGAACCTTCCTACCTGGTTTAAGAGGCCATTACCAGAGAAAACCAGAAATATGTCATTTTCAAATCAGATTTTAGACGTATTGACTCTTTTCCACAAAAAATTATAAATGGTTTTCGAAAGATTGTTCTTTTATCTAGCATTCGCATGTAATAAATTTTGAGAAATTGTTTTAATTTTTAGTATAATAAGGTTATTCCATAGGTCGTTGGCAGATTTGTTAAATTTTCAAAAAAGATTTTGTATTATACCACACCCATTTCAAATAATATAATCATGCTGTAAAATAAATCAATATATTATCTAGCAAACGCATGTTTTAGAATTTTAATTTTAGTTTCGATAAAATCATTAAAAAATATGTACGTACATGTGTTTCTTGACGAAAATTGGTCCATTTGTGTATTTATTTGCGCACTTACAAACTAATATATTTCAGATTTTTTTAACATTCTTATTAAATTTAGACATTATTGAAAAATGGTAAATACTTATAATCAAAAAATAATTACAAAAAGTACATTATTTTAATAGTTTTATCATCACGCCTTTCAGCATTTTTGGATAAAGGTATAAATTAAAGCTAATTTGGATTGAAATAAATTCGATATTGAGTTATAATTTAAAAAAGCTGGTACGGAGAATAATTAAACTTTCTCATTGTAACCACCCTGCACGATCGTAAGAACAACTTTCGACGAAATGTGGATTTTCGTCCGCTGGCTGGTTGTATCTGGAGTTGGTAAGACAACCATAATGTTTATTAAGGCCCCACAACCGCGCACAAAAAGAAGAAGATGGAGAGACACGAAATTACGAATGTTAGAGGAGAGCGCTAGTATCTAAAGTGACAAAATCGATGCGAAAATTGTGAAAATGTTTAATTAAAAACGTCTCAATTAATGTAGAGCAAAACTCTCGCGAAGGTTGTCTTAAACAGGATTTAAAGAAACACTGTGAATTTTTTCATACATAAAACTTGTAAAATAACTGAAACAAACGTGTTTATAATAATTTTTGGAGCATACTTCGCGAATTTTTCTATCGAGGGAATTTTATATAATTTGCGTTTTGGCGCGACGAATGTCTAGATATTATTTTAAAAAATAACATATATTTTTTTAAGAGCTTAAAAACTTCGAATGTTTAAGGGAGGTTTGAGAAAGGAATTTAGAAATTAGTAGAATTGGTTTAGAAATCGGTAGAAATTCGGGTAACGGCGTCTTAAGGTGGGTCACAACTGTACGGGAAAAAAAATCTTGTTTTGATTTATCTAATAGTGATAAAAGGGTGTAAAATGAAGATATAAAATCACGGAATTTTTTAAATAATATTTGGATATCATTTTCTTCGTCCGGATTGCCTTGAAATTTCACGTAAAGGAGAAAAACCCACCCTTGTTAAATGTGTAAAAATGTTAGATAAACCATTAAAAATTAACTATTTTTCAATAAAACACGATGTAGAGGAAATATTTTGATTTATTTATTTAAAAAAATATATGAACGTAATTCAAATTATCTCAAGGCAGTGTATTCAAATACCAGCCAAAACCTTCTTACTCTCAAATTTCGGCATTATTTTGCGAAACTCAATCTTGGGACCTTTTGTAAATTTGCTATGGAAGATTTAAAAAAATATGGTTTAAAGGATTCGTAGTAACGTTTATATACAGTAGAAATAACCCCTTAATATGAAAAAATTAAAAACTTTGAAGTGAATCCGGAGGAAGAAGATCGTATCAGAAATTTGAAAATTTTGAACACGTCGTTTTGAACCTATTTGACACACTTTTATCGGTCTTAGAATTTAAAAATAACATTTTTTAAAATGAATCACATCAATAAATTCATAACCCTCAAAAAATTGCAAAATAGTGAAAATTGAAAGAAAAAAAATAATCTCTGAAGCGAGAGTGAAACATAACACAAACTGCACTATTCATACGTTTGTTTTCTTACATTGTTATCATAGACTACAGTCTAATCATTTCACCTGTCTCTGGTTGCAGGTTGCAAGCATTCATTGTCTCTTGTTCGAATATTATGTCCACTCAAACACTACAGAACTGCTGTAATACTGTACAGGTGTGAGGAATACAGGAATAAATTAGATGTTTCGCCTGTATGCGATATGCAAATAGATTTTTCTGTTATGTTAAACCAAATGAACAAACAGTTAAATGTTCTTGAATTGTACAGTCATGATCACTAACTACTGAATACCAACGGGCATGCATAAATGGCAGTACGTGCACAGATAAATATTAACAAAAATATCCTAACTGCATGTAATTTTTGAAGTAAAACTTCTTTACGCACGCTTGACTTGGGGAGTGAGCTGGCGAATGCGTAAAGAGTGCGTTACGAAAAGCGAGACGAAGGTATATTACTGTAGGGGCAGGAGAGAGGTGCGAGCACACATTTTCTTGCTCTCTTTCTCTCATAGCCAGTTACGTTACACAGTGCAGGCCTATTGTCTGAACCACACTGTAGAAGCAAGAGTAAGCAGTGCGCGCGCATATTTTCTTTCTCTCTTCCTATCATATAGATGGAGCAGAAGCTTTACTTCAGTTGTGAAGTCTCAAGCACACTCGTTTTTTTTCAGATAGTGACAAATCAGACAAGCGTCATGCTATGCATGCATATTGCATATTTTAATGTTGAATAAAGGTAATTAAAAAAGTATTATTCATATATATATATATGTTTTTAACACCATGTAACGAAAATATAATAAACAAATCAATTGAATACGTGAGCAAATTGTCCCACAAAAAGAACAAGTGTCTATCTCGTTTATAGTGATATTCATATTCAGTGACAAATTACGAAACGTGTTTTATATAGAATAGCTACTAGCTGACCCGGCGAACTTCGTACCACCTCAGAATCAATAACTGCTGAGTTAACTGTATTAAAACAGTTTTTTATTAAGTTAAAAATTACACAATGAAGCAATTGTCGATGCTCAACTTTCCGTGTTTTGGTTTTGGCAGTATCAGTCGGTGTTTTGTTTTTGTGTACGGATTTATAATTTTTGTGATTTTCTTACTTTTCCACTTACTTACGGAAATTGCGTTTCATTTTCTTCATACGTGTATGGGAGATTAATTATAACTATTGTATTTTTCCTTAGGAGGGGTGCTTAGGACTGTTGACATTTAGTGTGAAAGAAAGAGGGGCAGCACTATATGTTTTAGAACAAAAGCAAAACAATCAGCACATTGACATTTGAGGTTTTTTGAATTTTCGGAATTTACTCACTACTCAATATTAAACTTCTCACAATATTCCTGCAGCTCTTTCAAAGGATGAGAATTTGTTTCATACAAAATGTATGAGGAAAAGAATTTTCTTCATTATTTTTTCCGATGTTTTAAAAGCTATTCTGCTATTCGGGGCGGAGACAAATCTAACAAATCAAAGATCATAAAAATCGCTCTAGCCGTTCTCCAGTTATAAATAGTGTAACTAACCCGACTTTGTTTTATATCTTAAATAAAAAAATACTACATTATGATTTTTTTTTCCACATAGAATGTTAACTTTTATTCACTCGAGCAATTTTTGGCATATTATGGTACTTTGCAAAACGTCTTGAACGATTCGTTGCCTTAATATGCCAAATTTACCCAATTTTAAGCATGGAAAATTCAAAATTGAACGCAAAGAAATCACGATCGCTCGACGCGTTTTTTCACATTTGGTGCGATCGCTCATGAAATAAAAATATGTATTTTATAAATGTTTTTTTTTTTTTACATAAAGCCTAAAGTAAAGTTTGTGTTCGGCAAACATATAAGTTGTCTGTACTAGTACGTGTTGGGATATTGCGTCAAGGAACACACAAGCGCTGAAAATGCATGGATAATAATTTAGAAGTTTCACGTTTATTGTTTACCTACGAACAATACAGTTGTAAGTTTAGTTGCAGTAGAGTTGCATCACGCTGTGCGGTAACACGAAGAGACGATGGACCACATTTACAAAATTTACATGGACAGTGACGTATGTAACTTTATGCGTGTAGAGACTAGACTGAACTCTTAAAAAATCTTGGGATTAGGTACTTGTATTGTTACCAGAAGTTCAAAAGTAGTGCACCAAGTAATTTTTCATAGGTTCAGATTCGTTCGATCACGGTATAGTTGAATTTTTTTTTAATGCGAATACCGAAAGAGTCCTAACTGCCTGGAGCCAGGAGGATTATTAATTGGAGTACGTTGTGAGGCTAGAGGGAGTGGGAGAGAAAGGAGATGGGGTAGATGAAACCCATGACCATCCTATGGCAATCCAATCTACTCGTGAGTTTGCTACGACCGTCTCAGCCTTAGATGCTGGTGCCGGATATGCAGCAGATCATGAACACGCAATGTCAAATTAATCTACCGTAAGTTTGTTGCGACCATCCCAGCCTTGGAAGCTGGTGCTGGATATGCAGCAAACCATGACCACTTAATGGCAAACCAATCTACTGGTGAGTTTGGTGGGACCGTCCCTTGGATGCTGTCCCTCTGGATACGTAACATCTCGAGAACACACAATTTCTGGAGCGCGGCCCGCTTCGAACGCTAGCCGCACTCCTGAGTAAACTGAGCACCTCCAGAATATACACCCGGGGTCCACCATAGCTTTACATGATCCGATGCAAGAGCACTCCACCCCACAATGCGCAATGGAAGACACCCGCCTAGCATGGACGCCTCAGTAATCGGACACTCCTTACAGTACATAGGTATATGCGTGCTACAGTACCCCTGCTGCGTACTACCCGAAACTTCAACGGCAGTCAAAGCGAAAAACATCTCTATCACAACATTGCATTAGTCGGGCGTCTCTGTGTGCCAGCGCTTATTATTTACAGTTTTGTGCAGGCCTACAGGTCTTTTACATCAAGCAATATCTTGTTTCTAAATGGTGGTGTTTTACCTGAGCGATACTGAACGTATCTACCTATCTACCACTCTGGAACGTGCCGTAAATGCGAAATATCTAAGAACTTAAGAATAAAACTTACGTCGGGAACCCGCGACCATACCGTAGGGGAGGATCTGAACAGCTCGACCACGCAGAATAATAATATGATTTAATTTGGCTACCGAAATCGATTATAAAACAACTGTTGTATTCAATCAGGGTAACATAAAAATATTATGGGAAAAGACATAAATCTGAGTGATTTCACAGCAAACCGTACAAGAAACAAGGAAGCACTTACATGAAATTCATAAGCGTGAAAGTGATGCATGAACCTGCTACTCTTGTAAAAATCGCCGTGGGCCATGCAAAAGCTGTTAATTTTTGCAAGAGTAAAATCATAAATGGAATATACGAGTACTTTAAATATCGCCCTAGTGAAAGCTTATCATTTAAAATTGAAACGGCTTTAATGATGACGTTTAGTGGCAAGATTTGAAAACCTGGATTCAACCTATCCTTTCATTTCTTTGCAACACTTCACCACTCTCTTGTGTACAGAGAGGTTGGTCTGAATAATTGGGTTTAGTTTTGTCGCTCGTTTTGTCAAATTCTTTGTTAATGGTATTTGAATATTAATCTGGTTACAATCAGAATTCAAGGAAATTATGTATTTCTAGATGGTACCTACCCGGCAAGCGTTGCTATGCAATTTAATAAAAAGATTGTTTCTCCCTGTGTGTCCTTTCCCATTCGTACCGTTCCCGTTCCCCATCCGCCTCTCCTTCCCCTCTCGCGTTCCCACTCCGCCACCTCCATCTTCCCTCTCTCCACTCCACTCCCCCCCCTTCTGCCGTCCCGTGATCCCCCCTCCCGAGTTCTTAACCCCCTCACAGGTTCCCCTCTCCCCTCGCTCGTTATCCTCACCCCCTCCTCCCGCGAACCCCCTACTCGAGTTCCCCTCTCCCATCCCGCATTCCAAACAATCAGTCCCGGTACATTCAGTTTTCAAACAGCTCGCGTGCAACCTATTGCAAATTTCATAATGCCGGAGCTCACTAGTAGTTGTATACAAACCTTGTACTGACAATAACGAACACAAAAAAAGAATTATCCAATTTGGTGCAATCGTTCGGAAGTTATGCGCTTACGTACATTTCGGCGATTCATTTAACTACGACGCCTGAAATAAAATTTCCCGCAAATATATCAACATTGTTTCCAAGACAACGATTTGTTTTAAATTTCTTCTGACGTTAGTAATAACTCGCCTTTGTTAGGAAACAGAAAACGTATAATAAATATAATATATGAATATTTATAATTTCATAACGCCAGAGCTTACCATTATATACAGCCTATTTTACTCATATATAACGTAGCTTTCTATTCTTGAAATAATTTTTAAAATCGGTTTAGTGGCTTAGGCGTGAAAGCGTAACAAACAAACACACACAGTTTCGCGTTTATAATATTAGTAAAGATAACAGTAATAAAAAACATAATAAAATGAAATAAAAAAATAATATAAAACATAATAAATAATTATGAAATCTTTTAACTTCCCCCTTACTTCTGTAATATATTTTTTTAATATTCGCTTGCTCCGTCTAATGTGGTAATTAAAATATTCGTATTTATTTGAGATGTCCGGTAAATCTTTTTTTTTAGCCCGTGTAATCGAGAATTACGGTACTTGTAATATTATCATGAATAAATTCTTTCGTACGCGGCATTTTTCAAAGAAAACTTTCATTTTCCTCCAAACGAAAGCTCATTTCGCATCCAACTGCACTCGCCTTGATAATTTGCGGTTGAACTAGGCGCTGTTAGTTTTTTCTCAGTATCGTGTATCGATCAATTTGCAATCCTTTCATGCAAATTCTTATCCAATAAATTTAATGCATTTAGCAAAAAGGCCAAATCATTAACATCACGTTCACGCTTTGCCGGTATCAATGGAAAACAATTATTACATACTTAGAATATTGTTCACGTAATTATTAAAAGTGTGCCGTATTGGTATCACTGACGCTTAAATACAGCGACTTTACAAAAAGGATTGAAGTAAATGTACCATTCTATTGAATGGGTATTTTTGGTTAGTCGATACTTTTTTTGTCAGAGCTTTTACTGTTGAAAATCGTTGAAAAAAGTTGTACTGCCGTGCGGTAAGTATTTATGAGGGAAATAATGAAATTAGTATCAATAATGATAATGCTATGCATTTTGCATGTTTCTAGGTCAACTGCAGCCAAGTATAATAGACCACCACGAAGGCATTTAATGACAGCATTGAGGTAAATATGGAATGCGTTTTTTAGCTGCCTTTTACCAAACAATTAATTTGTACCGACTTGTGGGTCAATTTTCTCTGTTTCATTTAAATTTTTAAAATTATTTTTTGTACGACGGATTAATCATCCATTTAAGGAACAATATTTGTTATTTTATCATTTTTAACATTTTGGAAGTTACGTTAGAATCTGCAGAAATAGATTGCAAGATATTTAAAGAGTAGGTACTTAGTTAAAGTTAAGTTAAGATACTTACTAATGAGAAACGAAAATCAATTTATTATACCTAATTTTAAAACCACTCCTTTTTTCTGATAAGGTATACATGCCCAATGATGTATAAATATATTAGTATAAATATATATAATATATAACTCATATTCTTTATATACATATATATATATATTTTTTTTAATAAATATGGTGACTCAACAACATAAAACTTCAACACGTCCTAAAGTCATGAAAAGCGATGAAAAAAAAAGGTTTATTGGGTTTCGTTAGGTTAGGTTAAGTGACTTTTGATGAATGACTTTTCGAAGTGGTATTGAAATACCACTTTGTTGAGTTGTCGTGGAACCGTTAAATATATCTACATATGGACTGTTTTAGAAATTTTATTCACCATTCATGTTGAAAAGCAATGCTTTACTAGAACACCTGTTCTGCCGAGTGTTATCTTGAACAAGTCGTGGTGACGAAGTGGTCTGAAGTTATCAGGCACATGAAAGCCGTAGCATTTCAAGAGGAATGGGTTATCAATAGAGTTATGCACTATATTAAAAGGTGACCCGACCATCCTCCATCATCAGGACAGATGTGTAAAACAGATGATGATGAACACTGTAACACTGTCCGAAATGTTGACTAACGAAAGATATAGCACGACAAGGTACAGTACCTCAAAAATAGATTACGATAAGACTCGATGAATTAATTAATTTTTTATTGAAAATTTAACAGATGGAATTGTAAATAAAAGGTTTTTTACATGTGGTATGTAGACTTGAGTTTTGATACCAGCTAGTACCTTGAAGTGGCTTGAAATTCCAATATGCGAAAACAGCATCAAACGCAGAAGTCATCTGATAATAATAATACAACAATTGCAAGGAATTTTTTTGATTTATTTTTGGGGTATAATGTATAATGCCGTGTTGCGCTAGCTCCTTCTTTAGCCAAAGTTTTGGACACAGTAACGCTGACCGAAACCTTGGCTAGAGAAAGAGGTAACATTATACCCTAAAAATAAATCCCGATAATTCTTTTGGCCGTCAAAATCTCAAAACATGTCATTGAGATATATTTGGAGATCATTTTTTAATGTAACTTAAAATTTAAAAAAAATTAACAACAACAAAAAATCAGCATTCAACAATTTTTTAAGCAAAAAGAATTTAATTTAGTTCGCTTTTTTTTATTTTTTATTTATTTGTTTATTTAGCACAATATTATACATTTAAATACATTATTTAATCCAGTATATTTAATGCGCCCCACATATCTCCAGCCGACTGTTATAAGTATCCAGACAATATCTCTTCTTGTGAGGCCGCTCTTGAGTAAAGACCTTCTCACTCAGTATTATACATACAGGGGGACTAAAAAATGGAAATGGCCAGTAGAAATGGAAAATTTTTAAATAACAGAATACGAGAAAAGAAAATCACACTGATTGACCCATCTTTTCGGCCTGGAATGACCAAGTTGATGCAAATATTTTTAGCTCATAACGTGCTTTCTATCATGAGCAACGACTGTTTAAGAGGAATATAAACGCTAGAAATATGTCGAATCTCATGCCTGCAAAATTTTAAAATCGAACGTCTTTTTGCACGAGGCTAGTAAGCGAAAAAGTGGTTTTTATTTATTTTGTGCATAATTTTATAAGAAATAAGAACATAGATAAAGTCAAAAATAGTCTTAGCCGTAAAGGGGTATTTTTTAAAAAATGTTACTTACATTACTTCATAGTTAAGTCATGAGAAAACATTTTTTTAGTGGTTTACGCTTATATTTTTTGTTATGTAAATAATAATTATATTGTAATTCCAATACATAGATAAAGTAGTTAAAGCTTCAATTTATCCGTAGTATATTTTTTGATGTTCATACTGTAAGCCGATTCGTCGTAAAGATTAATCAAAATAGTATCTAAATAGGATTTCACGTATATATTCATCTTAAATTGAAATTTCAAATCATCCTTCTGACGACCCCCGTGGTCGAGTGGATACGAACCTCGGCCAAGTATTTAATTAATTTTGAATTAAAATGGTGCCACAAAACAAGTTAGCTGTGCTTGAAGAAATAAAGTTTTTTTTACTATAACACATCTATTTTATTATTTATGTAGTAAAACAATATCGAATTTCCGTCACGGTCACGCCATGCGGCCGGCTAGCAGCCAATTTCAGAGAAATGCACAGGTGTGTACATGTGTTTGCCCGTTGTTAGAATGCGTTGTCATCAACCAGGTGTTTGTCGATCGAGTTTCAGCTCAATCGGATGTAGGGGAGTGGGTTTATTTTCACTTCCAAGATTTGCATCCATTCATTCAAGAATACATAATCGATATTCAATTAGATGTATTAAAAAAATAAAATACAAACACATACAAGATTTCTTCAGAACTTCGGCAAAATATACTTATAATACCATGTATACTTATAATACCATGTACTCACTTCAATGTAAAAGCCATGCTATGGCGTTTAAATAAATAAATAAATAAATAAAATAATTAATGAATTATTTGTATAGGGCCCTTTTTGTGAAAAATCACTTCGAGGGTGCTATAGCTATAAACCATAATAGGAATCTTAGCCTGAATGTGGGATAATAAAGTTGTTATCTTGACTACTACAGTGGTAAAGAGAGATGGCACACGAGACTTTTATTTTATTTTAATTTAGTAACTATATTTTAATTTGAACATTTATAGAAAATACACGTCAAATACTTATAAAAAAGATGTAGATTATATTCGTAGCCCTCCTCATGGATCCTGTGCTGAGGAGGATCATGGTTTGGATAAGTTTTCAGCGACTTCTATGGTAGAACTTCATGTTTTGGGTAAGGTTTTTAAGAAACTTCCATGACTTTATTGTTGTCCTTGACTTCATTGTTGTTAATATACTTTTTTCCCGATAGTTCTTTAAGTCAAGATTTAATGTCCTTAATGTTGTTATATTTATTTAATTTGCTTAATACGTGTGGGAGTTTGTTTTTTTTTTATTTTTTTTTATTTTATGTTTATTTTATGTTTATTTAAGTACATAAAACAGGCATTATGCCCAAAAATTTATATACATGGATGATTTAAATAACAAAAATTGTAACCAAAAATAATATCAGTAATAATTAGCTACTCGTAAATATGCAAAAGTAAATGACGAATGACGAACAAGAATGAGTAAAAGGTAGAGTACAAAGGAATCACCAACAATTTATTATTGGCACCTGTGCTGATGGGACAATGATTTAGTAGGTACAATATTTCCTGTCTCTGAATAAAGGGCTTCATCGCAATATCAGCTTTATACGATTGATGGTAAAATATATTTTTTGAAGTGATTGAATGGGTTATTAAAAATGTCAATTTCATTATCAGAGCAGTGTATAGCGTTATCTGTGTTATAATGTCTTAATGTTCGTGGTAAAGTTATATGTATAACTGCAACTTTTCCAGCTCCGACGTTAACCCGCTATATTTAATTGTAACTATTATCGAGAGTTAAATATAGTTGGAAACTGAAGTGTCCATTTTAAATTCTACAGTATCGACATCTAAATAAAAACGGCGGTAAAGATTTTAGTATGTCGTCAGTCCCTAGTATTTCCTGATTAGATATTAATATTAGCACTTCCCACCCTGTATATAGTTGGAAGTATAGTGAAACGACCCTCGCTAATTGGCACAGTCTGCTGCCGAGGAACAAGAAGCCGAGCTGCATCGGCAGTGCTCACTCCTCCGTTTACCGACACGCAATGCACAATGCACCGCACACTGCACTGCACACTGCACACTGCACTGGCCACCGATGCAGACCAAACTAGATTACCACTGATCTAAAAATAATACAACAATAGTTAAGAGTTGGTATGTAAACCGATAGAACCTTCTTTTGACTAGTGAAAATGAATGGAAAATGTTCTCATGTAGAATTCATAAAAAAATACACATATTTATATATTTATCTATATAAAGTATGTTTGCATTGGGTTTTTCGATGCCTATCTCACTAGGATATACCTGTGTCGAGACAGGCGTAGAGGGGCATTAGGTTTTAACGATTCAACGACCTTTGATTCCGTACCAGTAACTGTTGATCCCTCAAACATAATAAGAAAAAGCAGATAATAAGCACACAATTTTTAAAACCCTTTTTTTAAAGATTTTACCATTTAATCATTCTTTCCATTCTAACGACATTGGAATCCCAAAATCTAATAAACTTTCCCCACACTTATCCCTCTCCCCTCCCTCTGACTCTACTCTCCAAAGTTGATCTATACCTAATTTTTAACTTTAGTGAACATTTACTCGTGATGATGTGAATATTGTTCACGAAACAAGCAGATATTGTATATAAAAGAAAGCGATGTAAACTAAGTTATTTGTACTTTCAGTAAAATAAATAATGCCATCACAGAGTAAACCGTTTATAAGAAATTTTCTTCGACAATAAAGAAATAATCTTTAACAACTGTCGAGGTCAACTGAAGAGTCGGGTCACCGGTTCTTATATAGCAATAAATTATTTTAATTCACCACCACATGCACTATTGTGGAAGCACTATTGCGTACATGCACTATTGTGGAATCACAGCACAACAAGGTTACAGTATTAATACTGTCAATGACAGGGCGTTTGGGTGAGAACACGGGTAAAGGCTGTATAAAGTTTTAAAACGCTTTCAATGTTTGACTCTGTTCATTTTTTCCTGAAGCAAAGTTGTACATTTTTGTGACAAAAATCTGAAAAATGTGAAACTGCATTTACCAGAGTTGGAAAAAATGAACATTTTTGATGATTTGAAAGTGAAAAATATAAGTGAATTGAGCTCGATTTAAAATAGCTAACCAGCGCAAGACCCTTCTAGTGAGAATTATTCCAGAGGCACAGCATCTCGCAGCAGATGGAGATGCTGCTGGCTGGTCCAGGCTGGACACCGTACAGTGATTACACAGCTAATTGTCGGGCAGATCACTGCTCTAGAAGAAGGGAC
This sequence comes from Limnephilus marmoratus, assembly GCA_917880885.1. Lineage (NCBI taxonomy): Eukaryota > Metazoa > Arthropoda > Insecta > Trichoptera > Limnephilidae > Limnephilus > Limnephilus marmoratus. The sequence goes on along the minus strand of OU862924.1, from coordinate 48,174,915 downwards.
GAGATACGGCATCGAAGCGTTTAAATTGAAGACCTCATTGCAGGGAGTATTAACGTCCAAGTGGGCGTAACTTTAAAGGGACTTTTCGGATCGTTTTTTTGTTATCAAAATGTTATAGTTTTTGTATTTGTTATTTAAATAATGTTTTCTGGGAGTTTTTTTAATAATTTAAATTAGTAACGACAACGACAAGAGAATGTAAAATCTCTGAATTATTTTGTGCTATTATGATATTTGAACAATTCGTTGAACTACACTCTAAGTTCTACATTATATTTTAAATACTTTTCCGAAGAGCTAGAAAAGATTTCACCTTGCCTAATGATCACATATAAAAAGCATTATTTTTCGCAAATTTTGGAAGAATGCAGGGAAAGGATTACGTCATCGGAAATTATTATCGTACAAGCGGGATAACGGTGAACGTACAACTCGTAGAAACCTTAAATATATATTTTTTTAAAGAGTATTTCGATGTTTTTCTTTTTTTTTTGGCAATTATGGATTTTTTTTTTGAAACCGGCTTTAATAAGCTTGAATGCATTTTAAAGACATTAAACAGCTGATATTAATCCCGAGGTCATTTTTTTTAAATTTGGACGCAAACGGACTCGTTTTCTTGAAAACGAAAGCTCAAATCAAAAAAAATTATACTAGAAGGTCGAATCCAAATGTGATGTTGATTCACCAGTTTCCCCTCTTATACTTACTTCGAGGTTCTGGACACCGTTTATTATTGCTACATAAAAATAGCCACTATATGTTTTAGGGAAGTATTTCACCACCCTCTTCTTGATAGGATTATTACGAGTATTTTACCATCCTCTTGATAGCATTTTTTGGGTTTATGGTTTTTCGATTAATTTATTCAGAAAGTCTTGAGTTTAGGTACCATTCGGTGCTCGAACCTACGAATAGTGGCTATATATCTAGGGTTGCCATCCGTCCGGGTTTCCCCGGATTTGTCCTAGTTTAGAGGGCGTCCGGGGAGCGTCCGGGCGGGGTTTCATTTGATGTCCGGGTTTAAAAAAAAATTAAAGTCTTAAAATTTAAAGTCAAACGTATACCTACGTTTGCCCTGAGGAAGGAACGGTCGTTCTGAAACCGGTCGGCTTTAAACAAATATAAAAGTGGTTGAAACAAAGTAAAATGGTTTCATTGATCTTTAATTAAAATTAAATTCAATTTCCAAGAATGCTGCATTGATTTTTACAAATTCCTTTTAAAAAGGGAAGATATATATCGGAAAGAGTGGTAAATACAAAAAAAAACTGAAAAGTAAAAAAAGGCGATAGGCTGAGGAAAAAGCTTTAATAGCTAGATAATCAAATAATGTACTTTTGAGTGCGATAATTTCTTTTCATTTTTGTAGTTAAAGTTATGATTATTTTTATTTCGTAAAAGAAATTTACAATATGGCTGTTGATTAAAATTTTAAGGTGATATAAATAAGTATAGTTTTTGGTTATTTTATGCTTAAAATAATGTAACTTACATTACAGTAAGTCTAAACTTTAAAAAGGTTCCGTTTTGTTGCTTAAGATTTAAGAAGACTAAATTTAGTTAACAATTTGCAACAAACTGTAATAAGATTCTGTTTTGTAAGGTACATATATAATGATGATAAAAGATGACTAAATTTAATTTGAAAATAAATAAAAAAGTGATTTATGACATTTTCAATTGTTTTTTATTACACTATATTTAAAAAAACCTGTTGACATGTCCGGGTTCTGGGCTCTAAAATCCGGGGTTTTCACGCGACTTGTCCTGGTTGCCAACTTTAAGATATGGCAACCCTATATATATCGGATAAGTTACGTATTGCGAATATTCATTTGTTTATTTATTAACACACATTATCCGATGGATAAGCTATCAAGATGATGGTCATACACCTCCTAAGTCTAACATATACTTTTTGTAACAATGTTGAGTAAAACTTAGGAACAATTAATAAATTTATCCAAGCTTCAATTTTTGATAGAAATAAACATTGCAAAAAAGAATTCACTGAAGTGACCAGTTATGCATATTTTAGAAAAAAAGGCAATAAAGACGAACACCCAGCCAGTGAACACTTGAGGAGAAACTAGAAATGAATCCATTGATAAAGCACTCAACATCGGCCTACACCTTTTCCAACGCAACCTTGGCAAAGAAAACTCTGACGTATCTGCCATCGAAAGTCTATTCTTATATTTTAAACGCTTTAAAAATACATTTTATAATCAATACATAAAATTTACCAATTAATCTGTGCTTGCATGAGTCCGAGACGAGTGGAAGGTATTCTTAGCATCGTCCTGGTAAAATTATTTTGAGGTTATTTACCCGTGTTAAGTAACAGACCTGAATATCCAAGTAATTCTTAGGATGGTAAGTTTTAAGATTTTCACGGCCAAAAGCATTTTCGTTATTTGTTTTGACACATCTACCGGATCTGCCGGATCTGCCCTGATGATGGACACTGCAACGATGTCCGAAACGTTGGCTAAAGAAGGAGGTAGCGCAACACGGCATAACACCCCAAAAACAAATAACGAAAATTCTTAGGATGGTTTGTTTAAAAAAATTTGACGAATTCATCAAATATTTTAAGTTTATTTTGAAATTCTGTGTAAGTTCTATTCACGTTCTGTGATTATTTCAGTTTTATGAATCAACTAGCCTATAATTATATAATAATAGAACTTGAATAGAACTTACACAGAGCGTGAAAATTAACTTCAAATATTTGATAAATTCATCCAATTTTTTGAGACAACCCGTCAAACAAATCTTCCCATTCCCCATTTTCTGCCCCTCCACACTTCCTTTAGCCTTACAATAAACCACAAATAAAGTTACCAATGTCCCATTGACCTTGGGAAGTTGCGACTCTAAAGTGTAATTTATAAAAAGTTATTTTGTATATAATATAAACCTTTATTTACAAAGCTATTCATTTCAAAATACAGTATAGGAGGAACAACACTGTAAAATTTCGTTCTTTACTTGTTACCACACAAGAGTCTCATCTGCTCACACCGCCTGGAGCATTAGATTTAGGCATCCCCAATTGGTGTACGTTGTCAGATGTGTAGCATAACCTTTAGTGTTAGTGTTTTAGTGGGGCCGGTGAATAGGAAGATGGGGGAAATACGTGACAATTCAGATCTGGTTATCAAACACGCCTAAAGCCATCTCAAGCAAATTTTCAAATCTGAATGGTGGTCTTAAACCAGGGCGACACTGAGAGTCTCTTCCACACCGGAACGTGCCGAAAAATGTACTATATAGTATTACTTATTTAATTAACAACAAGAATTACTAGCCTACCACACATTTATTTTGTGCCACATATATCAACAGCCCGACGGTCCCGAAGAACAAAGTCAGATCTGCTAAAAATTGAAAATAGTTCTGTTAACTTATTTATTGGCTTATTTTGTCTATTTAAAAGACCGTATTTTGAAATGCCATACATCGAAACCGTACCATCTTTCTCTATCTCTTTAAGAGTAAAAATGCAGAAGCGAAACTTTGAACAGCTCTACTGCAAAACTACAAAATCACAAATCCGACATTGTTCTTATGGGGACCGTCGAACCTTCTTATGAAATCCGTCACGAATATATTTTTTTAAATATTTACCGCAAATTGAATTTAGGTGACGAAACTGAAGAATATTTGTCATCTGAATGGCCATCCACCAATCAAATGTGCATTTATTAAAATAACTAATTGATAAATCACAGTTGACAGTGGGCCTATCGACATTGCAACCTTCGCCACTAGAGTTGCCAGAATGCGTATTGAGTGCGTACGGCCGAAGAGCTGCTGTTACGCAACACTAGGCAAACTTAATGAAGAATGAGCGACCACTAATGGGGGACGGTGGACCACCAAATGGATTTAATCCTTTGTGCACAATCGTTGTTTTGAGCCTGGTCTATTGAGTTTCAGTTTCACAGTAACAAACAATTGACGTCTGCTGTTTAGAATTAGTGCTTTTCTCTCCATAGAAAAACTTTAAGCTTGGATGTACGAATAACACACTAAACTAGTTTTACTCGTATATGCAGAACAGCAACCTTTTGCGAACAAAAGTTAATTTTTGTATTTTGGACCGAAATACCTTTGAGCCAAACAAACACTTATCAAAATCCGTAGAATATCTCGTATTGAATAATCACGTTCCACTTAAAAACAAGCCTAAACCATTACGCATAGAAAGAAAAGGTCTAAGGTTAAATTTGCTTGACAATTAGAAATCAATAAACAAACGAAGGACCGCAATGTAACGTTAATTAATAAAGTAAGGAAAATTATTTATTCCCCATTACTTCGTATGTTTACAAGACCTAAAAATATAACGCACTTAAATGAGTCGTAGCAATAACGTCATAATAAAATCATTAAGAAAACATAAACTTTAGTGTGGGGAAACAGATTCCGATAATATTCTTAATAATAAAATTCCACATAATACTCTCTCAATTAGTGTCTCAGCAAAATGGTTTAACCGGTAATAAAGCAATTCAGACACCTTCAAAAAATGACATTTAAAATCGTATAAATGAGTCGTCTCAAAACGGATTAACCGCAGTTTGAAAATGACCTTGTAAGTCAAAACAGCTGTAACAAAATTACATACTGAAATGCTTGCAGAACTTGATAATAACATTATTAAGTTTAATTTGAATTAAAATTTAAATAAAATTAATGAAATTCCACGAATTAAACACAAACACCACAAAATACCCAAACTTACTGAATTATTTATTTTAAATCTTTTTTTTTTATTATTATTTTTTTTAATTTATAAACTAGAGGCCTTTTTATAAAGCAACATAATATGAAATAATGAAGCAAAATCAAGATTTTTTTATGGGAAATAGGACAATTTTTAATGCCTAACTCTTCACAACTAAGAATTAAGAAGTTTTTAATTAAAACAATTCCATTCATGTTGATTAAATGAACAAGGCCAATCATTTTTCACCAACTGCCGGATCTGCCCTGATGATGGACACTGCAACGATGTCCGAAACGTTGGCTTAGAAGGAGGTAGCGCAACACGGCATAACACCCCAAAAACAAATAACGAAAATATTCTAAAATGTCCGTGATGCGCCTTATTCCTGCTGCTACTACTAGTTATTCACGTTCGAGGAAGTCTAATTCGCTTTTAATTTAAGTGTCATTTTCAAAATTGGAACTGATTGTTTGAAGATTAATTCAGACAAGCGATAAAGCATGTCGATACCTACCTTTAATCACAAAATATTTTAATTTATTAATGACTAGCAAAACCCGGCCACACGTTGCTGTGGCTCGAAACCTTTACAACCAACGCCACCTGTTAAATCAAATCCACACCGCCCGTTTGTCAGACCCACTGTTCACTGCCCGCTGCCGCTAGGCCAAATATATTATGTATTTCAACCAAATGACACAAAACCTTAACAATTTATATACCTAAAAACCTGCCTCATGAATCACTCTATCTATTGGTGAAAACCGCATGAAAATCCGTTTCGTAGTTTAAAAGATTTAAGCGCACACACCGTAAGCGACTTCATTTTATAATTAGTAAAGATAAAGAAGATAAAGATTCAATAGTTACGCCTGTGAAATGCGAATTTCATTTGTTTAATTGTTTGACACGTTTTGTGATTTTTCACATTTTTTTTTGTGTTTACTAACGGTGTTCATTCGAAAGTTAAATTTCTGATCGTGTTATAACAAAAAATTAAAAATATTTATTTTTTAATGTAATAGAGAGAATAGAGAACTCCAGTCCAATTTTTTTATTTTTTTTAATGAATAAAGACCTACAAACTTAAATAACTGCATTTTAATTCTTATAGTTAGTTTTAATAGTTAAAATAATTGTCAAAGTTTTATTTTTTCAAGACCCCCCGAAAACCACCGTATCTATGGTAGATTGTACGACGTCATCACCCACCGATAGTTTTATTTACTTTCAACAGGTGTTGTCATTTTGAATGGAAGAATCAATGGCGGAATGACTTTAGGTGTGAGAAGTCGAGGCATTTTTTATTCAAGATTAACTGCTTTTAATATAGAAAAACATTGGTAAAATGTTCACATCTCATCGCTACTGTTATTGTATTGTACCAAAGTGCAATATAAAAACAATAAATCATCTTTTTCATTGCAAATACAAATGACATCGTAAGCCATCGAATTTTGTATTCAGGCGTGACTTTGTACATTGTATTATGTATAACACATACAGAAACACTGGTATTTATAATACACTGATCATGACGATTGTGTAATAACTTGTATAAAAAGCCCCTGATACTGAAAACAATTTGAAAATACGATCGATGTACAGTAAACCAAATGTCAAATATGACACGACTTTAACCTCAAACAGGCAAAATTTATTGCAGATTTAAAAAAAAATCTTTTTTTACAGCTAACCAACGACTTTTAAAAACAACTAATAAGATAATTTACTTAGTAGCTTTTAATCCACGAAATTCGGCACTTACATGGTCCGTATTATATTTGAAAAACATTATCCCGAAAATTATCAGATTGCCCGCAAATAATTGCCCTTTTCCGCCATCATTTTAATTGTTGAGGGCCTAAATAATGTTTTAAACACAACAACTATTATTTATCTAAATCTCTATAAACAGTATGAAAATAAACCAAAAACACGAAATGTTGAATGGCGTACGTGTGCACTTCAAGTCGTGATTTCAAATTTCAATACAACTTAAACACGCTATCACCAGGTGAATAGTTAGCAGTGACGTCACCTCTAACCATTTCAATAATGCCAACTTGACGCTGTGTTTTCACGACCTGATTAAAAATGGAGTTTTTAATATTTTTTAAAAACTCTGCGCTTAATATTATTAAATAAAACTTATATATTCATATTTATACTTATATTGGTCTATACGAACATGTTTTTTTAAAGCCATAATATTTTTCACTGGAGTTCCTTATTGTCTTCTAGTGATTTTTCAAGGTTTTGGCTGGTTTCCTATAAATATTAAAAACTTCTCTAAAAACACTCCAGAACTGTTCAGAACATAATCCCGACAACTTTAATCTTGATGCATTGCTTTCTTTGTCGATCCTATTCTGGGGTGTTAATTTTGACCAAACCATGCATTCCGCTGATCTAACACTGAATAAATTGCATCCTGTATATGTATATGAAGTTTTTAATTTTCGTTAAACGTAAAGGTTACTTATTCACTCTCTGGACTTGGATAATTTATGATTTTTATTCCGAACGAGGTCATAATTAAGATTTAGACTGGCGGCAATCTCACAAACTATTTCCATGTAACCATTTATCACTGGTCTATTACGTATTTTCACTGGCATCGGGAAGCCAAATCAGAATAATAAAACATTAAATCATACTTAAAGACGAATGAAGATGCAAATGGACCGATACGGCAGCCGCCGAAAAGAAATTGAATACAATTTAATCTACGGCTTATAAAACAAGACGAATTTACTACTAGGGTTAAGTAATTTTTTGGCATTTAGAACGTTTCGGTGTTTTTAGATTGACGCTTTTGAAAAGATTTTTACTAATTATTCCAAGAATGATTATTGTTTACTGAGACCAATTTTATTTCAAAGTCTCGACTTTGTTGAACAAGGAATAATGATGTCGGGTCGTGTGCATTGTATTTTTCATTTAAATTATTACACGATACACGACTTGAATTGTAGGTACCTATTTACGTTTTTCATATTTTTTTCATGTGCACCTTTTATTACTGTAAATTTAGCCATGTTCTGTGAAATATTCAATTAGAGCCACCTATTGTTTATTTTTATTTTTAACTTTATGATTAAAACCTCAAATTGTAATATTTAATTCAATGAACACAAAATTAGCGAAACATAATCTATCAGAAATATCTAGACAGAAAAAGATATTGGCACCTCTGGGACTCAAACACAGGAGCTTCGGCTTTCCGGGCCACGGCTCTAACCACAGAAATTGTGTAGGTGAAATGGAAAAGGCTGAAAGTGCCAAAAAATAAAAAATCGATTTTCTGCTTGGAATGTGTTGTAAGCGACATCGCCAATAACCTAGAGAAAGTTAAAAGTGCCAGAAAATTTCCTACAAGTTCCTAGAGCAACCGCAAGGAGCAGCACCGTGAAAGCGCCCGCTGACCGTCAGTGGAAAGGGCTGAAAGTGCCACCCGCCATGATGAATAAGCCTTTCCATTGCTGTAGTTTTTTGGCTAACCTTCCAGCCTTTTAACTAACAAGGTATGGGACTTACAGCGTTTCCCAAAAAAGATTTGATGACACTTTCAGCTTTTCACGTGCAAAATCAAGTTATATATGTACAATCAAAAAACAATTCTTGAAAATCAAATAAAAATATATGTTGTATTTTTAATGAATTTTGTAGATTTTTAAAGCATACAGTATAAGTTTTATGAAGTTTTTATTGAATACTGAAAATTTTACTTTGTGGCACTTTCAGCCTTTTCCATCTCCATTACACAATTGTAGTTAAGTGAAAAATAAAAATTTACCTGGAATATTTTTGCGATCATCTTCCGCTAATTTTTGTGTCTAACTTAAATTAGCAAAATCACCATTTAGAATAATCTTTTTTTCTTTATCACGTGGATACTATTTCTTAGGGTTGACACAGCTTTTCAGCCGTCATAGTCTACTGCTCTCAACTCCAGGAACTTCAGCACTTTAGCAATAATTGAGTAAACCACCATAGTCCTACTAACTATTAACAGTTTTTAAATATAATTTTCTATTGTCAAATATTGTTAGTGTAGAAAATAATCCGACACCTCTCAATTCAGCTTGTCTCTCAAATTAAGGTTTTCTTTATTTAAATCAAAAACGACATTGATCAAGTTAGAAACGAGAAAACTACATGTTGTCAGGGAAAGGTAGTTGAAACTAGTTGTCTTCCATTGTCACGCGTCAGACTCAATCCAGGTGACGGAGGCTGTAACGTGTTTGATAAGAACGAAAGTTGCAACAAGAAAAGTGCGCCGATGCGAGGCAGCAAGTAGATTATTTGATAGTCCATGACTGGATTCCACGCGGCGTTGAAATATCGCAAAAACAACTAGTAGGAAGTACGTGCACAACTTTGCAAGGCTGCTTCTAGAGACTGCAGATACTGAGGATGGGGTCTTTAAAACTCCGTCATATTTGATGATCATCAAGTCGATAATCATCGCTGTAGCAAGCAACAACACGACCTTGACACTAGAAAGATTACTGGTGCTACTCAATGCTTATAGAGTCCGGAACCGTCATTTTAACGGTTGGTACTGTACTCCAAACCATCTATAAATACATCATGTTCCTCGCTCAAGCCGCGAAATTGTGGGGTTCCGAAAGGTTTTGGGGTTTGAAATCCTGATACAGTTTTTTTAAATGAAGCAATTCTAATTACTTTGATAAAAATGGTTCAGTGAAATCGTTGCATTACTTTTGCCAGTAATACATATCTTCGGTTAACAAAATAGCCACAATCACATTCAAAATCTTACTACTGACTAACTCCGAAAAAAGAATAATAAAACCAAGAAGGTGTGTTTTTATGAACACTTTGTAAACAACACAAAAATTAAAAAAATATTGTACCTTTTTTATCTGGGCACTAATGGAAAAAAATCTAGTTTTTCAAGAATACGCGCTAAACGTTTTGCGGTATGGGTGTTAAAACTAAGTTCTGATTTAGATTCACTCTGTTCTTAGATACTTACAGAAATTTGTTTAATTTTTTGTTGTGAAACAGTTTGATGTTCCAAGCATACAGAAAATCTATGCCAAAAACATTCTAGTACATCACCTCGAAAACGATTCAGGGGCAGACAACTCACAGGCTCATGAAACCAGAGCCATACAAACAGACATACTTAATATACCAAAGTGTAACTCTTCGTTTGGATAAAGAAGTTCTGAATTTTTAGCAGTAAAGTTATACAACAAACTCCCACTTACTATCAAACAAATTAAAATAAAAAAATAGCTACATTAAGGACATTAAATGTTGGCTGAAGGAACTATCGGAAAATGAACTTACTAGTATACTTAAAACATCGTCGTAGAAGTTTCTGGATAACCTTATCCAAACCATGATGTTAAAACATAGAAGTCGCTGAAAACTTATCCAAAGCTTAGTCTCCCTCAGCACTGGATATTCTAGTGAGGAGGACTACGAATATAATTTATATTTTATATATATTATATATTATACCTAACATGTTTTATATAAAAATTTAAAAAAATAATAAAAAATAAAAAAAATTCAAGGAAACAAGCATTTATTAAACAAAAATATTGCATCAAGCTTTGATTGAAGAGAGATAACTGCATTATGTGTCTGTAATTCCTTTTCCATTGCTCAAATCTCACATGTATGAGACATCTGAGCAAGAGACGGGAAGTAAGAAGAATTAAGAGAATATATGGGAAGGAGAAGAGAAGAGATGTGGCATTGAATCATCATAATGCCCGCAGCCTAGTTTTGTGCACACGGAGATATAAAAGTGTTTAATTGGTGTTTAATCTCCCCAGAGTAACCTTTCTGTGTGTGTATACTGTATTATCTAGGATCATGTTCTAGATGAGCGTTGAGGACGGAAATCAAGGATGAAATAAAATAAAAAAAATAATGGTCTAACAACACGAAAACACCAAAAAAAAGCTTGGAAATAAAACGTCACATAGAGCAAATCTACGTGAAACCAGCAAAGAAGACTGAAATTAATAGCGAAAACAAATTTTCTTAAAGGGATTCAATGAATAACCCAAGTTATGTTCCTAGTAATTCTTGGTCAATCCAACGCGTTGGAAACCTTCCTCTGTTTCTTCTGCCGAACTGTTTCTCAAAGTAGAACTTTGGCGAGCAACGTGTCCAAAGCATCTTAAAAAACGTTCTAGGCAATAGTTGAAAGCCTATTGTGGATTCCTAGTTCTTCCAGAGAGGAAACTTATGTGCCTCTGACTGTCCATGGAATCATGATTATATTCATATTTTGCCTGCGTTAGAAGTCAACTTGAGTACAATTCTCCCGTCTGGAACCCATGTCTATTATTATAATATATTACATTATAATATACATGTACATATGTACAAGCTGTTGAAAGAATACACAACAAATTCTTATGTTTTCGAAATTTTAAAAAGAGTATTCCAGCAATTATGTTGAACTACAACATTATTTTAAATGATATGAATATGCTTAAATTATCAGACAGAAGAATTTTCACAGACTTGGTATTACTGTATAAAATTCTAAATCATTTAGTTGATAGTCCGGTATTGCTTGAATTGATAAGCTTCTGGATTCCACCACGTATTACTAGAAGTCAGGATTTATTTCAGTGCAGAAATTCTGGGACTAACGATGTACGAGTACCATATGTATTCTTCTTTGCCCAGAATACTAATGGAGGGAAACAATTGTAACAGGTTAGTGGACGTCTTCAATTTGTCTTCAAACAAATATAAAATATTGTTACTGAGGCAGTTCAGGCATTCTTTTGCTGGATCTAAGGATCAATGTTTTCACAACGTATAGAAATATGGGGAATTTCATCTTGGTGGTCTTCATAATTCGTTATTAGGTGAATGATGGGTTTGGGTTATTTTTATCTGTGTTTTTAATGTTTTTTTTTCATATTTTCAATGATTTTAGAAGATACTAAATTATAAAATAAAACATATTTATATATATTTTTCTAAGCTGTACTTACTCGTATTTAGCCTTTAGCTTCTCATATGCGGTATTCTCCGAAGTTTTTCCTTCATTGGATATTCTAGAAGAAGTAGGTACAGTGAGAGATAAGCTTGCCCGCCCACGCCCAATATTTCACAGCATTATACGATTTTAATTGGGGTTTTATCATATCGGCTCCACTTCCCGATGGGAGGCCCTTCCACCTACTCTAGCCACCGCCACGTAGTACGTGTACGTGGTTCTGTTCCCCGCAACGGAAACATACAACTTTTTACTTATGAACGTTGCGGTGAAACCATTAGGTACGAGTACATATTGAATTACGCTAATTAATAGTTTTTTTACGTGTAATAGAATGGAATTTTGATACCGAAAAGTGGCTTAAAAAAACAATGTGCGAAAACAGCATCAAATGCATAGTTGGAAATATTAAACTAATTTTATTGGAAGTATTAAACCATTTTATGTGACCGCTAGAGACCGTTTTAAAACATTTACAGAAGTATAATATTATCTAGATTATGGCGTTTTACGATACTTTTCATTTTTTTTGTAGGCGGGAATGGGCCCCGCCGCCACGGGAATCACTCGTTGTATGATAATAACCAACACCTCTGTCATCGGTCACCTATAAGTGGTTAGCTGCGTTAGGTGGTTTAGCAGAGGTGCCCGGGTTCATGGGGAGATAATTGTCTACGTTTTGGCGGCGGATTCGCCTGCCCATCTGTGTGTCAGGCCGGATTTGAAGAGTCTGGTTGAGGAAAACCTTTTTAACTTTCCAGCAGAACTCTCTCGATCCATCGCCTTGCACTACAGTCGGAAGGATGAATTCAAATATCCGTCACTTCTGGACATGCTGACCCTCATATTCTTACACACCCCTCACACCTTTTTCCTCCCCAGACCTTCCTCTCATTCCTTTCCTTTAAAAAACCCCTCGACACGTCCTCCCCTAGACATGACATAGGCTGGAAATGATGGAAATAAAATCACCATGTTTTCAAATACCTATACAGCTACTTAAATCCCGTGGAGTGCCCTGAATTTTGTGTCGCTCGGTCTTTTTATTGGCAAAATAGCCTATATTTGTGGCAATTTTATGTCGAAATTAGCGTTTTGAATTTCTCAAGTCAATTTTAATGGGGGGGGGGGGGGGGTGACGCTACACCCCGGGGGGTGACTTTCGCCCCGGGTGCCACCCATGCTAGCTACGCCACTGCTTCAACAAGTGCTTTTCAAAAAAAATATGTGGCAAAAATGTCGTAAAAATTGAACTAAATAATAAAAATTGAAGTAAATGATTGGCTATAATAGTTCAAAAAGTGTGGAAATCAAAAAAACGCGGTTTCATGGAGCGTTGATAAAAAGCTAACAAATTATAATATCTTTTCACCAATAATTCAAAAGTTAACGGCTAAATATTGCAGTTTAATCGGACCATTATGTTTATTTAACAAAGTACAGGCATATTGACAGGGGGCTTATTAAATGGTAAAAAAAAATAATCGTGCAGAGACAGAAAAACTCATTTGAAATGCAGTTCGCGCTGTGTGGTCTGTGGTCCGAGACGCCGCGAGGCGAGACTCGTCACCAAGAGGATTTACCATCTGTTCAACTGCACAAACTTACATACATACAAACAAGCAGATTTATTATTATTTAATATTTAAATTTAAATAAGATAAACACATGATATTTTCGTTAAAAAGCGAGGGAGAATAAAATTGTATATATTGCACTAACATATGTATGTATTTATTAGAAATGCATGAACCCAAATAAGAAACAACTTAACGACTGGGGCGATTTTGGTCGAAAAATGGACGATTTTTATTTTTCGGTCCAAAAATGGACCACATTTTCCTACCATTAATAAAACATTTATTGTGATTATTTAAAACATTTCCTTGGCCATCCATTTATTTTAAAACAAAGCCATTGAAATGCTTTATCTATTATGACTATAGTTGTCGCAAATCCGAACTTAGTAGACTATTTTAGAACGATGTTAAAAATAATTTTTTGTAATATTTTTTCCCGCCGAATTTTTGTTCAGCTGTTGAAGGATAAAATTAAGTTATTTTTCCATAGATATGCACCATTCATTATCAAGTATACTACAGACAACATACAGAAATTGAAAATATTCTACGTTGACTCGAATAAGTATCCCTCACGGCAGTTTCCAGTAAAAAAACACACAGGATTCGCGCATTTATAAGCATTACGATTTTTTTTATAAATCCTACAAACATGAGACAAGCATTAAAATACAGGTTAATTCATTGGCTATACAGCATTATAATAAGTTTTTTGTCTCAATGTTACAAATTGAATGTATTGTTGACGAAAAATTTTAAAAATTACCTTCTGGGAAACCTCGAGCAATCGAGCCAAATTTATTTATTATGTGTGAGTGCTCCTGTGGTTAAAAAATCTAAGACTAAAATAACTTGCCATAGTTTCCATTGATTAACTTTTTTCTTTCTTATAAAATTATTCACAAAAAAAAAAATTAAATATGTTATCTACATTCGGGCTATATTTATTTATTTATTTATTATTAGTTTCAATAGCAAGGTTTGTGCATATATGTATAATGTATAGTATAAGTTTAGATTCATTTTTTTTTCACAGACCTCCTCACTAGGATTTCCTGTTCTGAGGTGGCCTGTAGTTTTTAAAAATATTTGTATTTGGTTATGGATAGTCTTTATATCGTCTTCATGATGTTTGTAATTTTATTATCACTTTGATCTCTCAGCCATGTTTTTACTTTTGTTTTAAATATATTCATTTCCTTTATATTTTTGATATAAGACACACTTTTGGCTTGTGGTTTTCTCTTCATTCATTAATCTAAAAATAATATTTTATTTGAATTTTTTATAATTGTGCTGTATTGTAATATTTAGTTTAGTTTAACTTATTTCTAGTTAAATGAGTGAAAGTGTAATTTTCTTTTATTGGAATAAAAAAAATACAAAATCATTAAAAAAGATAACATTAATTACTCCAAATGAAATTATGAAACAGGCAAAGGAACAGAGAATAAAAAGGTGACAGTCGCACGTAGGAATCGAACCCGTAGCCCCTAATCTTACCGGGAATGGCGTTTCTTCCAATTTTTTTTACATTAGCTCCACGCAGGAGGGCTTGAGGAAAATAATTCCCCTCAAGGCCTATGTCATCTTTGGGGATGCTGTGTGGAGGGTCTTTTTAAGAAAGGAAGAACCCGAAGTTCTGGAAAGGAAAGGGGTATCTGGTGTGGGTAGAAATTTGGGGGTCAGTGTGTCAAGAAGTGACGGACGTATGAATCCATCCCTCCCACTGCGGTGCAAGGCGATGTTCCGAGAGAGTACGGCTGGAGAAGTCAAAGGGACTTCCTCAACCACTCTCTCACGATCCTGCCTGCCACGCAGCTGGTGGGCAGAAGCATCCATCGCCAAGACCCGGACAAACCTCACCCCATGAACCTGGGCACCCCTGCTAAGTCACCAAACGTAGCGAACCACTTGGGGTGACCAATGGCAGAGGTGTTGGTTATCCAAAAAGGTTCCCGGGGCGGCGGTACCCATTCCTGCCTCCCAAATTGGAATGAAACCAACTCAGAAGCACCTCAGGACGGTCATTTAGTGTGGTGATAAAAAAAATATTGGTTAAAAAGGTTAAGTTAGGTTAGGATTATCGGCTATTTTAAAATTATTTTTTCATAACTTTTAATGACCTTTCTGAGGTGTTTCTGAGTTGGTTTCATTCGGAGTTGGCATGGAACCGTTTCAAACACACCAAGCTGTCTCTTTTGCAGCGTGCCTCTACATATCTCTTTTTTCTCACTTTCCAGTTAAATGAGTGGGTCCTTTAGACGTCATGCCACAAGTTATAAACTGTAAACTGTTAGGTTTGTTGAAAACATTACAATTTGAGCAGAATCCCTGAGTAAAGCCGTAGTAAGTCAGATAAGATAAAGCGTTACGCTAACAATAAAATCATATCAGTATCTTGCGTAAAATTTGTTTTGTTCAAAAAAAGGCCATGAGAAGAATGATAAAACTTTTACACATTATTTACGCAATTTGATTAGAACCACGTGGTCAGGTTTCCGGTGAGTGGGCAAAATTACGCAAAAAATCCATATGAATTAAAATACAAACCTACCAACCTAACAGTTCTTTTTTTACATTAGGCGCACAAGAGGCCCTGAGCTCTAATTGTTAATATCATCTTTGGGGATGCTGTGTGGAGTTGTTTTAAAGGAAAGGAAGGAGAGAAAGATTTGGGAAGAAAAAATGAGAACGAGGGGTAGAAATCCGAGGGTTGGTGTATCCAGGAGTGACGGACGTATGAATCAATCCCTCCACTCCAGAGGATCTTGCTGGAAAGGAAAAGTTCTCCCTCAACCAGTTTCTCCAAATCCGGCCCGCCACACAGTAGGTTAGCAGACCGTCACCTCGTGAACCCTGGCACACTATCTAAGTCACCAAATGCAGCGAACCACTTAGGCTAACCAATGGCAGTGGTTAAAAAATTTAATGATATTTTCAGACCCTGGTAGCTGTAATTTTGGATTGTAAACAAAATGTTTCATGAAGGTGATGTGACTGATTTTTGTCTTTTTCTAATCGAAATTATGTAAAGATAATGTCTGAAAATATCACTTGACCTATAAAACAGTAAAAATGTATCTTTAAAGAAAGTGACCCATAGAATTTTAAAAAAATAGTTAAATAAGAAGTTCAGAACGACATTTTTACCAGACATATAGGTACGTTGTTAAAAAAGCCTAAAAGGGATTTAGACGACATTTATTGTAGGATTCGAACTTCATTTATCTGTGCTTTCTAACCCACCACTAAAAACAACTTTAAAATATCATAAAACAGATTCTTCTTAGAATTACAATAAAAATGTACAAAATATTTATGTAGCGTCGATTCAGCTCGTAAAACCTGTCAACAAACAAACATTAAATGAGTTTAAGTAGATAGGCGGTTCTAGGCTATGATTTAAATGCATAAATACATACTTAAGTTCAATTTTTAAGCTGCATAGTAATTTTATTTTGGTCCATTCGATACAGACATCATAAATGGATTTAAGCTGTTTTGACAGTACGCGAAAGCCCGATGACCCAAACTACATTAGATGAGCCCTTCGTTATAAAGAGACTGACTGCAATAATAGTACTTCCTATCCAGTATTATTATAGTTACATTATTCTTACATACCCACGTTTAAAAGAAAATGCGAAATCACAAGTTCGCAGTGCAAAATCTTTTTAATTTCTATGAGAACTTATTTAATTTTACATTTTATAAAAAACAAAAACAATAAAGTTGTAACAAACAAAAATAATAAAGAGCAAAGAATCCTAATAAACTTGCTTTTAGAGGTTTGTCAATGGGTGATTTTTTAATAAACCTGTACATAATATACGTAAACTAGCAGACCCGGCCAAACGTTGCTGTGGCTAATGAAACACAACGCCATTACTCAACCTTTATAAAATCCACTGAATTGAATATTTGAATTTCTCGGCTTTTCTCTACTAAAATAAGCATGTTTTATACATATAAACCTTCCTCTTGAATCACTCTATCTATCGGTAAAAATCGCATGAAAATCCGTTGCTTAGTTTAAAAGATCTATGCGCATATACATTTTGAGCGACTTCATTTTATACTATGTAATGATACGTATATTTTTCAAAAGAAAGACAACCATTCTCCGTGTTGAACCACGAACCATGCAATATTAGTAGCTCTGTGATAATTAGAACTCCCTCCAAAGAAGTACGTTTTTTAATTTTCTCGTATTTAATAAATTAAAACCAAATTTTCTATTTAATTATAAACCATTTATTGAATAACCAACACCTCTGCCATAGGTTACCCCAAGTGGTTGGCTACGTTTGGTGACTTAGCAGAGGTATATAAATATATTCGTATTTTTCTTATTGTACAATATTTTGTAATATCTTTCAGTATTTTTGAAAGTGTTTACATTTTTATAACTATACATTATATATAAGCAGTTCTAAATATATAACATAAGTACATACATAGACTAGCTCCCCAGTTAGACCCGAGAATATTTCTCTACTAATTGGGTAACCAAAAAAACTGATGAATGATATTATGTAACATATTATTATTGTGAACATTTACTTTTTTTTTCTAAATAAAAAGGGGTGCCCAGGATCATGGGGTGAAGTTTGTCCGGATCTGGCGGTGGATGACCTGGACACACTGAACCCTAGATTCCCACCCACCCCCCTTACCTTTTTCATTCCCAGATCTTCCTCTCTTTTCTTTCCTTAAAAGGACCCTCTACACAGCATCCCCAAAGATGACAGCATCCTCCTATATGAAGCCAATGTTGTCTGGTTAAAATATTTCGGGAACACCCTGCATAGATACATAACTAGCTGGGTGGAATTATAAAATTATAGTCACACCAAAAATTTTGTTCAATTATTTGTAATATTTTTCCGTGCATTGTCAGGACTAGATACGTTAACGATTTGCTAATATTTTATGGGCCTTACACAATTAATGTGCAGCTGTCGATAAAAACATATTTGATGCATCTACGAAGAGTGTTCTAATATTTTGAAAAATGTTAAAGAACATAACAAAGTGGGGTATTAAAGGAACTCTACAACTCTATGCGGACGACACAGTAATTTTTTACAACAAACTGAACCTAGCGGAGCTTGAAACGGAAATGAATGCTGATATTTCTAAACTCACAAGCTGGTTAAGAATAAACAAACTAACCCTTAACGTAAAAAACTCATTATATACTTTTTGGCAACAAGAAAAATATTAGCCTCAATATCAAAATTGGTGATAACTGCCTCGAAAAGAAAATGAGCACAAAATATTTGGGCCTGATCGTAAATTCCCAACTTTCGTGGGATCTCCACATAAATCATGTAAAGGAGAAAATTACACCCATAACTGGTGTACTTTATAGACTCCAAGGATTACTACCCGTAACTTTATTAACATCAGTGTATTACGCCATGGTACATTCACACCTTTCTTATCTCTGCTGTATCTGGAGATTTGCCTCAAAGAAATTGATAGCTGATCTGCAGGTGGTTCAAAACCGAGCTCTCAGAAATGTTTTTGGACTTCCATGGGATACCTATGTCAGAGACATCTATTCAGTTTCCGGTATTCTTCCAATCACAGTCCTTCCTAAACATGAAATCACAAGCACCATCCTACAAATTACCCAACAATCAACTCACACTAACATCAAGCCACTTTACAATCAAGACATCCAGACTCACAATACTCGAAATAGCAATAAAATCCGCATACCTCAAACACACACTACAAAATATGGGATAAAATCTCTGAACTATGTTGCCTATACACTATATAATTCGCTACCAGATATGTACAAGGGAATCCAGCAAAATAAAAAAAATCAGAGTAATGCTTTAAAAGAATATTTTTTAAGTCTGTATAAGGATGAAACTTTGTAATTTTCTTGTCATGTTCAATTATCTTGTTTCTTTTCTCTTCTTTTCTTTTCCATTAAGTTGTAATCATCCATATCTGTATAACCTTGTTCCCCTTTTCTTTAATTGTTTTCCATTGCTGTTTATTCTACTCAACCTGTCTCTTATTTTTCTTCTATATTGTATGTGAATCTTATATTTTAATATCCAAATTCCTATGTAAAATTTTAACTATTTCCTCCCACCCATGATTTGTATGTTCCTCCTGTCCTAAAATGAGTTGTAACTCATCGGGATTGCTCTAGCAAGAAATAAAAACAATTAAAAAAAATAACACATTACGAAGACGCGATAATTTTGACTTCATACCAACAAAAAGTCGATGTTCGGTCGTTTTCCGCCCCCCGAAGCCAACCTCGTACATCTCATCCCAATGAAACCAACCCTATATTCCAACATTCTACATTGTATCATTCAGGACTTGTTGAAACGAAATGTGACAATACCGCTCGAATATAATACCATTGATGTTGGGATTAGGCGGAACAAAAGGACCGCAGATTGATCCTGTTTCCTGAATTCTTGAAGGTAAAAGGAATTCCTTGTTTACCCGTGGATTTTATGTCTGTACTACCTACCCCTTTATGCTTTGAATAATCATTCTGTATTAAGTAGAGGAAACGTCTAAATAAGTTCGTCGGGAAGGAACTTACATTTCAGATGATGTTTGAATTAAGCGATTATACTAAATAAATACCAACTTAATACTCGTACATTTCATGATGGAATAGGCGAGTTATATTTATTTATTTATTGTTTTGGAACATTTATAGAGTATTAACATAAAAAAAGTCATTAGATTAGCATTGTAAAAATGTTCACAGAATGCACAGTTTAATAGTTATTTTTCGTTACGTATACATAGAAGTTAACAGAAATTAGAAATAGCAAAATATAAACAGAGGTATAAAAAGAGATAACAAAAATAGTGATGATAAAATATAGAGATCACAAAGATAAAAAAAGATCGATATACGATGTAAAAAACAGAAAAACAAAAAAAGTAAAGTACAAATAGAGTAAGAAACAGCCATTCACGTTCAAGTTCAAGATCAAAATTATTTGCAATCCTCAATTACTTACTTGTTAATTTAATCTATTGTATAACACAATTGTTGGTAAAAGGTTATTTATTTAAGAAAGTAAGTTCACAGATCACATAATATGGTAAAAATAGTCACAATGTATCAATTCATTAATTAACTGAGCAAGGGATCGGAGGGAACCTTGCCGTTAGGCTTTGGGAACAACAAAAGCTGACTGTGGTTCTGCTTAGAGGGTCGTACCATAGGACGAAGCGCAACTAAGGCAGCAGTCGGGGGTCTGGTTGGTACTTTACTTATGGTAGTAGAATACTTCTTAGAGGGTCGTGCCAGAGGACGAAGCGCAACTAAGAGAGCGTGCTAGCCAAGAGCGAGCTGCAGACGAACTGACTAATTTAGGGCGCGCAGCCTGTTATATAGCCCATTCCTTGTTGCGGGGTGTGGTTTATGTAGCGGCTCGAGGGTGGGAGATGCGCAGAAGGCGTCGGCGCATCCTGGTTTGCTTAGGGGTGGGTGAGCAGGATGGCGCTATACGGGGGAAAGAGATGGTGTAGTGGCAAGCGTAAAAACGGCGCGCTACAATTGTTAATTTGCTTTTTAAAGTAAGCGAGACTGTTTGCATAGTTGTCTATATTCAATGGAATTATACAGACGACATATTCTAGACAGTGGATTGAAGTATGCAATATTGATTTTAATAATTCGAGATGAAATATGTTCTGACTCTTTAAATTACGTCTATTGGGGACCTTAATAAGAATATTGCTCAGACAATGAGTTGTTTCAAGCTTATCATGAATGATTTTGTATAGACTCATTAAGTCAGCAACTTTTCTTCTTTTTTCCAGAGTTGTAAACTTAAAATTTTGGAGTCGTTCCTCGTAAGATTGGAGTAAGGCATTTAGTCCAAGTTTAAATGATAACAATCTCAGAATTTTTTTTGCACAGATTCAATAGTTTTTGAATATTATTACGTATTATTTAGTCGTTTCTATTTACTATTTAGTTATTTGGTATGGTAATGTTGTCGATGTGTACATTATTGTAATTCCTAGTTTCATCACCAAACAACTAATTTCGTGGGTAACTCTGATTCAATGAACTCTGGAACTCGAATTTGCTTTTAATTTAAGTGTCATTTTCAAAATTGGAGCTGAATTTTGCAAATAATTTAGACAACCGATGAAATAGGTAGGTAGGTACCAACCTATAATTTTTTTGTCATTTTCAAAAATGGAACTGATATGTTAATAATTAATGATAAAGAGAGCGATAAAGTACCTACCTGCCTACAAATTATTTCGTGAATTTTTTTTTATGATCAGCAATTATTGTCCTTTTCCCAGCTTCGTAAATCCTATAATATTATTATAAAATCCCGGTTTTTCATGAATCTTCGCATTTTTTTAATAATAAAACGAGTAAAAAACTTCTGCTCCAACAAACAATAACTAAATTTTAAAATACCTTTTCATTATTTTCACAAATAAATTATACCTACTAAATTACGAATCAATGGAAATTTCTGATTTTTTTAAATATTTGTCGAATATTTATAGTAAATACCTTTACTTCTGATCTAATTAAATTGATTTATTAGTCGTTTAATTCTTTTGATTAACAACTATGTCAATTTTGAATTTGCTTTAAAACCTCGACTGATAGCTTTATTTATTTCAACAATTGTGTACGTAATTAGTTACTTTTTAATATGATCCCATAATCCATTCTCGGTAAATTTGTAAAACTTTTTCCTTAAGCTAACCATTTAGTTAAATCATTTTATTGATTACACTAACTTAATCATATTCCAATGGTTTGAAAGTAATGTTTATTTCATGTAGTTAAAAAATTTGCTTTTTTTATTTTTATTTTTTATTTTTTTTTCAAAGAAAGACAAACGTTCCCGGGTTACGAATAACCCAACAATGTTTGAAAATCTCCTACTACCACCACAGAAAGCCGAAAATGTTGCTTGTGTTGTGATGGAGGACTTAGCCAGCCGAGGAATCGAACACGCGACGCTCGGGTGGGACCCAAGCGCTATGCCCACTCAACCACTGACTAGTCATTTATAATATTGGCGATATTTATTTAAGGCTCCGCAACAGGGCTCGAAAAGAAGAAGATGGAGAGATACGAAATTACGAATGTTAGAGGAGAGCACTAACATTTACAGCGAAAACATCGATGCGAAAATTGCGAAAATGTTTAATAAAACACGACTCGATTAAAATAGAACCAAAATCTCATGGGCTTTGTTTTAAACAGCATTTAAAGAAATACTGTGATTTTTTTCATACATATAACTTGTAAAATAACTGAAATAAACTTGTTTATAATAATTTTTGGGGCATACTTTGCGATTGTTTTCAATCAAGGGAATTTTATATAATTTGCGTTTCGGCGCGGGGAATGTATAGATATTATCTTCAAGAATAACATATATTTTTAAGAGCTTTAAAACTTAACGTGTTTAAGAGAGATATGTAAGAAATCGGTAGACATTCTGGTTGCGGGCCCTAAAGAAATCATTTAGTTCAATCTCTTTAGAGATATGCTCTCAAATGGGTATGTAGATACACTAGACATCCTTAATAATTTTCAGTTCAATTACAATCAGGATATTTTCAGTCTATTTTGAGTCTCGGAGAAGCAAAAATAATGCATTTTAAGAAGAACGCCTACGCGGCATTTTTCATACATAACTTCAATTTGGATTTGATGCCAAAATACTTTTTCCATTTGAATATAATCAAAAGATGTAGCAAATATCTAGTACGGATATCAGCCAATTTATTCGTGTGTGTATCAAATTAAAATATAAAAACCAATAAAGAAATCTACTTTGAGAGACAGCTTTAGCAAGACAGTAAGTCAAATGATAATTATTTAAAAAATAATATTATTATAGAATTAGCTTTGATCCCAAAACATATAAATATTTGAAAATAAGTATATTAGATAACGTAATAAATAAACTGCCAGTGATCCGTAGGATATTTAGGAAAATAAATACAATATAAATTTTTCCTTTTGTGAGGACTTCAGTAACCAAGGTAAACAACTATATTTTGAGATTACGTTGAAATATATTTTGTAGGTAAATTTAATTATATATTTTATTTTGATAACATTATTCTAAAATATTTGTAGTATTGAAGGGTAGTTTACATTAAAATATTTAATTTGGAGATATTGAAAACTATTTGTTGACACTAGGTAACGACGACAGTTGCTTGGTTACTGGAATGTAGGAATTAAAAATAATTAATAAATCATTTTCAAGTTGTTTTGAAAGGTGAAAAAAATTTAGGAAATGAGATTAAAAGAATTTGGCATTCTCGGACTATAAAAATATTACCATTTGTTATTTCGGCCACTGGCATAATACCTAGGAATCTGATTCAAAATTTAAGCATATTAGATTTGTCAAAGAATTTGTATATAAAAATGCAAAAATCAGTCATTTTAAATACATGTAGGATTACAAAGGATTTTTTAAATGTTTATATTGAGGGATCGGTAGGATTTATAGGTTCAATTAGAAATGCCACAGAGCCGAACCCTCTGATATGAAAATATCTGGAGTCGGTGAATTATATTCCCATTTGGTCTCTAGTAGGTTGACATGTTGTTCTTGTATTGTTTTGTATTTATAATACTTATATAGTGCAATTGCATAGCGTGGATTCACTGGATGATCATTTGGGGAAGTGTATGAAAGGGTTTAGTTTTTCCTTTTTTTTTTTTTTTTGGGGGGGAAAATTTAACCCGGACATTTAAATCTGGTGCGTTAAATAAAAAAAAATAATAATATTATTTTTTTAAAATAATATTATTATTAAAATAATAAAATTATTATCAAAAAAATCATTTTTTAGGCTTAAATTTAAATTACAAAAGACCGAAACACAATTTTTTCTTGAATAAATTTTAAATTTCGTCACAAAAAACCTTTTTTGCAATGTTTTTATTTAATTTTATATTTCTATATAGTAACAAAGGCAAAATGGGCAATATGGGCAAAATCGTTGTTTAAATAATTAGATACAGTTAACTCACAAAAAATTGTCAAAATTGACCCAAAAAATATAAAAAATTGAATTCTGGCCAATATTTTCTAATTTAAAACACAAATCAAGTTAATAAAGTAGAACATACTAGATATTTGATGTACCATATGATTAAAAAGGAATTATTTAGTTTGGTTAAAGTATTTTAGTCTCAAATCTCAAATACGAATTTTATTAAGTTTGGTATGAAAAAGGCTGAAACACAGCAAATCCCCTTAATAGTTATAATAAACAGTAGGTAACGGTTTTTTCGGCGGTTAAATCAGTAGCTAACTATTTCCGTGATAAAAAATGACTAATTTAAAGTGTACAGTATTGACCTTGTACTAATAGATTACATATTAAAATTATAACGATGGATGCTCAAGTCCGTACTTTGATTGCCCAGCAATATAAGTATTCGCCTCCGCACTAAATATTTCGACCAATTCGTGCAAGTAATCGAAAACGTGTTACACCTACGCGATTGTTCCCACTTGTTGGTAAAGTGTACTTGAATGTTGTTACTATTATTATTTTTGTTGCTATGTGTTGTATAAACTTTAAACGATGGGAAAAATTTCTCTGTAATTATGTGCACATGTTCAAATAAAGATGCGATGCACAAATCAAAACTTGTCGCCGTAGGGTAAGGCTAAAACACGGCCCATCCGTATTAATTTTAATTTTTTTAATTCCGCTTCTTCAGTTCCCATTATCACCTTAAAAGGAAAGAAGACGTATGGATGATTAAATGCACGTAAAGACGTTATTATTAATAATCATACATTAGCAGTGCATTAGAAAATATACAAGAATGATCATCGCCGCGAGCAGGAGATGAAAGCAGATGTATTTCGTTATCCGAGACTAATTAACCATTAGAGCTACTATCAGAATTAATAAAAAACGTCATTATCACTGTATTTCAGAAAATAACCGTAATCAAACAGTATTAAGACGGTAGCGTCTGCGTGATTGAATCTCAGAACCCAGCTTCAAGTGCATGTCTGACCCCACGCCATACGCGCCGCGCTACAAATAACTTCTGTGTACGTGGAATTTCACACAAAGCGCCCTTATAATTCGGTTTCGAATTCAAGAATTTGTGACAAGATTGTTACAAGTTTGTGAATATGTAGTATCTCTCCGGATATTATGGAAAGATTGACGGTAATGCAAGTTGTATCAAGCTGCCATATATTACATACGACGTCATTGCTCTGTCTCGGTTACTTTGTCCCGGTGACTTGCTACACCGGATGACAGTGGATCCGTGGAACGGGCTATTTTTGAAACGAGTTCCAATTGGATTTATAAAATGGTCACCACCACTAACAGGGCGAAGCCGAACTAAAAGTAGCCAGCAGGGCCTAGCAGTAAAAACCTGCGGAGCGGGTTTTTAACACCTACTATATAATATTATCGATAACTAGCATGCGTTGCAATGCCACTTAAAGCGGGAAAGAGTTTGTGTGTTAATTCAACACAGATAATTTTTCGTATTTCCGTCTGGTGCGTACACGAATAAATCAGAAGGTTTTCCGACGCGTGAGCAGGTCACATACAGCCGTCCTGTACAGATTTTCCAAATAACGGGCGCGCAATCAATTGTCATAAAGTGCTCACCATTCTACCAACGGTGGTAAGGAAAAATGGCTAAGGAGCAATTCAGCTGGAAATATATATTTTTTTAAACATCAAGTAAGATTCTATTTTAGACATTCGCTCTTATTGGTCAAACGGGATGAACACTATGTTTGTATTTGGCTTGCAATCTCGGGTGTTGTCAATCCTGCTAAGTGTAATGTTCGCTATGATAAACCCCTTCTATGCTTTAAACAACTTCTTTTGATGCCGTGCAAAAAATGTTGTCAAAATTCTCCATGAAGAGATTTAGGAATCCTTTCAAAGTAATATCTGCAAAATATTAAGTTTGTTACATTAAGGACGGATTGTTTCAAAGAATTTAAATAATTCATTAAATTTTAAAATTAAATTCAAGTCTGTAATAGTTGAATTGAAATTCTGTTAACATTTCATCATATGCCGGTTGTTCCACGGTACTTAGACAATAACAGAACTTGGATAGGACTTTTACAGAAGTAGACTATTTACTTTTTATTTTTACTATCTTTTATTTTTATTTTTGGTAGAAAGCGGCCACTTTGCGGTTTGACATGTTAACTGCAGTAAATCAATATTTGTGGTCACGATTTATATACTTATTTTTTTAATACCGACCGGTTTCGCTACACAAGCATCTTCAGGATATAAACTAAAACTTACTACTAGGTAAACAGGGTATTAAATTAAACAATTACTTTTTTTAACTTTATTTTTATACTAATTTTATACTTTGTAGGCGCTTGTATTAAGCGTAACCGGTCGGTATTAAAAATTAAATCGTGGTCACAAAGTTATTGTTTTATTTCAGACTAGCTGGTCCCGGCATGCGTTGCTATGCCATTTAATAAAGAAATTGTTTCTCCCTGACTGTTCTTTCCCATTCGTCCCGTTCGCCTTCCGCCTCCCCTTCTTCTCCTGCGTCCTCCTCCACCTCCCCCCTCCCCCCACTCTCACCGTACTCCCCCCCCCCCCCTCCTCACTCCCCCTCCCCCCCTCTCATCTCTCCCTCCTTTCCATACCTTCTGTTTTCAAACCTCGCGTGCCACCAATTGCAATTTTTTTTGTACAAATTTAATAATGCCAGAGGCCAGTTTTATAAAAACATTGTCCTGACAATAAAGAACACACAAAAAAAATTATCCAATTTGGTGCAGTCGTTCGAAAGTTATGCGCTTAGCAACACATTCAGCGATTCATTTTTATATATATAGGTACTGTTCAAATTCTTTGAAACAACCCGTCCTTGAGTATGTTTTATTTCTGATATTGCATTCCCCACGCATACATAAACCAAGAATATGTATTATGTAAGCGTAAGGCGTCTTTTTTCCATTTCCCTTATTTCCCTCTGGAATCCAATGTGTTTTCACATTATTGTTCAACATCCTGCCGCCTTTTGTCGCTTTTAACATGAGGCAGTGAACCCGCAAAGCTTCAAGAATTATTTATCATCTTCATTTCTATAAACATGCTTTTCCGGATTATGTTAACATACAATTTCTAACCCACCGCAAACCATATTAAATTTGCGACACACGCATGAAATTACTGCCTGAATAAAGTAAACTGTAATCATAATAGATGCGTAGCAAAAAAAATACTGCAAAATTGTCAAAGATAACATCCTCATACATTAAAACATTTACAACAGGAAAATTACGTGATAATTTATTTTATAAGGCCATAACATCCGAATAGCTTTGAAAATGTTTGCTTTGGTGGTTAAATAACGAGATCGTAGATCATCAAACGTTAAAATTCTATTGTAAATTTCGGTTACGATTGCAAACCACTCTCCTCATAGAGACATCTAGTAGTGAATACATCTATATATTATATATAAAAATGAATCCCTGTTTCCCTTGGTCACGCCATAACTTCAGAACAACTTTGCCTATTTCATTCATCTTTTTTTTTTAAGTTTTCTAATACTTTGTAGACGGTTCTTACTGAAAGAAAAATTAAGAAAATTGCGCAGAAAATTGGATAATTTCAGAAAACTTAACGACTATTTTAACTTCGCATGTTTGACAGTTCGCGCGTTTGATGAATGTGATTTTAGCAGGCAGCTGTTTTTTATTTGTAACAAAATAATTGTCTATGGATTTTTTTAATTATAGATATTTTAAATAGGTAGGTAGGTACCAATTATTAAGCAATAATTATCAGCCTGAAACACTCATCTACATTGAAAAAATCTTCCGAGAAAAGATACATGACGCCAACGGGATTTGAACCCGTGTTCTTCTGATTGCCGGTCAGGTGCTCTCACCACTGAGCTATGGCGGCTTATCTAATACCCGCCAAATAATTCAATATGTACTAGTATTTCATTCAATAATTACTGTTTTTTACATTTTTCCACCTGAAAAGGTAGGTAGGTACCTATGTTATGTAACACATTTGATTGATTGTTCTTATAATACAGAAAAATGAATATTTGTAATGTATTAAAAATGAATGTTTGAATGAAAAAATTGTAATAGGTGGCACGCGAGCTGTTTGAAAACTGAATGTACTAGGGCTGAATATATGGAACGCGGGAGCGGAGTTGGCGGGACGGGGGAGCGGGAGGGGAACGGGGACGCACGGGAAAAGACTGCAGGGAGAAACAAATTATTTCTTTGAATATGACATTGCAACGCATGCCGAGAGCCAGCTAGTTATTTATAAATCCGTGTACAGAAAGTCAACAGTAATTATTCATAGAAGTGCCAAACGTCATGTAACATTTGATGAAGATGTGTGAAGTGACAGATGAAAAGATGAAGCGACTTAAGCGGCTGAAGCTAATAAAGCCATCGAGATTCTAGATTCTAGATGATGCACTCGACGGGACCATACGGTAGTCGTACTCTAAGTCGGGATTACTCAACAAGAAACAGATTATCAGGCGTAATTGACAGTTGATTCACATTCCATAGATAAAGTGGCAGCGGAACTTTAGGTCTAGTGATGGGCATAATTGAAATATCTGTTTCCGAAACATTTTATTGATCGAATGATAAATCGAATAAAAATCTCAAAAGAATCGATTTGAATATCTCCAAAACGACAAAGTGCACTTTTATAATTTCCGTGACGGCAAAAAAGGCAATAAACATGCGTTCCTTATCTTAGGAATGTCAAAAGTAAAAAAAAATCGATATACTCGTATCGACATTTATTGAAATATCAATATCGACGTCGATATATCGAGGAAAAAATATCGATATATCGGTCAAATTTTCAAAAATTTTGCGTTTTTAAAATAATAGTGTATTCAGCTCAATATTATCAATAGTAATTTTATACACAATGGGCATTATTTTAATGTAGAAAAATCTAAAGAAAAATGAGGGTATTTTTATCAGAATTCATTTTTATTAGGTAATAATTACAAAATTATGAAAAACTAAAAAGCTGTCTTCTAACTTATATGTAAACTGTGACGCATACAAAGTTTGTATGCGTCTCAGTAACATTCTATTGGCGTATTAATCTGTCAAAAAGGACTTCGTGTTTCGAACAAGGTATAGTCAATAATCATGGACAATTGAGAACCAACACATAGGGAGTGGCTTAAAAAAATGGCGGAAAATAGCATACATTTCTATGTACCTATGTACCTACACATATGAGATAGTATTAGTGATCACAAATACTAATGCAAAGATAATAGATTTGTAAGTTATTAATAGTTAAAATTTCAACCGCCAGATGTCATGACCCAATACAGTTACTTATTTCCGTTAATATGGTTTTTGATACAATTTTCGATATTGGATATTTTGTATCGATGTATCGAAATATCGTATCAAGATATATAGGCCAAAAATATCGATGTATTGAATTAAAAATATCGATACTTTTTCAACAAGCCCACCTTTAATTATCTCTATAATGCTGTAGCTCTTTCAAGGATGAGATACACAATGTACGTACGGCCTGTTTCCTTCAAAGGAAAAGAGTTATAATTTTCTTGCATTTCTCTCCCACACCGCACCGTGACGTCTCCGTAGACTCCTACCAATACTATTTTCCGTGACGCTAATTTTGAAAGAATGGAATATGGTTACAAGGATAACATTGAATGAGTGAATTCCAAAAATTCAAAAACGTCGCTAACGGTTTTGCTTTTGTTTTTAAATTTATTTATTAATTTACTTACACGCCAATTGGGCTTTTACGTACATAGTTTATAAAAAAAATTGAAGAAAATTAGTACACAATAGGTGTAAACAGCAATAATATAACCATAACCATTTGACATATAAAAGCAAGCAAATGCGTACAACAGTTATTTGTAGGTCTGTTGTACAAAAAATAAGAATATGCCCACTCCTAAGGAACAAAAATGTAAAGATTATAAGTATTTAATAGGTAGTAACAGCAATAACGTAATATCCATGCGACACATAAAGCTAGTATTTATATTTATTTATTTTTCAAATTATTCACGATTGGCTTAAATATATATCTAATGCTGTCTTTCTTACTCACTAAATACTAACCGTCGAAAATGAGTCAAACGGTGAACGTATGTCTGCAACCCCCCAAAGGAAATATACAATCATTATCGTACATCTCCCTCACACGTATAAATAAAATGAAACGCAATTCCCTTACACAAAAAAGTAGTACTTGGTCACGCGTGTTTTTTGTATCTCACCAATATTTAATGTGTGGGAAAGAGCTGCAGCATTATAGCGATAAGGATCGTTTGTTTATTTCCTTTTTTTGCCGTCACGGTACCGTAACCGTGAATCGTCACGGTAATTAGAAAAGCGCACAATGAACGTACATTTTATGTTGTAAAAATTGCAAATGATTTAATAATACGTATAGTATATTATCAATCCTTTCAAATATCAAACTGCTATTAATTAAGACAAATCGATCAATCATTTTAAGAATCAAAATATTTCAAGTCTTTATGTAATCGATCATTTCGAAATGTATATTATGTCTGCGATGCCCATTTCTAATTTGACTTCGAGTACTTTTTGAGTAGTAGTAGATGCAATGACAAGTTGTTGTCAGTGTCAGTAGATATTTTTTAATTCTTAAAGTTATTGCAGAGCAACGTAGACTTGAATCCAAAGAAATATACATACCAACAGTATTAAAGATTGAGGCTTGCAATGAACGGTGAGACAAAAGAGATAGGATCATTGTTTTTTAATAGAGAACTCTAGTCCAATTTTTTTTAATGAATAATGATCTTCTAACTAAAATAAATGCATATTTTTTTTATTTTTAGAGTCAGTTTTAATTTTTCAAGATCCCCGAAAAGCACCGTATGAATAGTGAATCGCGTGACGTCATCACTCCTGAAAAGTTGCTATAGGATCGGGACATCAGCTGATTAACTGCCGCCATTTTGAATTCGGTGTTCGAAGTATTCTCCCTAGAAGTAGCATTACTATTTTTTTGTACAGTAGTTTTTGAATATTTTTAGTAATAGAGATAAACTAATAAGAGATACCTTTATTTTTGAATTTAAACACAACAACTAAATATCTATTAACAGTATGTAAATAAACGAATAAATTAATACGATGACTTGTGTCACACCTACATTTCCATACATTTCCCATACAATGACTTTACGGTGACGTCACGACACGAGGAACAGTGGCGTCACCACTAAACATTTCAATAATGCCAACTTGACGGCGTGTTACTACGACCTCATTGAAAATGGACTTTTTAATATTTTTTTAAAAACTCTGCGTTTAATATTATTAAATAAAACTTATAAATTCAGAATCAGCGTTTATTGGTCCATATGAACATATTTTTTTAAAGCCATAATATCACTGGAGTTCCTTATTGCAATAAGTCCCTTTGAGGAAATAAATAATCATCCTATGCATGCAGAAAAGTTAATAGATGTCGCACATTAAAAATTAAAGTGGATAAAAATTTATCGAAGACAATATCCAGATAGCCTTTAGTTCGGGTTTGAATCTTGCAATCATGCACAAAGAGAGCAACCCATAAAAATATGCATTAACAAAATGAAGATAACGTTGGTAGTCGAAGTATGATACAGTTAAATATGGTCGAATCGGATAGGAACACATTAGCTCAGTTGGTTGCGCACCGGCGAGGCGAAGGTCCTAGGTTCGAGTCCCAAATGTGACCGTGTCATTTTCTGTTTTCAAATTTTCCATCGAGTTTCGCTAATATTGTCTTCATTTAAGGAAAAAAATATATTGAACTTTGTTTTACGTTAGTTCCGTACAGGAGGCCCTGAGAAAAAAAATCCCTCGGAACCTATGTCATCTTTGGGGATGTTGTGTGGATTAGGGAAACCAAGGAGAGGAAGTTCTGGGAAGGAAAAAATATGAGGGATGGATAGGTATTTGGGGTTCTACTCTCTACGAGCGACGGACTTACGAATCCATCCCATTGCGGAGCAATGTGATGAGTCGAGAGAGTCCGGCTGGAGAGGACAAAAGTTCTCATCAATCAGTCTCTCCCGTTCGTATATTTATATGTGGGTACTTGTATTCATGAAATAAAATGTAAAAGAAATATTAATTTTAAGGAAGGTATTTTTTTCTGTTGTTTTCCGTGCGGACGGACTTCCGCTACTCGTTTGTACACAGATGATGTGAAGTGATGATTACAATATTATAACTTGAGATAATTAATACAAACCTAGTTGTAATAAAAATCTATTCGTAGTAGTTATCTATCTCTGAAATCAGCGTTGTTAAGAAATTGAATTTTAAGATGGTAATCAGTCTGATAAATCGGTTGTCGTATATTTACACTGATTAGTATGGTTAAATCGTACAAAAATGTGCTGGGAACCTTAAAACTTATATAAAATGGAATGATTTACCTGGTTATCTACCAAAATGCAATGAATTCAACTTAAGAAATTCCACAAATTTTAGTGCAGCAACTATAAGTCTAGTTGCCTAATTGAAACATGGAAAACCACTTTTGGTAACTAGAGTTAAATTATATAAATTAAACGATACCGTTTTTTGGAAATACCTACCCACAAAAAACATATTCAAATTTATTGATGATTCCAACGCTACGTTACGACTTTTCCCTTTGTCGCTTTCACAAGAGGAGGTAATAGTGTTGTGCTTTTAGTGTGTAACTCAAAAACGTTGATTTCGGAGTAACCTAGTTGTGATAATTAGCCCACTATATATGTATTATTCAATAAATGTATCAACCACGGCTGCACGGGCAAACTCGCTTCATCTGCAAAGCAATACTCGGGTTACGAGTAGCGTAAATGATGTGAAATCGAATTCCACGAAACTTGGAATGGGAAACTGGTCGGAGCATGACGCCCACTAAACAAATAAAAATTCAAATCTATCTTTTATAGGGAGTAGAGTACGTATTATATTATGCTATTGAGGTAAGCGTTTTTCCCACGGTTTTTTTCACTATGGCCCGGTTTATCAGTCAGTCCGTATCCTCGCTCAAATTTAAGTGGGCTAAATCGGTCGCTTAAGCCTTGGTAAGAAGCAGAATAGTTCATTTTTTTAGAAAACCAAGGCGCTAGCAGTCACGTGCCAAATTTGCAAATTTGAGGTGTACGTAAGTAATTGCGTCTCACTGAAATTTACGTAAATTGCATCGTTTTATCAGTATGGCCGCTATATTCATCCAGCGATGAGGAATATCTTCTTCTTTGTGTGTACCTAGGTACCCATATCAGGTCTCCCCGACGTTGGCGATCACTCTGAAAAATGTCTCTCTGTCTTGCGCTGCCCGGAATAGCTCCTCCACACTTCTAATGCCGATCCTCTCTTGTACATTTCGCAGCCAAGACATTTGTCTCCTACCAGGCCCTCGGCGACCCTCTATCTTGCCTTTCAATACCAATTGGAGCAAGTGATACTACTCCCCTCGAAGTATGTGACCCAAATATAAAATTTTCCCGACTTTCACCAATGTACGCAGCTCTCTATCTGCTCCAGCCCGCCTGAGAATTCCTGTGATGGTGATCATGTCGGTCCATGGGACCTTGAGCAGTCTCCAGTGAAGCCACATTTCAAAAGCCTCTAATCTGTTCATGCTATTTACTTTGAGGAATATCAATGTTATTAATTAATAAATAATCAATCTAAAATAGTCTGGTAAGGGATTTTAGGTTTCAACGTGAGGACAATTTGTCCTCAGCTGTTAGTTTGTTATAATTTCATGAATAGTGCACTGACCCGGCAAAACAAATATTATTTAATGTTAGTCTACTCGCATATAGCACCATGCTGATCACCCGTCGTAAAAATAAACTGCCATCGTTTTCATCGATACATCGCGATCTCCCGGTGTGACTCGGTGCATAGATAAGTCCCGATAACAATGACAGTAGATATCACAGATATAACATTCATGTAGACTTGTACACAATGTTTCAAAGAAAAAAGAAACACATTTCTCAATTAAAGTCGTAGACAATACGTGTAATATTGGTGACATTTAGGCCCATGTACGGATTATGTTCCAAGCCGTGCTAAGCTCGTCATTCCAAATAAGCCGAGCTTAAAATCAACTGATATATCGGGCCAACGATATCTGCTTTCAAATCCTTCAATACTTCACAAGTGTTTGTAAACAATTATTGTTAATATATTATGATTGTTGACATTGCGGTGACCATTTTTACAAGTAGTATATGAATATTGATGAGGATGACTAAATCTATGGAATTCGGTGACCAGTTACTAGGATGTGTTGGCGCTTCCCATTAATCACAACTATCTCAAGAACAACTTTAATTAAATGTTAAATAAATAGATATAACATTTAATACATGGTGGTTTCAGGTAGCCACTTCGTCTTGAAGTTGAGCGACTAGCAAACTGAATGAGGCATGCTTTACAAAAATTATACATAGTAATTTATTTTTTTGTGCATGGGTAATGTGAAATATTCATACGTGATGTGTAACACTATTCCAGTTTTTTAAACTTTTCATTTTCAAAATTGGTTCAATATAAGCGGTAAATTAGGCACCAGAATTAATTTATTTTAATAAATGATTTTCTTTGGTTACGTTTTTAGGTTTTCATGGCCAAAAGTATTTTCGAATAATGAAATAATTTTACTTTGTATAAACCACTTATTTGATGTGCAAATCCGACCGGTTTCGGAACAAACGTTCCTTCGTCAGGGAAAGCTTATACTAATTTGACAGTTTCGAACAATGTTTTATTATGGTAGGGGTGGAGATAATAATGTAGCTTGGGTAGGTAGGTATTAGTGTAGAGTGGGTGGGTAGGGGAACAAATCCATGATTGGGCTATATGACAATATTTTTTGTTTGTTGATAATAGATTCATTATTTTTAAGGGATTTTTTAAAAGTATTTTCGTTATTTGTGTTGCGCTACCTCCTTCTATAGCCAACGTTTCGGACAGCGTTGGCTAAAGAAGGAGGTAGCGCAACACGTGAAAACAAATAAACATTATTAATAAAGAATCATT
Organism: Limnephilus marmoratus; assembly: GCA_917880885.1. Taxonomy (NCBI): domain Eukaryota; kingdom Metazoa; phylum Arthropoda; class Insecta; order Trichoptera; family Limnephilidae; genus Limnephilus; species Limnephilus marmoratus. The sequence continues at coordinate 48,139,479 of OU862924.1, read as the reverse complement.
TTCGTTATTTGTTTTTGGGTTGTTATGCCGTGTTGCGCTACCTCCTTCTTTAGCCAACGCTGTCCGAAACGTTGGCTAAAGAAGGAGGTAGCGCAACACGGCATAACAACCCAAAAACAAATAACGAAAATGATTCTTTATTGGTAATGTTTATTTGTTTTCATTTATTTTTTATTTAAAAAAAATTGTATAAAATGTAAATATGAATGATATCAAAGAATGAGTCAATTACACATATGTATTATTTATGTAGCCAACAATTCATTTTCGTATTTTTGTATCTATATTTTTTATTTAACTCTTCAATTCCCATGTCAAAGTTAATAAAGATTTTTCTTTTCTCTATAAATAAAATAGCTTACATATATATGGTTAAGACAAAAAAAATATTAAAAATATAAATAAATTACCCCCACCCTTATTTAAGGGTGTGTCACCTACAGGTGACACTGGGCATTGTGCTTGAAGGCTCTGAAGAGGAAACAGCATTTTACTTATTCTTATGGTAGGAATAAAATAACAGGTTTATAATAATATTTGTTTATATAAAGTTTTATAATAATATTTTTTTATATAAAAAAATAGCACTAATTTAGTGTGAAAGCTGTACCAACACTTTAGATGCAAACCGATATTGCACTTGGCACAAATTTTTTTGGTACATTGGTAACAATATCCACATATTCGTTGAGAGCAGTCGATTTGCGAGTGATCGTCAACACTTCCTGCACTCCTACCTCGGTAGGCACTCTTATCTGCAGAAGTATGCCATAATCGGATTTGAGGATTGGAGGCTTTCCACATTTAGTATTTGGTAGTATTAGTATTTGGTTGTGACATTTCGCCGGAAATCGCAGTAGTTCCAGTTGTTTTCTAACTGTCTTTTGACAAACCATGCATTTTGTCAAGCTGCATCTAAACAAAAAGCAAATAGAGGAAACCACCACTAATTGCCGCGAAGAGCTACCCTCATGGAGTGAACGCTTTCGTCAAAACGGTCTACCCCACCCTTGCTTGATAATTGCTGGGCAATCTACTTGAATTTTTGCCGGTTTTTCATCCACAAATCTAATTCGTTCCACTTTCGAGATAGGTTTCAATCCATGGCAGTTAGATGCAATGGTGATAATACTATCTTCGTGCCATTTAGCTGCAATGATTTTCTTAGAAACTTTATGACACGTCTTTTTTCTTTGCTTTTTTTTCATTTCATTTGAGTGTGGCAAATTGCAGTTTTCCAGACGGTTTTCCGGAATAGAACCTGTACCCCCAGATTACTCTAAATATTACTAAATAATCGCAATTATTTAGAGTTAGAAAATACTTTTTCATCAGAGTCTCCCTTACTACCAGAAATAAAAGTATTGCTGAGACCGTTGTACCATTTGTTATAGTACTGTCTTTTCTTTTTTTTTCTTCGGGGCAGGAACGTTGATTTCATCTCCTTCTTCCAAGCCATATACACTATTTTCTCTAGAGATGGAAGGTCTATTTTGGAGTTCTACTAGAGATCGAAACATGCGACTGGGAAGATGAAAAATATTAGTCCCTTTTTTATCTCCACTATCTTCGACCATCACAACACCATCCATCAGGAGGATATAAAATAATATCGCCTGGGTCCACCCCGGCCTGCATTTCTCCACAATCTCATCTAACGTCAACCTGTAATACGTAAAAAAAATCTAAAACACCATGACAACGTAGCGATGAGGCCAAAATGTAAACAACGGTCTAGTTGTTTATAACTTAGAAGGAATTTCGAACAATAGAGTCATTATACCAATTCAATAGTTACAATGCCCAGTGGCACCCTCAGGTGACAGGGCATATTTCCAACGTTGTATCAAACATTCTATAATTTTTTTTTGTGATAGAATACATTTGTACTTTAGCTTATTTATTCATTTATTGTAAACAAAAAGAAAAAAAATAATACTTACGGCTTAGGCATTTTTATTTCACTTTATGTCGCAAGAGATCATACAAACTCAGACTGCTCCAATTCCGCGTGAAACACGAGAATGAATTTGTTAAATGGCATGTGGCTAGTGTTGCCAGAAAAAAATAACGAATAGAGTAACTATTTGCCTTTACTATGGTAGTAGTAGAATTTAAAAATAAAATTTCCATGTGGTAGAAAAAAAATACTAAACTTCTGTCACCTACAGGTGACACTGGGAATTAAAGAGTTAAAGATGTATTTTCTACCATTAAAAGTTACACTTGTTTGTACGGGAGAAAGGTGTTTTTTTATTTAGATATTAATAACATTTTGTTATTACTGTTGCTGTTTTTATTCTGTAGTTTTATTTAAATGTTAGCGGCGTTCCGAATTTCTACCGTTTTATAACATCTTCAACACTCTTGAACATTTTGTTTTTGAGTTTCTAAAAAAAAAATGTTATTTTTGAAGATAATTCATACACATTTGCCACGCCGAAACGGTAATTATATGAAATTTCATCGATAGAAAAAAATCGCAAAGTATGCTCCGAAAATTACTACAACCATTTTTTCTGTTATTTTACAAGTTACACCTAAGTATGGAAAAATTCACAGTGTTTCTTTAAAATCTATTTAAGACATTTCCCACGATATTTTTGCTCTATTTTAAACCAGCCGTGTTTTATTAAACATTTTCACAATTTTTCCTTAAATATGCCATATTGTATAATTGATTGACAGAAAGCAAAGTATGTGGTTCTAAGTAATTTTTCGTAATTATTCCAATATCTTGATGATTCCAACGCTACGTTACGACTTTTCTCTTTGTCGCTTTCACAAGACGAGGTATAATATAGTTGTGCTTTTAGTGTGTAACTCAAAAACGTTGATTTCGGAGTTACCTAGTTGTAATAATTACCCCACGATATATGTGTTATTCAATAAATGTATCAACCACGGCTCTATGGGTTTTAATATTAGTTTTTAATATTAGCGCGCTCCCTCTAACCTTAGTATTTACAAATCACCCTTTCTTCTGCTTTTTAAGCTCTTACCATAGGGAAACTCTTTACAAAGAAAAGGGACAGTAAAATAAAGGGAACACTCATTCCCACAACAGGACTGTTTTGCATTTTCAGACGTTGACGTTGATTTCACGTAGGTACCAATATCCTTTCAATAAATCAGCTTTGAAATTACGTGCTTTGATCTGCATTTGCTCTTGGACAGAAACATCTAAGAGATGAAAAAACATGGTTCAAATACGCCCTGTCTACGAAAGAGTTATGCCGATGAAATATATAATATTACAAGGTTTGCTTTAGTTTAAATTATAACAACAACCAGAGCAATGACTGCAGCATGTCGGCTAACTATTACTGTAAAACATCTATTGTAAAAAAACATCGACCCTGGAATGAAACGCTTCCACATATTTGCAGGTGGAGCCGCAATCTACTGCTCTTGCACTAAGTGTCAACAATGCAGCTGCATACAGAATGCACTGACACTAAACACTTTACTACAAGTGAAGTAGCACAGAACATGTGGCTTTAGTCTAGTACCTCTCCTTTGTAAAGTAATTGAATTAATTGAGCAACTACTCGCAGAAAGAAACTATCGAAGACACAATAATTCAAAATGAGATATTGTGCACGCTGTGAAGAATGTTCGTAATAAAATTTTCACGGCTTACCGAAATATGCTGTTTGCTTATAAAATCTGTAAACAAAGTTTATAAAAAAAACGGCTAAGCAGAAAGAAAATTCATTAAATTATTTATTGATGATTTTAAGAGTTAGCTAGCTTTATGTAAAGTGTACTTAAATATATATCGGAATAATGTGTGGTTCGCTAGAGTACACACTGTTTTAACATTAAATCCAACTGTATTTGACCAAAGAACATTTTTTTCGTTCTTTCATAAATATTTATACCCCAAATATTTTCTATGCACGTGATTTTAAAATTGGATCAATTCATCTTATTTTAAATGAAGAAATACAAATTACATAATCAAATAAAATTTACTTTGCGCGCGTGATTTGAAATTCCTCCTACTGTTTCAATGTCTGTATTTCAGTTCTGCATTCCTTTCTTGTGGAAATAATGAGTAGGCGCGTTCAACAATCAGAGATCACACAATGTTTTTTTCTGAACGCGAGCGATCTAGCGGATCGATCGCATCCGAGATGACTGGCAATTTATTACCTTTATTGGGATCAGTTTTTCCAATAAGGCGATCGGCTGCCGCGGGCCTCGCGAAACGGTGGGTGTTCGTAGTCCAGGACGGCCTTACCTATTAAGATCATCGGTTAAGATTAAATATATTAATTTAATATTATCTACTAATAGCCAATGGCACTTTTAGAGGAGGTTTAAAATAACATATTATTGGTATGCAGCTTTTTTTTGTTGATTCAGTATTATTTATAATATCAGCGATGTTATGCTCCTGCAGCAATAAGATGTTTTTAGACACCCGAGAGGTATGTTATCGTATCCCGCACAAGATGGGAAGATAATGACGGAGATAACCAGCGATTACTATTAAATATATATACTTAATATCGTTAACCGTCGGCTAAAAATACTCCAGTGCTTAGGGATTCCAACGAAGCAAACCGGAACGCTAGCGTTGCTCCAGTTAGTGATGTCTTGACTCTTGACATCGCATTGAAGAACCTGTGCATTTTTATATTTGAGCATTTTTAATCTTTATATAATCATTTACACCCTTTTTAGTGGCTGAGAAACTCCACACTGAATTTTATAAGTTCAGAAAAAAATACGTGCATTAGAGTAGGGGCGGTTATTGAAGAAATTACACAATTATTTGTAAGGAAACATAACTGTTCTCAACCGTTAGTTAAAACTTTTAACAAAAGGGTCATGGGTTAGCTGAAAGTATTTCAGTCCTGCCAGAGATTTTTCCTTGAAGATGCGCAGGTGGGACCGGGAGGCAACTTAATTTCAAGAGGTAAAACATGACCTTATATTCATCTGTAAGTCTGAGAGGCGGGGTGCAAAACTATAACAAATAGCATCCACGAGAAAGACTTGAAGGAGGGAATAAAAAAGCATTCAAGATTGAATAACTCTCAATATACGCTTGGAAATAAATAGATGTATTACACTAGAAAATTACAAAAATTCTACCTCAGTTATTAAAAACTCAACATTTTTTACAACTTTTTATAGAAGAATTTTTTTATAGTTGACAACAACGAGATTCTAAACAGAATAAATATTATTACAAAGTACATGTGGTGGCTTATCAACCAAAATCATACAGTCACCATACTGACATTGACGAGAGGGATAAACATGAATTACTTATAGTTGAAATAATTTTTTTATAGTTGACAACAACGAGATTCTAAACAGAATAAATATTATTACAAAGTACATGTGGTGGCTTATCAACCAAAATCATACAGTCACCATACTGACATTGACGAGAGGGATAAACATGAATTACTTATAGTTGAAACAATTTTTTTATAGTTGACAACAACGAGATTCTAAACAGAATAAATATTATTACAAAGTACATGTGGTGGCTTATCAACCAAAATCATACAGTCACCATACTGACATTGACGAGAGGGATAAACATGAATTACTTATAATTAACAAAAATATTAAGAAAATATAAATGTAAATGAAAATGAAAATAGATATAAAGTTTGGTATCGTTAAACCGTGTTTAGGCATTGATAGAACATATTTCACAACTTTGAAACTGCATAAATTCATCTAGAGGTGTCCATCTGTGACTACATCCCTATTCTAACATTACCTCAATACGATTACTAACTGTTGACAAGGGAGCTAATTTTTATCTAGAAAAAATACTCTATCTTTCTTGGGTTACGAACAACCTGACAATACTTGAATTACTCCTCCTAGTATCTACCATCAGTATAGAATATGCTGTAATATAGCAAATCATATTATTCCAACCGAAGTAATTATTAAACCTGAGCACTGGATTTAAAAAAATTATTCCGATATTACAATAAATTCACAGTTTCGATGCACAAGGATCGTTCATAATTGAATTATTTTTATGGCTAATGTCTTCTGCATAAATACTATTTGAACATAATTATATCCCTACGTGCTGTGTTCAAATTGCTGGTCAAAATGCCCCTGGTGTCTTTTTCTAGCCAGAGTTATATCAGTAATGTTAGATCAGCAATGTTATCACCTTGTATCAACATTAAGTCAGTAATGATATGCTGTATTTTTTCTAGTGACAATAACAAGGCTGATCAAAAATTGAATTACAAGCAGTAACCTACCTATTTTGTTGTTTTCCTCTAAATAATATTACTTTTAACCACTCGGGCACGAGGTCTATTTTGTCAGAAAGTCAAAGTATTTCGGCTTAACAGTAACATCTAAATAAATAGAATATTTCTGAACGCATCCGAAAACTAAAAACTGTTTTTGATAGCTGTGGAAAAATGCTTTTTTAATTCGTAATAAACATAACAGTTTGAAATACACAAATTTTGAATTTAAACAAAAGAAAATTTAAAAAATGGTTCAAAAAACGCTTTTTCTAACTAAAATTATTGATAACGAATAAAAATAAAAACACCTTCATATTTTATTAGGAAAATGCAATTATAAACATTATCTTCAACTCACTTTTTTTGTCGTGTCATTAAAAAAGAATTAATAAAAAATTTACAAAGTTTCATAATTTTTATTCAAATTGCGGCGGTAAATTTTGGATTCATAAAGGTCAAAGATATTGACTTTGAATATCTTTGATAAAGGTATATATTAGAATTATTTTGTGGTTAACTTTCAGATTTAAATATAAAACGTGGTTTTTTCTCTTTTTAATACCGTTTAGTTTAGATCATATTTTTAAACATTGTAGTAAGGGAGAAATAACGATTTCTTTGAGACCTACATGAGTTTCCCGAAAACCGATCAAATTAGCCTGAAGGGTTATAGAGAATGCAAGAAATAATCTAAGTGCGCATCAGCAAGCAAGTGGTTCGCTACTTTTGGTGATTTAGCAGGGGTGCCCGGGTTCATGGGGTCTCGGTCTAGGTCGTGGAGGCGGATGACCAGGACACACAGAACCCCAGATTCCTACCCACCCCGTAAACCCTCTTCCTTCACTGAACTCTCCTTTCCTTCCATTACTTAAAAAAACCCCTCACAATATCCCCAAAGATGACATAGGCCCCGAGGGAAATTATTTTTAGGGGTTCCTGTGTGGACTTTATGTGAAAAAAAAATCAGCAAAAAAAATGGCAAAATCATTGCAGCTTACCTAAATGATTTTTCGAGCTTTACCCTAGTAATGGATCGAATACTTAAAAAAATAATCTCAGGGCCACCGCTTAATAGTAATAGTATCAAAGTCAAACATGACAAACTCGATCCCTAAAACCGCGGCAGCAAGGCAACCTGTAGATTCCGAACGAGTTTACTAATTGTAAGGCTTTATCCCTACTTTGACCTAGCTAAATAAATAATATTCACTGCCCATGTTTGTGGTTGAACGAGTTTTCGAATTGCCTATCGCAGATGTTCAAAATATTACATTTGGAACGTGGCCAATAATGTTCTTTCCGTTGATATAGAATAACCTAGGTGCAAAAACAAAATTGGATAAGTTTAATATGTGAAAGAATAAGGCACGCACTCTTCCATCGACGTAACTGTTACACATTCTAAAACAATTTTTGTTACTCTATGGAATAAAAACCCGAGATGAGATCCCTAATGACTAGAGACGCGTGAGACGTTCAGGATGCCAGTAAAACCACAAATCAATAGAAATCACCCCTTGAAAGAAGTAATGGAGTACGATTAAAAGGGCATTAATAGGGCGTAAGATTTGAGATGACTACGTTGAAGCAATTTGACTTGCAAAGAGGGATAGCAATTGGATGGTGGTAATGATCTGATAATAATAGAATCGAATAATATAGACCTAAAACTGAGAATACTCCTCATCAAGACCTATGTATGGAGTATCTTGATGTACGGCTGCGAAACATGGTGCCTATCTGAAAGAGATAAACGGAGACTAGAGGCTTTTGAGATGTGGTCCTATAGAAGACTATTAGGAATTTCCTGAAGAGACCACATTACAAATGAGGAGGTTCTCCAAAGAATCGAAGGAGGAAGGCACCTGCTCAGGACCTTGTCCAAAAGGCGTGTAAGATGGATCGGCCATGTAATACGACAAGAAGGCCTCTTGCATGCCATAATGGAAGGTATGACCGAGGGAACAAACTCTAGGGGATGCCCACGCCAAGAGTACCTGGAGGACTTGCTGGTGGACGTGCGCTGCTCATCATATGCAGACTTCAAAAGAGCCGCACAAGACAGGGAAGAATGGAAGAGAAGAATAGAGGAAATTGCTGCAAACCAATCCCAGGATTGAAACCAGAAGGAAAGAATGATCTGATGACGAGGTGTAACGATTCAATGTCTTGCAACACTTAAAATGTTATAAGCTTAGAAGAAACTAGTCCTATGCTTAAGGCGCCGTATCTCTACTAAAAAAGAAGAAGATGGAGTGATATGTTATTACGAATGCTGGAGAGAGTGCGCTAATATTTAAAACGGTAAAATTGGTGCGAAAATTGTAAAAACACGACTCGTTTAAAATAGAGCAAAAATCTCTTGGGGACAGCATTTAAAGAAACGGTGTGAATTTTTTCATACATAAAACTTATAAAACAACTGAAACAGACGTGAAAATAATAATTTACGGAGCTTACTTTGCGATTTTTTTTTGTATCGAGGGAATTTCATATAATTTGCATTTCGGCGCGGGGAAATGTATAATGTATAGATATTATATAATAAAAAATTAACATATATTTTTTTAAGAGCTTAAAAACGTCAAGTGTTTAAGGGTGATATGTAAGAAATCGGTAGAAATTTGAGTAGCAGCGGCTTAACACTGATCATTTCTAGTACTGTGTAGTCCATTCTTAGTATATCATTTCAATGATTCACCATAACCAGAGAACGTAGAAACCTTTGTCATGCTAATGTGCTCTGACAGCGAATAAAAATGTTATGTCTTCAATATATCATACTTAAACGGTTTATCTGGCAACAAGTTACGGTCTTCCGTATTGCCAGTTCAAGAAAGAACAATAACTTCTTCGGACATGCAGATTTTAATAAAAACGCTTGACCATGTCAAACATCTCAAGACATAAATTGTTTAGTTCAGCGACGCAATAACTTATCAAGTTCACGGTTCATTTCCAAATACATGTTCAGCTGTGCTATAATAAATAATAATATAACATTAACTTTTTTGCTTGTTAGATTTTAACTGGAAACACAAATAGTCTCGTGATCTTGGGAAAGTTCGTTTAAAAACTTTACCATTACCGAATGGTTATATTTCATTTGAATTATTGTACCAAATGTAATTGATACTTTCTTCTTAACGTAATGCACTCTGGTAATATCATTTTACGAATTTATATACCAAGATACTTTGCGATAAACACATAGCTTGGCCTAATTAAATGAAAACAAATAACTTTGTAAAAAACTATATAATCAAAATTATCAACAGGTTTCGAAACATGTTGATAATGTTGATAATTTTGATAAAAATGACGCCACAAAGTGAATTTGCAAAGACTGAGCAGAACTTGGATTTTATTTCCAAGATTTGAATAACTTTGTTGAAACGTTAGCTTTACTTTTGAAGATGGTCTTCAAAAGTAAGTCACACGCATCATGGACATTTTGAAATTCAGTCTAAAATAATTATTTAAAGTCGTTTTAAATTTATGCTCAGACACGTGGATTGAGTTATTGCGAAAAATTTTAAGGTTTGGGGGCAACAGGTTGAGGATTTTTTTCTTTAAAAACAGTTTTGTGGCCAGTAGTCGGTTTGTTACAATTAATTTTATTGGAAATTGAGAGGTATTGATGACGCAGTACGAATGTACCACCACAGCCAAGAGTGTAAGACCGGTATGCCAGGGGGCGCTGATTTCTTGGGACTTGGAATATGTGCTCTGAGGATAGGTTGGAGTTTAATCGACCGGTATGCATGGCATCTTAAGCCAATTTTGGAATTTAAGATGGGCAGGAATAAAGGAATTGCTTGAGCCTTATTTTGTTTGTTTGTTTTCCCCTTTCTTTAAGTCTCCTTTTTTCCTCTTCTTGGTTCTTTCTGGTTCTTCTGGTCTATTGTATTTTCTCGATTGATCTCGGTTCTTCTTGCTTCTTCCGGTTTCTCTTTATTCTTCGTGCTTCTTCTCGACTCTTCTTAACTCTTTTAGTTTCATCTTACATCGTTTTGCTTCATCCGGTCTTCTCCTGGACTTTCTTAGCTCTTCTGGTTGAAATTTAGAGATATTGAAGGGCGTAAAAATAATAAATGAATATCAGGCAATGTTGTTTTATTTTGTACTAAAATTTCTAAATAAATTGCTTGGGTACGTAATCATATTTTTTCGCCTTCTTTATTGTGTTATAATAACTGTTACCTGTTAATAAATTTGGTTTGAAATCATTAGGTTGAAATGTTATACCAATATTTTGAAGGCGACCGGTGGGATGTTATAAATTTGTATCGGACAAACCAAATACACATATTCTTCAGCGAACGGAGCGTACGAGTACTATGACGTATTGCCCATAAACGAATTGACGTTCAAGTGGACTTCAATCATTATGCTTACAATTTTAGAAGTCTTAATTTATAAAAGCAGTACTTAGGTGTCTGCTGTTTATTTATGGAATTGAATTAACTGCACGAGCACTGAATCTACATACATCTTGAGATGAATCTTTTATGCCCAGATGGTAGATAGTCTGAGAATTGCCACAGTGAAAGAAAGACTATAATTTAGTTTATATTTAAGAGGGCATTACCAGAGAAAGCCGGAAAGCCGGAAAGCTGGTTAAACCCACCCAATCTACATTATTAACTAGCAACGGCTCCACCCCTACCATAATAAAACATTGTTCGAAACTGTCAAATTAGTATAAGCTTTCCCTGACGAAGGAACGTTTGTTCCGAAACCGGTCGGATTTGCGCATCATATAAGTGGTTTATACAAAGTTGAATTATTTCATTTTTGCAATTTTATTTAATTGTATTTTAATTAAATTATTAATATTATGTATTATATTTGAGGCGCTACTGAAAAACAGCTACTTACCAGGAGAAATCCTGAATTATAACGAGCAGTGGTGACCTTTTCATCAATAGAATCAATGATAAATAAACAAAATGTGTAATATTGGAAAAAAAATATTGATGAATAAACATTTTAATTATTGTTATTTTTAAATGATGCTTGAAATAGCTTGAGCCGTGTTTAGTGACCAGATGTCACAGATTCCCCACTTCGTCTCTTTTCTCCCTTAGCCTCACAATATATTCAGTTCCAATTGGGAATACCACCGTTGGGTATCTTGTGCGGTATTTATCTGAATAAAGGAGTAGGTTCCTGCATAATAAAGTGAAAATATGTTTCTGGAAGAGCGATTTAAAGTGTAGGGTTTGAATCCAGTAGTTGTTGCGGGTTATATTGAAAACTATTTAAACTTAAGATGTTAGAACAAAATTAAAAACATTACTTCCATACTTTATATGATCTGTATTTAAGTTAAGAAAGCGAAATATTATATTTCTTTTAATTTAATAATAATAAAAAAATTTTTTTAAAAAAATATTTTCAAGCTTTAATAAATTACAGCTTTGGTAGTATCTGCGTATTCGTAAATATGTACATTGTAAGTTCATTCGTAAGTCTTTTTTAAAAATTGGCTCCGCGCAGGTGCTTTGAAGAAAATCATTTCCCTCAGGGCCTATGTCATCTTTGGGGATGCTGTGTGAATGTTTTTTTAAGAAAGGAATTGGGAAAAGCGTTGGGAAAAAAGGTATAAGGAGGGGTAGGAATCTGGGTGTCAGGAGTGACGAACGTTTGAATTCATCACTCTCACTGCGCTGCAAGGCAAAGGGTTCAGAGAGACTAGCTGAAGAAATAAAAAGGTCTCCTTCAACCAGTCTCTGCAAATCCGGGCTGCCACACAATGGGTGGGCTGACGTAAGACGTGGACATTCCTCACTCCATGAACCCGGCCAACACCTGCTCGGTGCACCAAATGTAACGAACCTCTCGGGTGACCTACTACAGAGGTGTTGGTTATCCAATAAATGGTTCCCGGGGCGACGATACTCATACTCGCCTCCCAAATTATCTGGTGGGATTTACTTTTAAAATTTTCAATGATCTGACAAATACTGGCCAAATTGATTAACCGAAAGACCTAAAATTCAACGTTTAATTAATCATACTGTCCAACAATCTCGTACGTTTTCCTCGCTTTCTCAGGAATCTTCGACTCGAAATGGCAATCACATGACGTGGCAAAAATACTATATATTTTTCAAACGGTTCAAGCTTTTTTAATAAGCTGTGCGTTAGAGGGGCGTACGTGAATTTAGTACGTATTAATACCGAATTACTTTTCAAAACCAATGAATTCTTTCGGTTTTCTTAAAAAGAAAGAAAACATCGAACGTATTTTTATACATACATAATTACTAATTCATTATAATATGCAGGGTGTAACAGTACGTACACGAAGGATTTTAACCATCGATTCCTGAGCATATCGGAGTAAAAAATGCTGATGATATTTTGCCGTCTGATGGATTTTTTAAAATTAAAAACAATGAAAATTACATAACACGTCGCAACTGAATTGTCGGAGGCAGCCTAGTGATACACGCTCCGTCCCATTTAGACAGCACGGTAACATACGGCGAGGCCTAGGGGTAAGGCTCTTGATTTGCAATGCGAAACCCGGGGTGGACAAATAAATTTTATTTGATTAATTTGTGTTGTTTCACAATTAATTCATTAAAAATAATAGGTATATAGTATATTTGCGGTACGTTCCAGAGTGGAAGATACTCTCAGTATCAGAATTGAAATGTTGCTTGAAATGGCTTTAGCCGTGTTTGGTGACCAGATTTGAATAGCCAGTTACTTCCCCACCTTCCACTCCCCCATCTCATCCCCTTCCCCACTACCTTTAGCCTCACAAAATACCCCGGATTTGGGATGCCATAGTCTCAGCGGCTCCAGAAGGGATCAGCTGAGATTCTTGTGAGGTAGTCACATTAAAAATATTATACGAGACAACGCGCATATCACGTAATCCCACCGCGACATGTAGGAGTGTGATCAGTGGCGTCGTGTAATAGAAAAAATATTGATGTATATTTTTTTTAAAACAAATCATCGGATACCAAAATAATAATCGGTTACGTGCTGCTTTACATATATTTTGGATAAAAAAAAAAAAAAATTAAATATTTTTTTGGTTCATACGTTGGTAATTCTACAATAAATACAGGCTTTTTTATATAAACATTTAAAAAAGTAGAGAAAAATACAAATTAGCAGATTAACCAAAAAAAACCACACTGGCAACGCCAGTTCGTGGGTATACTTGTGTGTTTTTTGAAAACAGTTAAAATTTACTCATATACATAAGTACATTATATCTTTAAAGAGATTAAAAAATAAAATAAAATTAACAAAAAATATAATTAGTGCTTACTGAATTACAATTCAAAAATTGTAATTGTGGAATAAAAGAACATTTCATTTTATTATTGACCGTTTGTTTTTTAAATACTTACAATAATTAGAACTTGTTCGCCTCTTCTAGGCAACTCTTCAAAATTATAAGAAACAAAATCAGAAGTAGCTAAAAAAGACTTCAAACAAATTCAATTAATCAAAGTGAGTTGCTTCCAGCTGACCGCTACAGGGTGACACAGTTGTGACATGCTATTGAGATGATAAAGCATGACATTGACATTCTTGTTTGATCAAGTTGATTCTATATTTAAACAGTTAATTATCTTATGTTGAAATCTCATGTACGTAATATTATAATTAGTTTTTTGCGTCGAAAAAAACGGGTACTAAGATTAATATAGAGTAAGAATAGATGTTAGTTTTTTTTCGGTGAGGCATTATTTTAAATCGAATGCTTTACAATCCAGAATGGAAGATGATCTCAGTATATAGCCTCGGTTTAAAAACACCATTCAGTTGCTTTAAATGGCACTAGCCTTTGTTTGGTTTCCAGATCAGTCGAGCGATTCTGTATGTTTTGTGAATACGGAAAAGATTCCATACGAAATCGACTGTCAAATTTGTGAGATTTTCTTTTTCGACAGCTGTCCCGATTTAGGAGGTGTGAGTTCTAGAGTTTAATATTTTTCAGTTTCATTTCTTAAGCTTATTCGGTTTTTATTTAGTTTATGAGTTGTTATTTACTTTTAACTTCATCTTATAATATCTAATAATAATATTTTGATGATTTATATAGCGCCGTTTTTGTGAAAAATCACATGTCTTTCTTTTGTTCTTTCGAAATATGGAATGTATTGCATTACACTACCCCTACATACATTCTGGAGTAAACTGTTATTATTATTATTATTATTCTGAGTTGTCCGGTCACCATAGATTGAAATGAAACTTCGCAAATGTCGAATCTGTGGTATACAACTTAAAACGGACATTAAATGATTAAAGTATCATGTATGCTTACAGTAATTCGTGTTTTGAACGCTCTAAAAACGCTCTAAAAATATACGACAACTGACATCTGACAATGGCTCACGTCACCCATAGAAAAAGCAATTGAAAGTCATAGAAAATCACACAAATTTGACATTCAATTCCCTATATGGGATCGTCCCGTATCCACAAAAGATACGGAATCGCCCCTATGAACGGCCGGCGTAGTCCAGCGGTAATGCTCTTGACTAGCACTCCGAAGGTCGCGGGATCGAATCCCTGCGTGGCAAATAAATTTTATTTGATTAATTTGTGTTATTTCACAATTTATACATTTAAGATAATATATAGTATATTTGCGGCACGTTCCAGGGTGGAAGATACTCTCAGTATCGCCCTGGTGTAAGACCACCATTCAGAATTGAAACGTTGCTTGAAATGGCGTTATAAATCAGATCTGAATAGCCAGGTACTTCCCCATCTCCCTCTTCCCCATCTCCTTCCCTTCCCCATTACCTTCAGCCTCACAACATACCCCAATTGGGGATGCCATAGTCCCACTGGCTCCAGACGTGAGCAGTTGGGACTCTTGTGCGGTATACATGTAAAAAAAAGGTGTCTCCTTTCCCACATTCTTCCCGATCTGCAGTTGTCCTAGAGAACGGTAAGAAGTTACCGAAAGTTATCCTATCAATCCTTATCGATCGACCATGCTAAGACCCCTGGCACAGCCTCCGGATTCGCTCTCACCAACTTTGCCAGGGGCTTTCCACTGAATGTCTTCCATCTAGAATACCTCTTAGCAAGTGGAAGTCGGTCTATGTAGGAAGGTACTTTTTTAATATTTAAAACGCAAGGAACATTTTCGCATTTCTGAACTGTGGGTTCATCACTTAATAAATTAGGTCACTTTCTGGCCACACTGTACTACAGTGTAAAACAGTCACCCGGCGATATAAAACTATGCAATATATTCGGTTCCATAATAATTCATCCTGTCAGGAGACGAGTCAGTTGAATGACCCAGAATTGGCACCAATTGTTGGCCAAAATTTGTCTTAATTCTTTGATATTCGGCCGGTCGTTAACTCTGTGGTATGCGCTCCATCAATAGTACTCGCAGCACCAGCATTGACCTCTAAATGTTTTCGTGGTCTATGAATAAATATCATCAATGGCATTTATGGACCTTTAGCGAACAATAAATACCCAAGTAGATATCTTGATTTTTCACGTCTAAATGATCAACATTTCTTCTAAGAAGAATAGTTACTTTTTATGTGTTTGCAAAAAAACATGCGTTAACCCGTTTATTCACATGAGACAATATTTGTCCCGAGTAGGTCTCATTCGCTGTAACTCCTTTATTAACACAGATAAAAATGTGTTCTAAAGGGAGTTAGAAAGGCCAACCGTCACGATTTATATTCAAATATAAAAAAAACGCCAAGTTAAATGTACACATTTGTGAAACGAAAGTTTTGAATAGCAAATTGAAAAATTATATTCATATTAGAAAACGAAAAAGTGAGGTGATAATAATGTTTATAATACACTTTTCTAATGTTTGTTTTTTTTCGTCAACCGTAATTTTAGCTAGAAAAAACGTAAAGTGACCCATTTTTAAAACATTTTTATGTGAGCATGCAAAATTTTAAAAAAATACATGTTTATTGCGGTTTATAAAATTTGAAAGTGAAAATATTTTGACAATCTGAAAATACGACAAATTTCTGAAGGGGAAAATGAAGTTAATGTTGGTAATTCTTAGTCAAAAGTACGATAGAGTTAATATGACGGAAGTTGATAGGGTCGAATTAGCTCATTGATACAGCAAAACTCCGGCAAGGCTAAGGTCCTGAGTTCAATTTTTCTGATTTTTCTTTTGAGAGTTGTTAATTTTACTTTCAATGATTAATAAGATATAGAGCGAGATAGGAAGGCTGATAGAGAGGTATTGAAAGAAGTTAAATACAGGAAATTCCATCAACGGAGAACTGAACGCCAATGGCGTTAACAAAAACACTGTCCAAAGAAACTAAGCTAGCAGTCCACAATGGAGTGCTGGTACCTACCCTGATGTAGGGCAGTGAGACGTAGAACTGAAATAGGAAGGATGCAAGAAGACTGAATGCCGTAAAACCGTGTGTGATGGTGTAAGTAATAGAGATGAGATCCACAAAGAATGCAAGACTGATGTAAACGTAATGAGTAAGATTAAGAAAGTGACGCTCAGATGTTTCGGCATGTAGAGCGAATGAACGAAGAAATTTGTGTAAAAAGAATACATGACGCAAATGTGAAAAGTAGAAGATATCAAGGCCCTCAGAGGAAGACACGGTACGATCAAGTGAATCCAATATTTGGATCGGGCTACATCAAGAGTCAGAATAATTGAAGAGTATGTATTAGACGATGTACGAATATGAATGAGGCAAGGAGTGTGTGCCAAGACCGAGTTGTTTGGCGGTCCATCCTCTCTGCTTTCCTTTGCCTACTCGGGAAACGGCGTGATGGTTAGTTAGTTATAATTTATATATATATATTTATATATATATTAATGACTACCATGGCATGGGCTTAAGCCTAGTATGGTAGTCGAGAGAATTTACATAAATTATAATATTTAAAACATTAAAATACAAAAAAAGGAGTTCCACAGAGAGTTATTTTCCTATTTGGTCTCTGATAGGTTGACATGTTGTTCTTTTATTGTTATAATACTTATATAGTGCAATTGCATAGCGTGGATTGACTAGATGATCATTTGGGGAAGTGTGTGAAAGGGTTTAGTTTTTCCTGTGGGGAAAATTTAACCCGGACATTTAAATCTGGCCCCCTAGCATGGTCGATCGATCTAAGTTTTATCGAAAATGTCGGTAACTTGTCATCGCTCATGCAGGCCACTACCAAACGAACAACAGTTCACGTCAAATAAATTAGGAACCCTTTGTCATTACGAACTGTTGTTTGATCGTTAGCGACCTGCAGTCGTGCTCGAGAGCGATGACAAGTTACCGACATTTTCGATAAAGCCTATATCGAACGACCATGCTAGGACCTCTGGTGCGCATTATATAAATCGAGTGCAGTTCTTATAGGGTAAAAGTGAAACTTCACCCACTCAATCTAAACCTTGAAAAGTGAGCTCGTAATCAAAGCTGCCAATGAGCTTCGTAGGTACAGTTAGTAGGTAAGATTTCATTCTACCTCTTTCTATCTTATTCTTTTGCAGGCTAAATCCTGTAGATGTGTGTGTTTGTCTCTTTTTAGTGTTATTTCCGTTTCATTGAGTTTCAAATCACAAAGGTACTTTCCTAAGAAGTTTCACTTAAAAAAAGTAGTTACTAAATACGAACATCTTATTCTGGAGGGACGTGCTTCTATTACAAGTACCTACCTCCTCATGTAGACAGTATCGGCAATCCACAATATACCGTGTGTGTGTTTATGTAGTCGAGTGTAATCGTACACTCACGTACGCCCAGTTCAAGTGTTAATTAGAGTAAGGGCAATCGGAGCAATTACTTGCAGCTTTAAGTGAGGGTTCTTGTAAGCGATCAGTGAACACCGCATTTCTCACATGTGGATTATTGTGAAATATCATCCATCTATAGAATGCAGCTAATTTAATTCAATTTTCTCAGAAATGTCGGGTGGTAACCATCAAAAATCGAGGAGCATAGCTCTAGTACAAAAAAGTCTTTAAATTGTACTAAAGTAAGTATAAGTAAGTAATCCGGCTCGAAGGACCAAATGTTATATTTTACACTAATAAAGCAAATGTCTAAGTCTTTTCTTTTTTTTTCTTTCTTTTTTTAAAGTCTTTCGGCAGCCGAGAGTTTCCTTGATCATCGGCAAACTTTTTTCGTAAGAAAGTAATAGTAACAGTTTGTCACTAAGCGCTGGATGCAAAATATTCTACATTAAGTTTTTGGCAGGTAGATTCTGTAAATTTACATAGCATTTAGGCTTTGGGTAATACATGTTTTAAGTGTCGCCATCTTTGCTTGGTTCAATAAATTCAAGAGCGTTTTTTAGTTTGTGGTCAAACTACATGTACCTTTCAGCTTCCCCACCTTCCTCAGCTCATATCCTTCTCTTCCCCGCTACCTTCAGCCTCATTGGGGATGTCATAGTCTCCAGACTGTTGAGAGTAGTTAGGACTCTCGTGCGGTGTTCAGAAACGTAAAACGGACACTTATGTTTAAGTCTACATTGTCATCACGGTATATCACTTAATAAAGACAGCAATATAGATTGAAACTTACTTATTCGTTGGCGATCTACAGCAGTTCTAGTGTCACGACCGATGCCGCGACACGAGAAGATGTGAACTGTAAATCTGATTTTGACAAATAAAAGATAATTGACTGCGTTTTGATCACAGGAATTGGGCGATGAAAGGAATAGCTTCCTCCGCTGTTTCAGGATCGATCCTGGTACTGGCAGCTTCCCAATAATAACTGCACAACACAAGGTCTCAAATACCGACACTTTGGGTTTAATTTTGAGAATAATTGCGATATTTCGAATGCGAGCTGTGACCAATGTCACTTCGATTTTTCAACTGCCCAAGTAGGTAATTTAAAAACTTTGGTGGCAATATTGTCAGGAAAATAGGTAGGAAAACATCTTCTTTTTTCCTTGTAGAGACTTTTGAGGAAAGGAGGAAGACAAAGGAATAAATGACTGATGAAAGACTTGGGAATATGGATTTAGTTTTTAAAAACTGTTCCAGAACCAAACAGCTAGTGTAGAAGTTAACGAAAGTTATCCAATCAATCCTTATCGATCGAACGTGCTAGGGAGTAACAGAATGGCAAAATTTTCACAACGAGACACGTGAATTCAGCAGTCATTGGTTTAAAATGTAAACAACTTTAGTAATATTTCAAGCATTTCGACACAATGCTAGTCTAATAAAGATTAATCTATTATAATAAATGTTTTATTTAGAGAAGATCTCCAATAAATATAAAGTTTTGAAATCCACATCCTGACAACCATAATTTTGTATTTCAAAACCGCGAATGAATTTGCTCATAGCCATTTTCAAATCATCACCCTTTTAATCGTTCGAGGCAGGTTGCCCATACTTTAGTGCTGACGTGAAAATGATTTATGTGAGTGTGTTCACTGTTAAAAAATAAAGCTTAAAATTGATAAATAATTCCATACTGTTTTTAAAATAGATTCTAAATTTAAAAGATTTCTTTTTTTAAACTTTATGAGTAAAACTTCAAATTGTAAGGTTAAAAATAAAAATAAATGTTCATCCTATTTATGAAATTGCAGAAAAGTCAATAGATTTCGCATATTAAAATTAAAATGCATACAAATTTATCCAGACACTATCTAGATAGCATTTAGCTCGGGTTTGAATCTTGCAATCATATGTAAAGATAGCAGCCAATAAAATGTGCGTTAAGAAAATGAAGATAATGTTGGTAGTTCTTAGTCGATGTATAATACAGTTTTTAAAAATAACCTTAGCTCAGTTGGTAGAGCTCGTTGCCATGTAAGCAGAAGGTCCTGGGTTCGTGTCCCAGAGGTGCTAATATATTTTTCTGATTTTTCTGTCACCAAATTTTCGATTTAGTTTCGCTAATATTGTCTTCATTTAATTAAATACGCATTTTTATTTATATTCTGTGTAAAAAAAAATCAAATTTTCATTCCATTTTGTTCTAGCAAAACCTGGAATGCTGAAAGGAATAAAAGTTGTAAAAACCAGTTTTTAAAGTAACGCCAAACTTAAAAATCGACAACAAACCACCCACATGAAAAAAAAAAAGTTGAAAAGAATCGAACCCATAACTTAACTGAAAGTAAAATGCGAATACATGCCATGTCTATGTATATTGACATCAATTTTCCACGTTATGATCACAAATGGGTTCATGACAAGAATTGGTCACATATATAGTGAAATCAAACCAATACCTACAATTTTTCTGATTGCTTGATTTCATTAATTTGTTGAATATTTCAGATCAGATTTCCAAGAATGCGGGCCTAATACGTGAAATGTTGTGTTTATTAATGACCACCCTGTGCCCACAAATATTTCCGGGCTGGTTATTCTTAACGAAATATCGTTTGACGTTTGTTATTGAGCAGAAGTAACGGCGGAACGTTTCCCAAGTGAAAACTGTTTATAACAGCCAATAGCCAATGTGGCTAAATCCCTGCCAAATGGCTATAACATGTGTTCGGAATACGCGGTGGCAATTATAATGGAGTATTTTCCCAGGGTCGTATCGCAAGTGTGCCAAATTTCGGAAGATTGAAGAAAAGAACTCGGTGACATAGCCTTTCCAGTATCGTAATAGAAAGGAGAAAGGAAAAACCAAGATGGAAGCGAGTGACAACACAAAGGACAATTCTCTCGAGAATTTGAACACACAAAGAGAGTATTAACAACGCGATGCAATTTTCGCCATCCGGATTTGGTTGAACAGTTAAAAGGGAGGTACTACGCGAACTCAACAAGTTGAAAGAGCCACTGAAAATTATGAGCAGGAATTACACAGCTATATAATAATAATATATTATATCATTGAAGAAGAAGATAACAATAATAATCTAAACGAAAATATGAAAGAAAACAAGACACAGAAAAACAGAAAAACGACAATGGTCGCAACTAGGACTCGAACCCAGACCTCTCGTCTAACCGGGACGTGCGCGTTAACCAATTTCACTATTGCCACTTTCTGTCAAACCGTCATATTTGTCAATCTCATATTTCAAATTTTAGAATTAAGAATATTATCTTCAACTAATTATTTTTCCATATTATGGCAACTACCCTTTTTATTGGAAACAATTATTCTAAGAATTGGTTTGCATCCTGGATAGCGTCTCGGATAAAAGTATCCGAATTTATGCATATGGAACTATTGAGTTTTTTATAAAAGTCTAAATGAATATTCAAAGAAAAACTCTCTTTTATAACTTTTGAAGGTTATTCCCGTCAATGTAATATATCATTGAAGAAGAAGATAAGAATATAAATCTAAATCGTAATTATGAAAGAGAACAAGACACAGAAAAAAGACAATGGTCGCAACTGGGACTCGAACTTATTATATTACTACACATGGTGTTAAGAGACTTACCATTTTGGGTAAGTTTTTACCCTAAATAATATCAGGAATCACAAGTTAAAGAAAGTCAGTTGCATCCCTTAACACCTGTATAATTTTCCTAATTTTATTGCGTCATCCTTCAGACTAAGGACCAATGGGAGAAGATAATGGCCGAAAGGATTAATGATCTTTTTGGATTTTGCGAAGTGCATGTACCATTTCGCGTAAGTTTTTACCCCAAATAATGTCAGAAAACACTGGTTAAAGTAAATCTGGTACGTCCCTTAACATTCTGTATAATTTTCCTAATTATAAAGTCATGTTTCAGACTACGGACCAAATACGGCATACAATGAGAAGTGCGTGGGACCATAACCGATTGGCCTAAGTCACGTCAGTCCTTAGTCTTTAGTGTCTTAGTCCTTTGTTGTGGAAAAGTTTGATAAATGTATTTAACTACTCGGAATTAACATAATTACCAATGATAAAAGTATAAACAGGGACAGGAGAAAACCAAAAACAATTAACGTGATTGAAGTGATAACTGATTCTTAACTTGGTACGGAATACACAAATTTAAATCTGAAAACTTATCGTGTTATCCTCTTTTCTATGATCCATATTTTCAGACTAAATTCTTATACAACGGTAATATTATCAGAAATGAGAATAATTCCAATGCGTTAGTAACAACGTTAACAGAGCAATGCAGTATGTCTGAGAGTTGAAATGTTGAATGTTTCTAGACATTTAATTTCGGAAATATCAATACAGACGTTAGGAATGTCTGTCAGAATTCCGATGAAGGCTAGGTATATGGGGGTTTCACACATTTGTCATGGTTTATCTTAGATTATAATTTTTATTGGCAGTTTTATGTTATTGTTTTGAAAGGTAAGATAGACATATTTTCCGAGAGACGCTTTCTAACAAAGGACACTACTCCGTTTCTGATTAAATGGGACACTCTACTCCACTTAAATATTTATACACAACGGTGTAGATGTATTTTACTAAGTCCAAACATTATTTAAAATTTTTTAAGAATATTTAAATCAATACTATCAATGCTTGACATAATTGTACCTTAATAAAGACAATTTTTTTTTTTTTAAATTACACTCACAAACAATTAGGTTTTGTGTTTGTTTGTTTTTTTACTTTATGAAACGCTATCACGCTTCAATCAACCTCAGTGATTCTCCCAATGATGTTACATTCGTCGCTGTTTTCGTTAGTCTTTGAAATAAAAATCATTAACCGAAACCTTTGTAACATCATTTGCATAACCGAGTGTACCGCTATTTGCATAGAGTCTGGGACATTTTGTTGAAAATTATTGACGATGATTAATGTCTTTATAATTTGATTTAGCTATTGACCTTATAGCCTTAATGCAATATTTGAAATGTCTGGATTACATTTTCTCCGTTCCATAAAATCTGAAGAGTGGACAAATTTACACAAAAATACATTATTTGGTTTATATTTTGGCTAATAAAATTAACCATGCATTAATTGTGAAGTGTTTTGGAAAATATCAAATGCAAACAAACAGTAGTTTTATTGGACTATGTACTTTCAATCTTTTACAGAAAAAAAATTAAGTGGCAGCTAAACTATCTCAATACTTAAAAACTAGTCAAAATTGTGACTTTAGAAAACAGAGGTTGAAAATTTATTTTTAAAATTAGTATTACTTTATGTTTCTCACAAACTATGCACTTATTATTACACTATTGTATACACTTTTGTACACACTGTTTAGGTAAGTTTTAATTATGTTTTGGCTTTATATGCTAGACACTGGACATTACTTTAATGATTTTTATAATTTTGTCTTCATCAGATGTAAAAATTGGGAAAAATAAAAAGAAAAAACGTTGTGAAACACAATATTTATCTGTAAAATATTCAATTGATAATAATTAGTGTCAGACCGAAACAGGACTTTCCACCGAAACCGAAACCGAAACTTTTTTAGACATGTTGAAAATCGAATGTTTAATGTTATTTGGCTTATTTTTTACACTTATTCCGACAATTAACACATGTTTTTTTAATATTTTTTTTTATATATGAATACCGCACAAGAGTCCCAACTGCTTCCGTTTGAAGCCAGTGAGACTATGGCATCCCCAATTGGGGCATGTTGTGAGACTAATGTAGTGGGGAGGGGACGAAGATAGGGAAGAGGAAGGTGGGGAAGTACCTGGTTATCCAGATCTGGTCACCAAACACGGCTAATGCCATTTCAAGCAACGTTTCAATTCTGAATGGTGGTCTTACACCAGGGCGATACTGAGAGTATCTTCCACTCTGGAACGTGCCGCAAATATACTGTATATACATACATTATAATATACTATATGTTAAATTAAATAAATAAAAAAAAAATTATGTAAATTCTATAAAACAATTTTTTTAAATAAAAAAATACAAAAAATTTTAACTACTTCGTGGAACAAAAATTTCTCAATAATCAACACTTAATTATAAAGAAAGCACCTCATTAATTGAGTTTTTTTTTAAATTTTTATTGGGTTTACAATCACAAAATTCTTCATACCTACGCGTTAAATGAAAAAAAAAACATTAATTTAGTATTTAAAAAAATTTTTTTTTTGATATTACTGCTATAAAACAAATAAAAATTAACAAACTTGTTGACTACTTCTTGGAACAAACATTTATCAGTAATCTACACTTAAAGGAAGGACCTTATTAATTGAGTGTTTTGCTGATGATGGCGGGTGACGTACGAATCACGAACTCAACCGAAGTCAGCCGAACGAGAAGTTCCAAGAAGTTGTTAACACGTTTTGTTATTTTTTATAAATTTTGTTTATTTTATAAAAGTAATATAAAAAAAAAGTTATTTTTTCACGTAGGTACTTTAATAATAGTTTTCTTTTTTATTTATTTAATTTAACACATATTTTCTGTCTGAATAAGTGTAAAAAAATAAGTCAAATAACAGTAAACAATCGATTTTTAATATTTCTAAAAAAGTTTCGGTTTCGGCAGAAAATCTAGATTTTTCTTGCCGAAACCGAAACCGAAACGGAACCTTCGGTCAGTCACTAATAATAAAAATGTATTCTTCCAAATGTCATTTCAACAATATTAAATAAATATTAAACCTTTGACTAGCATGTTAATCGTATTTTTAACGATACTCATAAATAAATAAAATATTTTTTTAACAAAGTATATAAAACTATAAAATTTTCAAAACTGTTGTCACACACGAAAATATATATAATATATGTTAGTGCTTGCAAGCCTATCATTCCTATACGGCTGACTTTTGATATTTTTCGGTAGATATTGCATTTGAAACGGACCCTTTTTGACTGATTTTAATCTCGGCTGCGTATTAGCGCGGATTTGGCGACTAGCGGATCTTTTACACGTCCTCCTCCAAAAGCATGATTATCTTTGGAACTTAGATCAAAATTATTCCTCTGCTTAAAAATCCCTCTATACATACATCCTCACATAAACTCCGAGTAAAACCTATGAGCCTCATGTGTAGAGATATAAAAAAAAACGAGTGAAGTAAAACTTCTTTAGCTCCATCCATATGATAGGAAGAGAGAAAGAAATGTGCGCGCGCACTGCTCTCTCTTGCTCCTACAGTGTGATACAGACAATAGGCCTGCACTGTGTCTTAGATATACGAAACGTAACTGGCTATGAGAGAAAGAAGATGTGCGCTCCCACCTCTCTCTCTTGCCCCTACAGTAAAATACGAAACGTAACTCCCTCTCTTTCTATCTTCACTAACTTATACCTCCCTCTCAACTACCGTTCGCCTCGCTTTTCGTAACGCTCTCGTCACGCATTCACCAGCTTAATCCCCAAGTAAAGCGTGCGTAAAGAAGTTTTACTTAAAAAATAACGCTATCACCCCATATAAAAATGAAACAATGAAATTTATCAAAAACCTATTTTGAAGATAAAATCGCTTGTTTTTAGAAAACTCCAATATTTTTTTCTACTCTTCGCTCCATTTGATGTTTGATGTTCTGAAAAAAAAGAAAATATTTTTCGGCTAACGAACTGTCACTGCGCTTTGTGACTGCGTGACAGGTTCCCGTGCTGTCATGTAATATTTTAGTGTAGGCCGAATTTGTTCACCGTTTCATTTTATTTCACTGTAACAACATTCAACTGAAATTTTTATGGAAACATTTTTTTTTAAAATTCAAGCGAGCCTCGCGCTGTACACATTTAACGAAATATTACGGTTAACATTTTTGTTAGTCTCTCGTTTTATTTCATTTTGCAAAGTTTTTTAATCAAGGTGCAATGTGCCGATAAGAATATAAACTTGACCACAGCATTGGGAGTACGTGCCCATATTACCCATGTCATCTGCTCTATCGAAATCGTAAATATTGGCATTTACTTTTTTGTTTAGCAAATATGATAATTAATCAAATATAATAAATATGTAATAAATATTATCAAGAGTCTTATTATATTTGCGGCACGTTCCAGAGTGGAAGATATTCTCAGTATCGCCCTGGTGTAAGACCACCGTTCAGAATTGAAACTGCGTGCTTGAATGGCTTTAGTCGTTTTTTTCGTTATTTATTTTTGGAGTGTTATGTCGTGTTGCGCTACCTCCTTCTTTAGCCAACGCTTCGGACAGCGTTACAGTGTTCATCATCAGGGCAGACGTGTGAAACGTTGGATAAATAAGAGGTAGCGCAACACGGCGTAACACCCCAAAAATGAATAACGAAAATACTTTGGGCCGTGAAAATCTTAAACCATATCTGGCTTTAGTCGTGTTTGGTGACCAGATCTGAATAGCCAGATACTTCCCCATCTTTCTCTTTCCCATCTCCTTCACCTCTCCACCATCTTCAGCCTCACAACATACCCAATTTGGGGATGGCATAGTCTATCTGGCTCCAGACGGAAGCAGTTGGGTGAGGCATGTGCAGTACTCACATAAAAGAAAAGTTAAAATGTGAAAACACCATTATTTTTAAAATCTCACGATTATGAAAAATGACTACGTACACATTTACAAGTTGAAGTAATATATCTATCTATCTATCTGTCTTCTATCTTCTATCTTCTTATTCTGTCTTCTTCTTCTATCTTCTATATAAATAAAAATGAATAGCCGAACCGTATGTACCTACGCGCATATCTTCCGAACGACTGCATCAAATTGGATAATTCTTTTTTTTGTGTTCGTTATTGCCAGGACAAGGTTTTTAAAAACTACTGATAAGCTCTGGCATTATGAATTTGTATAAAAAAATTGCAATAGTAGGCACGCGAGCTGTTTGAAAACTGAATGTACCGGGACTGAATGTATGGAATGCGGGAGGGTGGAGAGGGCTCGGGTAGGGGGTTCGCGGGAGGGGGGCGACCCAAGGAGAGCTGTTTGAAAACTGAATGTACCGGGACTGAAAATATGGAATGCAAGAGGGGGGAGGGGAACTCGGGAGGGGGGTTCGTGGCACGGGGGAAGGGGGGAGTGGAATGGAGAGAGGTAAGTTGGAGGAGGCGGAGTGGGAACGCGAGAAGGGAAGGGGATGCGGGAGAGGAAGGGGAGGCGGAAGGGGGACGGGACGAATGGGAAAGGACACGCAGGGAGAAACAATTTCTTTATTAAAAGGCATATCAACGCATACCGGGTACCAGCTAGAAGTTAATAAATCAGTTAACGTAATTTATTGTAAATAAAAAATAAAAAAAGGACACAAATACAAGTGGAAAAACGAATGTGCACGATTACAATTACAAATTGATGCCGTTAATATTAAGGAATTTAAAATACATTAAACAGCTGATATCAACCCCCCAGCAACAGATTTTTCAAATTTGACAACCTAAAAAATGTCAACTTCGGACTCGATTTATTCGAAAACGAAAGTTTGTATCAAAAAAAGTTTTATTTCACAATCAGTTTCCCGCTTGTATTACAAGTTTCGTGTTCATCGGATCTCTCCTTATCGGAGGTTAGCTATCATCGGGGCAATCGTGCTGGCTGTTCTATCATTAGATAAATAAAATCGCTAATTTTGAAAGACATATTAAAAATTAACACAAAACATAAATTTTTCATATATCAGTATTAATGCTAAATTATTGCTTTTTGTGAAATGTTTTAAACTTTAAAAATATCTTCTTTCAACCCTCGCAAAGGTTTTTGGATTATTACTACCACATGACAATACATCTGAACAGGTTTTTATTCATCACAAAAACTCTTGCGAAACTGTCAAAAATGTCTAATTTGAGAATGACATTTTACAAAGCACCGATTATTCAATTGAAATTCAATTTTCGAATTAACTCTTCAAATTTATGAATTTAATTGGAGTAGGTACTCACCTATGATACTAATTAACATCGAGTTCTTTGAATCTAACCAAGAATGACACAGAAGAATTTAAATAGGTATGTACCTATGTTAGGTAAGGGATTTCAGTGATTTTTTTACATGAACACGCAAAAAAGAGTCCCAACTGCTCCCTGAGACTATGGCACGCCCAATTAGAGTATATTGTGAGGCTGAAGGTAGTGGGGAAGGGAAGAAGATAGGGAAGAGATAGGTGGGGAAGTACCTGGCTATTCAGATCTGGTCCCCTAACACGGCTAAAGCCATTACAAGCAACGTTTCAATTCTGAATGGTGTTCTTACACCAGGGCGATACTCTGAGTATCTTCCACTCTGGAATGTGCCGCAAATATACTATATATTATTTTTACTGAATAAATTGTGAAATAACACAAACCAATCAAATAAAATTTATTTGCCACGCCTTCGAATTGCGACTCAAGAACCTTACCGCTGGACTACGCCGGCCGTCGATTGTTCTTATAATATATAAAAAATGAATATTTGTAATATTTGATAAATGAAAATTTGTATCTAAACAAAAATTGCAAGAGGTGGCACGCGAGCTGTTCGAAAACTGAATGTACCGGGACTGAATATATGGAATACGGGAGAGGGAAGGGGAACGCGGGAGGGGGGTCCGCGGGAAGGGGGAGCGGGAGAAGGGAGTGGGAAGGCGGGGAAAGTGGAGGGGGAACACTTGAGGAAAAGGGGACAATGGTGGGAAAGGCGAGGCGGAAGGGAAACGGGACGAATGAGAAAGGACACGCAGGGAGAAACAATTTCTTCATTAAGTGGCTTTGCAACGCATGCCGGGAACTCGCTAGTAATATATATTTACAAAATATTCTTGCCGTTGCGTTGAGACGAACTTATTATTATATCCCTATAATGACCCCCGTCATACACAGATAGATTTATTTAAATTAATAATGGAACTGTTACTAGCAGAATAATTAACATGATTAATGGACATGAATATATTTCGTTTAACGGTAATAATACTAATAATATAGACGAATTCAATTTTTTTTATTGCCAGATGTTCAGGCAAAACGTTTTATTGGCTGCAAACTTACATGTGTTTTGTGGCGAGAAAATTGGCAACCGTGACTGAAGAACTCTTTTCACAGCACGTCACTTTCACATGAATCAGTTAAAAATTAGATTCTTAGAAATCGAAAAAAGAGGACCCTTTTAAGATGAAATCAGTCGCGTAACGCACACATGTTTCATGCAAATGTCACATTTATTAGCAGTTTTGCATTTTAGTTTTGAGAGACAGACATGACATAGTTTTCTAGATTGGTTACCCTCCATTTCATTTCTTCCCTTACATTTTCCGGTGCATCTGGCCCAAGAAAAGTTACATAAGCACCGACGAGTGGTCTGTCAGATCACTCGCGATCTTATAATAGCCATAACTAAATGAAATCGCACACGCCGACACTACCACTCTCCACGAAGGCTGCCGGGCGACCACTCGAGGGGTAGAGAGAAGCGCGAGTTAATAGTACTACCCCTAACATAGGCACCTAGACTTTTCGAGCGCTCGAAGTATCTGTGAGACCACACGTCAGTACTTAAAGATCATTATGTGTTATGTAATTGAATCAATTCTTGTTGCAGTCGTTCAAAAATCCAATAAAATATATTTATTACGGTGGAGACATACTGTTAAATCAATCAAAGAAAAAATACTTATTAAAACCAATCTTAACAACCAACATCAGAACATCTAGAATGATAACATTGATAACAATAATAGATTCATGAATATGAAATATATCTTGGGCCAATAATTGATTTATTTTATATCTCTATTTGTACTGGCTTCGGAAATCATCCCCTGAACCCCTGACCTAATTCAAATGCACAAACCATAATGCTACGGATGTCCGCAATAAAAAAGCAACATAATTCATTGCTTATCATAGAATTTTCAAATACAATTTTTCAATGTATCTTTATAACAAGTACCTAGCTTCTGTTATCAGTTTATTACTGAAAAGCTCTAGTGTTATTTTCATAGAATTACAATCTCCCCTCATTTCTTCTATGGCTTGGAATTTTATCAATAAAAATCATGAAGGGACGATTCTGTTTAGGCAATTGACATACAAAACTCTAGATTGGCTCTACAGACACTAAGCGAGTGAAGATTTTTTTTAATGTGGGCACCTACCTACGCACAGTAAAATTAACCCTATCACAATATTTATTATTTCATGAATTACTCAAGACTGCGCAATAACTAACTAACTAACACTAAACTTTACGGCACAACATAGCAATATGCAGAGTTGTCTAGATCTGATTGCGTATGCAATAAAACATAAAGAGTTTTTTGTCCGAAATTCCGTTGATTCCGATTTTTGCTAAAGATCAAACTTAAAAAACCTTCGCACAGTATTCCGGGAGTATCGTCATCGAATGGAGAAAATATTTAAATAACACTATTTTTAGTTGTGGTAAATCTAATGTTATCCCGAAACTTTTTAGTTTACTGTGGTGTACGTGTGATACGTCGCGACGCGTCGGTTCGTCTAGAATACGAGCGTTGTTTATTATTGTACCGTGTTTACAATAAATGTGTTACTGGACATAACGTCCGTTCTAAATGATCCTCCGTGATAATCTGAAGCGGGTGAACCGCTCAGCTCACGGAGGTGTCCCACCAGTTATCAATATGCTCGGCTATCTTCGTAATCATTCGGGTATTAGACCCAATCGCCCGACAGTTGTTCCTCTCCTGTACTACGACCACTAAAATCTATTGAGACACCTTAAAACTATATATCCATACTAAAGACACATTTTGAGAGACATTAAAGTTACATACATTAAACACACATTACCATATTCTGATAATATACAGGGTGTTAAGGGACGTACTTGACTTACTTTAACCAGTGATTCCTGACATTATTTGGAGTAAAAAATGTAAATGAAATTTTGGTCTCTGGTGACATTTTTTATGTTTTTTTTTTCTAAAAAAAAGATTAAAAATATAGTATGTGTTGAACAGTTGGGGCGGGGTAAGAGATTGGGCTGTTATTCGGCTGAGTGATCAGTGACGACATTTGGAAAAAAATGGTTTGATTTTGAAGAAAAAAAATGAAAACACAAAAGTCATCGAAAAGGTCTCAGGAGACCATAATTTCATTTGCATTTTTACTCCAAATAATCTCAGGGATCTCTGGTTAAAGTAAGTCAAGTACGCTCCTTAACACCTGTTTGTATATTTAATTTTTTTTTCGTTTTTTCGATGTTGATTAATTAACAAATTTAAACCTGCCATACGGTGCTAATGAAAGAAAAACAAACATGGTCAGGTAAAGAATAACCTGATATTGTAATACTTCCTGTACTATTAATTGCTTGTGCAATGATGGGGGACTTATGTAGTAGATGATTGAATCCACAAATTCTGTTTAAACTTGACTCTTTGGTCCATAAACCTTTATTTCTTGTCAGAACTCTAAAGAAACTAGATGAAATGGCAAATAGTCCTTAATTCTTTAACAAAGAGTAATTAAAATAATGTGTACCTAGTGCACATCACACCAATGTTTAAGGCAGATAGAAATTAAACTTATTTCGTGAGGTGTGTGACCGATAGTACAATAGAGATACCTGTTGCATCGAATCGGATCAAAAGAGATAACAGGCGCAGATAACACAAACATACTATTTTTTATCTGTTTCTCCGGTTTCCTAATTGAGCTGAGCACACAGCGGAGGCGCCACGGATTTTGGACAGACACCTTGTTACATGTTGCACGAATACCTTGTATGAAGTCAAGTACAAGAGCCAATATGAATCACCTTATTAGAGTAGTTCTTAAGTCGGATGTTCGAGTGTGAACGCAGGTAATCAATATCTTGCGATAATTTTTTATCTACCCAATTGAAAGAATTCGGAAGTTTTAGATAACGTCAATAACAAGTTGTTTAATAATTTTGAAGCAGATGTTTTTGGCAGTTACGTAGAAAAGTTAAGCATGGCTCCTACGTATACAGGCTGTTAAGGGGCATTTTTGAATTAAACAATAAAATTCCAAATGTCGTCACTGGTCACTCAACTGAGTAACCGCCCATCCTCTAACTCCGCCCCCAACTGTCCAACATCTACTATTGTTTATGTTTTTGTAGAAAAAAAAGTCACCAATTTTTTTTTCAATAATTTGCTAAATCAAAATTTTCTTGAAAATCTTGTAATCAAAATGAATTTATTGAAGTATGTTAGTAAGTCTTATTCGGAATACAATTTTCTTTCTCATAATGGCAAATTCGTCATTTAAACATCCTGTTACAAATTGTAATATAAGGGCGATTCCACAATCGCGGGTGCAACATTTAGACGCATGTATACTTTTGAATATTATAATAAACTTTTGAATGTAGCTGCAAAATGGCCATTATAAGTAAATGCAAAAGTATTACTTTGTTTGAATCACTATTTTTTTTTGTATTCGCCAACCGGTTTCGTTAAGACATCATATTTTGCCCTGAGGAAGGAACGGTGGTTAAAAACAAAATAATTGTTTCATTTATTTGTAATATTATTCTTTTTTATTGTTAAGGTTTAATTTGAAGAACTCCATTTTATTTTTTATTTCTTTTATGTATTCAATAGTATCTATTATTATTTTATAAAAACAGTTTATTATAAACAAGTTCCGCTACGTAATTATTTTTACGCGTGACAGCTGTTTCGCCCTCTGAAGGCATTATAAAACTGACAATTTTAAAAATATAAAAAATAATAAAATTATTATGAATCACGTTCATCAAATTGTTAGGAAATTTAAAACAGATGGTTATCATCAATCTGTTTTGAAACGGCTGTTACTTACTTGTAAAAAACAAACAATAGGTATATTGCGAAAAAAAAGAATATCTGATTGCATTTCTTACTTCAAAAGCAAAACTAGGTACATTGTAGGCTATTGTCGCAAAACACCTTCCTAAAAAACACAATAGGGACCTAGTGTCTTTAATTCTAGTGCAGTGTGTAAATAAAACGGTAAATTCTAAACTAAATTTTTAAACTCTAATTTGCTCGAAGATTTTGTCGAGGTTTTTTCGTGCCATGTATCGTAATTGGCATGTTTATAAAACAATGTGTAAGATTTTACATTGCTTGTCTAAACAAACAAGTCAAATTTATTTGGGTAAACATATTGTGTCGAATAATGTTCACATCTTTACTCTTTCTGCTGTGTTTACATTACATTCGTAATCAAGTAAGGAAAAGAAGTTCGGGGAAGGAAAAGGGTATGAGAGATGGGTAGGAATTTGAGTTCAATGTGCCCAGGATTGACGGACATGTGTATCCATCCCTCCCACTGCGGTGCAATGCGATGGGTGGAGAGAGTCCGGCTGGAGAGAAAAATATGTTAGCTTTTATTTATATATTTAAAAATATGAAATATGTTAGCTATTATAGTTATATATTTATGGATTCAGCTATATTCATATAATATATCATAAAATATAGAAAAATATTACCGCAAAAAGTGTATCATCCAAAGTTGTCTTACCTGTACAAGTAGGTAAAGATTCTAAAAAAATATGTTCTTCATCACCATACTTAAAACGGACAGACTAAATGAGAGAATCATACCAAACGGCAGGCGTGGTCGAGGGGTAATGATCTTGACTCGCAATCCGAAGGTCGCCTGATCGAATCCCAGCATGGGAAAATAAATTTTATTTGATTAATTGGTGTTATTTCACAATTAATTCATGATAAATAATACATAGTAGGTGTAGGTGTAGGACCACCATTCAGAATTGAAACGTTTTGGTGACCAGATCTGAATAGCCAGGTACTTCTCCCCCCATCTCCTTCCCCTGTCCACTACCTTCAGCCTCACCCCCCCAATAGAATACTCCAGTACAATTTTTTTTATTCTTTTTTTAATGAATAATGACCTTCTAACTTAAATAACTGCATTTTTATTTTTATTTTTAGAGTTAGTTTTAATAGTTAAAATAATTGTCAAAGTGTTAATTTTTCAAGACCCCGAAAACCACCGTATGTGTGGTGAATCGTGTAACGTCATCAAAAATCATCGAAAAATTACTATAGGATCGGCAATTAGCTGATCAACTGCCGCCATTTTGAATTCCGTTGTTC
The DNA here is from genome assembly GCA_917880885.1 of Limnephilus marmoratus. Lineage (NCBI taxonomy): Eukaryota > Metazoa > Arthropoda > Insecta > Trichoptera > Limnephilidae > Limnephilus > Limnephilus marmoratus. The sequence goes on along the minus strand of OU862924.1, from coordinate 48,105,351 downwards.
GAAGTATTTTCTCTAGAAGTAGCATTACTATTTTTTTGTATAGTAGTTTTTTTTAATATTTTCACAATAAACACAACAACTAAATCTCTATAAACAGTATGTAAATAAACGAATAAATTAATACGATGGCTTGTGTCATATCATACATTCCCATACAATGACTTTACGGTGACGTCACGACACGTCGAACAGAGACGTCACCACTAAAATTTCATTTTTGCCAACTTGACAGCGTTTTTTTACGACCCGATTAAAAATGGACTTTTTAATAATTTTTTAAAACTTATATTTTTTTTTTTTTTTTTACAGTGTATACCGCACAAGAATCTCAACTGCTCCCGTCTGGAGCCAGTGAGACTATGGCATCCCCAGTTGGGGTATGTTGTGAGGCTGAAGGTAGTGGGCAGGGGAAGGAGGTGGGGAAGAGGATGGTTGGGAAGTACCTGGCTATTCAGATCTGGTCACTAAACACGGCTAAAGCCATTTTCAAGCAACGTTTCAATTCTGAATGGTGGTCTTACACCAGGGCGATACTAATAGTATCTTCCACTCTGGAACATGCCGCAAATATACTATATATTATTTTAAATGAATTAATTGTGAAATAACACAAATTAATCAAATAAAATTTATTTTGCGCATGCCGGGTTCGAACCCGCGACCTCCGGAATGTGAGTCAAGAGTCTTAGCCACTGGACTACGGAGGTCGTCATATTATATATTCAGAATCAGCGTTTATTGGTCTATATTAACATATATTTTTAAAGCCATAATATTTTTCACTGGAGTTCCTTATTGGGGATACCGTGGTCTCACTGCCTCCAGACGGGAGCAGCTGGGTCTATTGTGAGGTATTCATATAAAAAAACGAACGAAAATTAAAATTATTTCAGAGAAACCTTTATATGTATAATAAAGTAGGTACCTTCTTTGCCTTGGCCGATCTTATAAGCGACATAAAACTAATAATACCGATCCATTTGGTTTATAGAAAAGTGTTTTAAAAAAAAGTTGAACAAATTACAAATTAAAAAAAATAAAAAGTTACAGGTTTCCTGGAAATAAAAACTATTTTTACTTGGCATAACAATACTACGTAAATGCGATAATTTTTGCGTAAATTCTCCAGAAATAATAAAATAAAATAAATAATGAGCTTAATTCTCGAAGATGTGTAAGAATAAATTTGCAATAAAAAAAGTTTAAAGTAGCAACCGTAATACAAAAAGTCGAATATTATGATAAAATACCGCCTGTGATAGAACATTATGTTTACAATAAATTAATTATAAGATACTGAAGTCGAATTTGATACTCGTGAATCTGTTTGTTTAGAGATAAGGATTTTCTTATTTACTTTCCCATCTATTGTATCTACTAACTGCCTAGGCTGTAGTTGTGACACGTGTAAACCACGTAACACGACTCCCGAGCCCGTTTTCACCTCTCGTGTAACAAAGTAGCAGAAAGCGAAGGAGTGATTCGAGGTCCCTGGCGAATCTATGTCAGATTTTTGTAACTGGATCGATTCCCACGAAATTCAGTGGAGTGAAATTTATTGATAAAACAAACACTCCAATGACACATAATGTGACAGCATGCCTGATTAGTGTCTACTTATATGGTTTAAGGAGTTTATTGGATATAATGCGGATAAGTATGACTGTGAAAAGCGTATTTATGGAAACAATACTTGAAAAATACAATCATGTTTTCAAAATTTTACTTGAAAGGTAACTTAAAACAATGGAATAGGTACAAAAAAGTAATATTTTAATTCTTTTTTGCACTCACTATAATCTCGAATCACTTTTTTTTATAAATACCTCAAGAATTCCAGTTGCTGCCGTCTAGAGCCAGTGTACTGACGGCCGGCATAATGCAGCGGTAAGGCGCTTGACTTGCATTCCGAAGGTCGCGGGATCGAATCCCGGCGTGGCAAATAATTTTATTTGATCAATTTGTGTATTTCACAATTTATTAATTTAAAAATAATATGTTGTATATTTGCGGCACGTTCCAGAGTGGAAGATACTCTCAGCATCGCCCTGGTGTAAGACCACTATTCAGAATTGAAACGATGCTTGAAATGGCTTTAGCCGTGTTTGGTGACCAGATCTGAATAGCCAGGTACTTCCCCACCTTCCTCTTCCCTATCTCCTTCCCCTCCCACAACCTTCAGGCTCAAAACATACCCCAATTGGGAATGCCATAGTCCCACTGGCTCCAGGCGGGAGCAGTTGGGACTCTTGTGCGGTATTCATATAAAAAAAAAGTGACCAAACATGGCTAAGCCCATGTTTCAATTGTGAAGAGTGGTCTTCAACACGGGCGATACTCCCTTGGGATACCTTGTATAATACGAATCAATTATAGCAGACGAATTCAATCATACAAAATCTGACAAACCCCGATAAAAAATCACGCAGATGTTAGAAAAAGCAACTTTAAATTATCGTTTTTTAAAATATAACGAGAGATATAACGATAATACGAAATACCTATGTGTATAATTTATTAATGTTGGTTTTCACTGTGGTAAATGTTAATAAAAGTACTCACGTTAATTTCTGTTTTCGTGAGAATCGAGTTGACTTTGCTTTTTACTACACGGCGCTCAAATGACCGCTCGTTTCCACTAACAAACATATTTGTGTTTATGGACACAATCTCAGCGACCATGCTAATAAAAGCTTCGTAATGGAAAAGACATTTCGACGACCAAGAGCTTACAGCTAGAAACATTAATATTTCATTAGTCTCAAAATAGTTTAAAATGTCTTTACTGCTGGAATGCACAGTGCTTATTTGCGACGTGTGTTTTGTATTCATAGATTTTATGTCCTTCTGAGGCAATTTTAAGCTTTCACCTTATCGTAATAAAATCACGCTCATTCAAGTTAGCAAAAGTTTAAAAGAGGTGTTAAGTGTTCACTTGTGTTTGATGTGCTTAATATAATTCTTACGTACGAATTTATGATGCTGCAGAAGCTTAACAACATAATTATTGGATTTGGCAGCTTAAAAACATTTGTATTATTTTGTCAGTAGAATGCTGCACTTATTGTAACTCTAATAAGATCAAATTTATAAGCGAACCATTAAAAGTTTGTATGATTGATACACTTTTAGGAAGTGAAAGTGACATGGTCTTTTGAAATTAACGGCACTCAGCAGAGGCAAAAAAAGCTTAGATGACACCTGGCTGTAAGGCTTGTGTAAAACACTTGGTCGGTTTCCTTATTAAATTATGACAATACTTGCTAGAAACTAAATAAATCCATCGTGAGCAAAATATCTACTTTTAGTATTATCTGCAAATAAAATGATTACTCCACTCGAGGAATAAATGTGAACAGAGGAAAGGTGTAGAGACTTAGAATAGCCAGTGTAGACATAAGCAGTGTAGTGTCAGTGTAGACATAACCAGCATAAGTTTGTAGTGCAGTTTCATATGATTTAAAGATGACGAAAAACTAAATGAAATTCTACAAATTAAACACAATTATCTTATAGATAAAAATCTCGTGTCACGGTGTTTGTGGTCGCACTCCTCCGAAACAGCTAAACCAATTTTTTATGAATTTTATTATGTATATTTGGTAGGTACAAGAATATGTTTTAAAGTATATTTTGTATCTATCCTGAAAAAAATCTTTTTTTTTGACAATTTTTTTTTTGTATTTTTTTTATTTGGCATCAAAAAATACACAAACCCCAAATTTTAACCCTCCTACCCTCCACCCTCCCATTTTTTTTCGCGTTTTTAGTATTTTTGTATGAACAAATTTAATCGTATTTCAAGCAGAACGAAATAATTTATGTTGTTGAATGACAGATGGCGCTACGTCCGACGTATTCCAGCGAAAAGGCTCTTGACTCGCACGCCGAAGGTCGCGGGATTGAATCCCGGCGTGGCAAATAAATTTTATTCGATTAATTTGCGTTATTTCACAATTTATTCATTTAAAATAATATATAGTATATTTGCGGCACGTTTCAGAGTGAAAGACACTCTCAGTATCGCCCTGGTGTAAGACCACCATTCAGAATTGAAATGTTGCTTGAAATAGCATTAGCCGTGTTTGGTGACCAGATCTGAATAGTCAGGTACTTCCGCATCTTCCTCTTCCCTATCTCATTCCCCTCCCCACTACCTTCAGCCTCACAACATATCCCAATTGGGGATGTCATAGCCTCACTGGCTTCAGACGGGAGCAGTTGGGACTCTTGTGCGGTATTCATATACGTCCGCCTCATCGAGTTTTCATCCACACATGCGCAAGACATTCACGAGAAGCTTCGCGTCATTTTGATGATTCATTCGGCATCATGTTCTCGCGTGGGCAAACCATCGAGCTTATTTGTGTTGGCTAAAGACGTACTGACAAAAAATATCGTACACTCAATTGCTCTTCGAAATTCATAATGTTTTTCTTTATTTCGTTTTCCTACTTTAGTTGTTGTTTTTTGATTTTATCGGCGGTAATCGTCTACAGCGCTCCATTCCTCTTTCTGTCATAGCTCCCCATCCCCACACACTTACAATACATTCGTTATTTTTTATTTAACAATCAAAATATTCACTAGAAATAATTTATGTGGCAGAATAATGTTTTCCGGGTCGGCTAGTAATAAATAAAGTTCAAAATGTATCAAGACTGACAGGAACGAGTGTGCAAACCAAAGAGTAGACCCATTTTAAAATACTGGACTCCTTTCACATTGGACGGACGATAGAGAAAATCAAGTATTGTAACAAAAAATTCCCATTACTTCATATTTTACAAGAGATATCCTTTATGTGTGGCAAAGAGATTAGAAATAAGAAAGAGTACAGACCTATCGTTATGGCATTGAAGTATCTATATCCAACAACTAACAAGAACAAGACGACGTAATCAAGAATAAAGTGAAATATGAGAGTAATGAAAGAGACTCATATGCCGCGATTGTCAAATCGGTCGTAATTAGATATGCGACACCTCGATCAGACAAGAGGAAGGATAATATATAAGTAGTCCGAAAGAGAAACGAATTTATTACAAATAAGATTGATTGAATTGGTGATGTTGGCAATCAATTAAAATCCAGTTTCTTGTTAGATAATATGAATTATAAAAATACAGTCAACAAATACCCACTATACAGATAGTAAAAATCCAACTTTTGTCGGAAACTCTTTTGTATACCAGTGAGAAATTTGATCAAAAATATGAGATCAAACATCTAGAAATGGGTGACTCATATGAAATTCCTAGATGGAAAGGTCTTCGGATGGATAACACCAAGTGGAGGAAGTGGATGAATGCTATCAAGGAATAGACCGGAATGCCAATGTATAAGGTGAAGCGTGCTGCAGACGACAGGAAAGAATTCATAATTATTAGGTATCTTCAGGTAGTTGTCTGATGTTAACAATTGAACTGATGTTGTGGTTGCAACTATTTCGGCTCCTTGATTGCTTTTTTCAAATTACGCTCTAAAATATAACTAACTAAGTAACCACCACGCCGTTTCCCCGCAAGGGTAGGCTGAGAAGACGGACCGCCAAACAACTCGGTCTTGGCACACACTCATTCACATTCGTACATCGTCTTATACATGCTCCTCTATTATTCTGACTCTTGACATGGCCTGACTCAAATATCAGATTATCTTGAATGACTTTCTTGGGCGTTCTCCACTTCTTCTACCATTCATATTTGCGTCATATATTCTCCTTACACTCCTTTCCTCGTTCATTCGCTCTACATGCCCAAACTATCTAAGTGTCCCTTTCTTAATCTTACTCATTACGCTTACATCAGCCTTGCATTCTTTGCGAATCTCCAATTTTCTCACACGATCGTACATGGTTTTACCACATATTCGCCTCAAGGATCTCATTTCTCTACTCTAATCTGCCTACTTTCATCCTTCCTTTGCCAGTTTCATGTCTCACTGCCTTACACCAGGGTAGGTACCAGCACTCCATTATGGACGACTCGCTTCGCTTTAAGATGAATTGTTTATTTGCTCCAGTATATTCGGAATATGACGAAATAGTTTTGTGCGTATGAAAACCCAATTCTTTAAAGAAAAGCGTACAAATACAATACTGGTTTGAATCACCGATACAATATTATATTGTTTGTAGTTACAAAGCAGAAGAATTAATAGAAAATATCAAGAAGGAACGAATATTGAAAGGTCAGTAAAGAAATACCCCACAGAAAGGTACTTTGGACAGAATGTGTCCATTTTTTAACAAATTATTATTTTTTCATTGTCTTAGTTCATTGTTTCACCATATTGTTATCCTACGTCTTCTCATCACGTGATTTGGTTATAATCTTTTACATTTATCATTTCTGCTTTGGTCGGACATTCCGTAGAGAACGTGATACCTCTTCTTCTTCAAGTTTCTTTCATCTCTCTCCCGCTTGCTTTTGTCTCTTCTATCTAAGACACTGAGAACTTCTGTGCGTAACCGGTAGCTCTATGGAGGAAACTAAAGAATGTTAGGAATTATAATATTAGATGGATTCTCGGCGTGGTCAGGTAAAGTCATGAGATAACAAATACTGTGTTAAATTCAGCAGAATTTTCCTTTATGGAATTTGAAGGACTTACACGAACTCCTCGAAAGATCGCTAAAATGGTTTATGAGAGCACGGAACGCTATGTTACCACATTTCAAATCAAATATTATCATGTAGGTGTATATCTCAGGTATGTCCCTAGTGACTTTAATGAGGTTTGTAAAAATGCACCCGTGGAATCCGTTCAAATATGCACACACCACACAATAAGGGGTAAATTTTTCAAGCTTTCGCGAACGGGTGAAATTGCTGTTATTTCGTCGCAATACGTGCTCGTTTAGTGTTCTGGTTCAAGAATTGTGATGCGCGACAATTTTTGAACACCAGAACAGATGTGATTTGAAATTTTCACGGCCAAAAAATATTCTCATGATTGATTTTTGAAGTATTGTGCACTACGCTTGACCTGATGTTGAACACTGTAAGGCTGTCCGACACGTTAGTTAAAGAAGGAAGAAGAGCAAAATGGCGTAATACACGTAAATCAATATCGATAACCAATAGAATATAGAGGTTTTTTAAAAAAGTATATAGGTACGGAGTACATACAAAACATTTTGAAGAGGATTTTAATATATTTGTGCACTCCGATGGAATTGAAAGGTTCTAAACAGTTTTTCGAACTAGTTCGAAACATCCGCCCCTAGTTCCCTCTTACCTCATAAATGCCCAAAGATACTGGGTGTATAACGACGTTTATCAATTCCGTTTAAATTTAGACGCACGATTCAATCCGACAATTTTTTAAAATCTTTTTTCATTCTTATGATTCTTTGGACGGGTTGTATGATTTGATGAAGTCATCAAATATTTGAAGTTAATTTTCACATTCTGTGCAAGTTCTATTCAAGTTCTATGATTATTTGAGTTTCATGCAGCAACTGGCCTATAATAATATAAAGAACTTAAATAGAACCTTCACAGAACGGGAAAATTAACTTCAAATATTTGATGAATTTATCAATTTTTTTGAAACACCCCGTCTTTAAAAAAAAAATTATTACTTATTAAATTTAATTAGTTTTTATTCATCCAGTTCACCAATAAGCAAGGATATCTTTAAATGATTTACCTAAACCATCGTTTGGTTTTTAGTATTTACGATATTTTTCTTTACCTTCGTATGCTTTTTAGTATTTACGATATTTTTCTGAAAGATTAGATTATTGAAGAATATAGATTGAATTCATTAACTACACGTAAAAAAAAAAACAAATAACAATGTGATTTGGTAGTACCTACCTACGTGAGTATTCAAAACCAGATAAAAATAATAATTTTGTTTTTGATGCGGAATACCCCCATAACAGTTTTTTTTTTCCATTCTTAAAATCACGTTAAACACCTCCGGCAAGACGAATATAATAAACATGTTTGATTTTATAATGATGAGTATTTTGCGCCTGTCATCATCAATAATTCACAATTCCCATTTGTGGTCGATCAATACCCACCTCAAATTCAATAAGTCACATTCTTGGTGAACAGAATACAGAATACAGACGGTGACCAACAGACCAAATAATAATCTAACTGACTTATTGCTATTTCAACCGGGGTACAAATTGATGATGTGGTAATTGCTTACTAGTCCTTGCTTCAAACGCAGACATCACAATCATAGGATTTAGTGTGTACCACAATTGATAGAAAACCTATTCAAAATAATTTTATTTGAATTGCATAGGAATCCGGAGGTCCAGGATTTCAATTAATTTTTGTTTGATTCAAAATTAAAAGATTTCTTTGTTTTGACCACTAATGTCTATGAAACCGACATCTTTCGAGATTGATCCTCTTTTCCTCAAGGTTTACTAAAAACCCTGAAGAAAAGAGCATCGCTCTCGAAACATGTCGGTTTTATGGACATTAAAAGTGGTCAAAACAAAGAAATCTTCTAATTTTGAAATAAAATGGTGCCACAAAATAAATTTACTGCATTTGAAGAAGAAATTTCGTTTGGTTAATGTGTTATTTCACAATCCATACACTTAAAATAATTGAAAGGATCATGATAGTCTATGATCTAATACGTACCAAAGTAATCTATGGGCTCTTTGGGTCATATGGTTTCGTTGCCGAGTAGTGCTGAAGGTAACCGAAGATAGTTTAACGAAGACTTTAGGTTTCAAGAATTCTCCAGATCAGAAATAGCCTTCGGCCTGGAAGGACGTTTGTTCTGAGAAGTATTATTATATTTACAATTCGTCAATAAGTAGTCACCGAGTTATAAAGAACCCAAGTCTTTAAATAAGCATAATGTATACATAATTTTACAGGAGAATATCGATCTTACGGGAGAGTACGTAGCATATTACGATATTATCTTGAGAGAATAGGTATTAAATAACATTACAATGTAATATAGTATAGTCACAGCACATTCCAGAGGTGTAGATAACGAGTACATTCAATATCGCCCCTGTGACACCATCAAGCACCATTCAGAATCAAAACGTTACTTGAAATGGCTTTAGCCGTGTTTGGCGAGCAAATCTGAATAGCTCGTACTTACCTTCCGTTACCCATTTTATTCTCCTCCCCTCTAGGACTTCCACTCCAGCCGCACAACATACCTCTATTAAGGATGCCATAATATCACTAGCTCCAGAAAGTTTTGAGCAGCTAATTTAGTACCTACTCACATAAAAAAATCTAAAGTTTGGCCTCATGAAGAATAATTGTAGAACTCACCTGATATAATTTCTCCAATTCCCAGTATTTGTTCGCAATATAACACACAATTTTATAATATTATTCTTACTTCCTTCGAAAAAATCGAACCGAAGTAAAGTGTACGATAGTAAATGGACGAGTGAGCATATAATGTATCGAGAACATCTTCTATCCCCATTCTATCTTCCTCTTTTCTTGACCTTCTTTTAAGAAAATTAAACACCTCTAACTATCTAACCAATATTAACTAACCCCTTTTAGCTTAAACTTATGTCCATCGAATGTTATCTTAAATTTTTGTCTAACATATGTTATTTTTATCTTTGTATTAAAAAAGCTGTTTTATTTCTAATACATTAGAATCTGCCACTCTGAAAAGTCTCTTACAAAGGTGAAATCAGTCCATTCGAAGAGGTTGAAAAATTTGTTAATTTTTAAAAAATCCATAGTTTAGTTACGTTTTTAGATTTTCACAGCCAAAAGCATTTTCGTTATTTATTTTTCGGGTGTTATGCCAAAAACAAATAATGAAAATAGTGTAGTTGTTCGTTGAACAAGAAATCAAGAAAACAAATTGGAAAAATAATTATATGTCTTAGGTTAACTTGCGGATTTTTTTCTCCATTGAATGAAAACGTCAATGCATTATTTCAACCTGTCAATCTTTCCTACATAATTAATTACACAATGAAAGTATGCGTACAAAATAAATAATACAAAGACATAATTTATTTGTAAGACAAATAAATTATTAACATATTGTTATATGAGTCTCTTGACTTGGTGAATGGATAATGATGTTTACTTTTTGAGGTGATAAATATCTTTGACAACACCTTCCTCCGCTAAACGAGCCGGACATAACAATAATATATATATTACAGGTACTCGTACGTCATATAACATACCTAGTGTTCAAGGCCAGGGGCCTCTCGCATACCCACACAGGGACTTAAGAAAATTGTAATGGCATAACCAGAATTTTGGTTCAATTTTCACATCCAATAAAGCAAAAAAAAAAATTTTTAACCCCATGCCTTATTTCGTGACCAGTTCTAAACAGTCAGCTACTTCTTCTCTTCCCACTCCATTTAGGCTCACAACATACCCCAATTGGGGGTGCCAGTATCCCCCTGCACTATATTCTTATTTTATCTAAAATTAGTTGTCAAAAAATATTGAAAGTTTAATGAAAAATCGAAATACGCAGATACAAAAAAGTGTTTTTTGGGGTCATTATGCGATGTAGATTAAAAAGTTTCCCGCTTGCACCTCTTGATTTCTGGACACCGTATATATTTCGACGGCCTCCGTGGTCGGGGGCTTTCAAATAGCAATCTGTAAGGTTCTCGGATGGCAATCCGAAGGTCGCGGGTTCAGATCCTGGCATGCGCAAATGAATTTGTGATAGGTATTTCATAATTAATTAATTAATTAAAAATAATACATAGTGTATTCCAGAGTGGAAGATACCCTCAGTATCGCCCTGAAAAAGACCACCTTTCAGAATTGAAATGTTAAGTGAAATGGCTTTAGCCGTGTTAAGTGACCAACTCTGAATAACCAGGTACATCCCCAAATCCACTTCCCCATCTCCTTCCCCTCTCCACTACCTTAAGCCTCACAACATACCCCAATTTGGATGCCACTCCCACTAGCTCCAGACGGGAGTACTTGGTAATTAAAAATCGTTTTTAAAAATATATACCTACTGACCTAATTTTTATCAAAAGATGTAAGAAAAGCTAGAAGAGACAAGGCAGGCCAAGAAGAGGCGAGAAGAGTCAAGCAGAGCCAAGCACAGTCGAGAAGATGCAAGAAGATACAAGAATATACAAGAAGAGCCAAGAAGAGACTAGAAGATCCAAAAAGAAGCGAGAAGAGCCAACAAGAGACAAAAGATAAGATCCAAAAACAGGCAAAAGTACCAGAAATAGACAAGAAGATCCAAGAAGAGCCGAGAAAAGGCAAGAAGGAAAACCAAAAGAAAGGGAAAAAAAATTATAAAAAGCTCAAACAATTCTTTTATTCCTGCCCAACCTAAAATCCAATCCTGGCTTATCAGGTTGCCACGTATATCGGTTGATTAAATTCCAACCTCATTCCTATCCGCAGAGCACATGTTCGAAGTCCTAACAAATCAGCGCCCCCTGGTATACCAGTCTCACCAGGACAGGAGTGTTCTTGGCTGGGGTAATACAATCATATCGTATCGACAAAGAGCCATCAGTGAGTCTAAAATTTCAGTCGATTAGAGAGAAGCGTACTGCCAGTTGCGTTTATTTATTGTTTTCATAATCAAACCATTGCGAAACACTATCAAACGGTTCAACTCACCAGTCCCCAGTGCCTACCAGTAACCAACGTAAACCGCGGAACATTTTTTAAAGTTATCTTTCATTCATTTTGATTTATCGACTTTGGCCTTGGGCTAATTAGGCACAAATTAAATATTTATTGTATCCGCCAGTAATCACAGTTTGATAAGGCCCTTTTTTGTTGAATGGCGCTGAAATAACACGAAAAACGTGCTTTTGAAAATGAACACTTGAAATTTTTGCCTGCTACATTATACATTAGGTAAAATAAGCTTTATACATTTTACCTGATACTAATATTTAATTCTCAAGACATATTATTTTGAATATCATAGGTAATTTCGAGTGCCAGTGTTTTTTCGATTTAAGTCAGCACTATAGGTAGCTACCTAATCTAATTAATTTTAGTGAGATCGAACGCAATTTCAACAAAACGTGTAAGTAAGTACTCTCTTTAGGGATGCCGTGTGGAGGGTCTTTTTAGGGATAGGAAAATGGGAAGTTCTGGGAAGGAAAAATATACGAGGGTTGGTTGGAATCTGGGGTCAATGTGTGACGGATATATGAATCCCTCCCACTGCGATGCAAGGCAATGGGTCAAGTAAGTCCGACTAGAGAGGACAAAAGGCCTCCTTTAACCAGTGTCTCTCCTTGTCCGGTCCACCACGCAGTAGGTGAGCAGACGCATCCGCCGCCAAAACCTTGACAAACCTCAACCCATGAACCCGGGCACTCCTTCCAATTCTCCCAAACGTGGTAGGCGGACGCATCCGCCGCCAAGATTTGGATAAACCTCACCAAATGAACCCGGGCACTCCTGCCAATTCTCCAAACGTAGCGAACCACATGACCTATGAGAGGTGTAGAGGTGATGGTTATCTAATAAATGGTTCCCGGGGCGGCGGTAGGTATCTACTCATACCCAAATATATCTCTAAAAAGCTGACACGTTGGTTTCTTCATTGAAGAAAGTGATTAAAAATAAGACATGGTTCAATTTAATTTAATATAACACAATAGGAAAAAATAAATAAAAACGTTTAAATTTTCTTTTCGATTAACATTAAATCTAACAATTTGTAATGAAAAGTATCTAGTATATATGTTCTTAAATAACTCCTCTGCCTACCTCTGCACTGAAAAATAGTGCGATGGTAAGTTAGTTACAGTCCTTTGAAGAACTCATAATTATTCTATAAGAACACAATCAAATGGGATAGGACAACTTTACTACCTAATTTGTTTATAAAAACTTTTCCAAGAAGTGCTCATATCAGATCTCTGTTTGAGTATTGTGTTGGTCATCTTCATTCTCAAGTATGACTCAACAGTGTCTATTTTTCGCTGTCTCCATCCAGAACTCTAGGTAGGTAATAGGTATGTACGTAATGAAGCAGTAGACAGAGACAATGATGATAATATCCCATGGGCCGAATTTCACTAATGCCAGAGAGTTCGTTAGCGCCTAACAGTTGTCCGGTCACGATCGTCCATAAATTTCATTCCGCTTTGACCAAATTACAGATTTATCTCGTGCTTTGTACAAATAGCCCCGGCAGGTAGGGATTCAAAACAACATCTATGTCTGCGATGATCTGATGTTTTTGTTGTTTGCGTTTGTTGAGTTTTAGTTGTTGATCTGTTTTACGTTTCTTCCTCCTTCAAGAATCAATATTTGGCAGAGTTGTTCGCTGATCATTAAAAGTGACAGCATTTCAGTGGTCAGTTGTGGTAGAGCCGATCTAACCTGTTGATGAACACTATAAGGGTGTGCAAAACCTTGACTCAATATAAGGAGGCCAAACACCCAAAAAGCAATATAAACATGTATCAAACGTCGACGGTTTCCACTATTACAATGTTTATAAAACAAGTCATTTTATTGTTGAGTGATGGTTTATGTATTTAGGTTAGGTTAACACATAAGTTTCTAAATCATTCGAAGCTAATGAACCATGGTTCCCCCAATTTTCATAGTTTTGTGACGCTGAAGGAAGTGGGTAGTTCTTGGAAACTATTTATTTAAAAGTTGATTTCTTGATATAGCTTAAGTCATAAGAGTAAAGTCATTTTTAACAACTTTTACGCTCTAAACGGTGGTATTTCATCACTTAATGGCGATACTGATCCAACTTAAACTTAACTTCGATGTGATTATGCACAGTCAAAACTATTTGGCATCCGGAATATCAGTTGTAAGTACCGACCACAACCTCCAACACGAGCAGGTTCCTAATAAGGTGGTGGAAAAATTATCAACTCATGTAATTAAATATGCAATGAATAAAGAAAAAAAAATAATCGTAAATAATTTATTATTATTACGTACCCAAAACCTATGAACTCAGAGCAAATATAAATACTGTAGATATGCAATACAAGGGCCGAACATCGAAAATGATACCGATAGTTTTTTGATAATGATAGTTTTAAACAAATATTTCGTCGATGTTGCATAAACGTAGTGCGTGACATCCCTAGGCATTTTTTTACTGTACCACAAGAAACATTTCAATTTGTACACGAAACAACGATTATTGTTCAGAGGAAAACAAACATGGTAATTAATTAGGCGTGCTACCAAATAGGGCACAAGAGGCCAAATACATTGTTTGTTGGTACCACCTAGTGTGCCCAAATACAGTGAAAGTGTCCACAAAGATACCTAAAATACTCAATGGAGTGGGGTCGAAAGAAGACGTATGATATTCCTGATTTTAAAATAGTTTCAACAGTTTTTTTTAATGTAATATACAAATTCGAGTACAATGGGGAAGGCATCAAGATGAAGATATTCAAATGTTTCAGTATCACCACCTATATATAGGATGGATTGTTTCAAAGAATTTTATGAATTGTTCAAATATTTGAAGTTAATTTTCACATTCTGTGTAATTTCTGTTATTATATTCAACAATTTATCAATTCCTTTAAGTCAAATTTTAAGTGTTGTGAGTTGTGAGTGTTCTCTTAAAGTTTTGTGATTATTTCAGCTTTTTTAAGCAACTGGCCTATAATTGTATAATAACAGACTTGGATAGAACTTAAGAACGCGAAAATTAACTTAAAATATTTTATGAATTGTTCCAATTTTTTTAAACAACCCGTCACGAGGAATTCTATTTTAAAACACATGAATAACTTGAACCTTGGGTAACACAGATTTTAAAACGGGTTTGTCATATTTTTGAGATTCTTATAACAAATACGTTTGCTGCGTTAAATGCACATAATTATTTGTTGACCAAATCAGTGTTTGTTGACTAGATTGGAACATCCGGGGTCCTCCCTTCTTGAATTAATTAGTCAATAGAACCATGAGGGTGCTCTAACATTTTACAACTTGGGCAATATCAAAGTGCAATCGAAAAATAAAAGCTTACCAATGATTATAGCCTAGGTTAGTAGTGGTAAAGAGATAAGAAATTTAGTCACGTAATTAAAGAATGTATTTGTACCAACGTAAAACATTTTTATAATAGTGTTGCAAAAGATTGCGTCCAATTAACTTATTGAAAGCTAAATGAAAATTTGATTATTAATTAATTCAAAGAAAATTAAAAACGGTAATTAGGTAAATTCTAATACGAAATGCAATCGACCTACTTGAATAAATGAACAAGTACCTAAATCGTATTCGAACTGAATAAAACAAGGTTTTAACTGTTGTATTGTTAAACAAGTAATGCATTACCTATTGTAATGGTGAAAACTGTATTATGATTGATTTGTCGTGGGCTGGTGATTTTGATTGGATTTGTAATTTCTAAGACTACGCCCATAAAAATTTGTAATGTTCATTTTATTTCTCTTCTGTATATTTTTTTATTATTTTTTATTACTAAATATATAATTTACACCTATAAGTAACTTCTTGTATCTACCATCAAAACCTTAATATTATTTATCAAGTGTTATATTTAAGTATAAGACAATATTATAATCAACACACTAATTACACGTAAAAAATCTGTTCATTTTGAATGTTCTAAAATGGGCAAATTGCCTATTATAGTTGGACAGCCAAAGATAATTATAATGATGTAATATGTAATGTTTTCAAAATAAATTGCCACTTTTTGGATAACTAATATACTACCAAGGGTTATTACATGTGGTTCGCTGCATTGGGTGACTTAGCAGGGGTGCGCGGCGGGCCGTATCGGGACAGACTGGTTGAGCGAGATCTTTCGTAGACCTCTCCAGCCGGACTCTCTCGACCTATCTAATACAGCAATTGGACTGATGACATATGTCTGTCACTCTTTGACCCCAGATTCCTACCCACCCCTCATTCATTTTTTCTTCCTCTCCTTCCTTTCTCTGAAAAGACACTCCACACACCATCCCAAAGATGACATAGGCCCTAATCAGGCCCTTTCAGGAGCTAATGTAAAAAAACAAAATAATTGGTGGAGTATGTTCACAGCGGTAAGCTTCTATTTCTTGTGGAACTGCCAATACGTTTAGTTTTAGAATGCAATAATAAATCTTTTGTGAACACCGCACAAGAGTCTCAACTGCCCAAAGCCAGTGGGACTATGGCATCCCGAATTGATGTATGTTGTGAAGCTGAAGGAAGTAGGGACGGGAAGGAGGCAGTGAAAATGAAGATAAATGTTGATCTGTACATTCGTAACCGGACGTTTTGTACATATTTCATATCCATAAAAAGTTCATTGTGTTTAAAGTACGATATAGGAACAACGTCAATTTTCTTCAACCCGTGATCTCTGTCCTGGTTGTCTACATCTAATCTACGAAGTTTTATAATAAAAAATATAATTTTAAAATGAGAAAGCAAATCAGTCCAACACTTGTTAAGACGTAGGTAATGAATACTGTGCTTTTGACCGCCATTCATATTGAATTTCTAGTCAGTCAGACGAAGTTAGTAATTCGGTATCTGCCTCCCCGTTGATATTCGATACAAACTACATACTAAACGTGCTATAAAAGGAAGTTAGAAGGAGACGGAGAATCTATCAGACGGTGATTCACAAAGAATCGTCAATCAAATTGTCTGACGATTTTGAATGAGTCCGGTTTGATCGAATACATTTCCGCACATTTTTAGTACTAGGTGACAAATACTTCATCCAAACTAGTGCAATTATTTTGTGGTATGTTATGTAAACTTTTTTATTGCCCATTAATTTGTAAAAAAAGGTTCACAATGATTCGCAGAACCATGCAGACATTAATTTGAAAGTTAAAGCTTAGCGGATTTTTTCTTTCAAATAAGTTTGGTTTAATTTCATTGAAGATAAATGAAATTTTAATATCATTAAGTCCATTTTTATAAATTAAAAATAGAATAAGACCTAAGATGCTACCTTGGGGTAATCCACAATTTATCTCTGCCGTGTCACTGAAGCATTTACTTATTTAATATTTTTTATTATAACCAACAAACCACTTGGGCGGTGGTTCTTTGCTGCCTATGCCTTTTTAATTTTTACGTACAGCAAGTCATAAGAGATGGCTTCAAAGGCATTAGTGATCTAGAAAAACTCAAATTTCTTTAATCCCTCGTATGATATTTTCAATATTTTAAGTTAACGAAAATGTTGCCCGTTTTTCCTCCTAGCCTCATTTATGCTTACCTATTATTGTACAATATTATTGATAATGCTCATACTAATAATATTCAATGGGGCAAGCAAAGTTCAATTCTACCGCGATATATTATCCATGAATGAACGGGGACAACTTGCTAACTGTTGACGCACGATTGTTTACGTTTTTGTCACTCAATAACTGTCATTTTTTACAGTGGAAACCAATATTTAATACAACGATGTGGAATTTACACGATTGGAGTTTACATAATCGATATCGTCGAAGTATCGGGTAAGCAATTGTGAAAACTGGACTAACGCTCTATTATTCATATTATTTTCAATATTAAAGACTCACAGTTAGTTTAGTAAAAACCATCGTAATACAAAAAGGGGATAGTATGCATCATAGTTTATCACACACGACACGAGCGAGATCTTGCCGATCAGAATCCGACTATTGGATTTTATTTTGTGTTTTCAATTTTTCTTTTCGTTTAAAAAAGATGCACAGATTTTGAATCCTAGAATTTCGCAAAGCAAATTTATTCATTGTCATGTTAGTAACTTTAGACTAGACTTTACTTTATCATTGTTTTTGCCTGTAAAAATGAACGTGTGCTTGCAGTCTTGAGTGGCATGAACTCATGCCGTTTTTAGAACTCAACTTTAAATTAAAGTAAAAATTAAATAAATTAATATTTATTAAAAATTATGAAAACAATATACCTATCACGAAAAATTGGTCAAATAGGTTACGGGATATTTTTCAATATTTTTTCTTATCTTTTAATGACTTTTGAGAAAAAGATGTTGAGTTGAGTTGATTCTGAATTGGCATGAAATCGTGAAATTTATTCCCATAGCATCTGAAAGATCGCACTTTGTTTGCATTTCAACAAATTTCAAATAGGTACATCTCCTTCGGCCATCCATTAGTTTTTGACTTCGTTTTGTTCTGGATTATATACAGCTAATTTTACATTGATAATCTCAGATTGTAAAAGCGTGAACGGTGCTGTCCCCTGATCCAAGACCAACTTGTTCGCTTCTCCGTCAATGTTGGTTGTTTTTTTAAGTACATCTATTTGAATTTCGGTTTTAATGATTAAATGAATCTCTGGAAGACGAAATTAACTCTCTTCCCGACATCCGATTGAGCTGAAACTCGGCAGACAAACTCTGTGTCGATGACAACGTATTCAGTAAATGACATTCACGTACACGCGCGAACAAAAACGCATTTTTTTAAAATTGGATGAATTATAGAAAAAAAAAGTATCATGATATCTAGGAAAGGGACTCTGTTCTAACCACTGAGCTAATACAATCCTATACCTTCGGTCATATTTAACTTATTTTTTATTTATTTATCATAGATACAAAAGAAAGCACAAATAACATGTTAGGAAGCTTTGCCTGTCCAACAAGGAAAGTTTCCCGTTCTAGGTAAAACTCGGCGTAACTCTAACGTATAAGTTGAAAGAATGTTTCGTCATCAACGAATATCATTGACGGCCGGTGTAGTCCAGCGGTTAGGTTCTTGACTCGCATTCCGAATGTCATGGGATCGAATCCCGGCGTGGCAAATAAATTTTATTTTATTAATTTGTGTTATTTCACAATTTATTCATTTAAAATAATATATAGTATATTTGCGGCACGTTCCAGAATGGAAGATACTCTCAGTATCACCCTGGTGTAAGACCACTATTCAGAATTGAAACGTTGCTTGAAAATGGCATTAGCCGTGTTTAGTGACCAGATCTGAATAGCCAGATACTTCCCCACTTTCCTCTTCCCTATCTCCTTCCCATCCCCACTAGCTTCAGCCTCACAACATACCCCAATTTGGGATGCCATAGTCTCACTGGTTACAGACGGGAGCAGCTGAGATTCTTGTGAGATATCACCATAACAAAAAACAACGAGTCCATATGCTAAGTTTCTGCTCGATCGGATGTCGGGAAGTTTGTTAATTTCTACTTCCAAGATTTGCATTAATTCATTCACGAAAACAAAACCGAAATTCAAATAGGTACTTTTAAAACGTCACACCCACCACCGACAAAATATTAGTTAACCAGACATTCTATGAATATAGTTCATTTTGACAAAATTAAACATCCTACACAACTTTATAATATTCCAATAATAAATTAGTTTACGTAAACACCGGCAATGCAATTCACCTCATTTCCGTGGCGTCTTGTTTATTCTGCAAACAGTATGCATAACTTTGAATATTCATTGGCTTTTATTAAAACTTCACTATCGATCTAAATTAGCCAAAAACGCTTAGTGACACAGAAACGCTCAATAGGGTTCCTGATAATCGAATGACGAAGGTTAGGCCAACATTTGAACAAGTGCGGTTACAAAGGTTGTATTATAGGACGCCTACTACACAGAACAGAACTATCAGCAACTGAAATGTGTACTGTTAGATGTGTGTTTTGGGTATGTCCGCATGACAGAAGTAAGCTCAAATTTTACTTACTTTGACTTTTGATTCACTGGCGTTTACAGCTCCGGGCTAAAAAGGGTCTTTTCTTTTTTATCATGCGTTTAAAAAATGGTTGTTGAAAAAACAGAAGTAAGTTTTGTTCAAAAAATTTGCAAAGGAACATGGATGCAATATGGGGAGATTTAGACTTTACGAAGGATTTGTTTGCGTTTTTTGTGAGTGGTTTTAACTATACGCGTTTTCATTGGTAGTAAACGCCGCCTAAAATATTTCCGCGAGACGATGTGATCAAAGCTTTTTTTCGTTAAAGCTGCTGAAACCAAAATGTTTTTTTTTCTTATTTTCAGCGCGGACACGAGATAGCGCACCAATTCATGACAAAACAGTTCCAATTTTTAAAACGCCGATTAAAATATTTTTCTGTCAAAAATATCATATTATAAGTAGGTGTAAGGCCTTCAGTTGTCGAGGGGTAAGGCTGTTGACTAGCAACCGAATAGCAAATTAATATTATTTGATTGATTCGTGCTATTTTACAATAAATTCGTTAAAAATAATCTTTAGTACTTATATTTGCGACAAGTTCCATAGTAAAAGATACTCTCAGTATCGCTCCGTAAGACCACCATTCAGAAATTGAAACCTTGCGTGAAATGGCTTTAGCCGTGTTTGGCGACCAGATCTGAATAGCCAGGTACTTCCCCACTTCCTTCTTCCTCATCTCCTTTCCCTCCCATTACGTACATACCTTCAGCCTCACAACATATCCCAATAGTGGATGCCATGATCTCATTGGCTCCAGATGGAAGCAGTTGGTAACTCTTGGACGGTATTCTCGTTAAAAAAATGTATTTATTATAGTACACCTACTTAATCATCTGTTATCTGAATTCTTCAATCAGTTTCATTTTCGAAAATGATACTTAAAATAAAAACAAATTTGAGTTTAACAGTGACAATCGAAACCAGGAGGCCTCAAGGAAAATAAAATCATTTCCCTCAGGGCCTAAACCGTCTTTGGGGATGGTGTGTTGAGGGTGTTTTTGAGCAAATGAAGGAGTAATCATGGGTCTTAATGAAATCGGTTTTATGGGAGAGATAAGTCAAATCATTTCAATCTTGTTTAAATGTTGGACACAAGAAGGTGTGGCTATGTACCGATGTCAAAGTGATCAATGAAGCTTGTTCCTTACAGCATCGTCCATTAAAATAGCGGTAGAATAAATACATCTTTCCCACCTGACGTTTGTGATTCGCCGACTGTAATCCGATCACAGAGTGAAAGCTTACTATAATTTAAGTCAATTTCTGAGAACGTAGCAAAATAATTTATGCAAATTAATATAAGCGTTCTTTGAAATCAATTTAGCTAACGGTACCGCGCGATTTCATCCTCCGACAAAATATCCCAGACAAAATATCCTCCGACAAAATATCTCTCGACATAATATCCCAAGGACAAAATGTATCTGTATTACGCTGAATTCTTTTTTTTTGTTAGGATAGGTAAGGTTAGGTTAGGTTAGATTAGGTTAGCTTAGGTTAGGTTTTATTAGATATTTTGTGGGAGATGTTTTGTCCGAAGGATATTTTGTCGGGGATATTTTGTCGCGGGATGAAAGCGCACGTTAAATCAGTTGACACTTCTAGGGAAAATCTGTTCAGTGTTAGCAACTTACTGTTGTTTGTCGAGAAGTGAATGAGTCTGGATGGAAATTTCGTTCACACAAACACATGCCGTGACGTGAAAACTGTTTAAGTATAAATTGACATTATCTGAAGGCTTCTTTTTTCCGATTCCAACGAGAAAGAACATTATTTATAGATTTCCTGAAAGTTTCTTTTGTGTGCCTGAGAACCGTTGTCTTGTCTTTTTATCGGATGTTCTTGAATTAAGCTATCTAGGGTGTGGGTGTGTGGGCTTTTTTAAAAAAAAATATAATACTTCAATCAGAGATTAATAAAAATTTTCCCGCCTGACCTTCAAAAATTGTCCGAAGAACATATGAAGTACTTGTTCATAGCATCCTGGAATATAGCACCATTATTTTGCCTCCTTCCAAACAAAACCATATCGTAGAAATAGGTAGAGTACAAAAAAGGTTTATGCGTTACGATGATGTGAGGGAATATACATATACCAATCATTTCTGTATCCATCCTTGTTCTTAACAGGAATGCTCGATTTAATACCTTTAGAAGCCCGTCGAAAAATATGTACAGGTAAATATTTTTTTAAGCTAATCTCTGGTACTATACTTTCCGCCTATGTTTAGAGGTTAACTTATATATCCATAACAAATATTCTCGTGGGACATCACATGCACTTTTTTAGCTCCGAAAGTGAAAACTTCTGCCGATCAGAATGCGCCAATAAACAGAGAGACTCAACTGTTTTCTGTATTGACCATCGACATTTCCAATGTCACTTACAGACAGTTTAGCAATTATCTTCTGACGTGTGTCACAAAGTAGTAAAATTGCTCCCATGCCATTTATAATTTGTAATCTTCTCCATTATATTTATATATTGGCGTATAATCGTTTTACAGAGAACAATATATACATATTTCGAAAAACAACCTCCACCCCCTTTTTCCACCCCTTAAAGCAGAATTTTGATAATCGTAGATGAAATTTTGCAGAAGACTTACAGAAATTAATCTGATTTCGAAAAACTCTGCGTAAAGCCAGACAATGCCGGTAACTTCAACTTGTCTCCTACAAAGCAGGATATCTGATTGTTTGGAACAGTAAAAACTCCTAAATTCTGAGGGGTCATGAAATTTAAAAGAATTTCCCGGAATTACTATATATGTTACCGGAAATGTATGAAATCCAGGAATTGTATATAACTATAAAACCAGGAATTGTATACAATTCCGAAACTATTTAGGAAATGTATAAAATATTGTTTTAAAAATTATTTAAAACATACATATCCTGGGAAATGTATACATTTCCTAGGAATTGTATATAATTCCAATATCGTATTAGGAAATGTATAAAAAGAATGCTTTATGTAATAAAACGTTACGTTAGGTTAGGTTAGGTTGGTAGGTAATCAGTCGGTTAATTAAGTAATTATAAATGTCACATTATTAAAGTAAAAGTCTTTATATTCTTATACTAAGTTAAATGTAAACAAGGCAGTCCATATGGCTATTTATTTTTGCAGGGTAAGCTGGAATGGCTCTTGGAAGTACCTACACAATAGTTTATTTTCATAGCACAGACATCTTGCTGTAATACAGTTCTTCATGCAAAGGCACTTTTTAAATCCTTGGCCGGTTTTACATTTCCGATTGCTACTTAGGAAATGTGTCTAATATAATTTATTTCACACATTTCGGGGCAATTTTGGGAACTACATACATTTCCTAGGAATTAAATACAATGACGGATTACATACATTTCCGTTAACATATATAAATAATATCCACCCCAGCGCAAATACTTTCAGCTCGCAGAGTTATTACCATTATAAGTTCTGGAACTTTGAAATACGAAGGTTTAAATAACAGCTGTAGATTAATTCATCATTTTATAAGTTCGTCGTATGAGGCAAAAGGAAGAAAAATGGGGAAGATGAAGGTTGGTAAGTAGGCACTACTGGCATTTCAGATTAATTACCACGACTGAAGTTATCGTAAACAGCAGAAGTTAATCTTCTCAGCAAGTCGATTCTAGGAGAATCTTCCAAACTGAAACAGGAACGAAGAAATATTACCCGTGGACCTTTTCATTCACTGCCAATATTTTCACCACTCAACTACGAAGCTCATTGTCTATGACATTATTGAACTATAATTGATTTTCCCGATTTATTGCATTATATTCCGTAATAATTT
This sequence comes from Limnephilus marmoratus, assembly GCA_917880885.1. Taxonomy (NCBI): domain Eukaryota; kingdom Metazoa; phylum Arthropoda; class Insecta; order Trichoptera; family Limnephilidae; genus Limnephilus; species Limnephilus marmoratus. Next base: position 48,081,894 of record OU862924.1, on the reverse strand, counting down.
ACACATATACTTATACCGTAGGTACACTTCGGTCAAAGAAAGAAGGTTTTGATATCACAAATTCGAAACCTTTATCGTTAACCATTGAAGTATTAGTTCTGCGCCATCTAGCATTTATAATGTAATAAAACAAAACCCATCATAATAAAATGAAAACAATTACATTTATGTATAACCAATAAATAAATATTATTGTTTTACTAGTCAATCAAACAGCAATGACCCGAAGAGTCGTAAAATTCCAAGTGGGCCAAATGTACAACAAATTTAATGATAGTGTTTCCACGCTAAACCAACTAATTTAGTTTCGCAGAATCGAAGGGAAAATCCATTTATGGCTTGTACCTAATAGCAATAAATTAGGATGGGGAGGCACTCATATAACTCATGGAAAATCTCTTTGCATTGCGCAAAAACAGAAAATTAAAATAATCTTAAAGAAATCATTTGAATAATCGAGCTCATATTAAAAGACTTTCAGGCCAGAAAATTAAATACTGTTTTCCTGTACCACGCAACTTTAAAAAGTACTTAAAAAATTAATTACAAATACAAGTGTGCAATTCGCACGCGGTAGAAGTGAAACCTTCAGAAAACTAAAATAGACATTAGTGGTGAGGCTACGAAGCACCGCATAAAGAGAGACGAATATTCTATCTCATTCTATCGCTAGCTAAATCCTATAGATGTAAGTTTTTGTCACTATTTATTGTTTCTTTTTCGTTTCATCAAGTTTCAAATCACAACGGTAATTTTAAGGTTTCATGATAACTCACAATCTTGCAATTTCAACACCCTTTGAAAAGTTATTGCAAGTCATGAAAAACAATTAAAAAACAGCCTATAACCTAACCTATTTAACCAATTTATTATGTATTGAAATGTTGAAGTTGCATGATTCACAGATTCCGGTCACCATTTTTTAAATGCAATAAAAGCTTCAAAAAGTTTTTACGGTTGTGATAAGCTAAATATTTATAAAAAAATATTTATACATATTATGTGGAAATACCGAAAGTAGTAATAATACCCGCCTTCACTAAATTAAAAAACCTTCAAAATGGCAAAGAATTTTATTAAAAACATTTTTCATTGTCTTGTCAAACTATTACCGGCAAAATACATTTACAAATTTATCACTATAAAAGCAAAACCGTTCTTTTTTGTTTTTTATGACTAAAAGCTAATTAAGTTAGCCTCTCAAAAGCTAGGCGTACTATACATGGTCCGTAGATATTTTAATAGTACACAACTGTTAACCCTGTTACAAATCACAAGTGCGCCCCACGGTATATTTTGGCAGCCACCTCTGGTTTGCAGCCCCAAAATACCTGAAAAAACCTCGATGCATGATAAAAAACGGATAGCAATCTTTAGAAGACAGGCGCAGGGTGTCGTAAGGAAAGGCGCCGGAAATGGTATACTTCTTCTATCGGTATTTCAATGAAAGATGCTCCGAGGAACTAGCGTCATTGATCCCCTCGGCTAAATAAAAAAATTTCAGCCATTTTTAATTGCACCGATTAAGGTGAGTTTCGTTTCAATCTAAACACGTACAAAAACCTCCTTTATGCAAGTAAACAGTTGTTTCTTGTAGTCATTGTTGAAACGAAATATAATTTTCATGATCTGGGCCCAAAAGTTTGTATGCCCAAATAATTAACAATTTATCTATGGTCTATAATAGTGTCTATGCATGCACATTTTTATCCAAAATGTAAATACTCAATTGAAATGCTAATGAGCCAGATTCGTTATCTATTATACTTAACTGACGCAGGCAATAACAATATAATAGAAACTGATTGTTTATAAAACAGCTATAAATTTAGCCACTTAATTACATATCCTGATGTAATTTAGACACTATCAATTTGACAGTCAAGATAGAATTAAATTAGACTCACCATATACACGAAGTCACCTCTGAACACAATTAGAAACAATACTCCAACAATGAATGATCACTGTTATTTTTTTATCACAAAAAAACACAAGAGGATATAATTTAACACGAAAAAAGATGTTGGTTTTTCATGCACTGTTTTAATGTTGACAGCAAGTCAAAAAGAGAGAAAAAAAACACTATTTATTAACGATATACTATTGTCTTAATTCGGAATTGTCAGTTTGAGCAGCGTTTATTGTTCTGCAATGTTTTAAAAATGTTAACGTGAAATTTTTTGTCACTGTTTTCATTGATCACAAAATAATGAGTTCCACTTTTAAGGGTTGTTTGACTTATTATTGTTCAAAGATTTGTGCAAAATCTAGCACAAGATAAGATGAATTCACTTATTTAAGACCCTTGCGTGAAAATTGCAAACTTTCAGAGCTGCGTGAAAAGTTTGAACGTGGTCGCGCGCGCTTTTCGCTGTCTCGGGTGTTTTTCTCCCGCCTTTACTGCCTGTGCCAAGCTCGCGGGCAGCCGATACCGTGTGCGGTCGGGTACTGAACGGAGAGCAACTGAACACTGATCCGCTATCGTACCGCCTCGATAGCGCAGCCGACTGCCTCGGTAGGTACCTACTGCTAGGTACTAGGACTGCTATGTAGGTACTACGTCTGGGTAGGTACCGTTCGCTTCTCGCTCCTCGGGCGGTAGGAACTTTTCTAGACGCCCAATTTGCCGCGTCTTTCTGATGACAATGGGTGCTTTTATTCTATTTGTTTAGGTGCCATTTTTTGCGTCAGGAAATGGCATTTTACCATTTTGTTGGAGTTTTTGAAATTATGCAGCGCGTGTAGAATTTTATCTGCTGGGTGTGAACGTGAAATTACATCGTGACAAAATAATTTTTATGTTACAAGTGAGTGAAACGAAAAAATATGTTGAAGTGAAAACTTCTTTAGCACCGTTGTGATTTGAAACTCGATGAATAGAAAAAGCGAAACTAAAAAGAGACAAACACATACATCTACAGGATTTAGTCTACAAGAGAATGAGATAGAATAATCGGTTTCCTCTTTGTGCAATACTTACCAGTTGCCTACTTTAGTTTTCTGAAGCTTTTCTACCGCGAATGCACACAAAATTTTATTTTTGAAGTGAAAACTTATTTAGTGCCGTTGTAATTTGAAACTCGATGAAACGAAAAAGCGGCACTAAAAAGAGACAAATACATACACCTGTAGGATTTAGACTGCGAGAGAATGAGATAGACTATTCGGTGTCTTCTTTTATTTATTTTTAATTATTTAAGGAGAAAACACAGATACAAACAATAATTAAGAAAATAATATCATGAACAATAACTTGAGAATTCGCCTGCACCCCAACTATTTCTCACTGATTGACTTGATAAATAAAGATTTTCAAATATATTTTTTATACATGTTTGAAAATAAGTCATAATTAATAATGAATCGAAAATTATTTAAAAAGAAGCACATAAAGAGTATAGTGAATGATATATGAGTTTTCTTTTTTTATAGGAAAACAGCCTTCAATTTTCTACCAAAAGTTCTGTAAGTATTAAAAAATATATCGAAATCCTTAAGGTTGTGGTTTTTATTAAACAATTCGCACATTCTTCTGATTGGATCCCTGACACCAGCATTTGTACGTGTCCGGTTAATGTGGAATAAGTCGTCTTATATATATTCTTTGTGCGGTACTTCGTAGCCTCCCCACTATTGTCAACTGCACACATTTTTTATATGATGTTGGTAGGTACCTAACACGATAAAATTAAATAATCTTTATGACTTTTTCTCACTCCGCAAACAGCAATTGTCTCTTCATTTTGAAGCTAAAATAATTTAAAATTCAAATAATAGGTGTACAGTCTCCACAGCGAAGTGATATTTGGTTTTGGGTCTAAATGTTTCGAATTCTTTGTCCAGCTGTGATATATACGAGTAGGTACTAGGTACCTTAATTTGCAATTTGTTTCAGAGCGGTAAAATGCTCTCAGTATTGCCGTGGCAAATACTACTTTTCAACCACTAAATAGTTTTCACTGTGCTTTTTGGCCATTAAAATTTTCTACACAAACCAATATAATTAACCCTCCAAATATTTAACTCCTGAATTTTCAATTATTTAAAAGTCGGTAAATGGTACAGACGCACTAGTCTGGGAACAATTATAGGTATTTGAATTGTAATAATTTGTACTACCTAAAAGCAGGTTTTATAATGTCGTGTGTGTTCCAGCTCAAATTCAAACTAATAAATATTATGGAATAACAAAAAAATTCAGATAGTTTTTTTGGCGGAAACCGAACCCATAAACTTCCGACATTACAGTTAAACTTTTACCCTCAAAGGAAAAAAATAACAAATCTTTTTGTTGAAGAAAAATAAAACTTTTTTGCAAATATTTTCAGCATATTGTCACAATAAATAATATTAAGTTTGATAGGAAAGAAGTTTATTTATTTGAGGAATTCTCAGCTCATGTGTAGGTAAAGCCCAACACCTCGCACTCTTTCTCAGTTCCTGATTTCATTGAAGTTTCCCTCCGGACCGTGAAATGTGTTTTTCCACCGAATTGACAACAAGATAACGTCATTTTGTCAGGGAATACATCACTGTGGAGACACTTCGAAACGATGAGAATATTATTTTAGTATTAATGGATTATTTTACAATCATCAGTGCGAGTGCATGTCTTATTTCCAATGTGCAGTATGCACCTCTTTAAGACCTGAAAATAAAGAACTTAAGAATATTTCAATGTTTTTAGACCAACTCTCCAAGAAGGTTTTCACTGAATATCACTCACATGGGTGTTGAAAATTTTTGAAAGCTTAAATTTGAACGACGTGAAAAATCTAAAAAAAGACGCGTCATGTTAAGGGCCCACAACCCGAATTTCTACCAATTTCTTACAAATCTCCCTTAAACACGTTAAGTTTTAAAGCTCTTAAAAATATATATGCTATTATTGAAGATAATATCTAGACATTGCCCGCGCCGAAACGCAAATTATATATAACTAGCAGACCCGGCCACACGTTGCTGTGACTAACGAAACACAACGCCATTACCCAATCTTTATAAAATCCACACCACCCGCTTGCCAGCTGCCGGCTGCCTGAATTGAATATTTGAATTTGTCTGCTTTTCTCTACTATAATAAGCATGTATCATATATAAACCTTCCTCTCGAATCACTCTATCTATTGGTGAAAACCGCATGAAAATCCATTGCATAGTTTAAAAGATCTATGCGCACATACATTTTGAGCGACTTCATTTTATACTATGTAATGATAATGATTCCCGCGATAGAAAAAAATCGCAAAGTATGCTCCAAAAATTATTATAAACAGGTTTGTTTCAGTTATTTTACAAGTAAAATTTTTTAAATCTTTTTTTTTTACGTAAGAAAAAAATCACAGTGTTTCTTTAAATGCTGTTTAAGACAATGCCGGCGAGATTTTTTCTCTATTTTAAACGAGTCGTGTTTTATTAAACATTTTCTTTTAGCGCTCTCCTGTAACATTCTTAATTTCGTATCTCTTCATCTTCTTCTTTTCTAGCCCGGTTGCGGAGCCTTAAGATGAATATATATGTGAAATCCTATTTAGATACTATTTTGATTAATCTTTACGACGAATCGGCTTACAGTATGAACATCGAAAAATGGGCTACGGATAAATCGAAGCTTTTACTAGCTTTTCTATGTATTGGAATTACAATAAAATTATTATTTACGTAACAAAAAATATACGCGTAAACCACAAAAAAAAAGTTTTTTCATGACTTAACTATGAAGGAAACAATTTTTTTTAAATACCCCTTTATGGCTAAGACTATTTTTGAGGTTTTCCATGTTCTAACTTTTTTTCGTTCTTATAAAATTATGCACAAAATAAATAAAAACCACTTTTTCGCATACTAGCCTCGTGCAAAAAGACGCTCGATTTTAAAATTTTGCAGGCATGAGATTCGAAATATTTCTAGCGTTTATATTCCTCTTAAGCTCGGTGATTGATTTTCGTTATGTTTAATTACTTCACAAGTAGAACTAACGCAAAAGATAGAAATGTACCCGCGCCGAGCCGTGAAACATTAAAAATACATAAATGTTTGTTTTAAAATGGTTTTAAACGCATAAATGGGCGCATATAAGGAAATGCATAAGTAGACATATAACAATAAAAAGTGACGGGGCTGACAACCCAACCCCGATTAATTAGATTTGGTAGGCAATCCTCTGACAATCGCACCACCAAATATTTTAATAATGGCGGCATATATTATTTATTTGTATTAAAAATAATATATAAGAACTAGACGACCCGGCCACGCGTTGATGTGGCTAATGAAACACAACGCCATCTACTGGATCCCAACCTTTTAACTCACACCGCCAAACTGTTAATTTGCATACAAATCAAATCGATCGGTGATGATATTATAGCGAGTTCCCGGCATTCGTTGCTATGCTTCTTAATAAATAAATTGTTTTTCCCTGCGTGTCCTTTCCCATTCGTCCCGTTTCTCTTCCGCCTCCCCTTCCTCTTCCGCATCCCTTTCCCCTCTCGCGTTCCTACTCCGCCTTTCCTCTCCCCACTCCCCACTCCCCACTCCCCTCTCCCACTTCCCCCGTCCCACGAACCTCCCTCCCGAGTTCCCCTCCCCCCTCCCGGTTTCCCCTCCCCCCTCCCCCTTCCCACGAACTACCCCTCCCGAGTTCCCTTCCCCCCTTCCGGGTTCCCTTCCCCCTTCCCGCATTCCATTCATTCAGTCCCGGTACATTCAGTTTTCAAACAGCTCGCGTGCCACCTATTGCATTTTTTATACAAATTTCGTAATGCTAGAGCTCACCAGAATATATAGAAACCTTCGCGGGCATGCACACATCAAATCCCAAAAGTTTTAATGAAATAGGTAAAGTCGTTCGGAAGTTATGCGCGTACACACGAGTACATTTAGGCGATTCATTTTTATTGATTTAGATTATTTATTTTTTTGATTTTTAGACTGAAATATAGGTTAGTTCACACATCATAACCGAAATTACGAATGTCTTTATTTTCATAAAATATTACAAAATATATTAATAAATACCAAAAAATACCTACACATTAGAAAAAACCGAACTTTATCTCTGTGATCTTTCACTTTCAATATCAGAACAAAAACTCCACCCTATAACTATCGCACCAACCTGCAGACTTTGCGTTTTTTTCAAGAACTTTTTTTAACCTTTTTTCCACTACATTTTTTGAGAGCGAAATTTTCAAACGAAGCGACTACGGGTATTGGAAAATCCAAAGCATTTAAAATGCGTTAAATAAATGATTAACAACCTTACTAATAAAACAGGTGAATTTTTTTATAAAATTGATTTCTGTCACCCTTAATAAATGTATAGCGCTTCTAGCGCACAATGCGAGAAAAACAGAATTGCGCTTGTGTGAATGCAAAATGCGATGTTGCCTGATTTAAAAAATAGTTTTTTTTTTTATTAGTACCAAATCAAATTTAAAATCGTACGGTCTTTATACAAATTGTAAATAAAACACCGTTTAACGGTTGGTTTAGGCGATTTTTTTTAATAGTAATGCGGTTACAGGTGAAACAGGGGTAAAAAAGTTTTTTAGTATTCAGTTATTATAAGAAAGACAAACGAGGCCAATAAATATTTCGCACGCTAAGTAGTAAAATTCGTTCCGCAAAAATTGTTTTACCATCAAAGAAAAATTAAAACATATCCTCTTGTTTTTATGTCGCTCGTTACGTTCGCCTGTGAAATCCACCGAAATGTTTGTATGTTTCTTGTTTGTTTGCATAACAAGGCACCAAAATACCTTTGAAGACGTTCCCTTTGTGTCACTTATTAGTTATTAGTTGTGCCTATTGTATTGGAAATATCCATATGTATTGACACACTTTTCGAGCCGTGTTCCGCTATGGAAATAGCCACAACTTGTAAAGTTCGAAAGAAAAAATTTGTTTTTATCTACATTTATTTTGACAGTTATGTTGATTTACTCCCTGCATTCTAGTTCGATAAATCTATAATAAAAATATGGGGTGCAAAGTGACTGAAAGCCGTTACCAAGACTACTACCACACTTGATAATCAAATATTGTCGAATAGTTATCTACAGAATAGTTATAAATCATAAGTTATAATGGGTATTTATTTATTTATTAACGCCCTTTTTCGGGGCTTTTACATATGAATAGTAAAAAATATACCTACAGTATTTATTGTACATAACTGAACTGCCTTCGTAATAATATTTTATATTTGTTTAAAGATAAAATGAAAATTTTCACTGACTTGGTGTAATTGTTTCCCTCCATCAGTATTCTGGGCAAAGACGAATACATATGGTAGTTAGTTCCAGAATTACTGCACTGAAATAAATCCTGACTTCTAGTATCAAGTATCACAAGTGGAATCCCGAAGCTTATCAATTCGAGCAATATCGGACAGTCAACTAAATCATTTAGAATTTTATACAGAAATACCAAGTCAGTGAACGTTCTTCTGTCTGACAATTTGAGCACATTCATATCATTCAAAATAGTGTTGTAATTCAACATAATTGCTGGAGTACCCATTTTAAAATTAAGAAAACGTAAGAATTTGTTTTGTATTATTGCAACAGCTTGTACCCACTTGTATATTGTAATATGGGTTCCAGACGGGAGAATTGTACTCAAGTTGACTTCTAACATACGAAAAATATAACAGTTTACATTGTTAAAATTTCTAGTTAGTCTGTTATAAATCCAAACATTTTTAAGACCTTATTAGAGATTTCTGTTATGTGGTTAACAAATGAAAGATTTGATTGAAAAGTGTTAATGTCTCCAGAGTATTGTTATCAATGTTGTAATTAAAGATAACTGGATTTTTTTTCGAGAAAATCTAACAATTTAACATTTTGAGATATTTAATTAAAGTCTATTTCATTACACCAAATTAACAATTTGTTGATATTATCTTGAAGAATGTTGCAATGGTAAATATTTTGAATTATTCTAAAAATTTTGAGGTCATCAGCAAAAAGTAAGATAAACACATCATGAAATATTTTTGTAAGATCATTTATAAACGAGATAAATAATATTGGGCCAAGGTGTGAACCCTGTGGAACTGATGACATTTCCCATACATTTTGATGACAGTATGCTATACAAGCGCTGCATGCCGCGAGGTTTTGCAGCTTGGTTTTCATTCAAACATTTTTAGACACATTTTTTTGTAATATATCATTGAAGAAGAAGATAATAATAATAATCTAAACGAAAATAATATTAACGATTATGATTATAAAATATATTATAAAATATATACACGGGATATATATAATCGGATATATTTATCCCGTGACGCTATCCAGGTTACAAACAAATTCTTGGAATGATCGTTTACAATAAAAAGGGTAGTTGCCTATGATATGGAAAATAAATTAGTTGAAGATAATATTGTTAATTCTAAAATTTAAAAATATGAGATTGGCTATTATGACGGTTTGACAGTAGGGCGCAATGGCGGAATTGGTAAACGCACGTCCCGGATAGTCGAGAGGTTCTGGGTTCGAGTCCCCTTGCGACCATTATCATTTTCTGTTTTTCTGTGTCTGGTTCTCTTTCATATTTTCGTTTAGATTATTATTATTATCTTCTTCTTCAATGATATATTAAATTGATGGGAATAACCTTCAAAAGTTATAAAAAGAGAGTTTTTCTTATAAAAATTGAACATTTATTTGTATTTCACTTTTGTTTGTGTGACGCTGTATCCTGAATTTGGAAGTTAACCCATTTCCCGACATCCGATCCAGTTGAAACTCATTGTCAATGACGATGAATTCAATCGAATTTTAGTGACAATCAAGCACAAACATGTACGCATTTTTCTTAAATGTGAAGAAATTAACGCACGAAATACATGTCGGGTTTAAAAATCGCAATTTAACATGGTTGGTAGCGCGGTTAATTCTGATCCCTGGCAAGGAAGGTTCAAACCTCAATCGAGCCAATTTTTTTTAAAAGACATTTGAAATAATTTTTTTAATGTTCACAAAAAAACATGTCACGAAAAATTGCATCCTAATGTCCTATATTTAAAAAACTAAAAATACGAATGAATAAAGTAGCAAATATGCCTACTAGATATTTGCTGTACCTTTTGATTACATTTTTTTCAGCGCATTTAATTATTTTGGCCTCAGTTAGATTGTTGTCATTGAATGAATAATCCATTTTATTCAACAGCATTATTTAAGAGAAAATGATTGGTAATACCAAATCAAATTTCCTAAAATAATACTGTCACAGTAAAAGTTACGACATTTACGGCTTCTGGTTATAAATTAGCTATTTTAGTTATGTGCCAGTATAAGGGACTTTACTATTACTATCGTTTGTTTAGCAGTGGCGTAGTTAATCCTTTCCACCCTTTTTTTATTATTTTTTTTTTAATTCCAATGGGCGCTTTTAATATTCAATTCAAATTCAAATTGAAAAAAAATATATTACACAAAAATTCAGAAAGTACAAAAGTATAACTTATAGGTGCATTCTATTTTTTTCTAGCCAACCCAACAAACGACGTTATATTATAAAACCCAACAATTAATTATAAGTTACATTATATGCAAATAAAAAACAACATACGTATTTCTTTTAAACTCATTTGTTTAAAAGAAATGATTTAGTGATGATTTAAATTTGGGTAAATCGTTTATTTGTTTACTGTTACATGGAAGGTTGTTATATACTTTAATGTCCATGAAGTACATTATAAAACAATGGCTGCCTTTAAAATTTACACGGCGACGTCACAAAACAAAGCATTAAACATGCGTTCTTTATCAAACTTACGAATACCGACAGTAACCACACGACAAAATACACTATTCTACTGCAGCATTCATTACAGCAGGAACTGCATTGCCCACTCTCCGCTACAACGATATCACACTACAAATGGGGAATCAGTACTTAGGTGATGTTGACGTATTTAACATCAACTTGGCGAATTTTGTGGATCTTGTAAAAAACTTATTCCAAAACATATGTGTATTTTTGTAAACTTATCAAATCGCTGTATTTGTTTTTGTATTTTCGTGACTTGTTTGCATTTTTTATCTAATTTTATTTTTATTATTTCTTTATCTGTTTAAAAATCATCTGTCATGAATTAATTGTACAACCAAACATGTAAAAGCCCTCTGGGCGTTGAATAAATAAATAAACAATAATGTTCTTTATAATAGCAGTTCTTTCTTACACACTAAATAATGAGAGAGATAAAATTCTGTCTCCCTCTTTAACAATATATAAATAGCTGGTTCCCGACATGCGTTGCAACGCCATATCTAAAGAAATACATTGTTTCTCCTTGAATCACCTTTCCCGTGCGTCCTCGTTCCCCTCCCGCGTCCCCTTCCTAGCTAGCTTTATAAATTATAGCCTGTAGGTTATTCTGATGTATGAGCTTATTTCAAAGTTTCATTATAATCCATTCAGTAGTTTTTGCGTGAAAGAGTAACAAACACATATATATCGATACAAACTTTCGCGTTTATAATACTACTAGCTTTTGTCCCTAGTATTGGGGGGGGGGGTTTCCACTCCGCCTCCCCACCTTCCCTATCCCTCCTTCAGTCCCCCCCATCCGCTCCACTCCTCCCCCTCTCTCCCACAACCCTCTCTCTCTCCCTCCCCTACCCCCCCTCCACCCTCTAGCCCTCACCCCCTCTCCCCCTCTCTCACCCCCTCACCTCCCCCTTCATACCCGTTACATTAATTTTTCAAACAGCTCTCGTGCCTAGGGTTGCCATCTTCTAAAATAAAAAAAGCCTGACTCTGCGCTCTGAAAGGCCGAACATTTTGCTCTAAAAGCCGGATGGACGTACATAATTTTGGACATAACTGTTATACATAATAATTAAAAATCTGTTACAAGTTACAGTTGTTTATTAATCACACATTAACCAATTTAATAACAACAATCATTAATCAGTCTTATCCTTGTCATCAGTAGACATTTGTATAGAATATATGTCAATAACAAAATAAAAAATATCGAGTCTTCTGTCTGTAGACATACTAAACTTATAAAACAAACAAAACATAATTTTTTTCTGGTTAAACAGTTGACTAAAATTTTTCGTTAAATAGATATAAAATGAAACACATTTATTTTTGTGGACAAAAACGAAAAACATAAATTAAAACGAAATCTCGACTTCTCCAAATTATTCAAAAATTACAAAAATCTACCATTTTGTACATTTGGCGTTTTCACCTACTTTATCCAAAACGTCGTTTTCTTTGGAAATCATTTAATAAAATCCTTGACATGTCATTTTTAAATTATACAATGTGTACACCATCTTAGCAATTGTTTGCAATTTGTTGCGTTCCTTGCTCCACTGGGTGTTTATTAAAGAGAAAACTCTTTGAAAGTAATATTCCGTCAATTTCAGAAGTTCGGAAGACAAAACCCGCGCGAACCAAAAAGCCTAACAAAAGCCGGACAGGCCGGACATATAAATATTTAGCCGGACACGAACTAAAAAAGCCAAACATGTCCGGCTAAAGCCGGACAGATGGCAACCCTACTCGTGCCACCTATTAAAACGTAACAATCAAACACACGCAGTTTCGCATTTATAATATTAGTATAGATTAGTATAATTTTAACTATCAAAGGGATCTCCATACTAACCAAAATAAATGACAAAATGACAGCGCACGTGAAATAAATACTTATAGTTACCAAGCAACGCTTTGCTTTCGTCTGGACAATAAAGGTATAATAAATAATTTCATAACGCCAGAGATTATTCATAACGCCATAGCTCACCAATATATATACCCTATATTACTCGCAAATAATGTAGCTTTCTATTAGTGGAAGAATTTTTAAAGTCCATTCGGTATTTTTGCGTGAAAGAGTAACAAACATACATCCATACATCCCATACATCCATTCAAACTTTCACCTTTATAATATTACATATATATTAAGATTATACGTTTACATAGTCAACCTGATGAAGAAAACCAAGCAAAATCGGTTAGGTAAAAAAATTTAATAAATTACTTGTTGAATAAAAAAGGTTTTTTTATTAATTTAATTACATATATTTAACCACAAAGTGATGGGCGTTTTTAGATTTTCACGGCCAAAAGAATTTTCGTTATTAGTTTTTGGGGTGTTATGCCGTGTTGCACTACCTCCTTCTTTAGCCAACGTTTCGGACACTGCAAGACAGTGGCGGACTAAGCCCAACAGAGGCCCGGGGCGGCAAAGCTGAATGTTGCCCCCCCCCCCCCCCCAGTTTAAAATATTTTTATTCAGTTCACATGGGCCTCCGGTCTCGGGGGGCCTCCAAGCGCCTCCGTGTTCCCTTGATCAAATCCTATACAAGTTTTTAAGGCACCAGGGCACTGTGAAAAATTAATTGTAGTTTTTCTGTATTTCGTTTTCTAAAAGTTGCATTTGTTATAATTTATAATGCTATCATCTAATGTTTTAAGGAAATTCTAAGAAAATTTAAAGAAAGTTTTAAACATTTTGTATGTTGAATTATCCTTCAGCAAAACTTTCTCAACGCATTTTTCTCAAAACTACGTTTTTCAACCTGACAACATATGTATTAGAAAAACTATACATCCGATTTGCAAGCACCAAGTCTTAAACTGTTAGAAAATCCAGTCACTATGGCACCACATAGGGATTTTTATAGAGGGCCCCCTTCTTTTTTTTAAGAACGCTAAAAATTTTCCATAAAAAATCGAATACAAAATTTGCTGGTCCACCATTTTAACATAGAAAAACGCATTCAATATTTTGCTGAAGAATAATTCAACATACACACTGTTATAAACGGTTTCACATAAAATGCGTAATAACATTTGGTGAGAGCATTGTTAACTTCAGAAAATGAAATAAAAAATATATTTTTTTTTTTTACTGTTTCCTGGTGCCTTAAAGCCTTGTTTAGGATTTGATAAAGGAAACATGGAGGCGTTGGGAGGCCGCCTCTTCCGCCCCCCGTTAGTCCGCCACTGAATCTTTTTAATTACTTACCTAATTTATTACTATATATATTATCTGTAATGATAAGGAAACCTAAGCAAAGGGCCTATAAGATAGTAAAAATAGTACGAAGTGCAATGCGTAAGTGAAACTGGAATTAAAACTGTATAGACATTAGAAATATTAAAGATTAGTAGTAGTAATTTTATTTTAAAAATTGTAAATTACCGGTTCAGGCTGTATTTATTTATTCCTATTTTATCTGTATGGGATGATGTTTGCATGGGACCTCCCAACTCCCAATCACCTCTTAGATATACAATTTGGGAGGCGGGAATGGGTACCCCCGCCCTGGGAACCTTTATTGGATAACCAACACCTCTGCTATAGGTCACCCCAAGTGGTTCACTACGTTTGGTGATTTAGCAGGGGTGACCGGGTTCATGGGGTGAGGTTTATCTTGGAGATGGATGACCAGGACACACTGATCCCCTTAAACCCTTTTCCTTCCCAGAACTCTCCTCTCCTTCCTTTCTTTAAAAAACCCTCCACACAGCATCCTCAAAGATGGCACAGGCCCCGAGGGAAATTATTTTCCTTAGGGCCTCCTGCTTAGGAGCTCATGTAAAACAAAAGATAGGTAATAAGCATATTTTGAAGGCATCAGGCACTAAAAAAAAATGTAACATTTTTTATTTCATTTTCTAAAAGATGCATTTGTAAATAATGCTTTCACCGAATGTTGTAAGGAAATTCGTAAAAATTGACGGAGATACATCCTATTATATGAAACCGTTTTGAACAGTGTGTGTTGAATTATCCTTCAGCAAAACTTTGTACGCCTTTTTCTGAAATCTACGTTTTTCAACGTTGACAACATATTAGAAAAACTATACCTCTGATTTGCATGCACCAAGTCTTAAACTGTTCAAACATCCAGTCACTATAGCCAGGGCCGAATTATCCACAAGACATATGCCTAGGGGTCCCGCATCGGGAAGGGGCCCCTAGGGTAAAGGAGCCCCGAGTCGTGCATTGCCTAGGGGCCCCGAAATGTTTAAGCCGGCCCTGGCAGGACCCTATTATCCATAAGGCAGTAGGTCACTGACTAAGGGCCCCGCATTGGGTAGGGGCCCCTAGAGTAAAGGGGCCCCGAGACGTGAATATACACTGCCTTCGAAAATCCAGTCACTGAAGCCGGGGCCGTATTATCCATTAACCGTGTAGGCAACTGCCTAGGGGCCCTTAGGTTAAAGGGGCCCCAAGATGTACATTGGCTTCTAGGGCCTCGACATGGGGCCCCTAGGGTAAAGGGGCCCCGAGACGTGCATTTCCTAGGGGCCCCGACATGTTTAAGCCGGCCCTGGCAGGGCCGTATTGTCCACAAGGCAGCGTAGGCCACTGCCTAGGAGCCACGCATCGACTAGGGTTCTCTATGTTAAAGGGGCCCCGACATATTCAATCCGGCCCTTATTATGACACTACGTAGGGATTGTTTTATAAAGGGCCCCTTATTATTTATTTTTTATTTTTATGAAACATGAAAAATTACCATAAACAATCGAAAATAAAATTCATTCAAAAATAAAAACGCATTCAAAGTTTTGCTGAAGAATAATTCAACATATGTACAAACTGTTTTAAACGGTTTCACATAAAATGTTGTATCTCCGTCAGTTTTTCGAATTTCTTTAAAAAAATTGGTGATAGCATTTTTAACAAGTGCATCTATGAAAAAATGAAATAGAAAAAATTAATTTTTTTATTGTGGTTCCTTGTTTAGAATTTGATCAAGGGAACATGGAGGCATTCGGGGGCCCCCAAGACCGGGGGCCCGGGGCGGGCCGCCCCCCCCGCCCCCCCCTTAGTCCGCCACTGCTGCAAGGCTGTCCGAAACGTTGGTTAAAGAATGAGGTAGCGCAACACGGCATAACACCCCAAAAACAAATAACGAAATCAGAAAGTGATTGTTTTTTACGAAAACATTATTATTATTATTATGGAGTTGTGGATTAGTGGAAAATTTATCTATAAACTTAATATATAAAACAAAGTCGGGTTAGTTGCACCATTTATAACTCAAGAACGGCTGGATCAATTTTTATAATCTTTGATTTGTTGGAGTTGTCTCCGCCCCGAATAGCAGAATAACTCTTAAAACATCGGAAAAACCCACAAAACCAAAAAATGATGAATAAAATTCTTTCTCTCATACATTTGTATGGAACGAATTCTCAACCTTTGAAAGAGGTTCAGCGATATTGTGATGAATATAATAATTTCAAATAGTCAAAAACGTCAAATGTCAATGCGCTGATTGTTTTGCTTTTATTCTCAAACGTATAATGCTGCCCCTCTTTCTTACACACTAAATGTCAATAGTCGAAAATGAGACAAACGGTGAACGTACGTCTGCACCCCTCCGAAGGAAAAATACTATAAAAATAATAAATCTCCCTCAAACGTATAAAGAAAATGCAACGCAATTCCCGTGGAAAAGTAAGAAAACCACAAAAAATGTAAATCCGTACACCGCCATCTCCGATACTGACAAAAACAAAACATGGATAGTTGCGCATCCACAATAGGCCACTTGCATCACATTTTTTAAATTAAAAAAATCCGGTTTAGGCAATTATTCTAAGACATTCTGTATTTTTTTAATCATATTTTTGAAACCCTGGCGATTTATTGAAAATTTTAATCCGAAAAATCAGACAATTTTTTATAAACTGGAAAGACGGGACATAATTTTATGTGTGCAAAAAAACGATAATTACATAGCCGAAAATCATTTTTAAAAAAAAATAACGTTTTCCACAAAAAAGGGCATAGTAGAATAACGAGGCAAACCAAAAATATTACATTTTATAAATGTTTTTTCCTTGATCCATATGGTTGATCATAAATCATTATAATGTTCAACATCTATATTACTAAATCCAATGTTATATACTTTTACTTGTAAATTATAATAATAACAAGAATATTATAAAATTTTATTTTGTTAAAATCAGCACCAATACCATATACCTCTAAAACACGTACAGACAGCGTAAAATGTACGGGGTTCTCTTCATAACATCCGTCAAAAAGTCAAGCCAAATAATAAGTTCGCAGAGAACAAACAATAAATCTAGTGAACGTTAAATGTCAAATGCAAAAATTCGCCTGAAATCAAGGTTTTGCCATTTAAAAAAAAAATCAGTGTGGAATTTTAAAAAAATAATAGGAACCTTTTCGGAGACGGACATTTTCACGTAGTGACGTCACGGACCCAAATAATGGATTTCTTTATTTAAAAATAAAAAAAAAACTGTTCATTTCTAAAAAATTTTACTAACGTTTTCGTAATTTTAGTAAAAAAAATCTATCCATACGATTTTTTCCAAGTCGTTATAAAATCCATGCAAATGGCCTATTGCTTCATTGTGTAATTTTTAACTTAATAAAAATAACGAAAAATAACGAGAAATAACGAAAAAATAAAAGAAATGATGTAATGCAAGTATTTACAACAATAACTTAGGGTAAAAACTTAGAAAGAAAATATTCAGAGAAGGTATTCCACAAACCACCAGGCAGTCCCAATGACAATGCGCATGCCAATCGGCCCAACCGCAGACGAAACCCGGAGTCCGCGCCCTTTAGCCGGCTCCTCGATTTTGCCTCGAAGAAATATATGTGGGAAAGAAGAGAAAGTTTTCGAAGACTCTGGCGAAAAGATTAGCGTCGGGTTGTTGGAGGGGGGGGGGGGGGGCAGAAGGAGGCCGATACCACGCAGCTATTCCCCAGACCTACACATGTCATTGGGGGAGGCGCGGGAGGATCGCGGGGAAACCGCTCCGGTGAGTGTTCGCCTGGCTGTATGCACGGATAGGGTCTATCCCACCCCATTTTATGGGGTGACGACGATACATAATATGTGCAGTTCAGTTGCGCCACCAAATATGGACACCAAAGCTAATATAAAATAAGAAAATAATAAGAGCAATAATAATATATTAGAAACATAATTATAATATGAGTACAGAAGTCATAATATATTGATTAATCCAAGATAGAAATGGCCTGTTGAGGTAAAAGCATAAATCATTTTTAGCAAAAACATTAGAAATAACCTATCATGAATGCTTGTAAGCGGTGTGAAACTAAGGCTAAAAGAAAATAAGTGAAACAAGAAAAGAAAAATGTGTCAGTACATAAGTCAAACGTAACCAGTAATTTAAACAGTTCAAAGCGTATGTCCTAGTGAAGAGTAATGGAGGATATACTGAGGGAGATAGGATCAATACGTGTAGCACCTGTAACAAAGATGAATTTACTCTAGATCGGCGACTCTAAGTACAGACCATTACTCCCCCCAGGAATTTACAAATTTTTCAGGCACTCGAAATTCTCTTTGTTCGACACAAGGTCAGCGTTCCGCGCTGGTCTTGTTGTTCCGCGCAAGCCATCCAACATTTCCTCTCGTGCTTCCTTCATCAACTCGCAGTGCCACAGAATGTGCCTGGCATCCTGGTTAGTATCACCACACGCACAGTTTGGATGAGGAGAAAGGGTCAAGCTATGTAGCCGACCCCTGAATTCTTCAAGTCCGGAGAGTATCTGTGGCATGTAGTGATCAAAATCAAATCAAATCAAATCAAAAAATATTTATTGTAAAATAAAAATTACAAAAGGTGTAGCTTGTGGGTAGACCCCATTTCTTCCAGCTAACCACATTTATTTAATTACAATGTTTATATAATATTATTTGTTTTATTATAATTACAATGTTAATACAGATAAAATAACAATATACCAATGAAAAAAAAAATAAATATATATACCAATAAAAATAGGCGTTTCATTTACGTGAGGTATTCACTCAACGTGTAGTGACATTTATTAACAAGGAAAGTGTTTAGTGATGATTTGAATTTGTGTGTATCTTGTATTTGTTTAATGTTATGTGGAAGCTTGTTATATACCTACTTTAATGGCCACAGTTTGATGTGTGCCCCTTCCATTCAGAATTTAACTGAAGGGAAGAAGGAAAAAGTCCATCTGCCCTTCGTCGACCTATCCCATCGCTCTTGCCACATACTCAGAGTCCTTTTCCGCGCATCGCTTTGAACAAGCCAGGGAGGGCCACGACTCCTCTCGGTGTCAGTTCGACTCCAAGGTAGACAGCAGCCCTTCCTCTAATAAGTACCCTTTTTGTCAATATTTCCCTAATTGCAAGGTCAATCGGCAGAACGCCGGCCAGAACCGGTAATGCATCTGAGGCTACAGTCCTATAACCACCCGAGAGCGCCAACAAGGGAGTCCACTGGCCCCGTTTAAGAGCCAAGTTCATCAAGACATTATCCAGGCGATGCTCCCACATGGAGGCAGCATACAAGACTTGCGTCACATTTACCCCTTCGTACAGCAGCCGAATCGCCGGAGAACGCATACCCCACTCGGCTGTTGAGATTCTTCTCAGTTTCTGAAACAAGGCCTGGGCCCTGTCGAAGACGTTCTTGACGTGGGCTAGGAACGAAGAAGATCTATCCATAATGACGCCTAAATACCTGGTATTTTCTGCAAATCGAATGGATGAGTCTCCCATTCTGATGAAGGGGTTCCTGCCTCGGCTGGTAGGCTCAGCTAGTTAACAATAAGTAAGGAATTAGAGGAAATTATGTTTTCTTGAACTATAAAATAAATTGACAAAACGCCACTGTTTTTTTACAGTATTGAGTGCAGCCATTAAAAGATAGTAAAACTTGGAATGACCGATTGTGTTCCGCTAAACCCAAGTGAATGGGCGCTGTTTTCTTCGACAATCATGCGCGCATTGCACACCGCACACTGTTCCGTTATCAACCTATTTTATACTTTTGCGTTTGATCGAATAATAAGCCTGGTTAGCTTTTAAATTTCTGCTGCTTCATTTTCTTTTACCTTTTCATCTTTATTCAATATAACACAGTTTGGCTCTTCTACCTAATATCTCTGATCTCTTACTATAGTAGGAAGGTACTTACTAATGTCCACGGGAGCATCAGCTTTGTCGAGCTTAATAACGTATCCCCTTATATTTTCCTTTCTTTCGCGATTAACAAAACTCTAAACTTAGTTTTATTTTCATTGATAATAATTTATTTTAAAGTAAAGTTTAGATATTCCATGAGGATTAGTCAACACAATTTGGGAAAAACAAAAATCTATTAAAATATGGGTTTTAATTAAATGAAGACAATATTAGCGAAACTCAATCAAAAATCTGAAGACAGACAAATCAGAAAAAGATATTGGCACCTCTGGGACTCGAAACCAGGACCTTCTGCTTTCATGGTAACAGCTCTACCAACTAAGGTGCCTATATCCAATTCGGTCACTTTTAACTGTATCATACTTCGACTAAGAACTACCAACATTATTCAATCAGAACAAATAAATAAAATTAAACAATTTTTCAAAACTTACAGTAAAAAGTAAATATTTTATACAAAACATATTATAACTTATGAATTATGACTTAAAGAATCGTGGCTCCCTTATCAGGCACAAGAGCTCCTATTTTCTGATAAGGTATACATGACCAGAAACGACCTTTAATTTAATATTTTGTAAAATATATTTGTGTATATGTAACTCATATTTATTTTATAACAATAAAAAAATTAAAAATCTTAATTTTCTTAATGCTCATATTATTGGATGCTATCTTCATATATGATTGCAAGATTCAAACCCAAACTAAACTAAGGTGTCAATTAGTAGAGCTGTTTCCATTAAAACCCAGAAGGTCCTGGGTTCGAGTTCCAGAGGTGCCAATATCTTTTTCTGATTTTTCTGTCTTCAGATTTTCGATTGAATTTTTTTTTTAAATACTATTATAATTATTTCTAATCTTTCAACACATAGTTCATGGTGGAATTCCAGTAATATGACTTTTTAAAACCCTGAGTTATTTCCACTATTTTTCTACTGTTAAAGTTAAGAGCTGGTTGCAGAGAGCTTTTACTGAACCCTAAGTTTGCGAATATCTAGATAGTCAATAAAATAGAAGAGTGGGTAACCTATGCACTATGCATGATTTGATGTATGAATGCGAATGAAGCAAGAGGGTTTGCCAAAATACACAGTCATGTGGCGGGCCATCGTCTATCCCTACCCTTGCGATAAATCGCGCAAACACCGGATTGCTCTTGGATTTAAAACAAATATGTTTTGAGATACGTTTTCATAATCAAAAATATAACCATGTTAATTTACTTTTTTTAGAAGTTTATCAAACAACCAATTTTTTGCACAATGTTTGTTTGGGTATGTTAACAACATTGCGCGGTAGCTTCAATCAAAATCAAATGCCAAACAAACAAAAACCTCGTGAACAAATAAACGAACCCCTTCCGAGCAATCAGTGGCTGATTGAGTGTTATCATTAAAAAAAAAACTCATATTTCGTTTCATTTTTAAAATGATAAACGAGTCTAATTTCTCCACAGAATGACAGTCATTTTCAAATAATACGAGTATATTACACAAATTATTAGGTACCTACCTACCAACAATAACTGCTTCCTTGCGCTGTCCCAACTCATTGCCTAGGTAGGTAGGCTATTGGGGTCGGCTCCTTTCGTTCTCAGGTTGTAATTTCTTCTGTTCTGAGTATCGCCTTCATCCAGGCCGTTTCTCTGAAGAATTTTGGAGCATTGAGTCATCCAGGAGTTCTTCGGTCTTCCTCTGGATGACTGTCGATGAAGCTCCATAGACATTGCCTGCCTCACAGTGTGGTCTGATGGTCTCCGTCTTATGTGCCCATACCATCTCAACTGTCGTTCTTCCAGCTTACTATTTATGTCTGTTACACCCAGGCTATGCGTGAACTTTTGATCTTATCTTTAGTGCTACTCCTGCAGACCATCTAAGCATACCTACCAACAATAATTATAAACCGGAAAAGTTCTATTAAACAAAATCAAACAACATTATTGTGCAATGTAATGGTAATTCCTTAAATTTCTCTTTGAGAATATATGTTCCTGTAAAAGCCCGTACTACGGCAAAGATTTTCCAGTAAATCCGAAGATTTAAGTACTAATAAAACCTAAGGTTTACCAATTAACAGGCTTTTACAGTAACATATGTGCAGGGTGATAAGGGACGTACTTGACTTACTCTAACCGGTGATTGTTGACATTATTTGGAGTAAAAAGTGTAAATGATATTTTGGTCTCCGGTGACTTTTTCGATGATTTTTTTTTTAAATTAAACAAAACAAAATCCGCTTGTCGTCACTGCTCAATCAGCTGAGTAATCGCCCAACATCTCACACCAACCTCAACTGTACAACACCTACTATTCTATTTTTTATGCTTTTAAAAAAAAAATGTCACCGGAGACCGAAATTAAATTTACATTTTTAACTCCAAATAATGTCGAGAATCATTGGTTAAAATAAATCAACAACGTCCCTTAACATCCTGTATATACTAGTATGTATAACATACGTTATATTGGAAAAGAATTCAAGAACATGCAAACACTTAAAATATTGTATTTTTCATATGTTCGCAGTCATCTTGAATTTGCTTCTCAGATATGGAATCCTCAATATAAAATTTATATTAAACGCATTGAAGCCATCCAAAGAAAATTTGTCCATCACTTAAATTTCAAGTTTAATATTAATTATCGTAACATAAACAGCTCGCTGGACCTTTATGGACTTAAATCATTAAAAATTAGAAGAGACTCTGCAGATATAATATATCTTCATAAAATTATCAATGGTTTTACTGATTGTTCGCCCCTTTTGGCTGAGATAAATTTTAGAGTCCCAGGTGTGAGAACTAGAGAAAAATCACTTTTTCATTTTCAAAAATGTTCTACTAATCTCAGACAAAATGCTTTTATATTCAGAGCATGCAATGTATTTGATAAGAATTTTAATAATGCAGACATATTCTCGTGTAATTCAAGTACCTTTAAAAAGTATGTCATAGCTAACATTAAATAATTATTTGACCGTGTTGCAAGTTATTATGTTATTGCTGTGAATCCTTTCCATTTACATGCTTGTCATTTGACTTACTATTGTGTTCACTCTGGGTTGTAGGTATGTACATATTATTATTATTGCTGTTGTGGAGTGAGAATAGATTTCTGACTCTGATTACTTTATGTTTTGAAATTTAGTAAGCAGATTATTAGTTTATATTGTGTTTTTATATATTTTTTTTTACAGTTTTCAAGGATATAATTTTGTTAATTTATTACTGGTACAGGACCCTTACTTTTTTAAATTTTTAATTATAATTTTAATTACTTATGTGAAAATCTGTTTTTGGATATTATGTGTATTATTAATGGTATTATTATAAGTGTAAAATATCTGTTGATTTTCCCCAATAAATAAAATCAAATAAAATAAAATAAATCCGTGGAGTGAAGGAAATTACTTGAGTTACTTTAACAAGTGATTCCAGACATTATTTGGAGTATAAAATGTGAACGAAATTTTGGTCTCCGGTGGCATATTTTTTCAACTTAAAACTTTAAAAAAGGAGTGGGTTGGACTGTTAGAGGCGAGTTGAGGTGTTGGTCGGTTACTCGGCTGAGTAATCAGTGACGAGTTTTCGAAGAACTTTTTTGTTTGATGTTGAAGAAAGTTTTTTAAAAAAGACATAAAAAAATTCAACGGTGACTAAAATTGTGTTTACATTTTTTACTCCACATAATGTCAGGAATCACGGGTGGAATCAAATCAAATACGTCTCTCAACACGTTCTATAAAATCCGAATAAGACAGATTTTCTGCGTCGACGGTTTAAATAGAAACGAATGAACGGAATATTTTTTTTCAGTTGTATATTAGGTCCTTACATATGAAATTGGCGTTTTGCCGTACTGGCAACTTTGATCACAAATATCTTCTCTTTGGTTAGGAATTCCAAATTCAAATTTATACAGCTATTTACTCATGTATTTGTGCTTCGAAAATTATAATTAATTTGATTTTTCCTTAATTGTTTTTTTTTCTTTGCGTCACTTAGTTTACAAAATGGAAAACTTGAAATATCGCGTTATTTACGAGTATGGGTTCCACCGTGGCACCAGTGCTGCAGAAACGGCTCGAAGGATTAATGATGTGTATGGCGACGGTGCCGCAAAAGAAAACACAGTTGTATTTTTTTTGTGTCGTTCACTACAGCTTTCTTAAATCTGGCCAGCCGATTACGGCAGATGTCTTTTGTCAGCAACTGCAAACCATGATGGAAAAGCTAGCTGCTAAACAACCGAGGCTGGTTAATCGCTCTAGGCCACTGCTGCTTCATGACAACGCTAGACCACACACTGCACAACAGACGGCTACCAAATTAGAGGAGCTTCAATTGGACATCCACCGTACTCTCCGGACCTTGCCCCAACAGATTAACAAGGGAAAAAAATCAACTCCGATGGGGCAGTCCAAACCGCCTTCAAAGATTTTATTGATTCCCGTCCGAATGGTTTTTTTAGTAAAGGGATCGATGAACTACCTATGAGATGGCAAAAGTGCATAGATAGCAATGGTATATACTTTGATTAAATAAATATATTATATTTTAAAAAATCGACTTTATGTTCCTCCCATACAAAACGCCAATTTCAAATGTAAGGACCTAATATATTTTTTTCCAGGCTAGGATTTAGACAAATAAATTTATTTAACTATATCTACTACGTATTTGCTGATGAGAACACAAACACAAACAATTTTGAAAAACTATTTTGATGGACTCTCACGGGTTACGCCTGCTGCAATATTGAAGTGCTGCAACTGTAAAACGTTGATGATATTCTACTCAACAATTATTCACACACTATACCATCTGTGGTAATACATAAAATGAAATAGTTAACTAACAACACTAACAGCTAACAGTAAAGCTTCATGATAATATGTTCCGCGAAATCTTCAAGATAACATCATAATGTTACGCTTAACTTTAACTGAAGGTTACGTGTCAAATATCTCATCCTTTGTGAAACGCGCGTCAATTTAAAATTTAAACACTTCATCGCGAAAGGAAGATTTTCAGAGGCGTAACCATAGCGCGAGCGATAAATAGTCGCGTGAGGGGGCAAAAAAGGACAGTGACATACTTAGTTATATCTGCACGTAACATTGGAGGGGACCCACCACTTTCCCAACGGCGTTATAAGGAAACATACGGTTTCCTCCTTCACCGCACACCTCAAGACTCTACTTTTTTTTTGAACGAAGCTACATTTATTTGAACGACTCTAGACCCTCCAATGTCCATGCATACGGGGTTAGTAAGCAGTATGCAAGTACTTACATTAAAATTATACAAAAGATAAATAGAAGTAGCAGCCCGTGGAATAATTCTTCTGAAATAGGTAACATCAATAAGAGAAAACAGTGTTAGTAAAAGAAAAATAAAAATAAAAATAACGGCTAGACCAGTCGAAGAAACCTTCTGTAAATAAAATAAGTAATGAGGAAAAAACAGTTATATGATTATGTTATAATGTAAGTAATTACTATAGTAGCGGAAAGAAAATAAAATATGTAAAAAGAAGAGCCAGAGAAAGTATTCCATTGACCACCGGGCAGTCCCAATGAGAATACGTATAGCTATCGGCCCAACCGCAGACGATGCTCGAAGTCCGCGCCCTTTAGCCGGTTCCCCGATTTTGCCTCGAAGAAATGCACTTGGGAGAGAAGGGGAAGATTTTGAAGACCTTGAGGAAAGATGAGCGTCGGGTTACCGGAGGGGGGACGGAAGGACATCGAGACCGCACGGTTACGCCTCAGGCCTACGCATGACGATGGGGGAGGCGCGGGCGGATCGCGGGAAGACCACTCTGGTATGTGTTCGTCTGGCAATGTGCATGGACAGGGTCTATCCCACCCCCTTTCTATGGGGGAATGACGATACATAACATCTGCACGTAACAGAAGGATTTTAGCCGGCGATATCTGACAATATTTACTTTTACTTGTAGTTAAAATTGACGTCATAAAAAAAATCTGGCGGACTTGGCCACTGATCGCACTGCCATATGTCGCAACAGATCATATGACACGCGCGATGTCACGTCTGTTCGGTGCTTCAAGAACGAGATGGAGTGCGTATCATGTGACCCTCTAGCTACGCTACGTGATGGAAGAATATTAGTTGTTTTTAATTGAAAAAAAATCGTCGAATATCAAAATAACTTCTTCCTTTTTACTCTAAATTTGCTTCGGGTATGTCTATAATTAGATGTGACAATGATACAAAAGAAGCCAGTATAAGACAAGGGGTGAGACAGGGATGCTCTCTGTCACCTGTTCTTTTTAACGCTTATATACAAAGTGCGATTGACGACTTGAGAGAGAGAATGAGTCACAGAAAAGGTGTAAAGATACACGGGCAAAAGGTGGATATGATAAGGTTTGCTGACGATATTGCATTGGTTGCTGAAAGCGAAGAAGAACTGCAAGAGGCCTTAACAACCATGCAAAGCATTCTCCAAAATAACTATAACATGAAGATAAATAAAGACAAAACAAAGCTGCTGACTGTAGGCCGAACGCAACATCAGATGCGAATAGAGATGTCAGGAGTTCCACTAAAGAACGCCAAGGAGTTTGTCTATCTCGGGAGCAAAATAACATGGGACGCTCGGTCTAAGAGCGATGTCGACAGCCGTATACACCAGGCTAGGCTTGCTTTCAATAAAAGGTCGAAAATAATTGAATCAAATAATATAGACCTAAAGCTGAGAATACTCCTCATCAAGACCTATGTATGGAGTATCTTGATGTACGGCTGCGAAACATGGTGCCTATCCAAAAGAGATAAACGGAGACTAGAGGCCTTTGAGATGTGGTCCTATAGACAACTATTAGGAATTTCCTGGAGAGACCACATTACAAATGAGGAGGTTCTCCAAAGAATCGAAGGAGGAAGGCACCTGCTCAGGACCTTGTCCGAAAGGCGTGCAAGATGGATCGGCCATGTAATACGACAAGAAGGCCTCTTGCATTCCATAATGGAGGGTATGACCGAGGGGACAAACTCTAGGGGACGCTTACGCCGAGAGTACCTGGAAGACCTGCTGGTGGACGTGCGCTGCTTATCATATGCAGACCTCAAAAGAGCCGCACAAGACAGGGAAGAATGGAAGAGGAAACTAAAGGAAATTGCTGCAAACCAATCCCAGGATTGAAACCAGAGAGAGAGATGTCCATGCTGATGCAATGTATATTACACATAAACAAATATAAAAACACAAAAAGCAAAACTTTCGCGCAAAATGCACTATGACCCAATTTCAAATCGACTGAAAAAGGCCAGAAAATCAGAATCAGGAATTTTCATCATGACATGAGTCGGCTCTAGCATTATACGATTTACTTGATCGTGCCATATCTTCCCCGGGCGTAGCCGACTTCCTCTACCATTAACATCGTACAATATGTACATTCCTTGCAATTCTTTCTCCGTTCACCGCTCCATACATTCTATCTATTTTTTTATCTTGTTGATTCTTGATAGCCAAGTAGGTACATGCTTTATTTTCCAGGGGAGAAAAAAGCTTGTACTTTATTCTCCTTTGGAAAATTCTCCAAGAGAGAGAGCGATGAATAAAAATAAGGTTTGGTTAGGTTTAAACCAATTCTTTAATCATTTTTCAAAAGTGTTCTGTTTAATCAAGGAACCCAAAAGTCATGCATAATAGCGAAACAAGGAATAATCTTTAAATTTGGGGTAAGTAAGTATTAAGATTAAGCTACTTCATGTGATAATTTCCACTCGATATGGCCATTCCTTAATGGAATTACCCAGGGGGTGAGAATTATCGCTACGCCTCTGAACATTTGTCTTATTTCTTAACTAGTCATTATTACCAACTTGTCGAGTATCAATTGTTAGAGTGCATTAATGAGAAATTTTGCAAGAATCATCTCCTCTTTTGGTATTGCATACCTAATGATGTTACCATCTCATTATTGTGAGTCTTTACTGTAAATTCGTTAGAACTTTCAACGTAATATTTTTTTATGTTAATATCAAATAAAAGTCCCAGTTGCTCCCAACCGTCTGGATTCAGTGAGACTATGGCATCCTCAATTGGGGTATGTTGTGAGGCCGTAGGTAGTTATAGGGAAGGATATGGGGAATAGGAAGGTGGAGAAGTAACTGGCTATTCAGATCTGGTAAAGTCATTTCAAGTAACGTTTTAATTCTGAATGGTGGTCTTACACCAGGGCGATAGTGAAAGTAACTTCCACTCTGAAACCTGTCGCAAATATACCTTATATCATTTTAAATGATTAAATAGTGTTATTTTATTACAAAATTTATTTAAACATTGAAGACAATATAAGCGCTTACAAATGAAAATTTGAACCAGAAAAATGACAAAATTTTCAGTTGAGCGTAGCTAATATTGTCTTCAATGATTAAAATCCACGAAAAAATTTCTGTACATAAAATTTAAATGTTCATGTTCTCTGTAAGTTCTATGCAAGTTCTGTTATATTATCATTATAGGCCAGTTGCTTCATAAAACTGAAATAATCACAGAACTCGAATAGAACTTTCACAACGTGAAAATTAACTTTAAAATTTTGATGAATTGTTCAAAGTTTTTGAAATAACCCGTCCTAAGTTTTAGAATTTGAGATTCACTCAATGAGTCATTTAAAAAACCAATTTTAATTGCGCACGTCGGGGTTTTAACCCGCGACCTCCGGATTGCAGTGGTCCTAAGTTTATGTAGAAGTCCAGTAGCAGTAGCCGAGTTGGCATGCGTTCCCACAGAGGCATCGTGCGTTCAATTCCTGGGCTAGCTAAGACACCACTACACAAGCAAAATTTTCGCTTTTAGTGTGGTGGTAGGAGTTTTTCAATTATTGTCAGGTTATTCGTAACTCGGGAGTGTTGGTGTTTCTCAAGAAAAAAAATCTATAAATCAACAATTCGCTATACTATAACACACTGATACCATCATCAACAGGGTGTATTCTATCTTTTAGTCCATATCCATAAATCACCAAAGTAATTGAAATATTTCTTAAAGATGCCACGAATATTCGGCTGCTATTCGGTATTCGGCCTATTCGCCTACTTTTTTTACTATTCGGTATTCGGCCGAATATTGCGAACCATTCGGCCGAATACCGAATACCAAATCATGAAAAAAATGCGTATGAATTTAATATTTATTGTCTTCACTATTAATTTCATAATATTCCCAAAAAGGTGATTTTTTTTATTAAATGGTGGCATTTCGTAAAGCTTTTCGTGAACCAACAGACGTATTACACACTATAAGTAACACAATTTGATGTACCTAACAATCAACAAATAATGCGTGTTGTGACACGACCTACCCGCAAATGAAACAAATACGTAGTTAACACACCAATATTTTAAGTTTACAACTCTGGAAAAAAGAAGAAAAGTTGCTGATTTAATGAGTCTATACAAAATCATTCATGACAAGCTTGAAACAACTCATTGTCTGAGCAGAATGAGGAAATAGTAGCGGCATTTTTCCATACAAACGTATTCCCCGTTTATCTCTCTGGATTTTGACCCTAGAGCAAAATTTTTTTTTACATAATATAGATATCGACCACTAGCGTGTCGGTACGTTTTGCTTTTTTTGATAATTTACTTCTTATAGAAGTTAGGACCTTCCAAAAATGAATAAAAATGCCTAATTTAAAAGCCGTCAAAAAACGTTCAGTATACAAACTAAACAATGTATTTTGTAAAAAAGCAAAACGTACCGACATAGAATATTTTCTTCTAATATAGTTTGTGAAAAAAAAAATTAAAATCGGTCCAGTTTTGGAGAAAAAAAATGGGGAATACAAAACATCGATTTCGAAGATTTTATTTAGGTATTTTCGGTCCGATGTGCAGGTGTCCCTTTCGCTCAGTTCCCTTGAGGGGGGGCGGGGAACGAGGGTTTTGACAAATACATACAAAGCGAAGTAGTGATGTAACGAATTTTATCGGTAGACTAGTGTTGTCCTTCCCCGAGTGATCGATATTTTTTATTCGTTTTTTTCTGTTTAGTGACTTATCGCGGTATACCAATACTGATCGAGCTTTCATACTAAAATTGAGCCAAATTAAAATTGTTTATATCAAGTACTATAATAAATTTTCAATTTGGGAGGCGTTATAGGTACCATCGCCCCGGGAACCATTTATTGGATAACCATTACCCCCGCCACTTGTTCACCCCAAGTGGTCCGCTATGTTTGGTGACTGAGCCTGGGTTCCCGGGTTCACGGGTGAGGTCTGCATGGGTTTTGGTGGCGGATAATTTTGTCCACTTACTGCGTGGCGGGCCGGATTGGGAGAAACTGGAAGAGGGAGATCTTTTGATCTCTACAGCCGGACTCTCCACCATCATTTCATACTTTTACCTACCTTTTCCCTACCCAGAACTTCCTTTCCTTCCTTATCCTAAAAATACCCTCCACACAGCTTCTCCAATGATGTCCAACAACTTCTCCAACAAAGTCCCTGAGCGATTATTTTTCCTCGGTGCCTCCAATGTGGGGTTTATGTTTAAAAAAAAAATCTGTTTCAAATTTTCGGTTGAGAGTCGCTTACATTGCCTTCAGTGATTAATTGAAATTTTTTGTTTGTAAACGCTTTATTGTACAAAATTTTTAATTTTTTACAACTAGACAATGAATTTTAAACAATTTATGATTTATATCTTTCTCTCGCTGGTAAATTTCTTGGTATGCGACCGTCAATTATTTCTGGTAAAAGGCATTGGAGGTAGAAGTTTTCTAACAGTGGTTCAATTTTTTCCCAGATTGAATCGTCCCTTTCATTTTTTTCATACAGCAAACCTTTAGGACTCCACACGACAAAATAACAGTATTTACGACGAGTAACGTGTAACTGGCCTTGGACTTGGTAGAAGTAATTGTGATTCCTTTTTAATGTTAAAGCATTGTCTTCAATTTTACAGTAATCAATTTTTTTTGTTCAATTCCTTCTTCTGGTGACATATTTGCTATTCTATATGGGCATTTCACTTCAATTATAGAATCTTTGCCAATAAGGCCATCCGGACTTGCCGCTAAAAAGTTTTTGTTTTCATCGACAAATAGTCCACAGGCGAATACCTCTAATTTTGTTTCTTTTGTAAATTGCTCAATTGCTTGGTTTTCATTTTCTTTCCCATAATTTGTGGCCGTATTTCCTTTAAATGGCGAGTACAGTAACGAGTTTAATACTCTCGTAACTGAAGTTTTTGGCCGTAACTTACATATTTGTCCAAAGTTAGAAGCTGTTAGCCTCTTACGCCTTTCAATTACCCACAAATTATTATTGCTTTGGCCCACCGTATTCCGTTCGAGTTTTTCCTTATTCGATGGAGATAATTCTTTGAGAAATTCCTCTTTTTTCGTTTCAAATAATTCAGGTGGCATATCTGGTTCTAATTCCAATTAACCATAATTTTCATCAGGCCCTGTAACTTTTTTTCTCTTTTCTGTCGTGTTTTCATTATACCTTAGTTTTCTTTTTCGACACCTCTGTGTTGTCTCCTTCGAACGTCGTTTTCTTTCGATAAAATGCTTCGTGTAGCTGCCAGGACTGTGGCCTTGGATTTTTTTTTGTATTCGGGAATGGGTTGCCATTTCACTATTCCACGAAGTTACTGCTCCAAAACATCTTGCTTGGTATGATCCCCTTTTTGTAAAATTTACTCTTTTTCCGCCTATAAATTTGGCAATAACGTTGTTGAATTGCTCCACAGTGTTATTTGTCACGTTAATAATAAGACTTTCCGCATTTGCTATTAGAGACGACAATAATTGTTGAATATCAGTCCATATTCCACAATCTTGAAGATCGCTTAGTAAATTTGGATCATTAGTGTACTTCTCCGACTTCCAATAGTATGACGAACATTTTGTATGATCACCAAAAACATGGTTTGCGGCATTTTTTATGTCCATTTTCAGATTTTTTACTTTATCACTTTGTGGCGTGTTTTCTTGCTCTTTTCTGTAATTTACTGCTCCAACTATAGCTTTTCTCATTCGTAAAACGTTTGCTTCAACCTTTTTCCTTATTTGAACTGGTACAAAGCCTTTAGCGTTGTTGGTTTTTTTTCCAAGTGCTTTTATTTTGTTGCAAAAATTGCGAAGTAAGTGATTTTTGCACTCTATTTTTTGTACTATGAAGTTCGGCCCATATGGCATTTGCTGCAAAAATTTTTTCATGATGCTGGAGTCGCCATCTCCAATTAGTTTATTGAATTTCAATCCATGCATTTCAATGCTTCTCGAGAACCCTTCTGCTATAATGTGGGCTTCCATGGCATTAGCACTGTCACGCCAGTTTTTGAAGCACCTATGCTCAGATGCTTCTACTTGTAGTTTTGTAGCTCTAGCACATATGCAGCAGTACGAGTTTCGCACTCCCAGAAATAAAACCTTTTTAGTTCGCAGTCCAACTATGCATCCCGCACCAGATGAGGAGCTAAATCCACTTTTATATGATCTCTTTGCCCAAGAACCATCTGCAACTACCGTCACCAAAGGGTACCCTCCCTCGTCTACGTCACCATTTAAAATTGCAAGCCTTTTTTCTTCTTCACCAGCTGCGATCATTTCTTCTAAGGCACATTCTTCAAGTGTTAGCGCTAAACATTGTTCTATGTTCTTGTAAGTTGAAGGATTCATATTTGGCATATTCAATACCCCACAAATTTCGTTCCATTGTGAATATCCATTTCCTGTACATACTACTCCTTCGACGACAGCAGTATTTACGGAAACTTTCAGTTTCGGGTCTTCGGAATGTACATATTCTATTTTCTTGCACATTTTGCACTCGAAAACATATTGGCTTAGAAAACCATTTCGTCGTTCCTTCACAAATTTTAAATCGGAAAATGTGCAGTTGGTGTGTTCGTGCTTTATATTTGAAATTTCTGAAAACAAATATTTTATATCAACAATTCTGCGACCTTCGTGAATATGGGTTTCATCAATATGGTCTGGTTTCAACAGAAAATCATCAAGCGTTGTTGGCGATGAAGAACTTGCGTTTTCTTCTATATTTGGAGAAAATGATTCATCCCTCGAAGGTTCACGCATTTGTGAAGATGTATCTAAGTTTCTAGCAGCATCGTTGATGACATCCATATCCCTGTAAATAAAAAGTAATAATAATTAAATTACTTATTTTCGTTGTACTTATAAGACAGAATTTTTTCGAGTTCCATACGCGAAGGAATCAATTGAGCCCATTTGTTCTCATCAAAATGTAATGCTTTATATCTTCTGTTCTTTTTCAAGTCTCGGTTACGCATGCTACATACAGGCTTCTCATAACATAAACCATTAGGAGGGTTCAGTAGTGAGAGGAAAACAGGAAAACTATATTTCTCGTACTTACCTAGAGATCGAACGCGGTGCAACATGAATCTGTCGTTTGATAATAATAATCGGTTTTTTTCGTCTAGTAGACGAAAATAAACGAGCTTTGTTTCCATTTCTTTTACCCATTATTTATCTGTCAGAAAAAGATATCACATTTTTTTAGTAGAAGTTAGATAATAGTAGCTGATTTTATATCACACACATACGAGGATCTTATGCTGCGTATAAAATTGTGAACCGAGGCGCGAATTGTGTAGTACTTGCACATTACTTAGGCTAATTTGTTTGCTTTTTGAAATAACTCATATAGGTCTCATAGAAATCGTTGTGTCTCCCTTACTACCATGGTTAGAAAAATGATCTGTTAGAAAGAGAAAACAACCAGAACATAATTAAAACTTAAAACAAAATAATTATAACCTTTTATGAAACCAAAGCTTCCGATTAATATTTGAAAAAAAAAATAAGAAACTGGGAATTTTGTGTTAATTTTTTGACATGAAGCGAAAAAAAAGTGAGTTGACGGTAACATTTATTTAATTATGTTTACTTTTTATTACACGCCCGTAGGGTTTTTGCAGACATTTACATACATTTATAATGCATATCGTTTGCTCAGGATTGGTTTGTACTAAGTCCACAAAAACACGTACTGAGAAATAAAAGTTTTGAATTAAATGAAGACTATATTAGCGAAACTCAATTGAAAAGCTGGAGACAATCTATGTCGAGTTCCGCTAATATTGTCTTCGTGTAATTAAATATTACAAATTAAGGTTTTATTTATAAAGTTGAAAATAAAAATAAAAAGTTTTGAAGTTTAAAAATATTATATATTTGTTTCCTTTATTTCAAACTGACTGTAATAAATATTTAAAAAAATATGTAGGTTAATCTATCTATAGGTAAAAGACCAACATTTTTGGTTGAATTTTGAACGAAC
Source organism: Limnephilus marmoratus (assembly GCA_917880885.1). Lineage (NCBI taxonomy): Eukaryota > Metazoa > Arthropoda > Insecta > Trichoptera > Limnephilidae > Limnephilus > Limnephilus marmoratus. The sequence goes on along the minus strand of OU862924.1, from coordinate 48,047,577 downwards.
TAACCATCCTTTTTTGTGTTTACTGCTTAAAAAAACTCAAAAATACAGGAGTACAAATCAAACCTCAGCAAGCGATATATCTAACGTTTTAAACATTATTTTTTACAAACATGTCAACTCACACGTATAATACACACAACACAATAAATCCATTTAGATTTAATTGTCTAATAAAATATGTACGTGCTTTTATCTTTTTGTTGTCGTAATTTTAATTAGAAAAAACGTAAGGTGGGCTATTTTTAAACATTTTTTATTATTAATAAAAATAAAAAAATTATATGTTTATTTCGAATTATGCATTTTGAAAGCGTATTTCATCATCTTTCAAAAGCGGTTTTTAGTTTTCGGATGCGTTCGCAAATATTAAAGTTATTTGGAATTTATTGGAAAGTGGAAATATTTTTACTTTTCGAAAAACAGGCCCGAGGCCTGAGAGGTTAATACTAATTTTCAATAATAACTAATGTATCATAGAGAATAATCATATATATATAATAATTCGATCTAGTTGGTTTGACTGCATATTTATAAACGCTAATACAGTGAAAACTTTAAAACTACTAACCTACATAGAGTTCTAGTAAAATAATACGTAATATGTCGGTAATCTACATACATTATAAAATATTTTAGTAAGACCCTGTATAGAGGGGTAAGTATACACTTTTCACACTGACATTCATCATAAATTTATGAATAGTTTAGTAGGTAGGTACTCACCGATATCCTAACTGTGTAATTCGTGACAAAATATTGGAGTGATGCAGCTAATGGTGAAATCGATCTCTAAACAACCACAAACATTGGGATCAGGACAAAACTTATATTTATCTCTCTGATATTCTCGCAACTTTGTTGTTTCAAATTACTTAACCAATAGGTACAGCATGCGTGATGCTTTACTTGTAGTATAACAATATAAATGAATGATGAGCGCAGAAGACATCTAATATATAGGAATACTTACGTTCAAGTCCCGACTCTACTTGACTTATTTGGTGCAGGAAATAATGAACTCTAGCAGGCAGACACCAGTCTATACACACGCTCAAGTCGAGACGCGATTGAAGATGCGCTAATCAGCAAGAAGCCACCTGTCTGAAGCGCTCATGTTGCAACGCGATTTATTTGGAAGAGTAGATATTATAACAAAACCCTGTAACAATCTGATACTTGTTGACCACCACAACACGGGCATGTACCTAGCATGGTGGTCGAAAAATCCTCAACTTATGTTAGGGAACGTACCCATACTACGTGACCAATTTTTTGCAATTTTTAACCCCCGTCCCCCCGGTGACCAAAATCCTTAGCAAACCGCCGCTCATTTGTACCAAGCGTGACATTTTGAAGACCCCCCCCCCCCCCGAAGAGATCACGTAGTATAGGTACGTTCCCTAATAATTAACGATGCAATGAATAAATAAAAAAAATAAAAAAATCTATCTTTGAAAAGATGCCATGTGCATGGTTATAACAAAACACTGTAGGAAAAGTTGCAGCGTTTACTCATGACATTTTCTATTATTTTCGAGTTTTATTTTATTTCTTGCCACCTACTTGGTCACACCCGGTAAGGCGACAAACACACAAGACTCAGCATTACCGCGCGAAAACGTACACACGAGCTTCACACACTCACATATCTACTACGCGATGCTACTATAGATGTGTGAGTATTTGATCGAAGCGTGAACAGAAGACATTGTTACAAATGACCGGCATAGTAAACCTCGTGCGTTTAAAAATAATGCGCCCTCTTTCTGTCTATGGAGAGCGGTATATCCTAAATAAGTCGAAACATGCCTTGTCCAAACCTGAGGCTACAAGCTACAAGCATGAGTGGACTGTGGAGGCGTAAGACGGTAGGCAAGAAACGCAGAGGGGGCGAGAAGGTGTACTAGCCAAACACTCACGTGGTCACCCACACATCGAGAGCTAGTTCTTTTTCGAGCGCGGTGCGACAGCGATAATTTTTGAAAATACCTACCGTCGAGATTTCGCACCGGTGGTATTACCTCTTAAGGTCCCCAATAGACGCAATTTAAGGAGTCAGAATATATTTCATCTCGAATTATTTAAAAACAATATTGCATACTTCAATCCACTGTCTCGAATGTGTCGTCTGTATAATTCCATTGAATGTAACCATATAGACATCTATGCAAATAGTCTCGCTTACTTTAAAAAGCAAATTAACAATAGACTAACCTGACAAGTAACTGAGAATTGAAAATACTCATATTTGATCTTCAACTTGAATGCGAATGGCTGTTTCTTACTCTATTTGTACTTTACTTTTTTGTTTTTCTTTTTTTTCCATCTTATATCGATCTTTTTTTTATCTTTGTCATCTCTATATTTTATCATCACAATTTTTGTTATCTCTTTTTATACCTCTGTTTATATTTTGCTATTTCTAATTTCTGTTAACTTCTATTAAACTGTGCATTCTGTGAACATTTTTAAATGGACTATTAACATCTACGCATTTTACAATGCTAATCTAATGACTTTTTATGTTAATACTCTGTACAAAACAATAAAAAAATAAATAAACACGTATTTCAATGATGCAAGTCGGAACCTGTCCCCCGCGAAATGTACTAAGTGTCGCCGAATATCCGGCTGCCGAATATTCGATATTCGGCCGAGAGCCTAGCCTATACTCGGTATTCGGCAAAATCACTATTCGTGGCATCTCTATATTTTTGCCCATTTAGTCCCGCCGCGAAAGTCTTCGAATGCTATATAATACAGATTTTCCAAAAGTGTCCAATGTAAGAAAAACTACTTTAATGCTTATGGGTATAATGCAAAAATGTATCATGCACATGAAGAATTCAGTGGATTGTTCTTAGTACGATTAGGTATTTTACGCATGTCACATTTTTCACAATTTGGCTTTATATTGAAATAAAGACGGCAATCTCCAATTATTTTCATTTTGCGAATTACGCACAGATGCAAAAAATGTGTATTTAGTATATGCATGTCTATTGTCGTACTATGAACAATTTTTGTTATTAATTGTTTCCATTATACTCTGTGCATATTTTAAATGGTATTCAGATATCTTCAATTAATAGATGGACTTTGCCGCTTTTGTTCTGTCTCTCTAATTGGCCCATAAGGATACTGCCGTTTTTGTTCCGTACTCTGCAATACCCTAAAGATGATTGCAGATTTTTTGTAGAACTAAACACATTTTTTTAAATGCATGGGATACTGTCATTTACGCATCGAACTCTTTGCAGCTGTCGAAAGCATTTTTGTTTCTCTATCCATCGCCGTATCTAACTCATTTGAGACCAATGGTGGAGATTGCCGTCTTTGTTTCAACACGCCTCATCTGTATAAAGTTTACACAAAGAAATCAAAACACAATCATATTATGTTTGTGTTAAACATTTCATTGCAATAATGTTAATAATTGCCCTCTGAATTCTAATCTGTCATGACTCATGACACATTCCTCGGGAGATAAAAAATAGCTCTCATTAATGAAGAGATTCCTAATTCCTACTGTAAAAAGTCGAAATGGAGAAGCCCACTAACGTACGGCGTATACTAGACAGTAATAATATTATGTAGATATTTTTAGAACGAACATTGTTCAATTAGTCAGGCGGGGAGAAATTCCTAAAGGTGGTCGATGCCAGATGACGGTGAAAAATAAACTTCCATTCGTGAAGGCCACCAAAGAGATGAATCGATAGGCTAGTATTGGGCGTGTAGGCTTTTGCCCTTATTTTTATAGCTCTTTTGGAAGTAAAACTACTTTACGCACGCTCGACTTGGGGGTAAGCTGGTGAATGCGTTACGAAAAGTGGTGATTGTTACAAAAAGTGGTGATTGTTACGAAAAGTGATGATTGTTATGAAAAGTGGTGATTGTTACGAAAAGTGGTGATTGTCACGAAAAGTGGTGATTGTTACGAAAAGTGATGATTGTTACGAAAAGTGGTGATTGTTACGAAAAATGTCATGCGAACGCTAATCGATGCGAACGGTGATCGATTGCTAGGCGAACGGCCGGGCCTTTGCACGCTTGACTTGGGGAGTGATAAGGATAAGGATAAGGATGGTCACCCCAAGGTTGTAGGTCACCCCAAGGTCGTAGGTCACCCCAAGGTCGTAGGTAACCCAAAGGTCGTAGGTCACCCCAAGGTCATAGGTCACCCCAAGGTCGTAGGTCACCCCAAAGTCGTAGATCACTCCAACGTCGTAGGTCACCCCAAGGTCGTGGGTCACCCCAAGGTCGTAGGTCACCCCAACGTCGTAGGTCACCCCAACGTCGTAGGTCACCCCAAGGTCATAAATCACCCCAATGTCATATGTCACTCCTTGGTCATAGGTCACCCCGTTCACTACGTTTGGTAACTTAGCAGGGATACCTGGGTTCAGTAGGCGAGGTTTGTCTTATAGTTTTACTTCAGTCGTGTGGTCTAAAGCACACTCGTTTTTTTTATTCTTCTGGAGAACTCTTTTAAATGGTGACCGGACAACTCAACAATGTGCAACTTCATCACTCATTCGAAAAGTCATTCAAAATTATGAAAAAAAACTTGGTTAAACTGGTAACTTTAGATCAGATTATCAAAGGGGTGTTGAAATACCACTTTGTTGAGTTGTCTTGTAACCCTTTCAAATACCAAATATTTTTCCGGACAAATAATCAATTTGAATCACTGATTTGGATCTAGGAGTCAAAATGTTTTATTTATTTATCTTTTTTATGTGATTACTGCACAAGAGTTCTAACTGCTCCCAACCGTCTGGAGCCAGTGTATCTACGCAACACCCTATTGGGGTATGTTCTGACCCCGAAGGTAGCTTGGAGTAGGGAGGGGTAGAAGATGGGGAAGGAGAAGGTGGGGGAAGAACCTAACTATTCAAATATAAAGCCATTTCTGCCAAGAAATGCTTCAATTATGGTCCGTCCTCTCTGCCTACCCCCGCGGGGAAACGGCGTGATGGTTAGTTAGTTAGTTACTAAGAGTATCTTCCAATCTGGAACGTGCCGAAAATATTGTATGTATTATTTTTAATTACTTAATTTCGAAACAAAGCAACCATGCTAGGTTGTGTCGTTTCGCAATTAAACTAAACTTCACACTGCGTAGGTATACATCTTTTTTAAAAATGCTTTAAAAATTGCTTTAAACATCAATGTTTGCTTTAAAAGTGGGATGGGATCAATTTGGGAGGCGGGAATGGGTACCGCCGCCCCGGGAACCTTTTTTGGATAACCAACACCTCTGCTATAGGTCACCCCAAGTGGTTCGCTACGTTTGGTGATTTAGCAGGGGTGCCCGGGTTCATGGGGTGAGGTTTGTCTAGGTCTTGGAGACCAGGACATACTGAACCCCAGATTCCTAAAACCTAAAACCACCTAATAAACCTAAAACTTCCTAACCACCCCTAAAACCCCTTTCCTTCCCAGAACTCTCCTCTCCTTCCTTTCCTTAAAAAAACCTTCCACACAGCATCCCCAAAGATGACATAGGCCCTGAGGGAAATTATTTTCCTCAGGGCCTCCTGTGTGGAGCTCATGTAAAAAAAATGCGATCAGAAATTTACCTTTCGAAAAACTTTCTGTATAAAAATTCAACAAAAGAAATACACAAGAAGTATCTATTCATTAATAATGAATTAAAATAAAATAAGCAATATAATATTATTATAATATAAGCAATATAATATTATTATAATATAAGCAATATAATATTAATTATTATATTAATTAAGTGTGTTTTTTCATTAAATATAAATTAAAATAGTTTTGGGACCTTCTTTATCGTTTGTCTGAATCACAATCAGTTCCAAATTTGCGAATTTCAATTAAATTCAAAAGATATCCAAGTTCTCGATTTAATTGCCCACATATTAGTATTTTTAGAATGTAATTCGATGAAACAAATCTTTTAGCAATATTTGTCCTAACTTAAGATACAAAATTATGTAAGTATCCAGCTTCTAGAAACAATAAAAAAATCACATCGTTCATCTTGATACAAGATTAAAAGACCAATAAAATACCTAAGAGGATGATAAATCGTATAAACGGCACGTCTTAAATATAAAGAACACCCAAAAGTGAAATAATTATTTATTTTTGCATAAAATATGCTTTTTGGAATTAATTTACCATTTATTTGTCTGTGAAAAACCTGCTTAAGATAGTTGTTTTTATTTAAATATATTTTTGTTGATATTATAAACTGTTTCCATAATAAGCTTATAAAAAGTAAACGGAACCTGTTTTAATTTTAATTAGGTGGTTTTTGAGTCCTAATATGTTTGTTAAACGAATAAAAGATAAGAATGAATAAAAGATTATGATTTTTTATTATATTATGACGTGTTGCGCTACCTCCATCTTTAGAGGAATATAAACGCTAGAAAAATTCATGCCCGCAAAATTTTAAAAAATCGAGCGTCTTTTTGCACGAGGCTAGTAAGCGAAAAAGTGGTTTTTATTTATTTTGTGCATAATTTTATAAGAACGAAAAAAGTTAGAACATGGAAAACCTCAAAAATAGTCTTAGCCATAAAGGGGTATTTTTTATAAATTGTTTCGTGTAATTACTTCATAGTTAAGTTATGAAAAAAAAAAAATTATGGTGGTTTACGCTTATATTTTTTTATTACGTAAATAATAATTTTATTGTAATTCCAATACATAGAAAAGCTAGTAAAAGCTTCGATTTATCCGTAGCATATTTTTTGATGTTCATACTGTAAGCCGATTCGTCGTAAAGATTAATCAAAAGATTATCTTAATAGGATTTCACGTATATATTTATCTTTAGCCAACGTTTCTGACAGTGTTGTGTGGAGACACATCTGCCCTGATGATGGACACTGTAACGCCGTCCGAAACGTTGGCTTAAGAAGGAGGTATCGCAACACGGCATAATATCCCAAAAACTAATAATAAAATACTTTTGGCCGTGAAAATCTAAAATCGTATCAAAAGATTATGAGAATAAATCTTCATGTATAAAAATGAATGTGTCTTTGGTTGTCCCTTATGCGCTCCTAAACGATTCATTCGTTTGCGAAAAAACTTTGGGGATTTGATGTGCGCAAGTCCGCGATACTTTCTACATATGTACAATAGTGAGCTTCAGCGTTTTGAAATTATTTCCTATGCTATCCATCTGATTACGATGTAAATTTATGTATAAACTGGTGAGCTCTGGCGTTATTAAGTTTGTATAAAGTATTAGCAATAGGTGACGCGCAAGTTGTTTGAAAAATGAGTGGATTTCACGTAGTTAAGCGGCAGAGAGGTAAGGCGTGAGGGGGAGGGTAATCCGGGAGGGGCAGAGAGGAACGAAAGAGAGGTATTAGTGCAATGTTATTTTAAAATGCAGGGCGCACCTCATCTTATCTGCTCACTGCAATACGCCCGCTTTTTATGATAATATAAAAATTAATATTGATATTATGTACTATCATTAAATTAATATTAACTAGAAAAATAAAATAGATAGTCGGTCGCTCAAATCGGTAATAAAACTCCACGGCACAATCTGGTTACGAATTCACCGGCAATTACAATAAATGCAGTCTTTTCAATAATTAGTTACATATAAAACGACGTTACGTGCAAAAGACCGAGCAGAGACTAACTTTTTAATTATTAATTACACATAAATGAAATAAATACTAACTTATATTGTTGATATCATTACGACACCCCCACTATATCTAACAATCTAAATCCACTTAAATATTAAACAATTTGCACACCTAATTTATTCAAAAATTTAAAATATTTTATGAACCCTAAACTTTTGGTGAACAAATCAGCAGGTATATCAGCTTTGGCAAATATCTAACATTCACTATATTATTTGTTACACATTCTTTACAAAAATGATGGAATAACCAGAGAAAACCGGAAAAATGTCATTTTTGAATTAAATTTTAGACGGATTGACTCTTTTCCATAAAAAATTATAGATTGATTTCGAAAGATTGTTCTTTTATCTAGTAAAGGCATGTTTTAAATTTTAGTTATAATTTTAAAAAGCTATTGAGTTATAATTTTATAAAGCTGATACGCAGAATAATTGGAACCGCCCTGTACGATCGTAAGAACATTGTTCGACGAAATTTGGATTCTCGGCCGCTGGCTGGTTAGAGGCCCTTAATTTCAATATGTTTGGTGCGTTTATGAAAAACTGGATTTACTATTAACTTTTGCGCTCACTGATTGTCATTGAAAATGTCAATAGAATACAGTTTTTGGTTATTACACATTAATTAATTGACATTGTGAAAAGTACCTTTTTTTTCGTCTCTCACTACTTGATATTGAGAAAGCTTTGTTTAACTTTTATCCATTTTCTGAGTAGGCCCCAGATATTTTTTTTATATTCTGAAAAAAAATCTACTTAGCAAGTTGGGTTTTCACAATTTATCTGTTTTTTTAGTAAGTGCATTTAAAATTTTCCTAGATTAATATCCGATGTCACGAACTTATATTTGTTATTAAAGTATAAAATTACTTAAATAAGTTTAGTCTTCTCTTTCTCCATCTTCTATAGCAACCCAAAATTCCCTTATCAACCTTTTCACGATAATCTAGTTTTATAAACGTGTTTTGTTATGTGCAGAGAAAAGCGGAACATTCAGAATCTTGCAAAAGAACCTTTAATTGGTTAGTGAAGTTTTACTTCACTTTTATCTCTCTCTCAACTTCCGTTCTCCTCGCCCGATCACACTTTTCATAACGCTCTCGTCACGCATTCACCAACTTACTCCTCATGTCAAGCGTACGTTAAGGCCCGACCGTTTGCCTCACCCGATCACACCTTTCGTAACGCTCTCACCAAGCATTCACCAGCTTACTCCCCAAGTCAAGCGTGCGTAAAGAAGTTTTACTTCAAAAAAGACCTGAAAAGAGATCTGATAGAGGAACCTAACTGATTCTTAACCCCACCGACAAATATGTTCGGTTTTCGGAAAAACTCATATAAGTCTCATAGAAATCGGTGTGTCTCCCCTACTATCATGGTTAGAAATATAATCTAAATGGTATTAGAAAGAGAAAACACCACGCTTTATATTCAAATCTAAAAGTTAACCACAAAATAATTAAATGTACACCTTTATGAAATCAAATTTTCCAAACGCATTTTAAAAAAAAATACACCTTGGCAATTTTTTATTAATTATTTTTACAAAAACGACTAAAAAGAGTTTTGCGTAATATTAAAGTGTTGTTTTTTTATTTTTTCGTTATCAGTAATTTTAGTTAGAAAAAACGTAAGGTGCGCCATTTTTTCAACGTTTTTATGTTTGCATTAAAAAAATGGACACTTTTTTAAAAAATTATATGTTTATTTCAATATAAAATTAAAACGTATTTCATCGCCTTTCAAAAACAGTTTTTAGTTTTCGGATGAGTTCAGAAATGTTCCATTTATTTTTATTTTATTGCAAAGCGGAAATATTTTGACCTTCTAAATAGGCCAGAGGCCTGAGGGGTTAAAACAGTTACAGGACAGTTACAGACGAATCTCAATAAGTAACTGGGATATGCGATTTTTAAAGGTTTAATCAATTAAAGAAAAGCCTGATTTTCTGTCAAACGTAATTAATATCTTAAGGGCCTATCTTAAGGGCCCGCAACCCGAATTTCTACCGATTTCTTACAAATCTCCCTTAAACACCTTAAGTTTTAAAGCTCTTAAAAAAATATATGTTATTCTTGAAGATAATATCTAGACATTGACCGCGCCGAAACGCAAATTATATAAAATTCCCTCGGTGGAAAAAAATCGCAAAGGATGCTCCAAAAATTATTATAAACACGTTTGTTTTAGTTATTTTACAAGTTATATGTATGAAAAAAATAACAGTGCAAGATTTTTGCTCTATTTTAAACGAGTCGCGTTTTATTAAACATTTTCGCAATTTTCGCATCGATTTTGTCGCTGTAAATGTTAGCGCTCTCCTCTAACATTCGTAATTTCGTATGTCTCCATCTTCTTCTTTTCGAGCCCGGTTGCGGAGCCTTAACGATGTTCACAGATAAAAAAATGTATAGTACGTAAACTCATTTTACAACAGCGGCACAATCACTCATCACAGACATCTGCGCGCGCCGCAGGCAAACTTAATAACCTGCGTACTATAACCCCTATAAATGTTTTAATGATAATGTCCGCTGATCTGAAGTAACCGGTCTGCCGTAAGTGAGGCAAAAGAAGCTGCACTCACTAAAACAGTGATTAGTACCGACTGGTGTACAACACTGAACACGCTGTCATTGGGATAGAGCAGGAGAGAGCAATGCCGTAACATAACAATTATTCGCTAATTTGATACAGAAATGCTTCCTTTTTTAAACTGAGCTTATTTTATTAGTAGAGTAAGCAGCTTTGATAATATTAGTGAAGACAGTAATATTTTAACATATTGTGATAAACACATCGACCAAGTATATCTGGTCGAAGGATTAACAGTATCTTTTTATGATACCCGCCGCCGGCTATCCGAATTTCTAACGATTTCATACCCTTAAACATATTTCTACCGATTTCTTACATAATCCCGCTTAAACATTTGAAGTTATTAAGCTCTTAAAAAAATATATGTTATTTTTGAAAATAATATCTATACATCCCCACGCCGAAACGCAAATTATATGAAATTCCCTCGACAGAAAAAATCGCAAAGTATACTCCATTGTGAAAATGTTTAATAAAACACTACTAGTTTAAAATAGAAAATGTTTAATTTAAAACACGACTAGTTTAAAATAGAGCAAAAATTTCTTGGGGCCTGTCTAAAACAGCATTTAAAGAAATACTGTGAATTTTTCATTCATAATATAACTTGTAAAATAACTGAAACAGACGTGAAAATAATAGTTTTCGGAGCATACTTTGCGATTTTTTTCTATCGAGGGAATTTCATATAATTTGCGTTTCGGCGTAGGAAATGTCTAGATAATATCTTAAAAAATAACATATATTTTTTCAAGAGCTCAAAACTTCAAATGTTTAAGGAGGATACGTAAGAAATCTACTATTGTGTTCAGATTCTTCTACCAGATCAAACAAAACCAGGAAGCTACTGCAAGCTCAATATGACTAAACGACTGCTCTCAAAACCAACAGATCTTTTTATAAAGGCTTCAATCATGAAGTACATGCCTAGGTAGTAGTAGGTTAATGTGGCATCCCAGATGAAACAATTACAATTCAGATTTAAGATAATGTCATTACATCTATGCTCCATGGGAACTGGGCGCCCCGCGGCTCCGCGCTTTAAGTGATTGCCTGTCGAGTAGGGGGTCCGAGTTCGGTTAAGAAGCCGTCTGATTCTGGTACCGGTTCGGACCCTTTCATTGGCCATTCGTACGTCAATAAAAACCATCGAATGATGAACACGGAAATTAAAGGGATACTTAAAAAACCATTATTGTATTAGAATTTGAATCAATCAATTCGTTGAAGAAATACTTTCGATACTTTTAAGGTTTATTTTGATACCAAGTTTCAGTCAATATCTTACTAATTACTATTATTATAAAGGCGAAAGTTTGTATGGATGTGTGTTCGTTACTCTTTCACGCAAAAACCACTGAACAGATTTTAATGAATCTTTATTATAGCTCGTACATCAGAATAACATTTACGAGATCTGACATTATGAAATGTGTATAAAAAAATTGCAATAGGTGGCACGCAAGCTGTTTGATAACTGAATGTACCGGGAATGAATGTATGGAATGCGGAAGGGGGAGGGAAAACCCGGAGGGGGGAGGGGAACCTGTGAGGGGGGAGGGGAAATCGGGCGGGGGTTCGTGGGGCGGGGGAAGGGGGGGAGTGGAGTGGGGAGAGGGAAGGTGGAGGAATCGGAGTGGGAACGCAAGAGGGAAGGGGACGCGGGAGAGGAAGGGGAGGCCGAAGGGGAACGGGACGAATGAGAAAGGACAATTTCTTTATTAAAGGTGTAGCAACGCATGCCGGGAGCCAGCTATTATATTATAAAAGAAAGTGTACAAAAGTGTGCGTCCCTCTAAAACTCAGAAACGAATCCCGGTGCGACCAAGGGAGTTATATGGTGTGGTTACCATCTTTCCTCCATCCATAAAGAAGGTTCCCGTTTTTACCTGAATGGTGTACTTTGTGAGATATGAGGGCTAGAAGTTTCGCACTCTAGAAATTTCTAAAACATTCGAGAGCATTTCACAAAATTCCAGAACATCCCGGAACATTCAGAATGTTCGGGAATGGGGAATCGGGAACATCATTGTGGAACATTCCGGAACACCCTCGAATGTTGTCCTGAGCGAAGCCGGGTATCCCAGCTAGTCATTTTATAAAAGAACGGTACAGTTATTTTTATCATTCACCCAAAAATATTTTAAGTTTTTAAATTTCTGAAAAAACAATTTTGTTGAACAATTAAATTAACATTTCTGTTAACATTTAGCATTTTCATATGAGACACATTTTTCTCGAGTGAGTCCTACCTGTATCATGGTAATCCGTGAGGTTATAAAGGCACTTAATAATAATATTTGGATGATTTATATAGCGCCGTTTTTGTGAAAAATCACCTCAAGGGCGCTGTAAACTTCTTTAACTTCTATAGTTTATGTAGAGTGGGACAACGATAGATGATTTATAATATTGCGCGGTCTCACTGAGGCTCTCTCTCTCAGCAATAGAATACCAACCAGTTTAGAGGTAGTTAGCAATATCCGTTTCTTTATTATTACATTATGAGTCTTTCATAAGTTATATAAGAAAGTATCCCTTTTTATTTAAAAGGCCATAGACGTTATTAACCCATCTGCTTGTTTAGGAATAAATACATCCCAAAACACGTAATAGCGTTATACTTTCATAAGACCAAAAACGTCCCAGAGCGACCTTACATTTTAAAGCTATATATCTCTCTTCCTCTCATGCAAACATATGTATTTTTCTGTTAACCTGAAATATGAAAGCTATATTGCACAGATATTTTACAATCTAGATCCAAAGTGACAGTTTGACTGGCTTACGCGCGAAACCGAGGCTTCCGGATTTTGATGTGCGAATATATTGAACCAAGCAGACGGGTTAATACTTAAACCGGACTACTGTAATACATTGGCGCAGCCGTTAGGATCAACCAATCTGTAAGCATCGCGAGTGTTTGTATTTTATGTTTCACTCTTCTTCAATGTGTGATGAACGACCTTATGGATCTACGAGAAGTTAGGAAGTCGATCGTAAGTAGTAGGTAAATACTAAATAAGTCGTTAGCCAAATCTGCAAACTTGGACAGAAATTTCGACAAAAATGCAATAAATTGTGTATACATAGTCGCTTACATTAAAACACCGCGTGTCTCAAAATTTTAACATCAAAATAATTGGTACTTATCTAGGTTTAGCAGCAAATGTTAATACAAAAGTTTTAAAAGAATAATTTTTTTATTAGAAAGATGAGTAGAAAATTGTGTAATAATAATAATACTTGGCTAATTTATATAGCGCCGTTTTTTATGAGAAATCACCTTAAGTCTTCCTAAATGTCAAACTGACAAACTCCAATCAGTTTTCAACGCCGCAGCACGACTTATCACTGGGGTACCCAAATTTTCGCACATTTCGGAACACCTCCGAAATCTTCACTGGCTGAAGTGTCCTGAAAGGATCCAATACAAGTTATGCTGGATGGTGTTTAAATCTATCAATGAAATGGCTCCTCCCTATATCTCTGAACTATGCATTCCGGAAAATATTGGTCTAAGGCAGTCAACTCTTAGATCAGCGACATCTTCTGCAACTGGAAGGTTGAAAGAACCTAAGCGATATCCGAACACTAAGTTTGGTGATCGTGCATTCGCAGTATCCGGCCCTGAAGCTTGGAATAAACTTCCTTCGGAATTGAGATGCATAACCAACTCAGCGGAATTTAGATCCAAACTGAAAACTCATTTTTTCCGATACTCCTTTCCATAAATTCATCATTCTATTAAAACTTTGCAATTTTTAATGGTTTTTTTTTCTCTTTTCTCTCTGTTTGTAGTTAACTCAATCTGTTTAATGTAATCTGTTAATTGTGATACCTCAATCTGTTTACTGTTGAGCGATGAATCACCTTAATGCAGTAAAGATGGACTATTAAATTTATTAATTTATTTAAAATATCTATACCTTCCCGTATATCCAGTTAACCTTCATTATACTTTTTGCACCCGTATTCTCGAATTTTAATATTATGTAAAACTTCCTACTTCTTCTGGCACTAATCTTAATTGTAAATATGTGTGTAAATAAGTCACCAGTTTTAGGTTAGAATCTATATGTCTTAGTCATAAGTCACTAGCTATAAGTCTTAGAGCTAAGTCACTAGTTATAATTGTAAATCTTAGTTGTAAGCCAGTAATATAAGTAGCCATAAGTCTTAGATGTAAGTCACTAGTTGTAATTGTAAATCTTAGTTATAAGCCAGTAATATTAATTCTTTTATATATTTATTTGTACAGCGCCCTTGAGGTGATTTTTCACGAAAACGGCGCTATATAAATTAGCCAATTATTATTATTATTATTAAGGGCGCTGATGCGCTTATGTACATATATTTCTCTAAGGCTCTTGACTCGCATTCCGAAGGTCGCGGGATCGAATCCCGGCGTTGCAAATAAAGTTTATTTGATTAATTTGTGTTATTTCACAATTTATTAACTTAAAATAATATATTGTGTATTTGCGGCACGTTCCAGAGTGGAAGATACTCTCAGTATCGCCCTGGTGTAAGACCACCATTCAGAATTGAAACGTTGCTTGAAATGGCTTTAGTCGTGTTTAGTGACCAGATCTGAATATCCAGGTACTTCCTTACCTTCATCTTCCTTATCTCCTACCTCTCCCCACTACCTTGAGCCTCACAACATACCCCGATTGGGGATGCCATGGTCTCACTGGCTCCAGACGGGAGCATTTTGGACTCTTGTGCGATATTAATATAAAAAAAAAACTCTCGCAAAAGAACAAAGCGCATCTCTTTTTTTCTCATTTTTAGTGTTGTACACCGCGAACGTCATTTACAATGCTTAAAAACATGTTTTTAATGAACAAAAATATTGCTCCAAATAACTGATCCCTAAATATTAGTTGACCCTTTTTTTAATGATGTGAAATTTTTATTTAATAAACTAAACGGTTTTTTGTCCCTCCTGAAAACATAAAATAAGCGATGATATTCAAATCATGTTCGTTGCATCGTCTAAGGGGGCATACATTAATTACGTGAGCAGTTTTTCTTCCAATCTAGACCCCTCCGCCCCCCCCGCCCGTTGGTGAGATACATTTAGGCCACTTCGTATATTCTTTTCAAGTGACGTCAGATTTTGCTGGACTCCCCCCCCTCCCCCTTTTATCTCTCCTTTTTATGTATGTCCCCTAATCAAACTTTACAAAATATGGTATCTTTAGGGTGAACTGAAAAAATTCTAACATGAGACACCTGTTAACAACCACGCCTACAAAATGTTGTGCTTTCTTCAAGCAAACTGAAGTATTATTTGGCTTTGTTCAAGCTGAAAAAATACGTCCCCAGGAAATGACGTTGGAAACCTGTGCATAACTTTGGCTTACATTGCGTTCCTGTCACAAAGTTGCGCAAAGATGAAATCGCTTTGTATTAAGTTGTCTAAAGACTTAATTAAATGAAGGCAAGCACGGATTTTCAAACTGCGGGATTGTATTTATATATATATTTATTTTGAAAACTTTTACTTCCAAGAGAAAGGCGAACATTCCCGTGTTACGAATAACTTGACAACTGTGACAATATTACATCTTCTCCAACTTTCTGAAAATGGTATTTCTGCAAAGATAGAGGATTTATGAAGATGTAGCTATCTATCATCTGGGATGAAAGTGGCGCTTCGATACCTTCAACTGCTCGGCCACTAACTGGCCAGATTTTCACCACAATATTAACACTGCTAAGCGGTAATCAAACTTACAACCTCCCAATATTAATTTTATTTATTTATTTTGGTATAATAACTTATATTTTATAACACAATTTGATAATATTGGTCTCACTGGGTGGCTTACCCATGCTGAGGCCCCCATTTCATAATACAAAATACAAAAAGATGATATAATAAATTTTAATCGATTGTGTGTAACACAGTTGGTTGGGGGGGGGGGGGGGGGTAAATTTTTTGATATACCTTTTGTTAAACAGTTAAAAAAGCAGTTCTTTTGTATTTTAAGTACCGGGTTGCAATTTTTTTTCTACCACAACGCATTTTTATTCATAATTAATCTTAATCTGTCTCGGTGACCAGCTGTCCCTGGTCACAGTGGACCAAGGTACTGGCTATTTTTGGAACCAGTTCCTACTCAAACTGGGCGAAACCGAACTAAAAGCCGCCCGCAGGGCCTAGCAGCAAAAACCTGCGGAGCGGGTTTTTAACTGCTAGTTGTCAATGGTTCTGGGAACGACAAATCTAACAGAATCTAACAACTATTGTTTTATACAAGTGACAACATACATCATATTTTGATTATTTTTTAATGACAAAAAAAAATAGAAAAAATTTTTTTTTTAAGAAAATTAAGAAATACAGGCCTCCTGCGGGATATCTAAATGTATTTCATTAGGTTTTTTTTTTGTCTTACATAAGGGTCCACAGATAATACTTTTTATCAACTTTAATTTATGGTTTTAAAAGAAAAATATTTCGATTCACCCTATTAAACAACGAATGAAAAAACATTATCGGCAAACGTCGAAGCCCTCTATCAGATAGGATCATTTGGTCTTTAATTTCTTCCTTTATAAAAACATTGAACGGTTGTAGCTAACTTTTTGCAATGTATATATGTATATATATATATACTAGCTGGTCCCCGGCATACGTTGGAATGCCTTTCAAAGAAATATATTGATTGACCTTCCCCGCGTTCCCCCTCCCTCGTCTCTTCCCTCTCCATAAACCACACCTCCCCCATTCCCTTTCCCCCTGCCTTTCATCCCGCTCAGTCCCGCTAAAATATATGAAATACACACATTTTCATTTAATTTTCCACACAAACTTTCGAGTTTATAATATTAGTAAGATTGTATTTTTCCTTTAGAGGGGTGCAGACATACGTTCACCGTTTGTCCCATTTGCGACTGCTGACATTTGGTGTGTAATAAAGAGTGGCACCATTAGGTATATGTTTAAAACAAAATCAAAACAATCAGCGTATTTACATTTGGCGTTTTTGAATTTTTGGAATTCAGTCACTATTTAATATTATACTTATCACAATATTGCTGCAGCTCTTTCAAAGATGAGAATTTATTACATACAAAATGTATGAGAAAAAGAGTCCTCATAACATTTTTTTATTGAATTTTTCCGATGTTTTAATAGCTATTCTGCTATTCGGGGCACAAAAAATCCAACAAATCAAAGATCATAAAAATCGGTCCAGCTGTTCTTGAGTTATAAATGATGTAACTAACCCGACTTTGTTTTATTTATTATTTTTATTACTAGCTGGTTCCCGGCATGCGTTGCTATGCCATTTAATAAAGAAATTGTTTCTTCCTGCGCTGCGTGTCCTTTCCCATTCGTCCCGTTCCCCTTCTGCCTCCCCTTCCTCTCCCGCGTCCCCTTCCCCTCTCGCGTTCTCACTCCGCCACCTCCACCTTCCCTCTCTCCACTCCACTCCCCCCCTTCCCCCGTCCCACGAAGCCCTCTCCCGAGTTTCCCTAACCCCTCCCAGATTCTTCTCACCTCTCCCGGCTTCGCCTCCCCCCTTCCGCTAACCCCCTACCGAGTTCCCCTCCCTCCTCCCCCCTCCCGCATTCCATACATTCAGTCCCGGTACATTCAGATTTTTAAAAAGCTCGCGTGCAACCTATTGAATTTTTTTATACAAATTTCATAATGCCAGAACTCACCAGTAGATTTATACAAACCTTGTCCTGGCAATAACGAAAAAAAAAAAAGAATTGTCCAATTTGGAGCCGTCGTTCGGAAGTTATGCTCGTACATACATTTCAGCGATTCATTTTTATTTATTTAGATATGTAAGTTGAGGAAGCTTTTGTACCTACTTTATTAACTGGGCGTTTTTTATTTATGATTTGTTAAGGATATAAAAATGGATTGACACATCAAGTAGGTACTTATAAGTGATTGAAACTGAAAATTTCAAAAAACTGGTTATTGAATTAAACGACGAATGCCTCCAGTCAGGATGTGATATCCTTTTTCTACTCCTTGATACATTATTTATTTTTCTTGAGATGTCAATCAATTGTGCCGATGATGAATGGAAGAATTTTTACTACACCGCAACGGATAAACGAGTATTGCTAATCGGATATACTCGCTTAAGCTGCACACCTAACTAAAGCTCTGCGCAGAGGAAGATTTTTAGATCAATTGGAAATAGTTTGTATTCCTTAATTATAATTGGATAATTAATATAGCGCCGCTTTTGTGAAAAATCACCTCATGGGCACTGTACAAATATGACCTCCTAGTTTAATTAAAAACTATCAACACTTTAATTAAATGAATGAAACAATGTTACTTTGTTTGAACCACTTATATATTTGAGTAAAGCCGACCCTAACGTCCTAAACACTGGTCATTACATGACTTTACAAATGCTATTTTACCCTCCATTATTATTGATATTACATATTTTCGAAGATTGGCAGCAAAATTAGCTCTTTCTTAGTTTCTCGCTTTCGTAGCTAGCTACTTACTCAATCGTCGTCAGTATGTCAGTTACGGACACCAGCTTTCTCACGAATACAAAACTAACTCCGGGATTCCCCGGGGATCGAATCTAGGACCCCTCTTCTTTCTTTTATTCATTAATGATATAGGCAAGCTAGACCATTAACCGCTCAAAATATCTCCTCTTCGCTGATGATATTAAGCTTTTAAAAGTCATATAGATTCCATTCTACTACAGGAAGATCTTGATTCTCTTGTCAAATGGTCGGAATTGAATAACTTACCATTCAGCATCCAGAAATGCAGTGTCGTCACATTTACAAGATCACAAGCCACATTTCTATTCCCATACCATATTAATAAAATTATACTAACACGCAAAAACGAGATTCGAGACCTTGGCGTGATTTTTGAAGCAAATCTCTCTTTCAAATCTCACATATCAGACATTGTCTCCAGCGCCAACAAAATGCTCGGATTTGTTCTTCGTAATGCGAGATCATTTACTAATGGAATTGCAATACGAAGAACATATGAAGCACTTGTCCGCAGCATCCTGGAATACAGCTCCATTATTTGGGCCTCCTCTGAACAAAACCATATCCTAGAAATAGAAAGAGTACAAAAAAGGTTGCGTTACCTGTATATGAGGGAATATACATACTACCCATTCCTGTATCCATCGTTGTTCTTAACAGGAATGCTCGATCTTAATACCTTAGAAGCCCGCCGAAAAATATTTTTAAGCTGATCTCCGGTACTGTACTGAATCTACCTATCTTGAAGGAGATTAACCTATATGTCCCTAACGCGTATACTCGTGGAAGATCCCACGCACTTTTTTATGTTCCGAAAGCGAGAACTTCTTCCTTTCAGAATGCCCCATTAAACAGAGCAATTCAACTGCTTAACGATACTGCATTGAGCATTGACATCTTCAATGTTACCTAAAGAGAGTTCAGTAACTATCTTTTGACATAGGTGCGTCTTAACACAATGAAACTGCCCCTTGTACTTTTTTTTTCTCTTAACAAAATTTTGCAAACTTAAACTTAAATTTTGTAATCTTCTCCGTAATAATTTGGTGTATAACTGTTTTATGGAGAACCTGAAAAAAAAAATTAAAAAAACTACCTTACATTTCTAATGTTCAATTTTAGGATTGGAGAATATATTTTCAAACGTCCTTACAAAGCTTAAAAATTCTACTTAGATTTAAATCCGAAATTTTCAAGAGTTATTTACATTTTTTTACACATTTAGTTATTTGCAATGTGGCGGACTGTGAAGGTGAAAGGTTTCTGACTTTATGGACATGATTGTCTGAGAATTGGGCTCTAAATACTGTCTTTATAGTGGTGATGTCCGTTGTTGGATGGATGACCTTTACATTTGATCACGATGCTGTTGTGGCTCGGTAAGGTCTTCGAAAGACAAAAAAGTTCACCTTCTAACAAGTAGTCTAACTTGAAAAACGTAACAATAAAACTCTGGAAATAGACGGATACTCGTACTAGATACGACATGTTTATCAATAAGCACCCAAATACGTCAAAATTTTGTCAACATGGGATAATAAACTTTAGAATCTTTCCCAACGTACTTTCTATTGGTTGTTTATTGTACCTTTGTTGGTAGTTAGAAGTACCTACACACACAAATATTATCTATAGTTTAAAGATTATAATAAAATTCCTTGCAATTTGGGAGGCAGGAATGGGTACCGCCGCACCGGGAACCTTTATTGGATAACCAACACCTCTGCCATAGGTCACCCCAAGTGGTTCGCTACGTTTGGTGATTTGTCTAGGTCTTGGAGGCGGATGACCAGGACACACTGAACCCCAGATTCCTACCCACCCCTTAAGGCTCTACAACCAGGCCCAAAAAGAAGAAGATGGAGAGATACGAAATTACGAATGTTAAAGGAGAGCGCTAACATTTACAGCGACAAAATCGATGCGAGAATAGAGAAAATGTTTAATAAAACACTACTGGTTTAAAATAGAAAAAAATCTCGCTGCCATTATCTTAAACAGCATTTAAAGAAACACCGTGAATTTTTTCATACATATAACTTGTAAAATAACTGAAACAAACGTGTTGATAATAATTTTTGGAGCATACTTTGCGATTTTTTTCTATTGAGGGAATTTTATATAATTTGCGTTTCGGCGCGGGCAAAGTATAGATAGGTATTATCTTTAAGAATAACATATATTTTTTTAAGAGCTTTAAAACTTACCGTGTTTAAGGGAAATATGTAATAAATCGGTACAAATCCGGGTTGCGGGCCCTTAAACCCTTTTCCTTCCCAGAACTCTCCTCTCCTTCCTTTCCCTAAAAAACACCCACACAGCATCCCCAAAGATGACATAGGCCCTGAGGGAAATTATTTTCCTGGAGTTCAGGTAAAAAAAAAATTGATTCAGGTTTTTTTAATTGACTTTGTGCCCTCTACTTCAAAAGGTCATTAACTATTTAGTTTCAATTAGATATGAGATATATATCGACTTGTCCTGAGTAAAGTATCCATATAATTTCTAAAAAGCAAACTTTTTAATTTTGTGATACTTTGTAAGTATCCATTTTTTCCACTAACTTATTTAAAATTTTAGCCAAAACGGCGTTTACAAACATGTGATACGTACGAGTATAATTATTTAGTCGAACAGTATTCAAGAAGTAAACATATTAAATAAATTATTAAATAGAACCCGTGCAGAAGAATAATAAATGGTAACATTAGTATTATTTACGAGGTGTGTTATTATAGCCTTCTTGTAATTGTTGCAATTATAAAGCGTTTTTAATAAAGTATTTCAAGTTGGTACATGGATGATAATTAGGATGAGTAAGTCAGGGCTATCTATAACATTTTTAAATTAAAGTCAAGAGGAATCAAGTCTTTTATCTGAGAGTTTTTACAATTTTATTCCTTTCATCAAGTGGTTGTAATTTATGGTTTCTTTAGATAGACCGAGTTTATATTAGTTAATATATCTTACAAATTTATGCTAAATATTTTCAATGGAATCAGAGCGAAGGGAAGGGACCAGTTAGAAGAATTATATTCAACTTAACTTCTAACTAAAGAAGAATAATGTTGAAATATTTTAAAAGTATTTGTATTTTTGTAATTCATCACAAAACCGCTGGAAAAAAACAAATTTGCATTAAAAAACATAACGCAATTATATTGCATTGCACTCTTTGAGCAAGAGCGCTAATGTAAATATACTTGCAGTTCCTAAAGTATTGGTGTTTACTGTTTTATATTCCAAGTCTCACTTATCATTATTATTTAAGGATACTATTTACTTGTTAGTGGGTGAGGTTGTTTATTCATTTTATGGCATTCACACGTAGTGTTTATTTACAAATTAAAATGCATTTTTCACTTAAATAAATAGTGCATTTGTTGTGTACTCCTACGTGTTGCAAAAACGCCGAGGATGCCATTCGTCTGTCTGTGTACATATGTAGAAAATAAATACTCACACGCGCAATAACTGAATATAGAATGCAATTTTGCCGGTCATTATAACATTGTTTGACTCTATTCCTCTATTGGATGTAAAGTGGCAAGGGACGTACTTACTTCAATCAATGGTTGCTCAATATTATTTGGAGTAAGTTTGTGTCAATGAAATTTTGTTCTCCGGTGATTTTTTTATACAATAAAAATAAATAAATAAAAAATAAAAAAATCTTCCACTAAACTTGTCATCGCTGGTTATTCAGCGGAGTAACTGCCTATCCTCCCACCCTGATCTTAACTGTCTAATATCGATTGATTTTTTAAGTTGGAAAAAAACACCTAAAAATGGTCCAGGGAGAAGAAAATTTAAATAGCGCGATGTTTAAAGTACCCACTTATAGTATATTATAGTACCTACTTCTTCTTAAGTCGATTCCCCATTACCCTTACTCCAATTTTCATAGTGGACAAATCTCTTCCAATCCTCGCGGTTTTGCGTTGTGCAACTTGGTAATTCCAGCGCATTGGTGTCCTTCTTCTGCTTCGTCCGAAATGTAGATACATAGAAAGCCTATCGTGGATGCCTAGCTCATCCTTAATGGTCACAATTGTGCGTCAATTGGAATCCTGCGCAATTTTCTCCACCACCACATTTCGAGGCGTCTATCCACTTTTATGGACTTGTTTATGGTGTGGAAATATAAGGAAATCGACGCCCATGGTACAAGTTTGTCTAATTTTATGAATGTTCACTCCGCAACCACAATTTAGAGAAAACCCCACTTTTTTAGTTCTAAAATAAGATCATTTTTATCTAATCATCACCAAGGCCACAATAAGCAGATTATGACCTCCGATGCCGACATTGTCGAAGTTGCCGATGTGACCGATATTACCTTAATGGACCGAGTAACGGTATAAACACTTGCGATGGCCGATAGCATGATTGATTAGGCTTCTGCCGTTAATCTGATTACTGTGGGGCTTCTTCAACACGTCAATTGTTCTGGTCCGTAGTCCGTAGAAAAGATCAGGGGTCGGTACACTGTGGCTGTAAGGAGGTAAGTGTAATGTCCAATTGGAAATACGGGCTGAAGCAGCGAGGAATTGAAGGCGAAGTGAAGAAGAAGGTTGGGAAGTACCTGACTATTCGTTCTGTTCATTTACAAATAAAGGATTGAATCAGTACAAATGAAATTATCCAGAATATAATCCCGGAAAGCCGGATTGTCCACACTGCTTACCAACTATAAGTAACGTACTATATATGTCAAATTAGAAACAAGGGAAGAACGTCGTGTATACAATATTCACTATATAGTATTGGCAAGATTCCGGACACGTTAGCCATATCACTCAGAACTTTGTTAAATTTCCCGAATCTCTTGTTTTGACATTACTTTACTTGACCAAAACATTGTTTGTTTTTTTTTGTGGTTTTTGTTGTTGTTTTACACCGTTTTTGGTGGCTTGTTATTTACTCTTAGATTTTTTGGAGTTATTTTTTATCCCTTTGTTGGGGTACTTACATTAAAAATAAAATAAACACGGCTAAAGTCATTTCAAGCCATTCTATACTTCATATGTGCAAAAAAGAGGTCCAACTGCTTCCCACTGTCAGGAGCCAGTGGAAGTATACCTTACCAACTGGGTTACTCCATGAGGCTGAAAGGAGAAGGGAGATGAATGCGGATGAAGAATTAGAACGAATCGTAAACCAACCCTTTCTCACGCGGATAATGTAAACCGTATAAAATGTTGAGTTCAACGACACAAGACATTGATTCTACTTCACCTTTCATTGAAATGGGGGTAGGACAAAGACAGAAATCGCATCTGCTCTCTGTGTCCCAAAGATTACGATCTGCTTGTTAAGATCATTAAGATGAATGAATCGATCAGACGGATCCCCTGTTTTTGCCCTATCTTCGTAGGCACGTAGGTACTATCAGGATGAATTATTGAAGAATCAACCGACCAGAAGGTACTCCTGTAACTCAACGGACAAACCTGTAGAAAACGTTGCAAAGTAAACATTTATCCTAATTGAATACGATTTTGCCTTGGAAGAATGACGACCCCTGAACTAGACGGGCTAACCTGTTTAACTGATTATCTTAAAAGACATATTCAAATATCTAATGGACTAGTTCAACCGAACATATGCCTCTTTTCTCTCCTACGTTGATATTATTGTGTATCAATGACGAACATGAGAAGTTTATGTCAAGTAATGACTAGTCATATAAATAACAAACCGGCATACAGCTAATGTTGAGAGCAGACAAAAAAAAACCAAACGAAATTCAACCCTTTTGAAAGAGCGGCAATATGGGTCAGAACGTAAATAGTTTTGAAATATAATGAAAAAAAAACGTCAGTACGATTTGCACAATATGCCGTTTCTCTGTTTTAACATTTTCCTGCCAATATTCTTATCGAAAAAATGTTGCCCTCTTCTTCTCTTGAAGTTATCGCTTCATCTCCGTTGTGATTTTCTCGGTGCCTTTAATCTGCTGATTCTAAGTTGAACGAGATAACTTCACCAAAATTCCTCTTTCCTAGCAATGTCGGTGAATGGTTAATCGAACCATGGCAATTTAAATCATGCCAATAATTTGGTAACGTCAGTGATATGGAAATTATATCTGCTTTGTAACTATCACAAGGTGAGTAGAAAGCAGGACTATAAACACTCGCACTCCTATCTGTATGACGGTTAACATCTGATAACGGAAGAAGAAATCCTTGAGAATAAAGCTTGCGATGTCAGTCAAATGGAACTCTCAGATCAGCTGGGTAGTCCCATATATAATTTTAATAATAATTTAATGATCTTGATAGCGCCGTTCTGTGAAAAACCATCTCAAAGGCGCTGTACAAATTTGTGATATACTTCTACAATGCTCTCTATCTTACTACTAGACAAACTCTTTTAATAAATTATAAACAGATTGCATCCGCCGGTTCGTCGATCCTAGTACAAAACTATATGTACTTGAACAATGCAATCGACCAATGAATGTGATGCTGCGTTAGAATGTAGAAAATATACAGTACCATACTTACCTGGGAAGTTACATGAGATTAACACTTTTTATTGTTTATTAGAGAAATTTAGATACAGAATGCACGCAGAGGACACAATTGGGAACCCATGATAATAATTTTATATATAAAAATCTCGTGTCACGGTGTTTGTGGTCGCACTCCTCCGAAACGGCTTGACCGATTTTTATGATTTTTTTAATGTACATTTGGTAGGTATGAGAATAGGTTTTAAAGTATATTTCATACCGCTAGGTGATTAGGGTATCTCTACCCAGAAAAAAAAAAAACAATTTTTTTGACAACTTTTTTTTTTCAATTTTATTTTTATTTGGCATCAAAAAATACTCATAACCCCGAATTTTCACCGTCTTTCCCCCCCCCCCCTTCCATTTTTTATTCGCGATTTTAGTATTTTTGTATAACAAATTTAACCGTCTTTCGTATTTCAAAGAGAACGAAATTATTTATGTTGTTGAACAACAGATGGCGCTACGTCCCCCTCATTGAACTTTCATCCACACATGCGCAAGACATTCACGAGAAGCGGCATCATGTTCTCGCGTGGGCAAACCATCGAGCCTATTTGTGTTGGCTAAAGACGGACTGACAAAAAATATCGTACACTCAATTGCTCTTCGAAATTCATATTGATTTTCTTTATTTCATTTTCCTACTTTAGTTGGTGTTTTTTTGCTTTTGTAGGCGGTCATCGTCTACAGCGCTCCATTCCTCTTTCTCTCGTAGATCCCATCCCCACACAATTATAATACATTCGTTATTCTTTATTTAACAACCAAAATATTCACTAGAAATAATTTATAATATGACAAAACAACGTTTATCGGGTCAGCTAGTAATATATTTATTATGTTCTGTGATGAACGTGAAATAGTAAAAGGATTTGATTAAAATCCTATTAAATTTAATTTCTATTCTGTCTTGTTTCTTTTTCTCTCCTATTCTTTTCCATGGATCTGTAATCTTCCATATTATTATAATATTGTTTCTTTATTTGTTTTCTATTGTTGCTTGTTTCTACATAACCTGTTATTTATTTTTCGTCTGTACTGAACGTGAAACTTATATTTTTAATATCAAAATACCTTCGTAAATTTGCAACTATTTCCTCCCACCTATGAATTGTAAGTTCCTCCCGTCCTAAAATGAGTTCTGTAACTCATCGGAATTACCCTAACAAGGTATAAAAATATTTTTTAAAAAAATCTTCCTAAATGTGATTCTTCCCACGATATGCGACAGATTGAGATGGAAGGCTTCGAATAATGTTTATCCAATTTAATTGTAGCTATGGTAAGTTGCTAACATTCTAAACAAGAGTGAAACTCTCCGTTTAAAGCTTTTGCTCATGATGTGACATAAAAACACTTCGATGAACTCTCCGTCTAATATAATAGGTTTATCAATACTTAATATTTTGCCTTACAAAAATCTCTTTGCACCAAACGGGTTTTGATTTTATTATTATTTGTTTCATCTAACTGTTCAACCAATCTGTGAGATGTCGATAAGATCAGATACCGATTAGTTAACGACTAATTATAATAAACCTAAAGGCGTGTCGGTTATTAATACCGGATAAATAATTATTTTTACTGACTTGATACAAGCACTGCAAACAAATAATAAAAGGCCGATTTGAGCCAGTTTTTATACTAATCGAACCGTTTGGAATTTACTACGTACTTCGCTTGAACATTTCATTGGCAAAGCTGTTATTTTATATTGCTTGGTTCAAGAAATGATCATTATGGTGATCAAATCGCAGTTAACTGGCCTAGTGTTGAGTACCTCATACAAGAGGCACCTCAAATGTCCCATGCAAATACGTAAAATGTCCCCCCACCTCACAAAATGTATTTGTACCGGCTCTATTTCTTTGTATTATTACAAATGTCATGTCACGTTGTCGCGCATGGGACAAATACGAAGGGGGGACAAATATGAAGTGTGAGGTGGTTGGTTTATTTGACAACATAGATGTCACGTTACGTATGGGACAAATATGAAGGGGGGACAAATTTGAGGTGTGAGATGGTTGGTTTATAGGACTATATTCATGTCATGTCACGTATGGGACAAATATGAGGTGAGGTGTGAGGTGGTTGGTGTATTGGACTACATGTCATGTAACGTTGCCACGTATGGGACAAATATGAGGTGAGGTATGAGGTGGTTGGTGTATTGTATGACATTTTTGTATTACAACCGTGAGGTGGTTGGGGTGAGCCATTCACATATATTGTGAATACCGCACAAGCGTCCCAACTTCTCACTATTTTTTTTAATGTTTTTTTTTTATTCTAAATTACTGTTAAGTGAATACCGCACAAGAGTACCAACTGCTCTATTTTTTTTATTTATATTTTTTTATTGTAAATTAGTGTTATGTGAATACTGCACAAGAGTCCCAACTGCTCAAAAAATTTTTTTTTCTTAATATTTATTTTAAATTATGTATTGTTATTACGTATGTAATTACGCACAAGAGTACCAACTGCTCCAAAAAAATGTAAATTACCGCCCCCCCCCCCACCCCAAAATATAAATATTTTGTAACACCTCACCTCAAATGAGGTAGGACACCTCAACACCTCATTTCGATATTTGAGTACCTCATACAAACTCATCCCGATGTCGTGTCCTACTAAACTGGTCACCGCAAAACGGACGTTTTGTCTATTCTCTATTCCACTAAAACGACTTTGCATTTGTAAAAGTCACCATGGGTCAAAACTGGTTAAATTTGAAAAAGTCCATCGTCGTTTTCCAAAACTGGACAAGGCTTATAAAAAGATGAACCAATCGCAGTTTTTTCGACATTTTCTGAAGCAAACCTGTATAGAGTTGTGTCCCAGATTTTGAACAATTCATCAAATTCCAAAGACAATTTTCATGTTCTGTAAAGGTTTTATCAAAGTTCTGTTATTATGTATATCAGTATTGGTAAGCTGTTTCACATTCCTGAAATTGTTTGAATTCAATTAAAATTTGGGAGGCGGGTGTGGGTGCCCGGGTTCATGGGGAGGTTTATCTAGGACTCGGCGCGGATGTGTTAACCCAAGATCTGCGTAGCAGGCCGGATCGGGAGAAACTGGTGGAGGGAGACCTCTTTATCTTTCCAGCGGACTCTCTCGGAACATTGCCCTGAACCGCAGTGGGAGGATTTATATTCACTCCTGGACATACTGACCCCCAAATTCCTACCTACACTCTAATATCTTTTTCCTTTCAAGAATTACCTTTCTTCCTTTCCTAAAATATCCCTCCTCACAGCTTTCCCAAATATGACACAGGCCCTAAGGGTAATTATTTTCCTCAGGCCTCCTGTGTTGAGCTAATGTAAAAATAAATAACAGTAGTTGAAAATAATCTGTACAGAACTCAATAATTATCTTTGCGATTTGATGAATGGATTTTTTTATTTTTTTTATTATTTAAGCTACTATATAAAATAATTCTATAATTATACAAAATATAATGTTTATGTTAGGTAAAGATTTTGAATTCCTTATTCCTCCTCACTAGGGGTTCCTGTGCCGAGGTGGCCTAAAATTGTTTAATTATAGTTTATTTGTCTTTCGTGTCGTTTTTAAAGTCTTCATTAGATTTTCGTTGACCTCTTTCAGCCATGTTTTTATCCTTGATTTGTACTCATTATTTTTGGCATATATTCGTTGGTTGATTAAATTTGATTGAGTAGATTAAATTCTGTGAAACAACTGGCGATTAGAATTTCACGTTTTAATATACACGAAGGTATTTTTCTATCAACCATTTCCTAAGTTTGCTTTTTGTTGATAGTAAAATGGTTCTTCTTACATTCTTTATTTTTAGCTATTAACTTGTTCCATCGTTTTCCACCTCTAAAATTTCATTTTAAGTGATGTATCGTCCGAGCACCTAATTTAATTTAGTTAATTTATCTGTGCAAGTCGTTAGACTTCGTTGATTTACACAACTCCAAAACATAAACACAATTTGTAACGGCTGTTCATTATATAAATTGATATAAACCAAAAGTAACGCTGACAGGAACCATATCTTCACGCTTTGATGGAATTACAGTAAAGTGATAGAGATATCAAAAGATTATTGTGTTTTTTCATGTGATTGCCAGAACGAGAGACAAGAGAAGACAAAAAATGAAATGGTGATTAACGTACGTAGAAAAAACTAATTGACTCGAGTAGATGGTCAATTTGACAGCCGTTTGACAGTTTGAAGGTAAAAAGTTAACGGATTATGATACCCAAAAGTGAGTAGTGTGTATGCAATACAACGAACTGTTTTAGGAATAGGTTAGTGAATATAATTAACATTTTTTTGATAAGCTGTGATTCTGGTTTTGTTGCCTAAATATCTCGAACTTGACCTGCTATTCATTATGATTTATTATTTAATGTAATTGTATGAAAGTGAGTTGTTGTGAAATAATTCGATTCAAATAGTAGTATCATAATGTTTTTTCGAGGTGCAGAGAATTCAATCTCTATTTCTCGAGAACTGAGGGTGTAAATGTACCTGGGGGATGGTTTTTTTCTACCCAAAGTGTGGGCTGCCTGTGCTGCGATGTTTTAATACTATTTTTTTTGTATTTTTTTTTGTCTGTAGGTATTTATGATTTTTGTATGTATTTTTTGATGTATGATGATTTTTTGATTTGTAATACTATATTTTTGGTAGCATTTTGTGTTTTTTTTTTGAGTCCACCTTCAAGGGGGGAAAGTAATAGAGATGGGATAGGGGAAGGTCGGATTTCCGTCGGGTGTTAGACGTCCGAGACAAGATATTCTGGGGTTTGGATGTATAGGAAGTTTTGCATAGAAAGATTTGGCCAATTCTACCATATGTTTTTTCAGGGGTGGGATATTTGTATCGGAGTTAATAATTGAGTTACGGACAAACCAGGGATTTTTTGTAAATTTTCTAAGAGTGGTGGTATTTTGGTATGATTCGAGTCGTTTGGTATTTCCTGTAGCCCAGATGGGCGATGCGTATGTGATGGTGGGTCGAATTTGTGATTTGTATGTGAGCAGTTTGTTTTGAATTGAGGTCTTTAAATTTGAATGAAGTAAGGGGTGCAAGGAGCCGGATATTTTCTTGCATTGGTCAGTGTGTTTTTAATGTGACGTTTCCAAGTAAGTCGTTTATCAAGTGTAACTCCAAGTTATTTGGCGGTGTTTTGCCACGGTATGACCTGGTTGTACATTTTTATTTCCTCTCTGGGCGCCCTGTCTCCCTTTCTGTGGGAGAAAAAAGACGGGTACGCTTTTTGAGGGATTCGCGTCTGTACGTGACAGGTCATACCAGTTTTGGAGTTTATTTATGTTGGTATGAAGTCGGTGGGTTATCATCCTGGAAGAACTGTATCTCACAATATCGGTGGTATCGTCTGCATAGAGAGCAGTAAGTGAGTTTTGAATGGTCAACTTTTAGTGGTCAACTGAGAGGGGAATGTCGTATGTATAGACATTGAATAGCATTGGTGACAGCAGTGATCCTTGTGGCACCCCTGCTGTCATGAAGCGTTGTTTTGAGAGGGCGCCCCTGTATTTCACTTGGAAGGTACGTAGGCAGAGAAATAATTTTAAGACACCGAGGAGTTGAGGCTCGATGCCTGTGTCGTGAAGTTTGAAAAGGAGACCGTGTTGGTCCAGACCTTGTCGAAAGCTTTATTAGCGATGTCTAGGAAAAGTGCACACAAAAATAAATATCTTCAGACTGGTTCTTAGTTCTTACGGGTTTAATTCGCCGCAGCGTTAAATAAATATACACCTTTTTTATATAATCTGTATGTATTTATATTTTAAAAATAGGCGCTGCCAGTATGGTTTGCTTGTAAGGTTTGGTGAACCTTATGCGCACAGCTTTTCAGCTGTCTTGAGAAAAGTTGAAAAGTTAATAAACCAATTTTATGCGACGCCATAACAAAAATATCTCACATAGATATAGTAGTGGTCTGTGATTCTAATTAAAAATTTTAAAAGATGAAAGTTTGGTTTTAAAACCGGAGTAAAATACATACATGCACGGAAAAAAGGTAGAGAGAGGTAGGCAATTGTATTATAAATTATCCATATATTGGATAACCCACACCACCGCCATAGGTCACCCCAAGTGGTTCGCTACGTTTGGTGACTTAGCAGGGGTGCCCGGGTTCATGGGGTGTGGCTTGTCTAGGTCTTGGTGGCGGACGCGTCCGACACCGGGTATAAATGAATGAGACGTTTTAATCTCTCCTAGGATTTTAATCTCTAGCAGGATTCTCCAGGAACGTCGCCTAACCGCAGTGGGAGGGATGGATATGTCCGTCACTCGTGGACATACTGACTCCAAGATTCCAACCCAACACCCATATCTTTTTCCTTCACAGAACTTCCTTTCCCAAAAATATCATCCACACAACATCCCCTAGAGCAGTGGTTCCCAACCTTTTTTGACCCGGGACAGCATGAATGTTTGTTTTTTCGACAAGGACCACAAGCAGTGGTGTAGGCTAGCATGGGTGGCACCCGTGGGCGGATACCACAACTGGAGGGGGCGGAATAGGATATGGGGTGGAATGGGATAGGATGGGGTGGGGCGAAACGGAATACCATAATGGCCACTGACCACAAGGTACAATAATGATAAACTGAATATTGTCACGATTTTTTTATTCAGACTTCTCGACCAAGGACCGCCAGCGCGCTGGCTGGCTTATTGACCGGCGGACAATCGCGGACCATCTTATAAGCCTCTTGCAGACCACTAGTGGTCCACGTTCCATTGACAAATGCCCTGAAGATTTTTTTTCCTTAGGGCCTTCTGTGTAGAGGTAAAGCAAAAAAAAATAAAAAGGATGCACGAACAACGAAGGATTCTGACGTCGTAATTAAGACTACACCTACCTACTACAAAAGTCTAGTGTTGACATATTCTTACGTCTGCTATAATTTATTAAAAACCAACATAAAACTGTAGTGTACTAAACTTAAAGACCTAAACTATTCCAATTCAAAGATCGCGCTTCTAATCAGTGCATTTATATCTTGCGAAGTGTTATTTTTTCATGTTTTTTGTCTTCCCAAAGAAATTGCATGTTAACTGTCAAAAATAAATAATAAAAATAAAACTGTCATTCTGTACTAAAACAAGCCAGCTGTTAAAAAACACAAAAGTGCCATATCTGTGTTGAAAATATCATACAATCAATTTTATTCACAGCGAAATCACTTTATAAATTAATTTCAACATGAATACATTATGCATCGTTTGTGACAAAAATATTGACAGTCCAGCCGAATTCATAGCGTGTGTAGTCTGTGAAAACGGCTACCATCTTGTTTGTGCAGAGATTGGGGAAAATCTACGTGGTGCTCGTAATTCTCAATGGAAATGTAAAAAATGTTCAAAAAATTTTACGAAAAAAAAGAGCAAAAATACGATATGTGATATGAAAATAGATCAAGAGCCATCTAGCGGCAAATCTACCAAGCAGCTAACCCAACCTTCTAAATCGGCAGTCGAGCAGTCAACAGACGAGGAGAAATTTCCTTCCTCAAACAAAGATGGCGCAAGCGGTTTACTTACGTCGAATTATTTCATTATGGAACTAAATAATTTCAAAAAATCCATAATGGATTTTGTTGAACAAAAATATGAATCAATTATCGCACAAAATAAAGAAATCCTTGATTCAATTAATTTTTTAGCGGATCAGCAAGACCAGCTAAAAAAACGCATAACTGAAATTGAATCCTCACAAGAAATTATCAATACTGATATATTAGAATTAAAAAAACAAAACGCTGTATTAGAAAAAACTACTTCTCTTCAGGACGACAAAATTGACCGGCTGGAGTACATTACACAGATGTGCAATATCGACATCAGAGGCATCCCTGAAGCAACCAATGAAAATATTATGGAAACTCTTAAAAAAATATCAAAAATCATTAATTACGGAGAGAACACGATACCTTTACAATCTGAAATTAATAAAATGTACAGACTAGGACCAAAATTGTCTGAAAAAAATCCCAGATCTATAATAGTGTCGTTCAATAGTATTAAATCTCGAGATGACTTCCTACTCAAAATCAAAGAATATAAAAAATCCTCTACCTCCAGTTCAAGCAAACTCAATACAGCAGATTTAGGGCTATCGCAAGAAGCAAAACGGATTTACGTGTCGGATCATTTAACGCAAAAAGGAAAATTCCTACTCTCTCAAACTAAAAAATTTGCCAGAGATTATAACTATAAATACTCTTGGACATCCTCGGGGCGCATTCTGCTAAGACAAACGGATACATCCAAAATTATTACGATTAAAAACATCATGGATCTCGATCGAGAAAAACGTCAACAACTGTGACAGATGATAAAAAGTACCTCAACATTTACTTCACCGATAAACGAAAATAATCCGGCTAATATCATTTTCACCGCAAGTTTTCATATTATGCGTTTTTTCTTTGTCTTTAAAAATAATGTATTAATTCATAATAATTCATTCTTACTCTTTTTAGTAGTTCTTTCATGCAGCAACAAAATCAGTATGAAAATTGTTTATATCAGTATTCACTTTTTTTATTATACGTTATCTCCTTTGAATGTAACTCACATTTCTTTAACTCTCTCTAAGAAAAAATTATATATCTCCATAAATAATACTGTCATTAAAAGTTTTTATTCGAATATTACCACTATTTACAATTCACACACACTAAGTATAATACCTAAGATTTATCAAAATAATTCATTCTCTAGTAACAGAAAAAATATTACAAAAATTACAAATCTTACAATTAAAAATTCTAACCTTACTCTTCCTCTAACCAAAAAAAATCACGCTGTTTTAGTATTCTTTAAGATAATATCAGTTTACTGTGCAAATATTATTCTCCATGCATGTTCTCGTAGGAATCTGAGTATTAATACCTTATTTACTCACTGTTGGATGTTCCTATTTTCTGTAATAATCTTTTTATTTTGGTTAACTATTATTATACTCACTTGTATTTACAGAATTTACATTAACTACAAATGCTCGAGCTCTGTCAAAATAATGTTTTTGTATTTCCCAAAAACCATTACTACTGTTTTATTTACATATTTTTTAATCATACTTTTGCATTTTTCACATGTTACTGTATTTAATTATTGTTTCTTATCACACCTATCAATGCAAACCTACTTATGGTACCAAAGTATTATCGCCAAAAGCACTTACCTAGCTATTATCCACTCCATTGTTATAATATGCTTTATGATTGATAATTATGTAAACATTTCCTTCGCTTGTTTTTTATCGGAACATACCTACATTTTCGAGAAGATTTTACGAACTCAAATTATTGTACTCCCACTATTATTCTTATTATTATTATTAATTACATCGCATGTTATTTCTTGTTGTTTTATGAATCACACCACCAAAAGCAATATGTATAAAAATGTAATTTTCTGTCTTCAATCAAGCCGATATATTTTTAACATTTATATGCTCAAAACTGTATTCTTACTTTCTTGTATCAGCATAATTATTATAATAATTGCCTATCTAACTTCTAATTATTCCTACCATATTTCACCTTTTTGGGCCAAATCTCAAGCCTTTTTAATATTCCTTAAGAAAATGGTAGATCAATCCATACATATTTTTTCACTCGCATGTTTTTATAAATTCAACACCATTCATAATGTTTAAACCGAAAACAATGTATTCATACTTTCTGTAATGGTTCACTCTGGTATTAACATACTTATTCTCACAAAATATAATGTCATATCGTATTATTCGACATTCTTACTGTATAAACCAATAATAACATTTTTATTAACACAAATATTCCTCACCAGCAATAATATCTTCAGTCGCTTCTCTACTCTAGGTTTACTGACAACATTTACAACATTTATCTCAATAATAAATAAAACTTGGAAAGAAATCTACTGCAAATGCAAAACTGAAATTTACTCAAGCTCCGTTCTAATTACATCTTTGCACATTCCAAAAATCATTACAACTTTTTATTATATTATAACGTACTTATTGCACTCATATCTTTCCCGCATAATCACTTACCATGTTCTTATCTATTTATCAAACTTACCTATACTCTATCGACCTGCTCGTTCTAAAATTAACTTTTGCTTAAATATTCATTTTTTTTGTTTTTTTTTGTTTTTGTTTTTTACAAATAGAAAACCATGGATTTAGAAATGAATGATATCAATGTACAAATAGAAAATCATGGTAATATAATTACCTCTGAAACTAATGTTGCATCAACTTGTATAGATACACTAAAGCCATATACACAATTAAAATTATTCTCTACAAATATTCGCAGCATAGATAAGAACTTCAACAGTCTACTAGTAACGCTTGCTGACTTGAATAATATATTTGACATAATAATTTTAACAGAATGTTGGATCAAATCAAATTATACTCACAAAAAAATTACAGGATTTACTGTTTTCAATACATTGAATAACAAGACACAGTCAGATGGAGTAATCGTCTATGTAAAATCCGATCTCTACCCGACCATCTCTGAATTATCCGTCGACAATGCCAACTGCCTTAAAATTAAAATAAACCAGACCACCATTCTTGCACTATACAGGTCACCTAAACAACAAAATGTTTCAGCCTTCCTTAAATCTTTAGACGTGGCATTATTGAACTGTAGAACAAATGAAGAACTAATGGTAATAGGCGACATTAACATAGATTTACTTAAGCCCATGTCAACACAAACACTCGACTATAAAAACCTAATGACTCAATACGGGCTTGTTTCTTATATTAATGTCCCAACTAGAGTAACCGACATGACCAAATCATGTATTGACCACATATTCCTAAGAACAAAAAAAAATTCTAAAGGAATTGTTTATCAATCAACTATAACTGATCACTTCTCAATAGTAATTGGCCTCATGAATAAAAAATCCACTCCCATTACCTCATGTGAAAATACATTAAAGACTACGATCAATTTTGAGGAACTAACCTCCAAAATTAAATTAGAAAATTGGCTCTCTGTTGTAAATTCTTCAGATGTAGATGTTGCATTTAATAAATTTTCTGAAATACTATTGAAACATATTCAGGCTGTTACCGTTGAATCCCTTTTGAACAACTCAAAAAATAAAAAACTAAAACCATGGATAACAGATGGTTTAATTTTTTGTATTAAAAAACGGGACAAACTCCACAAAAACTTAATTAACAATCCAAATACACAAGCCCAAACATTTTATAAAAAATACAGAAATATTTGTAACAATCTCATCAGAATCACTAAAGAAAACTACTATAAACATAAATTGTCCAGAGCCGGTAATAATAATAAAAAAATTTGGCAAATTATTAAAGAAATATCTGACACTGACCATTCAACACCAACAATCAATAAATTAAACATCAACGGACTAGACACTTCACTAAAAGTCGACCCTGACACTGTGACCAATCACATAAATGAATATTTTTGTAATATTGGAAAAAACTTAGCATCACAAATTTTAAATAAAACATCTACCGATGAAAATGCTCTTGCCAACAATATAAATATCTCTGCTTGTGAAACAAACAATTCATTCAAACTCAACCCCACCAACTCTGCTGAAATTTCACAAACTATAAAACAACTAAAGCCCTCCCATTCATGTAATCATGATAAAATATCCTCAAATATACTCAAAATTATTGAACCTTTTATAAATCTACCACTGGAACATATCATTAACCTCAGTCTCGACAAAGGTATATTTCCGTACAAACTCAAACTTGCTTTGGTCCAACCAATTTTTAAGTCTGGAACTCCTACTGAGATATCAAACTATAGACCTATCTCCATTTTATCATCACTCTCCAAAATCATAGAAAAAATCGTAAAAAAAAGACTTACTGACTATCTTACAAAATACAATATTCTCTCGCCTAACCAGCATGGGTTCAGAGAAGGGCTCAGCACAGATTCAGCTATTCTAGAATTAACATCACACATAACAGAAGCCCTAGACAAAGGTGATAAATGTCTGGCAATATTTCTAGACTTAGCTAAGGCATTTGACACAGTCTCTCGTCGAATCCTCCTAGCTAAGCTTCATAAAATTGGAATAAAGAATAAGGCATTTGATTGGTTCAAATCTTACCTAACAGACAGAAAGCAATTTGTTAAGTTACCATCATACAAATCGTCTCAACCTATCAGAATCAATTTTGGTGTACCACAGGGCAGTGTACTCGGTCCAATACTTTTTCTCATATACATTAATGATTTATGTAGATTAGAAATTGATGGCAACATAATCACCTTTGCCGATGATACTGCCCTGATACTAAAAAGTAAAACATGGGTAGAAACTTTTCATAAAGCGGAACTAATTTTGCAAAATGTTAAACAATGGCTGGATGATAATTTACTAACGCTAAACATAACCAAAACAAAATACCTAACATTCAGTACAAATAATCCAAGTCAACCCTCAAGTAATCATGTATTAAAAATACATTCTTGTAGTAATATATCCAGCTGTTTATGCAATCCATTGGAAAGAGTAGACTCCATCAGATACTTAGGCGTAATAATCGATAACAAACTGCGATGGGAAGAACATGTAATTAACGTCACAAGCCGTATAAGGAAACTGGCTTATATCTTTAGATCATTGCGCAATATACTACAAAAAAATACAATGAGAACAGTATATTTTTCCCTGTGTCAGTCAATCTTATCGTACGGTATAATTATCTGGGGAGGATGCTCCAAAACTGTATTAGATCCATTAATAAAAGCCCAAAAATTAATAATACGGACTATTTACAGAGTTCATTATATACACCCCACGAAAGACCTATTTAAAGACTTCAAAGTTCTTAATATTAAATCCATATATGTAAAAAATATTACCTCTCATTTTAAATTCAAATTTACAAAAAAAAAAAATATAAATTCAAAATACAACACAAGATATTCAAACCTATCGAATTATATTATTCCAACAACAAAAACTTCAATGGCCCAGTCCCAGTTCAACTTTCTTGCACCTAAAATTTTTAATAATTTATCATTTGAAATAAAGTCCAAAGACAAATATCTCACTTTCAAAAAGGCGCTTACTGACCTTCTGATGAGTGACAATGACAATGTTTATAACCTGTTTCACATACTAAAATAGTTATTAATTATTAATAGTTAAAAAAAAACAAAACGTAAGATATAATAATGTTTTATTACTAATGTTTTTGGGTTATTTGTCATTCAATTTATTCAAAATTAAAAACAGTTTTTGCAAATGCAAAATGATTTTAATGCAAAACGGAAATTTTCTAACCTTCGGAACATCCCCGATATGAGAGGTTAAACTTCCATATTCATCGGTTAATTATCATATTTAATGTCATATTTTATGTTTTTACCCCGCTTATAGCTCAATTTGACATAATTTTTCTTATAAAAGTAATGCTTTATAATATTATGATGTTTTAATTTAAAATCACTTCATTAATATGTTAAAAAATAGAATTATACCAACGCATATTGTCGAACAGGCTATGCCTTTTGTAATCTTTTTTGTTTCCATTTTTTGTATTATCTTGTATTTGTATGTTTTTTTTTAATAACTGTTACAATGAATCAAAACTTTTCAATAATAGAAAGAGTATATGCCTGAATTATTTATTGTACATATTTACATTGTATTCATTTATCTATTTATAAAATAAGAAATATATATAGCAATAAGCTGCACATCTCACTAGGGCATTCCTGTATCGAGATGTGCAGTTTTACAACAAAGTTTTACAACAATGTAGTTTTACAATAATGTAATTTAAAAAAAAAGATAAGAAAGAAACATACACATAAACTTAATAAAAATATTATAATAAACCTACAAAAGCAGCATGAGTACAGTTATTCAAACATTAATAAATAATTATATTGTCACCATGTTAGAAAATAACACCTCTTTTATTAACATATATCTCAATACTATTTGGAAAGATGAAAGATACTTACTGCAAATACTCAAGCTCCATTCTAATTACACCTTCATACACTTCAAAAAAAAAAAAAAAAAATTACAACTGTGTGTAAATGTGTTGGTACTGTGTCCATGGCCGTATATATACATATTAATGTATTCATGTACCTAGACGCATATATATGTGTAAGTGTGTGTGTGTATATGCCTATGTGTGTATGGATGTGTGCACCTGTATATACGTATGCGTATGCACTCACACATATAAATTTTAAAATAAGGATATGTATCTTCTCACAAACTTATCCTTACCCAATTCTTTTTCTCTTTACTAGTTTTTTATTATAACTTTACCAATTTTCAACATCATTACATTACTAATAGTTCCATATGTTAACAATAGACTTCACTTAAAGTAAATATCCTCCATTGTCACCATGAAACAGGCAGCCGCCTAGTATGGTGATTCAATGTATCCAATTCTATGTAAATGTCTAATTATGTAACATGTATTTAAATAAATAAATAAATAAACCCTGAACAGGCGTTTGTATTTTTCTTTATTCTATGCGTTCAATGATACAAACCTACCTATTTAAAAACGATACCTATGTATGCCATTTCTCTTGAGCTTTCGTACCAATATAGATTATTATACTTAAATATACTTAAATTGGTAAAGATACTAAAATATGTTTTTGAAGCTTTATTAATAACTTGTTATGACGCTTGGGTAAAAATAATTTTACCCATTTCCCAAAGGTAGCAGGTATATTATATCACCCGGTGGCGCTTTCGCCATCTGGACCAATAATAATCAATTTATTCATTTATCGGAATTCCTGTAGATCAGACTGCAGATAGTTCGGCCACTTTTATATCGGCAATTAAATCGGTTTACAGTCGCAATCAAATCAACGAAAAGCGTTACAAATCGATTCACATGAATGTTAGTGTACATTTAATTGTGTGTGGAATTTTTATTTGCTTTTAATATTTAGATATTGATTTAAATTCATCATTTTTACGGTTAAAGCCAAACGTGTTTGACAAATTGTACCTTACTTTACCAAAAGGGAAATCTTTTTCCCAGCTGGATCAGTCAATTGAATTGATTTTCAGAAGCACTGTTTCTGTTTTACAGCTGTTATTTCATTGTAGTAATAGTATTTTTCAATTGTATTAAAAAAGTACGAGTTCTCACGTCAAGGCTGTGAATCTACTTCTCCGCATTTTCGTTATGTTTTAATTTATTATTAGGTTATCAACTTTTTTAAAAAGTAAAACTTCTTTACGCACTCTTGACTTGGGGAGTAAGCTGGTGACTGCGTGACGAGAGCGTTATGAAAGGCGTGATGGGGCGAGACGAACGGAAGTTGAGAGGGAGATATAAGTTAGTGAAGTTTAATTTCACGTCGCCTTAGTTCTTAATTGTCCAAACAACCATTTTGAAAATTTTGCAGGAGGAGAAGGTTTTCTTTCATTATTTCAATGAAACATTATGGTAAGTGCTGTTAAAGCTGTTCCCGTAAAGGCAAAGGTCTCATTAATTTAAATAATTCTAAGTTAAGTGATAAACTATCATTTTTTATACTTTATTTTGAGTTTTAAAGTGGAGATTGAGCTAAAACTAAAATGGTCGTTTGGACAATTAAGAACTGAGGCGACTTTCAGTCGTGTGGTCAAAAGCACACTCGTTTTTATTCTATTTCTTGTGCATTAACTATGTAACAATTTCTAGACGTTTTTTGGAGAGTTTTACTTTCCCACCTATAAATCACCCTTATTAACAATGTTTCCATGATATGTTCCTTCCACCGTTCTCTCCCTCCCTTAAAACCACCCCTCCCACCACCCCTACCAAATAAAATCTAATCATTTTTGAACTTATATAAATTTTAAAGTTATTTTTATGTTTGCTAGTAAATGACACGGATGTATCGAAACCGGTAGCAGATAAATTAAATTTTAAGAAACAAAGTTACATGAAAAGTAAAATTCTTCAAAACAAAGGATAACTACCTATTTATTATTAATATCACTTTCCGTCATTCACAAATTAATTTTCGACACGGAATAATGAACAACGTTTATCTTAATAGTTCGAGAGATAAAGCGCCGCGCTCCTTTGATCGTTAATAAGTTTTGTTCCCTGATAAACCCAAGTAATAAACAAGCGATAACCTTTATTTAAAGATAACGCACGGCATTCCTGCTCACTTAGTAAAGTTGAGGCTGGCTTCTTTTGCAATATCCATCCTTAAAAGCCGATGCTTAATGATAACACCGACATGTTTCGTAAAAGTTTGATGCATCATCTAGTTGTAATGCAGAAAGGGGTTGCCTCATGGTCATGGGTTGAGACCTTCATTGGTTTGAAAAGGCCAATCCTGTAAGCAAACCTGGGGTTGCTCCAAAACTGGGAACCAAAACCTAATTCGAATGGGTTATAATGGAAAAGACGGGTCTTCGAATGACTAAATTGGCAGTCTTTGAGTTCGGAATACTTGACATCATAGAATAAAGAAGAACACTAGGTGTCTTGTGGGCGTTTTTTGTGATCTAATTATTGGCTCAATTTGGACTGCAAAATTTGCTTTCGAAATTCAAATGGGATTGAGAGTGTTGGAGTAAATGGAACATTTGTTTCAAATTAAATTTGTGTGAAAGGTACTTTTATAGGTACTTGAGATATTATTTATTCTATGAATTAAGAATAAATTTTAAATTTCAGATGTTTAAAAAAAAAACAGTTGTGTCTCTGTCTGTAACTCCAATTTACTGAGCTCTGAAACCTTTGCTTTGAATTTAAGCTTCATTTTCAAAATTGGAAAAAATCCAGATAAGGTAGGTAGAGTGTAAAATGTTTAACAGATTTATGAGAATACAGACCATCCCCATTAACGTATATACGAAGCGAAAATATTGGTTCCATTTTTTTTTTACTTTCAATTGGTCCAATTTGACCTACAGCTAGAGCGATAAAAGTTGGGGAACCGGAAACTTTCGATAACAGTGAAACACATTTCGACGAGATATTAGGGTGGGTTTCTTCATTTACCGAGAATGCTAAATGCAATGCTAATTGTAAAAATAAACGATCGAAACTTAAAAATGTCTATGCTTTTGACAGTTTACTTTTACAATTAGCATTGCATTTACCGAGTATGCTAAATGCAATGCTAATTTTTAAATTTCGATCGTTTACTTTTACAATTAGCATTGCATTTAGCATTCTGGGTAAATGAAGAAACCCACCCTCAGTCTGCAATAGCACCTCTGTAACTACCTATCCCGATTTTTCTGCGCTAGTAATGTTTAGATACCTAACTAAGTGCAACAGAGTTTTTGTAATCTATTAAAAGTTTTTGAAACGCGTTGTTATTTTTATTACGATATTGTAATCGTGAAACCGAGGATCATTGCCACACAATTTATAATAATAATTATTTAAATAACTACCAATTCGTTACGTTGTTTTTAGCAACTATTGGACCAACATCGATATACCCACTTAAATTACACTCGTCTCTAATCAATGAAGGAAGAAAAACGTGAGATTTAAGTGCAGGTAAAATATATAATTGCTTTATACAACGTGTCCGGAAACTCGTAGTACAAGCGGGAAACTGGTGAATCTACATCACGTAGAGAACCCAAAAAACTTATTTTTTTCGATCTAAACATTTCGATTTTAATATTATTTTTTTTCTTTTTTTCCATTTTTTCGGCAACTAAAGGGTTAAAAAAATTTTTGAGCCCGGTTTACCCTTCGTTGCATTTTATAAGACATTAAACAGCTGAAATCAACCCCTTAGTGAAATTTTTTTTCAAATTTAACCTAAAAAATTCAAACTTCGGACCCGATTTACTAGAAAACGAAAGCTCAAATCAAAAAAAGTTAAACCACAAAATCGACTCCAAATGTGATGTGGATTCTCCAGTTTCCCGCTTGTACTACGAGTTTCCGGACACCTTGTATAAAGTTGCGCGCGCATTTTTCAACGTCTTGACCTTTTGGGGATCATTAAAAAGTGCATGAAAAAGTGATGGCGATGAAATAAATGTAC
Source organism: Limnephilus marmoratus (assembly GCA_917880885.1). Classification (NCBI taxonomy): domain Eukaryota; kingdom Metazoa; phylum Arthropoda; class Insecta; order Trichoptera; family Limnephilidae; genus Limnephilus; species Limnephilus marmoratus. The sequence continues at coordinate 48,004,237 of OU862924.1, read as the reverse complement.
CATTTACGTTACAGCCCTTTGCAGGGGAGGTAAATGTTAGTTGCCTCAATGCTTCGTGGCATTGGCTTAATACTCGTAGTATCACCAGGCTTTTGTACTTTAATAAACCGTCTACTTTAAAAACACTGAAAAGGGTAACATTTTCACTAATTTTGATTCCGCAAAAAATAGTTATGAACCTAATTTATTTTCTAATTAATTGCAGTTACTTGTGTGCTGTATTTAAACCTTTTTTGCAAACAATAACAAAGTAATAGAACTATAGAATAATGACTTTTTTGTGAATATTGCACAGTTTCGAGTCCCAACTGCAACCAATTGTCTGGATTCAGTGAGGCTATGGTGTCGCCAATTGGGGTATGTTGTAAGGCTGATGGTAGTGGAGAAGGAAAGGATGTGGGTTAGAATGGTGGGGAATACCTGGCTATGCAGAACTAGTTTCCAAACAATTTGGGAGGCGGTGTGGGTACCGCCGCCACGGGAACCACTTATTGGATAACCAACACCTCTGCCATAGGTCACCCTAAATGGTTCGCTACATTTGGTGACTTAGCAGGGGTGCCCAGGTTCATGGAGTGAGGTTTGGCCAGGTCTTGGTGACGATGCGTGTGCCTACCTGCTGCGTGGTGGGCAGGATCGTGGGAGACTGATTAAGGGAGGTCTATTATCTCTCCAGCCAGAATCTTTCGACCCACCGCCTTGCACCGCAGTTGAAGGGATGGGTTCGTTCGTCCTTCACTCCTGGACACTCTGACCCCCAGATTCCTACCCACCCCTCATACCTTTTTCCTTCCCAGAACTTCCTACCCTTGCCTTCGTTAGAAAAACCCTCCCCACATCATCTCCTAAGATGACGTAGGCTCTGAGGGAAATTATTTTCTCTCAGGGCCTCCTGTGTGGAGCTAATGTAAAAAAAAAACAATCAATTCTGAATGGTGATCTTTCACCAGGGTGATACTGACAGTACCTTCCTTCCTACTTACGAATAAGCTTGAAATTAATTTGTGGAATTGTTCACTGAAGATATAAACAGACATAAAAGTGCATTGAGAGCGTGTCCATGAGCCTGAAAAAAGGTAAATTTTTTCTTACTACTGCTGAAAATGATTAAAACATCAAAAATATCAACATTGTTTTTTGAAGCCGTAATCATTTTCATTGGCCTGTCTGTGGCCTAGGAGTCAAAAGATCTTTTAAATCGGTAATAATGATCAAAATTCAATAGATTTTTTATTCAATTGTAATCCCCAATCTTTCAGGCATACTGGAGATTAGTATGTAAATAACGGAGGGACCATTCAAGAGCCCTGATAAAACAACAAGCACGAGATTCACGAGTCTTTTGTTTCCCCGCGAAGATAAAATGATTATTATTATTTCTTCTCTCGCATCTTTCAAATCGGCATCTGCATCATTCATATTATTATTGGCAAAGATGTTCCGATAAAACACCTCGGGCGAGGGGCCACGTACTCTTATCTACATTTAATAATAATGGTTTAATCCCTTCAAATGAGATATTCTTTTCAGGCTGATCATTCAAATGATGGCCCCGTTACTTCAAAGAACCTTTATTAAAACGCGCTCATGTAATTTCATGGAAAAAGTTGTACTTAGGTTGATTTCAATCATTAAATTAGTTTGATTGGTTAGACATACCTGCTTTTGAGTCATACTATTAATTAGAAAAATAATAGTCTCACCAAGGTTTCCTGGTTCAAAAAACATTATTTTTATAAATAGGGAAATTTGGAACAATAAAAGATTGTTTGGTTTGCTGACGGCTGACCCACATTTGACTTAACATTTATACTAATTAGAATCTGTGATTCACTAGCCTCCTTTCGAAACTTGGGACGGTGGTTCCAAAAAATTTGAAAAATTCATCAAATTTTGACGTTAATTTTCACGTTTTGTGTAAGTTCTATTCAAGTTCTGTTATTATATATCGTTATGGGTCAGTTGCTACATAAAACTGAAATAATCACAGAACTTCAAATATTTAAATTTTTTGAAACAACCCATCCTTAGAGTGCTGTGTGCCAATAAAACAAACTTAGTGGGTGTATGAACTGATGAATGTTTTGGGTGATCACTACATAAAAGCTATTGAAGCTCATCTACGAGTGTTTAAAATTTTAAAGAAACCTCATTTTAGAATTTTAAAAAATAAGCCGACCCTCTGTTTAACACACAAAGATGTCTGAACACGTAACTAAACACGTAATTTCCAAATAAATTAATGCAAATATTATTATTAATATAACACTGGATTGATTGTTTTGAAAATTTGGGTGCCAAATAAATTTTAGGATAATGGAGCAACATTAGATGCCATTCGTTTGTAAAGAGACTCTAGTGTGTGTTTAGATTTGTGGTGTACACATTTATGTTTCAACCCAAAATATACACTCTTTGGAGAAATCATTGCTATGAAACAGAGAATTAGATTATCGAAGAGTAATAGAATGAAAGCGTTTGCTATTAAGCATCACTTAATTGATAGTGAGACTAGGAGAGCTAAGAAGAGCCGAGAAGAGGCAAGAAAAAAGAGAAACAAAGGAAGAAGAAGCAGAAAGAAGATAGAAAAAGCAAGATGAAGCCAGAAGAACCAAGGTAAAGTAAGAAGAGGCTAGACGAAGCATTAGGGTACAAGAAGGGGCAAGAAGAGATCAGAAGAAGCATGAAAACGACGACAATTTGGAAGCAAGAAGATGCGGAAAGCAAAAAGAAGCGGGAATTGACCAACCAACGCTCAATCAATTCCTATATTGCTATCCATATTAAAATACAATATTGCCTAATTACACCTTAATTTCCAATATTGGTCGTTTAAATCGATAAATCCAACATATGATGGCTTACCGTATTACCGTACCGTATACCATTTTTGTACGGTCACTTGTAGTGTAAAGAGCTGATCCGTAGTGTCTCTACCTTGTCTGAAGCCGCACTGTTCTTCTTGAATTTGATGATCTGTCGCTCTTCGACATCTTTTTTTATGGATGCTAAATGAACGAACACGCTCTAGAGTCCAAGCTGCCGAAATGAGGTACTTGAGAAGAGTGGCAGGGGTTACGAAATGGGATCATATAAGAAACTCGACGATCCGAGATGATCTAAACACTGCTAGTCTTCATAGAAAAATCGCAACTGAGATGGCTTAGGCGTGTACTAAGAATGTCCGATGACCGAATTCCGAGGAAGATACTGAGTGCGATTCCAGAGAGTAGACGTCCAGTGGGCCGCCCCAGACACAGTTGGGCGAGGCAACTCCAGAAACTGTGTGAGGAGAGGATGGGTCTGTCATGGACAGAGGCCGAACAATCAGCACAAGACAGGGACGTATGGAGGAGCCTTGTCGATGCAATGGGTCCCTGACCCGAATAGGATAAGGGGAAGAAGTTGACGATTGTCGATTAAACTCCAACTCCTTTCCGCCATCCGCCATCAACATCCGCCAATCCCAAGTAATAAAAAATCAGTAACTCTGGTATACCGGTCGCACCGGGAAAGAGATGATTGAGGTAGTACATTCATATCACATCTGTTTCGATTCCTAAGAATACAGAAAAATACATTTAAAAATAATTGTAATTGTTTTCCTATACAGTTGATTAAATAAATATATGTGCTTATTTGCACAAAAATCTTAAGTTAACCTTTATAGCTATCGTGCACAATTTGGGTGCGAAATAACTACGTTTATTAATCATAAATCATACCTACCTGCTCTAAAGATCACAAAATATGACGACAAACAACACTATGTTATTTATTTGATGACTAAGTCGTTAAGCTAAAGGTTTTGCTTTGTCAATATTAATGTTTCGAAACCTGTGTAGGCAACCCATAAATACCATTATTATCCATAGAATAAAGAATCTATCCAGTGCTTTATTAATAATTAAACTTGCTTGGAAATTTTGTGTTTAGTTATGTGTTCAGACATCTTCGTGTGTTAAACAGAGCGTCGACTTATTTTTTTTAATTCTTCCGCGGTTTATAAAAATAAGGTTTCTTTAAAATGTTAAACACCGATTCATCTCTTCGCCTCGTAGGTATGCTTCAATGGAATTTTTTAATGGGGTAATCACCCCAAAAAACACACAAATTCCAATACCCTCAAGGATTATTTAATTAGCATTCAGCACTCTTATGTTTCGAAGGCAGTCTAGTGATGAATCACAGATTATAATTATTTAAATATTTTGTCAAATATGAAGGTTTAGCCTTCTAACAATTAATAATCAACCATACTAAATAATTCCTTTTTTATTTAAGAGGTATAGCAATTATCTAGTGCAGATATGTACCTACTAAATTAATTATTTGTGTTTTAAATTGTAAAATATGGGACATTACAAAAATATTTTTTCATGATTTTAGTGCAACTTTGGCAATTACTTGTGAGTTTATGTTATTTTTAAAAATAAATATGATGAAATATTTAATAATAACAAAAAATTTTAGAATTTGATTGGATAAAATTTTCGATTTTCTTTGGAACACATTTTATCGTAGGTAAATTAAAATTTCTTCGAAAAAAACGACATTTTTAAGATGTTATGTTTTATTATTTATTTTATTAATACAATAGATCGATCAGTGTTATTTTTTATAATAAGGCATAATTAACTCACAAAAATAACAATAATCGACACAAAAATCAAGTAAAATTGAATATTTTAATAACTTGATTACAAAAACAATATTTTTCAATTTGGTTAGATATTTTGGCCTGAAATATAAATTTAAAGTTTTGTATTAAAAAGGTCGCCCAACCATTCTCACAAGGGGAGAACTTCCTGTCGTAATTATATGATATTAATTTCAAGTAAAAGCTTTCACTCTAACGTAAATTAATAAATAAATAATATTTTTTTTATGAGAAAAACTCTCTTTTTATAACTTTGAAGACTGTTCCTTCCATGGTTGTTCCCCATATAAAATAAATAAATATCGATAAATTAATAAAATATATTAATAAAATCGGATATATTTATCCGTGACGCTATCTGAGTTACAAACCAATTCTTAGATTGTTTCAAATAAAAAGGGCAGTTGCCTACATAATGGAAAAAATTAGTTGAAGATAATATTGTTAATTCTAAAATTTAAAATATGATACAACCGCCGCGACGGTTTGACAGTAGGTGGCAATGGCGAGATTGGTAAACGCACGTCCCGGATAGATGAGAGGTTTTGGGTTCGAGTCCCAGTTGCGACCATTATCTTTTTTCTGTATCTTGTTCTCTTTCATATTTTTGTTTAGATTATTATTGTTATCTTCTTCTTCAATAATAAATAAATCATCATTTAAAAGTCGGCCTGAATCGAATCAAGGATAACGATTTACATAAAAACGTGATCATTAACAGGTAAATAATTAAATGGAGAGAATTGCAATGTCCAGGAGGTGAGAGTAATAAATGTTTTATTATGTCTTGGAGCAGTGCATTTTTAATTGCACGAAGAGGCAAAGCAATTTTATTGGAATGCAATCGTAGTTCCATTGGTTAATAAAAGTATTCTCCCATAAAACGATAATTTACAGGATGAATCGGAAACATATTTGGAATAAAAAATATTGATTTCGATTTGCTGTCAACGTTTTTTCAATTAAAATATTCATCCATATCATATCATATTATCATCCATATCATCCATATGACATCAAGCTATACAAGAAAATAACATATATAAATAATTGCCATATACTACAGTCAACTATTAGTAAGTTTAAAGATTGGTGCGTTCAAAATAATTTATTTTTAAATGTAGAAAAGTGTAAAACCTTGACTTTCTTTAGAAATAAAAATCCTGTTTTATTTGAATATTCCATCAATAACACAGCTTTAGAAAGAGTCACGGAAATGAGAGATCTTGGAATTATTTTGGATGAAAAACTAAGTTTCGCAAATCATATCCACCAAATTATCAACAAAGGTATGAAAACACTAGTCTTCGTATTAAGAACAACTAAAAACTTTAGTTCCATAGAAGCAATTAAACTATTATATGTATCTCTAGTTAGAAGCCAAATTGAATATAACTCGGTAGTTTGGTCTCCATCTTACAAAATTCACGTTAATAATATTGAGCGATTACAAAAAAAATTTCTGCGTTTTATAAATTTTAAATTAAGTATCCCACTAGAAGACTTAAAATATAATCTATTACTAAATATTCTAAAAATACATACACTAGAAGACAGACGTAAAATAAACGACTTAACATTTTTATTCAAAATACTTAACTCTAAATTCGACTGTTGCGAACTCCTACAACTCATATACTTACGATTACCGACAATAACCACGCGACAAAATACATTATTCTACTGCAGCATTCACAAGCGGAACTACATTGCCCACTCTCCTATACAACGATTTCACACTATGGGGAATCAGTATTTAGGTGATGTCGACATATTTAACATCAACTTGGCGAATTTTGTGGATGTTGTAAAAAACATATTCCAAAACTATTACTAAACATATGTGTATTTTTGTAAACTTATCAAATCGCTATATTTTTTTTTGTATTTTTGTGACTTGGGTGCAATTATTGCAAAATCATCTGTCATCATTGTACTACCAAACATGTAAAAGCCCTCTGGGCGTTGAATAAATAAATAAAAAAATAAATAAATAAATATCAACGACGTCATCTAGACCACGGTTCACGTGATACGAGCTCTCTATGTAGTTTGAAGTGTTTGTACGGGTCTGCTGGAACGAAACGGTGTGCATATCACGTGATCCGCTAAACAGCACCCCATGGCGACGTGTGATGGAAATATTATTTATTACCAATTGCGGGCGTGGACTGTGCGTACCGCCGCCCCGGGAAACATTTATTGGGTAACCAACAACCCTGCCGTAGGTCACCCGAAGTGGTTCTCTACGTTTTAGCGATTTTGCAAAGGTGCTCGGGTTCTGGGGGGAGGTTTGTCTAGGTCTTGGTGGGGAATGTATTTTACCACCTACTGTTTGGCGAGCCAGATCGGGAGAGACTGGTTGAGGGGGAGTTATCCTAGACCTCTCCAGCCAGACTCTCTGAACCCATCGTCTTGTTGCACCGCAGTTAGGGGGATGGATTCATACGTCCGTCCGTCGTGAACATATTGAACTAGATTCCTATCAGCCCCTCATACGTTAAGCCTTCTCAGAATTTCCTCTCCTTCCTTTCCCTGAAGAGACCCACTACACAGCTTCCACAGATTTGTTTTAATTGAAAAAAATACCATCGGACAGCAGAACATCATTTATATGTTTTACTCCAAATAATATGCTTAGAATATCTTGTCAAATTTATGGCTGTTCCACCCTGTATGTTAAGCATTAAACTACCATCCATATATGGCGCATCATGGTGAATGTTTTTATTTCTATACATAAAATTAACATAGGGATGATGTCTAATGAAACTGAAAAGAAAAATAAATTATAATCACGAGATTCACGGACGGGGGACGAGAATTGCAAAGTAATTTACGAGTAGATTGCCAACAAAGACAAAATCAAGCACCTAGAAATCTCTTATATTCCAGGCCGTCGATGACCATCCAGGCCGACATTTAATTTTTGGTTGCATATATGCTTAAATTCATAAAAAATAAATGGAATATTTCTATTATGATAAGGAAAAAATTAAAAACGCACGCATATTTTATTAGACAAATGAGTGAAAACATTATCATCAATTCATTGTTTATCGTTTCGTGTTAAAGTAATTAATAATTAATTTTTTTTTCTAATTGTGGTCGGAAACTTTGGTTTCATAAAGGTGTACGTTTTAATTATTTTATGGTTAATTTTTAGATATTAATAGAAAGCGTGGTGATTTCTCTTTCTACCACCGTTTTGATCATATTACTGAACATGATCGTAAGGGTGACACAACGATTTCTATGAGATCTGTATGAGTTGTTCAGAAAAACAAACAAATTAGCCTGAGAGCCTTTTCAAGATATTTCGTGTGCCAAATAATGATATATATACCAGTATACATATTAACCTTAACAAAATTATTAGCACACACGATGATGTAAACCAACTGATTAATAATATTAAACTAGTTGTTAAAAACCCGCCCGCAGGTTTTTACTGCTAGGCACTGCGGGCGGCATTTGCTTCGACTTCGCCCAGTTAGTGTTGATGGCCATTTTATAGATCCTATTCGAACTACATATTCGAGTACATTTATATAGTAAATACATTTATATAGTACATTTATATTTTTTATAGTCAGTATTTTCTTTTTTATGTGAGTACCTACCGCACAAGAGTCTCAACTTCTCTCAACCGTCTGGAGGCGATGATACTATGGCATCCCCAATAGAGAACTCCAGTCAATTTCTTAAATATTTTTTAATGAATAATGACCTTCTAACATAAATAACTGCATTTTTATTTTTAGAGTTAGTTTTAATAGTTAAAATCATTGTCAAAGTTTTAATTTTTCAAGATCCCCAGAAAACCACCGTATGTATGGTGAATCGTGTGACGTCATCACTCCTTAAAAAATACTATAGAATCGGGCAATCAGCTGATCAACTACCGCCATTTTGAATTCCGTTGTTCGAAGTATTCTCCCTAGAAGAAGCATTAGTATTTTTTTTGTGCAGTTGGTTTTGAATATTTTCAGTAATAGACATAAACTAATAAGAGATACCTTTATTTTTGAAACATTATTTAGGCCGAAATGATGTTTCAATAAACACAACAACTAAATCTCTATAAACAGTATGAAAAGAAACGAATAAATTAATACAATGGCTTGTGCATATCATACATTCCCATACAATGACTTTACGGTGACGTTAGGACACGTCGAACAGTGACGTCACCGCTAAAATTTCAATAATGCCAACTTGACGGCGTATTTTTACGACCCGATTAAAAATGGACTTTTTAATAATTTTTTACTCTGCGTTTAATATTATTAAATAAAACTTATACAGTTTATTGGTCTATATGAACATATTTTTTTAAAGCCATAATATTTTTCACTGGAGTTCCTTATTGGCCAATTCAAGTAATGTTTCATAAATATTATAGGTAAGTAATAATTATTAGCCTGAAACACTCATCTACGTTAAAAAAATCTCCCGAGAAAAGATTCATGCCGCCGACGGGACTCGGACCCGCGTCCGTCTGATTTCCGCTCAACTGCGCTGTCCACTGAGCTACGTCGGCTTATCTCCTACCCGCCAAATAATTTAATATAATACCAGCGTATCATTCAATAATTACTGCTTATTACATTTTTCCACCGGCAAACAACCTCGTCAAATATTAATTATTATTTTTAATTGATTAACTAATTAGTGTTATTTATTTTTGGGGTGTTATGCCATGTTGCGCTACCTCATCTCAGATGAGTGTTTCAGGCTAATAATTATTACTTATAATAATTGTTACCCTGTGTGCTAAGCATAAAAATCTTGTCTTAAACATTAGTTTATCAATTAAAAAAAATAATCAATATTTTATAGCCAGGGCGAAACTGAAAGTATCTGCCACTCTGGAACTCTTTTGTGTACCACTGTGAAAGCCTTTGTTATATTCTTGTATGTATACATGGTGTACGATAAATCGTAGTAGGTACAAGCGGGAAACTTGTGAATCTACATCGCATTTGGAGTCGATTTCGATGTGTATCTTTTTTTGATTTGAGCTTTTATTTTCCAGTAAATCTAGATGTTATTGACTTATTTACATATTTACTCATCAATATTGGTACTTAAAATATACAGAATAAATAATATTCATAAATCTGTAAAAATCGGTTGCTAAGGAGTTAATATCAGCTATTTAGTTTTTTTTAATGCGTGGAAGCATAAAGACCCGGCTTCAACGCTTTTTTATTACTTTAGATGCCGAAAAAAATTAAAAAAATTAAAATGCTCAAAATAAAAGCTACTTTTTGGATTCGGTTTGGAGATGCGATACAGATTTACCGGTTACCCGCTTGTATCTACTACGAATTATCGGACACCGTTTATTATATTCGGTTCTTCCTCCAGAAAATTCTTAAAATATTTTGAAGCAATTCTTCTTAGTTTGAGTGATTCAATTGCTCAATCAATAATAGTATGGTTACGTCGTTTCAATAAAATTCTAGAAATTAAAATTAATTTTGTCTATCTGGCTGCGGGCGGTGACGGTGGTTACACAGTGTGATACGATTTGACGATAGCCGTACTCGTCGGGAATTGATTTTTCACCTGGTAGTTATTTAGATACGCGTTGTATTTTCATCTAAGAAGTTGATTCTATGGCGGCTACTTGACGTTACCTACTACTCGATACCGCCTCGGGCCTACGAGTATGATAAAGACCGTTCTTATCTCCAAGTCATTATTTAATTTTGACGTTTTTATTGAGCCACGCATGTTTCCACCATTTATTCCGGTTAACACACGTAGTGGGACACTGCAATATGACGATTCAATAAACCTACTGAAAAGGTAATAATCACTTTTATTTGAAACATGCAGAAACACTTAAGTTTTATGATTGATTGTTTATCAAAACTACTACGAATGGTTCTGTTAACATCGTGTAATGTTGATTATTCAGATTTGACATCGGCGCGCTGTGCGTTCTGGCGGAATAAAAAGGTACTATTAAACACGGCTACCAGCTTGAAAGGATTGACCGGACCCGGAGCACACAAAGACTTTCAGACAGTCGTATCCAAGAAGTCAAAAACCTTTCACCTTCACTTTCACTGTCCGCGACATCGTAAAAAACTATTTCAAGAAATGTTAAAAATTCTTATGTAAATAGCTTTTGCAAAGGTAATTTCATAAAAATTCCCCAGACCTAAAGAGTCCTAAATTCTCCAATCTTTCTAAATAAATAACAACTGTACTTTTTCCACTAATCTTCTCATAAATGTAATACTAACAGTGGTGGGGGTAGCTAATGTAAAATCATGCAATGTCCAGTGTATTAATATTAGGTCCTTACATATGAAATTGGCGTTTTGTCGTACTGGCAACTTTGATCTCAAATATCTTCTTTTTGGTTAGGAATTCCAAATTCAAATTTATACAGCTATTTACTCATGTATTTATGTTTCGAAAATAAAATTCATTTGTTTTTTCCTTAATTGTTTTTTTTTCTTTGCGTCACTTAGTTTACAAAATGGAAAACTTGAAATATCGCGTTATTTACGAGTACGAGTTCCACCGTGGCACCAGTGCTGCAGAAACGGCTCGAAGGATTAATGATGTGTATGGCGACGGTGCCGCAAAAGAAAACACAGTGCGTTTTTGGTTCCAACGTTTTCGTTCTGGAAATTTCGACCTGCAGAGCAAGCCCCGTGGACGGCCGGAGACCAAAGTTGATAATGAAGAATTGAAGGCTATTGTAGAAGCGGATCCATCGCAAACCACGTCCGAGTTAGCTGCAGGCTGCGGTGTTAGTGATAAAACTGTTTTAATCCACTTGAAGCAAATTGGGAAGGTGAAAAATCATGAAAGGTGGGTACCTCACGAATTGAGTGAAGCAAATCAACAAACGCGCGTTAGAACGATAGACCACACACTGCACAACAGACGGCTACCAAATTAGATGAGCTTCAATTGGAATGTCTAAGACATCCACCGTACTCTCCGGTTTTTTGCCCCAACAGATTACCATTTTTTTCGAAATTTGGATAACTTCTTGCAAGGGAAAAATTCAACTCCGATGAGGCAGTCCAAACCGCCTTCAAAGATTTTATTGATTCCCGTCCGAATGGTTTTTTTTAGTAAAGGGATCCATGAACTACCTATGAGATGGCAAGATAGATAGCAACGGTACATACTTTGATTAAATAAATATATTATATTTAAAAAAAATCGACTTTATGTTCCTTCCATACAAAACGCCAATTTCATATGTAAGGGTACGATCAGGTACAAAGCGGGTTTCGGTTTTCTGATTAGTCGGCGCATGGGCGGCCGACTGGCGCAGGCGTGCTGACAAGAATGTTTGTATGTCAACGAATCAGGCCGAACATAGTGAAGGCAGGTTCAGATTTATGTCCGCGCGAGGCGGCGCCGATAAGCTTTACCGGAATGAATTCTTAATTCCTGCTCGCCGGTGACGCCGGTCAGAATCTGATATCAAAATGAGCGACCTGTTAATTGCCGCTATTTTCAATCAATCGCCAATCTGGGATAAAAGAAATACATTCCATACCACCAGAAATGTTGTTGACAAGTGATGGAATGAAATCAAAAAGATAAAATTTTGAAATAACCTCAAATGTCACAAGTGAATTTCTTTCAGGCACGTACTTAACATATTATCATGTTCTCCTGACGTTTTTTTTTATATTTAAAGATACCAATTACCAAATACCATTGTTTTATTCCTTAATTTTAAGAAAGGATTCTCCAAGAGTAAATAATCGTCGTCTACGAACTCGACATTTCGTAAAAACTGACAGCTGCTGTCAGGCTACCGCGCAGGTAGCGCAAGTTTTATCCGCGTTCTTTTGTCCACATCTCGGCGTCAACTGCCGCCGGTGGAACAGGGCACTGAACGCCGTTAATCTGAAAACCGAAACCCGCTTTGTACCTGATCGTACCCTTAGGACCAATAAAATGTCCTCCGCGTGCAAAGCCGTATCTTCTCCAAGCATAAGTTTTCTAACTAATATGTTCATCGGAAGTGATCTATCTGCCAGGTAAGAATATTTTCTAAATATATTTGTAAATAATAAAATTAGATAGAGCCTAAGAATTCATAATAAATTGTACATTTGATTTTTCACGGAAAAGACGCTCTGCTGGTTTTCCTTTCAAATGGTGTTTTATCACAATAACATCTTCACAATTTTCACTTAATTATCATCGTTTATAATATTAGCGCACTCCCTCTAACATTTTTAATTACATATCTCCCTTATTATTCTTTTACTAACTACTTACTTTACTACTTTTCCACAACTTACCGGATATCCTGTACACATTAATTTGACCGGTCAGTGGCTGAGTTGGCATCGCGTATAGGTCCCAGCATCCCGTGTTCGATTCCTCGATTGGCTAAATCCTCCATTACGACACAAGCAACATTTTCCCAGGAATGTCTGTCTTTCTTGAATTGAATATATTTTAATACTTTTTTATGTAACCTAAAATAAATAATCATGTACAATTTTAATAAATTTATCGAAAAATAAAATATGTTTTGTAGAAACTATATGTATAAAAAACATTTTATTTTGTTCCGGCCAATTCCGAGATGGTATGCGTATTTAATAGAGGTTTATAGTTATTGTCTTCAAGGGATAAGTTCATAATTCTGACGGTTATAAAACAACCCTGTGTCTCTGAGTATAATAATCACGTGCGCAGGAGACTTATAATGCGGCCAGCAAAGATAAAACTGCTCTTTTGAGTATGAGAATCGTATGAAGTGATTAAATTTCAGGGGTCACGAAAATGAAGATATTCGAGATATCCATCTGCAGCTTTCGCCAAATTACTAAAGACCGACATGATGTTATTTTCTGGGCGTGCAGAGAGTACAGAGGTCCCCACGTTTCTGTCAGGGCGCAGGCGCAATCATAAATCTGCAGGTCGCGCGGCGCGACGCCCCACCGGCTAAGGCTAGCGGCTATAGGCTCAGAGCCGGGATTCAATTCTCCTCGAGCGACACTGAAGAGCGTTTAACCAGCCAGCGGACGAAAATCCACATTTCGTCGAAAGTTGTTCTTACGATCGTGCAGGGCGGTTACAATGAGAAAGATTAATTATTCTCCGTACCAGCTTTTTAAAATTATAACTCAATATCGAATTTATTTCAATTCAAATTAGCTTTAATTTATACCTTCATCCAAAAATGCTGAAAGGCGTGATGATAAAACTATTAAAATAATGTACTTTTTGTAGTTATTTTTTTATTATAAGTATTTATCATTTTTCAATAATGTCTAAATTAAATAAGAATGTTAAAAAAATCTCAAATATGTTAGTTTGTAAGTGGGCAAATAAATACACAAACGGACCAATTTTCGCCAAGAAACACATGTACGTACATATTTTTTAATGATTTTATTGAAACTAAAATTAAAATTCTAAAACATACGTTTGCTAGATAATGTATTGATTTATTTTACTGCATGATTTTATTATTTGAAATGGGTATGGTATAATACAAAAACTTTTTTGAAAATTGAACAAATCTGCCAACGACCTATGGAATACCCTTATTATACTAAAAATTAAAAAATTTTCTCAAAATTTATTACATACGAATGCTAGAGATAAAAGAACAATCTTTCGAAATCCATTTATAATTTTTTTGGAAAAGAGTCAATACGTCTAAAAACTTTTTTGAAAATGACGTATTTTCGGTTTTCTCTGGTAATGCCCTCTGAAGAGCCTGAGCAGTAGCAGGGGCTGTAGATGATTGTGTATGTTTCTGATGTCCCGAAGAAAGTCAATTTTTCCTTACTTTAGAAAAATTGATAAAACTGTTCATCTTTCTTTCTCGAACAGATTTTTTAAAAATTCATCTTGAACATTGTTTCTTAACCGGGCGCCAGCGCCCCTTTATTGGCGTTTTGGAGGTCTGGCGGGGCATTTTTAAATTTTTAGCATTTAGAGGGCGCTGCAGAATTTCGAGTGGGCATTGTGACAATATGGAAAATAAGCTCATTCACGAGCTATGCATACTGATACACTTTCTTTAGACACAACGATTTAAGTTCTGAAGTAAACTGCACTTTTTCGCACAAAAATTTTAACTGAGGCAAAACATACAGTCATTGTGATTCATGTAAAATAAAGGCCCATTCAAAAAGGTTAAAAAAATATCACCTACGAGTAGTGTCCGACCGAAACTAGATTTACGGCCGAAACCGAAACCGAAACCGAAACTTCCATATAAGGTCATGTTTTCGTTGAAAAAAACAGTCATTCTTAATCAATCAGCCTTTATTTTTAAATCATATATTAATCAGTCTGTCTCTGATATTTAAACTAAAAATAAAAATAACATAATTATTACTCCTTATTTCAAATAAATTATTTATGCTTTTTGAAATCGTAATCGTAAATCGCTTCGTAAATAATATTTATAAAAAAAGAAATAGTAGGTATTACCTATTTGAACATTATTAACAGATAACATAAAATAAAAGGTAGAAAACAAAATTACTCTTTTAAACCTAATTTGTTTAGGTACACTAAACAAAAATACTCTTTCATCTTGAGAACAAAATAATGTATAATTTGACTGTGGTAAAGGGGGAGATTCTTTCAAGACGGTTAAGAAACGCTGATCTAAACCATAGGTTCTCAAACTTATTACGACCACCGCCCATTTTGAATTTATAAAAAATCTAGTGCCCCACATATTTTTGATACAGTTTTGCATGCAAACTTTAAGATACGGATGACGGTGATAGAAAAGATTTATTTTCATTATTAGTGTTTTACCACCTCTTGTTAGCTGTAAAAACAATTAAATATTAATCTAAAGTAGCGCATTGCTTGCCACCCTTACTTATTTCACGTTATTCAGGACATCGAGTATGACAAGCCATTTTGGTCAACTTCCGGATAGCCAGATTCATGAAATAAAAACGGGAACGAGTCTAGGGCATCCGCAAGCGACTCTAGTGTTTCATCTTTCGTCCATAAGGGTGTCCAAGCATTCAAGCCAAAAATCGCATCTCAAGAATTTCGAAATGGGATCGCCGCGATCGACTGAAAATTTTTGTATGAAAAAAAATATCGGAAATCACAGATAGTTTTATATAGTTAACTTATGTACTACATACATGAAACATTAAGCTGCCCCATAATCTATATTTTTTCCAGAAAAGATAATTAGTTTTATTGACCTGTCGGAGCCTAGGATTCGAAATGTCTCATATAAATTGTCGCCATCAGTTTTATGTGAAATCACACTTCTAGTGATAGTCTGTTCGGTGTCGTGCGCCCTCCGACCGCGGTCATTCTTTCAGCGCGCTTATTACGAGCGAGCTGGTGATTTATCGATTCCGCTGGAGTTCTTTTGTCCTGTGCTGACAGCTGTTTCGCCAACCAACTTGAAAATGTCTGCACCTCGCCTGTAACCCACCCATAAGTTGCATCTTTGGATAAAAAGTTTCGGAGGACTATTATAAGAATAAATCTTGAAACAAGGGCTCTCGACTAGCGATCCCGGCGTGCGCAAGTAAATTTTATTTGATGGTTTTGTGTTTTCACAATTTAATCATTTAAAATAATTTAAGGTAAATTTTCGGCACGTTCCGGAGTGGAAGATAATCTCTGTATCGCCCTGGTGTAAGACCACCATTCAGGATTGAAATTGCTTGAAATAGCTTTCACCGTGTTTGGTGACCAGATCTAAATAGCCACGTACTTTCCCTCCTTCCTCTTGCCCATTTCCTTCCCCTCCCCGCTACCTTCAGCCCCACAAGACACCTCAATTGGGGATGCCGTAGTTTCTCTGGCTCCAGTTCCGGACTGGAGCAGTTGGGAATGTTGTACGCTATTCACATTAAAAGTAATACGCAATAAAGCACCTGGAAAATTCCAATTGTTACAATACATTCTGACATATGATAAGTTTTATGTTAGTATACCAATCCATTATCATATTATTTTATAATTAATGTTTAACTGGACTTAATGTCTGTTCTAACAGATGGTCTGTGTTGTTTCAGCAGCAGGAGAACTTGTCACTGAAGGTCGCCACCTGTCGATCGGATATCGTCGACTATCTGTAACCGTTCGGGTCTAATACCCATTTTCTCTCGTATAGTACAACTCTACCGACCTCTGTTGAGACACATTAAAACTACCTATACTTAAGACGTCAAGGTGCAAACTACGAAATGCAAACAACTAAAGAAGGTATTTGGGAGGAGGGAATGGATACTGACGCCCTGGAAACCATTAATTAAGCAGACAACACCTCTGCCATAGGTCACCCCAAGTGGTTCGCTACATTTGGTGACTTATCAAAGGTGCCCTGGTTCATGGGGCGAGGTTTGTCTAGGTCTTGACAGCTGATGCCCATCTACAGCGTGGCGGGCCGAATCGGATAAGACTGATTGAGGAAGACCTTTTGATTTCTCCAGAAGAACTCTGTTGACCCACCCATCCTTCATACCTTTTTTACTTCCCAGAACTTCCTCTTCTTCCTTTCCCTAAAATGGCCCTCCACACAGCATCTCCAAAGATGACATAGACTCCGAGGGAAATTGTTTTCCGCAGGGCCTCCTGTGTGGAGCTATTGTAAATAAAAGGTTTATTACCCGAATACTTTCTTGAATAAAACCAAGAGAGCAAGATACTCTTAGTATCACCCTGGTATAAGACCACCATTCAGAATTGAAACGTTGCTTGAAATGGCCTTAGCCGTGTTTGGTGACCAGATCTGAATAGCCAGGTACTTCCCCACCTTCATCTTCCCTATCTCCTTCCCCTCCCCATTACCTTCAGCCTCACAACATACCCCAATTGGGGATGCCATAATCTCACTGGCTCCAGATGGGAGCAGTTGGGACTCTTGTGCGGTATTCATGTTAAAAAAAACAGTCCAGCATCGATTATTGAGAAATAATGCAGGTACATTGAATTCATACTACGCATAAGATATGAGAAAAGTAGAAGACGGAAGAACCAACTCTCAAGCAAGATAAAAAAGGTGATTTTACTGTAATTTGGCGGTTAGCGGCTCATTAGACAGATAGGGCGTTAGTTTCTTGTTTCACTTTGCTCCAGATAACTGAATCATATACATTATAATCATTTTCATCAAATTATTTACAAATGAAATACATCGTGTCTTATCATTTCGCTTTCTCGTCATTTGGAACCTGATAGCGCCCACTCCTCTCATTCTGACTACGGATAGTTTTACATTTGGTAAAAAGTGCGCACATTATATTGTGTTTATTATTTTATAACCGTGGGACTGAAATTGTTTATGTTGTTGGCGCCGTTATTCATTTTATAGAATCATGTTACCTGGTCTCATCATAACATATTATCTTAGTCACTTGTATTAACCAGTGATGGGAATATTGTTGTTTATAACAATGGAATTATTGAAATATTTGTACAGATAATACAAATATGTTCTCATCTCAGTGGTGGTACTTCACGGGGGGATAATGGGGATATTCCCGGAACCCCGATAGAAAAAAAATTGTCGATGCTTTGTCTTTAAGAGGAATATAAACGCTAGAAATATGTCGAATCTCATGCCTGCAAAATTTTAAAATCGAGCGTCTTTTTGCACGAGGCTAGTAAGCGAAAAAGTGGTTTTTATTTATTTTGTGCATAATTTTATAAGAACGAAAAAAAGTTAGAACATAGATAAAGTCAAAAATAGTCTTAGCCGTAAAGGGGTATTTTTTAAAAATTGTTACTTACATTACTTCATAGTTAAGTCATGAGAAAACATTTTTTTTAGTGGTTTACGCTTATATTTTTTGTTACGTAAATAATAATTTTATTGTAATTCCAATACATAGATAAAGTAGTTAAAGCTTCAATTTATCCGTAGCATATTTTTTGATGTTCATACTGTAAGCCGATTCGTCGTAAAGATTAATCAAAATAGTATCTAAATAGGATTTCACGTATATATTCATCTTAACATATTTTTTTTGTGAAGGCGATAGGCGACCCCCTTTTAGAAAAGTATCAAATTTCCTCGTGACGATTATTTTGTATCCGTTTGTTTCAGATCAAGATACGCTGTTTTTGGCGGGGAATGTATTTTTATTTTATTTTATTTTATTTGGGAGACCAACAGTTTACATTAATAACAGAGCATAATGGTAATCGAGTCACAATAATTGAACCATTTGCATGTTTTCACATGGGTAAAGTATCGATTGCCTGTAATAATATCATGTAGAGCAGTCATCAAATTAGAAGAATGTTAGGGAACGTACCCATACTACGTGACCCATATGGGGGGGGGGGGGGATCTTCAAAATACCACGCTTGGACACAATGGATTTTTATCACGTTCTCAATCTAGAAATCTTTTTATATTTTTTTCACTAACTTTTTAATATTTTTTCGACTTTTTATTATAGGTATGCATGCACTCTTGGCGCCACGCAGCAAGCGCCGTATTAATAAAGACAAATAATTCTTTTTAAACTTTTTGTTACCAAGAAATGGTTCAAATCCATATTTATGATTTACTACGTGAAAACTGTAGGGGGAGGGGGAGAGTCTTGGAATATACAACACGTGGTCACCGAGGGGGGAGGGGGGGGGGGGAAGGGTTGAAAATTGCCAAAAGTGGATCACGTAGTATGGGTACGTTCCATTAGATGATAAATTAAGGAAGGGTTGTTCAAAAAAATTTGAACAATTCAAACAAATTTTTATCGTTAATTTTCACTGTTCTGTGATTATTTCAGTTTTATGAAACAACTGGTCTATAATGATATGATAACAGAATTTTTTTTTACATAAGTTCCACACAGGAAGGCCTGAGGAAAATAATTTCCCTCACGGCCTACGTCATCTTAAAAGGTGCTGTGTGGAGGATCTTTTTAAGGGAGGGAAGGATAGGAAATTCTGGGAAGGAAATAGGTATGAGGGATGGGTAGACAAGACCTGGAAAAACCTCACCCCATGAATCCGAACCACTTGGGGTGACCTATGGCACAGGTTGATCATTCAATAAATGGTTCCCGGGGCGACGGTACTCAAACCCGCCTTCCAAACTGAAAATATGATGAATTGTTAAAAAATTTTTAAACAACCCGCCCTAAATAAAAAATGTTACTATTGTTATACATTTTATATTCTGTCAGTATATATTATACAAATCGATTACCCACTGATTGAAATAATTTGATTCTTTGAAGACATACGAGTAACGAGTAATATCTTAGCCTTCACCCGACACTAAATAATATTCTGCACAAACTTAACTTTCTTGTTCTAGTTAAGATTATTCGTCAATATTGTGACAATCATATCTTTTTTGTTTTGTGACAATGCGTAAACCCTCAGACCCAGAGAGACTACAAAAAACTAAGAGTCGACTGAGATCTCGGTCTCGGTTTCGGCATTCTCGGCTACAAATTCTACCGAGAACTCTGTCTCGGTTCTCGGCCATAACCGAGACCGTTGTAAGCAGGTACGGTATAGGATAATGGGATTCAAATCTACCGCGCGCGTCCACATTCGTCACTTGGTGTCAGTGCGTGAGAGAACTGTTGATTGTGATTGGTTGGCTGACAGCGAGGCGGGTTTTACTTACCGCTGCTGCCGCCGCTGCGCCGCGCCATTCGTTCATTTCACTACTTTTGTAAACAGACAATTGGTGAAAACGCAGAAAATTGCTTTTTATGTGCTACAACATCATGTTGTTCAATTTTGATTATTAAAACTATTTAAGCCACCGCTACCCAAATTTCTATCGATTTCTAACATATCTCTCTTAAACATTTGAAGATTTTGAGCTCTTAAAAAATATATGTAATTTTTTAAGATAATATCTAGACGCGTTCCACGCCGAAACTATTTACAATTCCCTCGATAGAAAAAAATCGCAAAGTATGCTCCGAAAATTATTTTAAACACGTTTGTTTCAGTTATTTTACAAGTTATGGTTGTGAAAAAATTCACATTTCTTTAAATGATACTTAAGTTATCTTCCACAAGATTTTTGCTCTTTAACGAGTAGTGTTTTATTAAATATTTTCGCAATTATCGCATCGATTTTATCGCTTTAAATATTAGCGCGCTCCTCTACCATTCGTCCAAATAAGTGTAATTACATATCTCTCCATCTTTTTCTTTTTGAGCGCGGACGCGGGGCTTTAAAACAAATTATTATTACATTCTTAAATGTACTATATTATTCGAAAATAGGGCATTTTCATTTTTTTCTCAATTTATCTATTCTCGGTCTCGGACGATATTTTAATTTATTCTTGGTCTCGGTCTCGGCCGAGAACGAAAAACCTGTCTCAGTCGACCCTTACAAAAAACCCATATTTTTTACTTTTTCTGTTCTCCTGAAAAGTAGGCTTACATCCTTTCGGTTTGAAACAGTCCATACAATCCCACCCGGACATCTGCTAACAAATTGTATGTAATATAATAACAATAACATATCCATACAATCGTGGTATAACATACTAATTACGTCGGGACAGCGCGGCCCCTTTCGGCACGATTAATTTTACGTCCTGGCAACAATGCCAACAATGGCAGATAACATGGTCAAATTAGGGTCTATTTTTATAAACTGTATTGCATAATATTATCCACATTAAATCGGATAGGTTTGAATGGTGAATGCAACAGGAAATGGTGGAAAAAACGAAGCGTGAAATGGGCGAATAATTTAAATAAATTTGTCATTTTAATCTACCTTCTGTTATCTAAGTGCATGTAAATTTCAAGGTACTAGACGATTTTATTATATAACTTCTAACTGTGGCTGTGTTTTTACTATTTTAAAAGCTCGTAATGTGCACAATAAAACATTAAAAGCGTCCGTAAATAATAGTTTAAGTATCTTTTTTCTTATCATTCTGGACAACAACATTAATTAACCAAAGGGTAGGTAGTTTAGATAAATTAATTCTCTGTGATTGTTTTTATTGATGGCTTGCCGCTACATGCAATTACGCCAAGAATGTGCGCGCATCTCAATGAAAAAGGTTAATTTTTTTATTTATCAACGTCCTTTTTAGGGTCTTTTACCAGCTAGGGTAATCGTAAAAATTATGCAGTATGTCTTGTACATAACTGAACGGCTTCATTAATAATATTTTATATGTGTTTAAAGTAAAATGATTTTTTATTTTTTTTTATTATTTCGTAGATTTCTTGAAAGTACAATTTTTACGTTTTTTTTTACTACCATACTAGGCTAATGCCAGTGTTAGGGTTAAAGTAATGTCCACTGACTTGGTATAATAAATTATTTCCCTCCATTAGTACTCTGGGCAAAGAGGAATAAATTTGGTAGTTAGCCCCAGTAAGCGACACTAAGCGCAGTAGGCAACAGATTTGGCAATTACAGCGAGAGTAAAGTAAAAGTAGATAATTTTTATTGGAATGTTGAACTCTTGTAACAATAACTTTTTAAAGCTGTACGATGAAGCCATAGAAAATAATACAAAATCATATGTTTTTGTTTTGAAAATTTGATCGCTTAGAAGTATTATAGATGCTTCAATTATATAATACTGCGTGTAGAACATATCTTGGCCCTTAAAAATATCGGTAATTTTTTTTATATCTTTTAATAAGCCGACAAAAATATAAAGTATAAGGTCTATAAAAAACACTTTCAAGTCCAAACTCTCCTATTTATAAACCCCTTTTCGGATATGATTTTATTGTATAATGTGGCAAATTCAGTTACAAGTGATATTTACGCCCGATCTTCCCAAAATAAAATAAAATATGCATTTTCGCGTTGTTATTTTACAATACGGCCGCTAGTCGGCGAATTTGGTTTTTAAAAGTAAACCCTATGCCGTCCACCGAAGAACTACTGACCACGCCACACCTATTTCGTATCAGTCACGCCCCGGCCGGAGCAGGAGATGGACGTGTGACTCCGCGCCGCTTGATTTATTGAAATCAATTTTAAATTTCCGTTTTATTACAATAAACGGAATTAATGTTTTTTACAGGTTCTTACGAAATCAACCTCTTAAAAAAATTTCTCAAATAACTTTTCCAACCTTTCCAAAAGCTTTTTCTCAAGTATTTTCAAACTCCTCCCTTAAAGGGGCGTGAATTCCGAATTCGATTTTTCCTGGACTATTGGATCGCCTTTGTAATACAGCATTGAAGTAGAGGACAATACTAACATTCTAAATTAATAGAATACTTAGTTTTCACCAGGTCTATTGTTTAAAAAACGGTTTTTGTAATGTTGTTTCGTAACCAATGTTTTAAACTTCATCAGGATTTACTTAAAACTAATTACAACAATAGACGTAGATTAAAAGGTGTCAATGGATAGGCGGGAGCGGGAAGGGGGAGGGGGTAATAAGGCGTACTTTACAAAAGGAACAAACATTTAATTTTCGTATTTACGCTCTTTCTAATTAGTCTGATTGAATAAAATTACAATGTAGTAACTGCAGGCGAGTTCCCGGCAGCGTTGCAATGCTACTTAAATAATGAAATTGTTACTCCCTGCGTGTCCTCCTCCATTCATCCCCGCGCATCCCCTTCCTCTTTCCCGCCTTCCCCACTCCCCTTTCCCACTTCCCGACAGTTCCCCCCTCCTGCGTTCCTCTCCACACCCGCCCGCGTACCTCTTTCGTCTTCCTTGCCTCACCCTCCCTGCCACAAAACTAAATGAATTACAGTCATTTTTCAACAACTCGCGGACCACCTATTTCAATTTTTTTATACAAATTTCATAACGACAGTGCTCACCAGCAGAAAGAAATCTTTGCGGGCATGCATACAACAACTCACCAAAGTTTCATCGCGATCGGATGAATAGTACCTACAGGAAACAATTTTATAACACCAGAGCTCATTATTAGGTAGGTACGAGTATAGAAACCATCGCGGCAGGCGCGCATCAAATCACCGAAGCTTCATCGCAATCGGATGAAAGGAAAGCACAAGGGACAAACATTCTCGTTCAGCACAAGAAACATTCTCGTTATTTGTTTTTGGGGTGTTATGCCGTGTTGCGCTACCTCCTTCTTTAGCCAACGTTTCGGACAGCGTTGCAGTGTCCATCATCAGGGATGCCGGATCTGCCGTAATGATGGACACTACAACGCTGTCCGAAACGTTGGCTAAAGAAGGAGGTAGCGTAATACGGCATGAAACCCCAAAAACAAATTACGAAAACACTTTTGGCCGTGAAAATCTAAAAACGTAACCAAAGAAACATTCATTTTTGAACATATTATGATTAGTGAAACCATAGATATTGAAATATAAGAGATGTGCTATCCGCAGTTTCTGGGTGGGACTGTGTTTCGTGGTGTCACCGATATTGTTAACCAATACTGCTGTACAACTTCAAAAAACCAACTACTGTCCCCTTTAAAACTATTCCCACTAGGTAGTAATTCCCTGACAGTCGGGCGGACACCGTAGCATAACTATAACTCTTGTATTTGAATGTCTTTGAGTGAAACCAAGTGTTAGATATTTCTGATTTAAATTTAAATATTAAGTAGGTTCTCTTAGGCGAAGCTAAAGATATCATACATATCCCACTTTCCTGTAAAACAACAAGTACCCACTTAATTATTATATCTTTCAATTTGCCATTTGTCGTCATTACCTTTCGCAAAGCCGGCTGCACCTTGTAGTTAGTAGTTACCCATTAGTTAGAGCTGTCCAAGCACCCCTATCTGCCCGTTCCATAAAGGGGCAAGTGAGGACACCATTATGCAGATTATCCCGTCCAAACCTGCAATCAGCGGCCACTGAGAGGTCCATTTACTTGGCGGCTAATCTACGATGGTCAGTGATCCATTAAACGAAGAGGCATAATTTCCTGAACATATTAGAGATGCTGTAATTCATCCTGTGTTCTTTGCGTTGGTATTTTTTTAATGGAAATGTGTTTTGTTAAGTCACAATAAAGTTGTAAATGTGTATTGTGTCATCCGTCACTAGTTTTAAGTCAGTAGCTAAATGCCTTTGTCGTAAGTCATCAATATACATTATAAAAGAAAGTGTTCCATTTGCGTGCCGCTAAAACTCAGAAACGAGTCCCGGTACGATCAAGGAAGTTGTATGTAAGGGTCGACCGAGACAGGTTTTTTGTTCTCGGCCGAGACTGAGAATAGATAAATTGAGAAAAAAAATAAAAATGCGCTATTTTTGCAAAATATAGTATATTAAAAAATGAAATAATAATTTATTTTAAATAGTTTTAATAATCAAAATTGAACAACGTGATGTTGTAGCACATAAAACGTCATTTTTATGCATTTTCACCCTTCAAATAGTGTCGCCTCATGTCGTATAATTGACCAGCTCTGCTAAAGAGCTGTTCACTTGCTACACTAGTAGGCGGTGCTAATAAAAACTAAGTTGACGAATACCAATACTCAAAAATATTTGCATTTCTTTGCAGTCTTGACTCTCTAAGAAAGCTATAAAGCGCTATTTCAGTTAAGTAAAACCCGCCTCGCTGCGAGCCGACCAATCACAATCGACAGCTCTCTCACGCACTGACACCAAGTGACTAATGTGGACGCGCGCGGTAGATTTGAATTATCCTATACCACACCTACTTACAACGGTCTCGGTTATGGCCAAGAATCTCGGCGATTTTTCGCCGTGAACCGAGACAGAGTTCTCGGTAGAATTTATAGCCGAGAATGCTGAGACCGAGACCGAGACCGAGATCTCGGTCGACCCTTAGTTGTATGGTGTGGTAGCCCTCTATCCCCCATCCATGAAGAAGTGCTTTACCTGAATAGAGTGCTTTTGAAGACATAAGGGCAGAAAGTTTGACCCTCTAGAAATTTATAGAACTGTACAGAACATTTGAGAGTACTCGAGAGTATTTGAGAGCATTTCACAACATTCCAGAACATCCCGGAACATTCTGAAATATTGTATTGTTCGGGAATAGTCTAGAACGCACGGGAACGTCCCGGAATATTCCAGATCATTGTGGAACATTCCAGAACACTCTCGAATGTTCTGGAACATTTTGGACTATTCGAAGCCTTTTTTGTACGGGTGGGGCTTCCCATTGGTAGGGGTATATAAAGCAGGATTCCGTCGTGGGTTCGAACGTCAGTTCAATCTCATATCAACTCCCTGAGCGAAGCCGGGTTCCCCAGCTAGAAAGAAAGAAGTCTTAAATGTAAGGCACTAGTTATTCTATAAATCTTTGTTGTAAGTCAATTAAATTTATAAGTTTAAAGTTATAAGTCTTAGCCGTAAGTCACTAGATATTAAAATAAATCTTATTTTTGTATGCCAGTTATATGAATAATTTAATACACTTACATTTGTTCAGTGCCTTTTAGGTGATTTTTCATGAAAACGGTGCGATGTAAATCAGCCAAATATTATTATTATCATGACTTGAGCAAATGATTGAAATGCTGAGTCTGGTCATAGTCGTAATAACAGAATAGTATATAAATATAAGATTTTGTAAGAATCTGAATGAAGCAAAGAGTGGGCTCTAAGATAGAGTTTTATTGCGGTCCTTTCTGCTTATCCCAACTACGTAGTTAGATAACAATTACAATAATTTTTATAAAGTACTTTTTTATGAGAGTACCGCACAAGACTCTCAACTGCTTCCAATTGTCTGGAGCTGGTGAGATTATGGCATCTCCAATTGGGGTGTGTCGTGAGGCTGAAGGTAATGAATATATTATTTATTTTTATGAATAAATTATGAAATAACACTATCAAATCAAATTTACTTGCCCGCGAACTCTGGACACAATTTCGGAAGCCGTCCGGCCTTGCGAATCTTAACCCTAGATTCATAACTATTCGTCCCACAGACCGGGCAAAACGTAAATTTGTTTCTAGTGTCTCGAGTGAAAGAGATAGTACTCAAGTACCTTCCTAGATCGCTTGTTCATTAGTAACGCGGGTGCGCTTACCTCGCAGTGACGTCTTGTGCAAAAGTTATAGAGACCTTTGAACGTCTGAGAGACGAATGTTTATGAAAATTTGTAATGTTTAAATATGTTTATGTATTTTGAAAACATTTTTTTTATGAGTTCTGGTTATGCAGAGTAAAAGTAAGTATTCTGGTGATGATAATTTTACCAGTCAGCAAAAGAATGTAGTAATGAGTGATGCCGAAGATCATGTTTCAAAGATCAACAAGCAGACAATGTTTGGTGAAGGATGTTTCGGAGAAGTTTACCGAACCGTGGTTACGTAAAAGACACGAAATGCCAATTTTGATGAGATGCCTAAAAAGGAAAATCGCTGAAGTTTCAGGTGAAACGTCTATCATTGCCACACCTGGTCCAAGTGGCACTCAAAAAAAGGTTTGTGGTTATTGTGATTATAAAAAACTGCGTATGACACAATGCAAAAAGTAAATGTGCACGAACTATCGCGGCCTCATGTGTGTGGAATGTACCGATGAAATTTAATTTTAAATATTTTTTTTTTGTTACCTAATTAAACATATTAAAGAGTGCCATACTTAATTTATTTATTTTATTTACAAGTACCCCAAAACTCGTCACTTAAGAGGGAATTACCAGAGAAAACCAGAAATATGTCATTTTCAAATCAGATTTTAGACGTATTGACTCTTTTACACAAAAAATTATAAATGGATTTCGAAAGATTGTTCTTTTATCTAGCATTCGCATGTAATAAATTTTGAGAATTTTTTAAAATTTTTAGTATAATAAGGTTATTCCATAGGTCGTTGGCAGATTTGTTAAATTTTCAAAAAAAAAATTGTATTATACCACACCCATTTCAAATAATATAATCATGCAGTAAAATAAATCAATATATTATCTAGCAAACGCATGTTTTAGAATTTTAATTTTAATTTCAATAAAATCATAAAAAAATATGTACGTACACGTGTTTCTTGACGAAAATTGGTCCATTTGTGTATTTATTTGCCCACTTACAAACTAATATATTTCAGATTTTTTTAACATTATTATTAAATTTAGACATTATTGAACAATGACAAATACTTATAATCAAAAAATAATCACAAAAAGTACATTATTTTAATAGTTTTATCATCACGCCTTTCAGCATTTTTGGATGAAGGTATAAATTAAAGCTAATTTGGATTGAAATAAATTCGATATTGAGTTATAATTTTAAAAAGCTGGTACGGAGAATAATTAATCTTTCTCATTGTAACCACCTTGCACGATCGTAAGAACAACTTTCGACGAAATGTGGATTTTCGTCCGCTGGCTGGTTAATCGCTCTTAAATTTAGTAGTCTGTGAGATGAATGTTTATGAATAATTTTCCTCTTAGATAAGGTTATGAATCTAGGGTTAGAAAAAATCCGTTAATGAATAATAATAATAATAATAATAATAATAATAATAATAAAAAACGGTTGCTTAGCAACGCAAGCCTTGACGTTTGCTTGTATTTTAGCTCTCTGATTTTTTTATTGTATCAGATAGAAAAGAATTAGCTTTGATCCCAAAACATATAAATATTTGAAAATAAGTATATTAGATAACGTAATAAATAAACTGCCAGTGGACCGTAGGATATTTAGGTAAATAAATACAAAATAAATTTTTCCTTTTGTGAGGACTTCAGTAACCAAGGTAAACAACTATATTTTGAGATTACGTTGAAATATATTTTGTAGGTAAATTTAATTATATATTTTATTTTGATAACATTATTCTACAATATAATATATATTATAGATTTGTAGTATTGAAGGGTAGTTTACATTAAAATATTTAATTTGGAGATATTGAAAACTATTTGATGACACTAGGTAACGACGACAGTTGCTTGGTTACTGGAATGTAGGAATTAATAATAATTAATAAATCATTTCCAAGTTGTTTTGAAAGGTGACACAATGTCATTTTCAACCAACGGAAATGAAAATGGGTTTATTATGTCATCTATACAGATGAACATTGATAATCTGAGACCCCAAAAAACAAAAGCAGGTATTCCTAGGCAGCGTATGAAATGGACGAACGATGTCAATATGTTCATCGTTCGTTCATATTTTTATGTAACTAAACTAGAAACAGATATGTTATTGTATAGGAAAAAATTACATTTACTTTTCTCACAAAATTATCCGGTTGCCCAAGTAAACGAACAAAGATTAGCTGACCAAAAAAGGTCAATTTTCAAAAATAATTTAATTCCTGTAGTAACATTAAATGAGATAAGAAAAGAAGTAGCAGATAGATTGCAATTGGAGAATAATTTAGATCAAATTAATACGAGTAGTAATGTTATATTAGATGCATTGAATGAAGATAGTTTAGCTAATATTCTAGTAGAAGAATCCAATGATATTAGAGTAGATTCAAATAACTTAGACATTATTCATAATCTTAGGGAAATCAATATTGCAAATTTAAACTTACTAGATGATAATGTAATAGAATTAGCTAACTTGCTTCAAAATAATATAAATAGATATATAGATATAGAGCCCACAGTTAGACCAAAATTACCAAAATTGCATACGTCAAAGAAATTATCTAAATTAATTTCTGAATTAAATAATTTAATTTTACCAAAAATAATATTTGACGATATTAGTTTTTTAGATCTTCATACAATAGTGTACGCTAGTGCTATCACTATATGTAATAAGTTAGGAGTTAAATTAATATCCTCTGATGATAGATCATATAGTTATAGTAAACCAGAATGGCAGATTAGATTAGAAAATGATGTAGTATTTTTAAGAAGTAGTATAGCTAGAGTAATTGAATATAAAAATGGAAATAGAAGTAGGAATATTTTGAGATATGTAGATGAAATTGGGAGAAAATTTGGTTATAGCATTGGTAGTAATAATAATGAAAATATAATCAATGATTTATTAGATTTATTAAAACAAAAATTAGGTGTAAAAGCTAGTAGATTAAAAAGATATAATTATACGTATAATAAAAGAAATAATAATAGATTATTTCAGAAAAATGAGAAAATATTTTATTCCAAACTTGACGATAAACAGAATATTATTTCGAATAATAATATTCCGTTGCCATCTGAATCAGATATGCGCGATTTTTGGACAAACATTTGGAGTAAAGATATAAAACATAATGAGGCAGGTAACTGGATAGAAAATGAAGAACTCAATTGTTCAGACATCGAACAAATGAGTTTTTCTGATATATCGGTTGAATTGTTAGCCAAAATTATAAAAAATACTCATAATTGGAAAGCCACGGGTTGCGATTGGATACATAATTTTTGGTACAAACGTCTAACTACTTTACATCCTCTTTTTGCAAAAAATCTTTCAAAACTTGTCAGAGAACCTCAAAATTTTCCTAATTTTCTAACTAAGGGCATTACTTATATGTTGCCTAAAAGCGAACATATTAATAATCCCTCTCAATATAGACCCATTACATGTCTACCGACAATATACAAAATTTTAACCTCTTGCTTGACAGATTTAATATATACTCATTTGGATGAAAAAAATATTTTATCTGAACAACAAAAAGGTTGTCGCAGAAAACATATGGGATGTAAAGAACAGTTAGTTATTGATTCTGTAATTTTAAAACAAATTCAAAATCAAAAGCGTAATTTACATACTTGTTATATAGATTATCAAAAAGCTTTTGATAGTGTCCCGCACTCGTGGCTAATCAAAATATTAAAAATATATAAAGTTAACCCAATTATAATTAGCTTTTTGAAAAATATTATGTCCTTTTGGAATACAGATTTGCTAGTTAATTTAAAAGGTAAGAAAATAGTAGTACCGGGCATTTCAATAAAAAGAGGGATTTTTCAAGGAGACTCATTGAGCCCTCTTTGGTTTTGCTTAGCATTGAATCCCCTTTCTAAAATGTTAATTAAAAGCAAGTTTGGAATAAAAATTAAGGGTAATACAAGAGAGAGTAGTATAGTTTCACATCTATTATATATGGATGATATAAAATTATTTTCAAATTCTGAATCAAATTTAGAGAAAATGATTAAGGTAGTTAAAATTTTTTCAGATGATATTAAAATGACTTTTGGTTTAGATAAATGTAAAACTATCCATATAGAGAAAGGCAAAATTGTAGATGGAGACGAGGGTACATTTAGAAATTTCAAAATTCAAAGTATGAAAGGGGATGAGGTTTATAAATATTTAGGATACCCGCAATCGAATAGATTAGATCACACTAGTATTAAAAATGATATTAGGATTAAATTTCAAACTAGGATCAGAAAAATTTTAAAATGCAATCTATCTGCTAAAAATTTAGTAAAAGCAATAAATACTTGGGCAATACCTCTACTAACGTACTCATTTGGCATAATTAAATGGTCCAATACAGATTTAGATAGTTTAGAACGATTAATTAGAACTACGTTAACAAAATTTAATTGCCATCATCCAAATTCAGCTATAGAACGAATTAATTTACCTAGAAATTTAGGAGGTAGAGGTGTAGTCAAAATAACATCTTTGAAACACAATCAGGTAGAAATGCTTAGAAATTTTTTCCATAGGAAAGCTAATAGCTCAGAAATGCACAAAATAATTTGCAAGGCAGATAGAAATATTACACCTTTAAATTTATATGACGAGAATGCCAACATTCTTATAAATACTAACCAGGAATTATTAGATTCCTGGTCAAATAAAATTATTCACGCAAAACACTTCAATTATCTCAACCAAACGTATGTTGACAAACTTTCGTCAAACAAATGGTTGAGTATTGGAGAGTTGAGCGCAGAAATAGAAGGATTTATGCTTGCAATTCAAGATAGAGTCATTAATACTAAAAGTTATAGAAAGCATATAATCAAAGATATAAATCAAATTGATGATTTATGTAGAAAATGTTTGGCTTTTCCCGAAACTATAGAACATATTATTTCGGGATGTTCTATATTAGCGCCTTCCGAGTATACATTTAGGCACAATCAGGTTTTAAAAATAATTCACCAAAGTTTGGTAATTAAACATAACTTGATTGATTGCCGTAATGTAGTACCTTATTATGAATATGAACCAAATTCATTTATAGAAAATGAATTTTATAAAATATATTATGATAAAACTATACTAACAGACAGAACAATTAGTCATAATAGACCTGATATAGTTTTACATGACAAAATTAAAAAAATAACTTATATCATTGATGTAGCTATTCCAAATTCCTGTAATATTCAAAAAACTGTTTCTGAAAAAATTAGAAAATACACAGATTTAGGAAATGAGATTAAAAGAATTTGGCATTCTCGGACTATAAAAATATTACCATTTGTTATTTCGGCCACTGGCATAATACCTAGGAATCTGATTCAAAATTTAAGCATATTAGATTTGTCAAAGAATTTGTATATAAAAATGCAAAAAGCAGTAATTTTAAATACATGTAGGATTACAAAAGATTTTTTAAATATTTATATTGAGGGATCAGTAGGATTTATAGGTTCAATTAGAAATGCCACAGAGCCGAACCCTCTGATATGAAAATATCTGGAGTCGGTGAATTATATTCCCATTTGGTCTCTAGTAGGTTGACATGTTGTTCTTGTATTGTTTTGTATTTATAATACTTATATAGTGCAATTGCATAACGTGGATTCACTAGATGATCATTTGGGGAAGTGTATGAAAGGGTTTAGTTTTTCCTTCTTTTTTTTTTTTTTTGGGGGAAAATTTAACCCGGACATTTAAATCTGGTGCGTATAAAAAACGTTTATTTGAATGTGTGCCATTAAATTAAATCAGTCATTTTAAATACATGTAGGATTACAAAGGATTTTTTAAATATTTATATTGAGGGATCGGTAGGATTTATAGGTTCAATTAGAAATCCAACAGAGCCGAACCCTCTGATATGAAAATATCTGGAGTCGGTGAATTATATTCCCATTTGGTCTCTAGTAGGTTGACATGTTGTTCTTGTATTTATAATACTTATATAGTGCAATTGCATAGCGTGGGTTGACTAGATGATCATTTGGGGAAGTGTGTGAAAGGGTTTAGTTTTTCCTTCTTTTTTTCCTTTTTTTTTTTGGGGAAAATTTAACCCGGACATTTAAATCTGGTGCATAGAATGTGTGCCTATATGTAGGTATGTGAACGTGTGATGGCAAAGTTGATGAAAATAGTGTCGTGCTGCGTTGCTATTCTGGAGTTTAATATAAAATATTTGTGGTACATACCTTTCTTTATCTTTTTTCCATTGGTTATTTCTTTCTTTCATATTCCTTCCTGTATAATATCGTCAGGCAATCTTCTTCCCAAACAATCATGTGAGCGTTCATTACAACTTCTTTAGCAATCGCCTCATAAACCTTTCATACATTCATTCACGAGCACAACAATAATTTCTCTCTTTAATTTGGTCGACAGGATAATGGCAAGTCTCATGGTGCTTTTAATCCGCAAAGTGCATCATGATGATAGAGGACGATCAGGATATTGAGGAGCAGGCCTTATCCTTGGTCAGATTGATTCCTGCGGTATTCAGGATAATCACTAGAGGTCCTGGGTTCAATCGTGATCAGAAATCCTGCACTTATTGGATTATTGGCTATTGTGAACCAAGTTATTTAAAGGGCAAAAGAGATTAATTATCAACCAATTTTTTAACACTGTTCCGTTCTACATCAAAAAAACATTTCTGAATCGTGATTTAGGAAACATTTCATAGATGGCGAATTGCTTTCAGATAAAGTGAATTGCATAAAATCTTTTGGATGTCGGTTCATTACAAAGCTTCCGCAAATAACGATAAATGTATTGTTTATTTTTTTTTTTTTTTACATTAACTCCACACAAGGACACAAGACACCCCGAGGAAAATAATTTCTTTAAGGGCCTACGTCATTTAAGATGCTGTGTGGAGGGTCTTTTTGAGGAGAGGAAGGAGTGAACATTGATCTTGAAGAGACTCTTGTTGTAGGAAGGAGGAAACACAGAGGCCGGCAAATCGTTCCACAGCCGAGTAGTTGAACTCAATAACGAGTCGAAAAAGTGACCCGATCTCATGTTTAATGGTGTTCATGGCCGTGATTAATAATCTTATACTTACGTGCATACTTATTTTTGGGGTTTTTTGTTATTTTTGCTCGACTAATTTGAGAGGTGGGTTTGGGAGCCGGATCGGGAGAAATTGGTTCAGAGAGAACTAACTTAGACCTCTCTAGCCGGTCTCTCTCGACCCATCGCTTTCCACCGCAACTGCGTGCAGTGGGAGGGACGAATTCATGCGTCCGTCACTCCTAGAGATATTGACCCCCAGATTCCTACCCACCCCTCATACCCTTTTCCTTCCCAGAACTCTCCTTCCTAAAAGGATCCTCCACACAGCATCCCCAAAGATGATATGCGCACAACAAATCACCAAAGTTTCATTGCAATCGGATGAATGGTATAGAAACGCATACGGGGCTAACAAAGAAACATTAATTTTTATATATTAACATGTACGATGCATCGGTGTATGCAATTAAAGTTGGTAATACTAAAGGGTGTGTTATAATTATAACATTGGATCTAATATAAAAATACCCACCGTAGTATATGAATGTAGTGGTGTAGAATGCCACACGAAAAGACCGCGTTCGTTCGGAGATGATCGGGCGGCGCCGAGTGTTTCCTAACGTGCAGAGAAGTCGGCCGTCAGTAGTCAGTAGTCGAAGTAGTCGTCAGACCTAATTAGAGATCGCCTGTAATAGACGCTACTAACAATATTTTCCTATTATAATTCGCAATAAACCAGTAAAAAGAACTTGTTGTAATCCTTACATTGCGGGCTAGTGAGCCACAACACAAATCAAAGAACATTACACCAACATATATTAGTTTTCAGAAAATGTCTACCTATTTAAGAAGAAAACAATAAGAACACCAACAAGCAAGATAACAAACTATTTTGATTTTATGCCCAAGCCTTATGAACATCCTCAAATTAAAATTTTGTATCATATATCTCGCAGCCTTGTGTCTGCCTTAATCTTATTTCGTCAGTTATTTGCTTAGAACAAAAATAATAAGGGCAAGCAAACAAAACCAATGTTTGATAATGTAAAATGCATATGAAGATAATAGAAATTCAACAAAACCTCTGTGAGGGACTACAGATGACGTAATTATGATTTTCTCTGACAGTTTTCTCAAACTCTAGGTTAAGACAGGCCCAAGCGAAGGTACCTAATAAAAATATTCGAGAGTCAATGGAGGTGAAGGAGAAGATAAGTGGAAGATTGGGAAATACTTGACTAATCAGAGTTGGTTTAACCATTTCAAGCAAAGTTTCAGTTCTGAATGGTGTTTTTGTTTACGTTAGTGCCTTTTATTAGATTAATAAATAGTAAGGCAGTAAAAAGAAACAATATGTAACGACGGATAAATAGTAAAAACAAAGTGATAAATAATAGATATTATAATTGTAGGATTGATGACTGCATGTTAGTTAAAATACGAAGAGCATTGAAAAATCACGAAATCTCATAGACATATGAATATTAATAGACCTGCCCTAAGCGATAAAAGCGTATTATTTCCCCCTCCCCATACCGGTTCCATTGGAACCGGCTGGGATCGAGTATGGCTTTGCGTGAATCTAAAAAATGTGATGTCATCATTCTTCTGCGAGCCAGCGTCGAGCACAGCAAAAATAGTGGCTTGTATTTTGAAAACGTGTAAAAATAGAAGTGAAAAAGAGAATAAACCCAATTGTCGTATTACATTCCATAGGAAAGCATTATTTTACTTTATTATAAGCTTATTCAGATCATATAATATGGTCGTTTTTGTAACACACACTATCACTCAAGACACATGGCGTGTGCTCGTCGCTGTTTTGTGGGGTAAGTAATTTATGAAACATTTGTAAAAGTGTAACTAAATACGTCAACAAAATATTGACTATGAAAATAGGCGAACTTTACTTTGCTGTAATTGGAATTTGTAAATTTGTTCATTTCGCGGCGAGCAATTCGCGCTCCCATGTAAAAAGGTCTATTCATTAAAGAGCAGAGTTTACTTTTAAGAACTAAATGGTGATATTATAATGCGAGATGCCCATATACTCTCAGATTGAGTTATTGACGAATCACATACCACCGAATTCATCTTCCCGCTGTAGTTGGTTTCTTCCCCTCACCTTTATGTTCTGGTCAATTAATATTCATATGTCTATGCGAAATCTGTATTTATCAGTCAAGATTTACAATGACGTTGCGTTCCCATCTCATCTATTCTATGGGAATCTCTGGTCAATCTGTAGAACAAAAGTTGAATTAGATTCAACGTTAAGTTTCTATACCATAGATGATTTCTATACCTATGAAATAGATCACAGAATAGAGCAAGTGAGATCTGAAACGGTTCCTGGGCAGCCAGATAACAAATTAGTATTTCCTGGTGACCGACCAAAGGCTCGGTTTCGGCAAGTTTCGGCATCAGTTTCGGTTTCGGCAAATTATCTGCCGAACCTTCGGTCGCACCGAAACTCTGCAAAAGATCTCAATAAATGGTAAATTTAGCCTCAAGAATGTTGTGATTGTAAACGCAATTTAAATTAAAATACTCAATTAATGAGGTCCTTCCTTTTTAAGTACATACGTGTTGATTATTGACAAATTTTTGTTCCAAGAAGAAGTTTACATGTTTGTTAATTTTTAGTAATATCAAAAAAGAATATTTTTTGTCACATACTTCAATTATTGTTTTTTATTTTATTTAACACATGTAACTGTTTGTATAAGTGTAAAAAATAAGCCAAATTTGAGTAAACAATAGATTTTTAACATGTCTAAAAAAGTTTCGGTTTCGGCCGAAACTGAGAGAGCTGCCGAAGATTCGGTTTCTGTAGAAAATCCTGTTTCGGTCGGACACTAGAATTCCGCAAGTCGTCTGACAATTATTATACAAAACTTCTTTACGAATTCTAAGATATGCCGTTTCAGAGACCAATTGGATGAATTAATTAATAAAAAATAATACACGAAGAAAAAAAACAT
Organism: Limnephilus marmoratus; assembly: GCA_917880885.1. NCBI lineage: Eukaryota > Metazoa > Arthropoda > Insecta > Trichoptera > Limnephilidae > Limnephilus > Limnephilus marmoratus. The sequence continues at coordinate 47,967,598 of OU862924.1, read as the reverse complement.
TTTGCAAAAAAAATTGGGCTCGTCCGGGATTTGAACCCGGGACCTCTCGCACCCAAAGCGAGAATCATAGCCCTAGACCAACGAGCCAGATGAATGAACGGCGAATATTGTTGATCCGACTACAGTTAAAAAATATAATGTACAATCTCTTGATAGGCGGAATTTTTAATCAGGTCATTGCTCGATACGCGACTTGCGGCACAGTCTGACGGCCTTGCGGTAGGGAATCGCTTGGGATGTTCGTTTGGAGTGTGCCGCGATAGCGATCGTTTGGACTCGGCAGACCGCGAGAATTATTTGCTTTCAAGATTCATTGAAATTGACTTTTAGAACGATATTTTACGTGGTGACCTTTTCTAATTTATATTAAGTGTTTGTTAATCACAAAAAAGTGTAGTTTTATGTTTTGCTGGCAAAACTACTGATTTGTAAAACCAAGTTTTTCTATTTCACCTGAAACTTTCCCTACGTTGTAGGCATTTTAGATGAAGTCCCCCGCGATACCCAAGCTTTACAGAGTTTTCGAAATCAAATGTAGACAGTGACCTTCCTCTTGTTTTGAAGATCACAAGTGCAAAATTTCATTAACCATGGCTTAAAACTGTACATTTGCATACAAATCAAATTTATACCGCCCGCTTGCCAGCACGCTCGTACACCGCATACAGGCATTCTCCTTTATATGTATATTATATATATTTAAACCAATTTACATAAAACCTTGGCAAATTATATACCTAAACCTTCCTCGTGAATCACTATATCTATTGGTAAAAACCACATGAAAATTAAGTAGTTTTTGAGTTTATCGCGAACAGACAGACAGGCAGACAGGTAGAGATTGTGAAATTGAATAAAAATTAACCCGTAAAAAGCAAAGTTTTTTTACCACAATACATATATTTTTAACTGTCTTACGTAATATACTAAATGTTTGGTTTGACTGAAGATTGAACCTTCCTACCCAGTGATCCAAATCAACCGTGTTTACTAACCCGAGTTTGATGTTTATGCGATTACCACCAAAAGAATTGATAAAATCGTTCAATCAAGGAAACAAAAGTGAAATTCAAATAGATTATAATATATCACGGAAATGAGAGATCTGATATTGGAATTATTTTGGATGAAAATCTAAGTTTCGCCAATCATATCCACCAAATTGTAAACAAAGGTATGAAAACACTAGGCTTCGTATTAAGAACAACCAAAAAGTTTAATTCCATACAAGCCATTAAATTATTATAATATACATTCATATTATGTATCTTTAGTTTGAAGCCTAATAGAATATAACTCGGTAGTTTGGTCTCCATCTTACAAAATTCACATAAATAACATTGAGCGAAACCAAAAAAAAAAATTCAGCGTTTTTTAAATTTTAAATTAAATATCCCATTAGAAGACTTAAAATATAATTTATTATTAAATATTCTAAAAATACACGCACTAGAAGACAGACGTAAAATAAACGACTTAACATTTTTATTTAAAATACTTAATTCTAAATTTGACTGTTGCGAACTCCTGCCACTCATTAACTTACGAATACCGACGGTAACTACACGACAAAATACACTATTCTACTGTAGTATTCATAAGCGAAACTACATTGCCTACTCTCCGATACAACGATTTCACACTATGAGAAATCAGTACTTAGGTGATGTTGACATATTTAACATAAACTTGATCTCGTAAAAAACTTACTCCAAAACTATTCCTACTATACTATCTGTATCTTTGTAAACCTATGAAATCGCTGAATTTTTGTATTTTTATGACTTGTGTGCTTTTTTATTTAATTTTATTTTTATTAGTTCTTTATCTGTTTAAAAATCATCTGTCATGAACTAACTGTACCTACTACCAAACAAATAAATAAATAAAATATTGTTTTTTTTTGGTTGGTTTAAATATTTACGAGACTTTATTTAATCTAGAGATTAGTAATTTCTTTATTCAATATTCATCATACTTGCCTACCTTTCCCAAAAATGACACAATTTTAGTGTTTGGTCGTATTCTTGAAGGAAATATTGTTTGTATTTAATATATATATTTTTTTAATTTTTGTGCATAACTGAACTGTCCCAGCAAAAGTCTATTGCATTTTTCTAGTGATAAATTTAAAATGTCCACTGAAGAATCCACACTATTACCCTACATTGGTGTAGGCGTGAGATGAGATATTGCAGATCTTAATGAAACAAGCGTGGACGAGTTGGCTATTTATTTGCACAATATTATACGTCTGTGATAGCTAACAGAGCTGTTGGAGATTAAGGAGAGTGAGCAGTAACATCCATCACCTTTTATACCCTGTTTCTGCCGTCTCGCTCTTGCACATTAGAAAAGCAGGAGTACCACCAAAACCATTCTCACAAGTATTCTGGTAAAGGTTATGTTCATGTTATGGAAGTTAGTCATAGAATTTCTACACTATAAAAAATGCTTCCATGTCACATCAGAATCAACTCAATTCAACACCTCTTTGAAAAGTCATTAAAAGTTATGAAAAAAAGTGAAAAATGGCCCATAACTTAACGTAACCTATTTTTTTCATCACTTTTAATGACTTTTCAAAGGAGGTGTTGAGTTGAACTCATTCTGAGCACCACAAAAAATACAGGACATCTAGTAATCTAGTATTGACGAAAACTTAAAAATAAAACGACCAGTCAGTGGTTGAGTGGGCATAAAAATAATAAAAACTTGAACAAACTTTGGCGAAAATGCACATAAAACACATATGGCATTTCTCGATTTGATTCAACTCAATTTAACTATCTCTATTCGATTCAACCCGCAAATAGTAATATTTCCCAATCATGGAAAAGGAGAAGAAGAACTTTGATGAGTCAATCCTAGTTATCGCACGCAGAGGTACCTACCTACCAACATATGTAGTAGAATCCGTGAAACACTCGTTGATCGACAAATTTAACGAGTGAAATTTTAAATAATGTCGACTGGAACGATTTCGGTCGAAAAATGGACCACTTTTATTTTTCTGCGATTGATTTCGGTCCAAAAATGGACCACATTTCCTTCCATTTGTAAAACATTTATTGTAATTATTTAAAACATTATCCTGGGCCAGCCGTTTATTTTAACACGTAGCTATTGAAATGCTTTATCTATTATGAGAATAGATGTTGCAAATCCGAACTCGTAAACTATTTTAGAACAATGTTAAAAATAATTTTTTTTAAATATTTTTTCCCGCCGAATTTTTGAACAGCTGTTTACGGATAAAATGAAGTCCTTTTTCCATAGATATGCACTTTTAATTATCAAGTATACCACAGACAACATACAGAAACCGAAAATATTCTATGTTGACCCGAATAAGTATCCCTCACGGCAGTTTCATGTAAAAAACACCCAGGATTCGCGCGATCATAAACTTTACGCTTTTTTTATACTTTTTTCATAAATCCTGCAAATATGAGATAAACGGTAAAAAACAGGTTTTTTTATTGACTATATAGCATTATAATAAGTTTTTATGTCTCCATGTCAAAATTCGATGGTATGATTTTTTTAATGTTGACGAAAAATGTAAAAAATTACAATCTGGGAAATCTCAAGCAATCGACCAAATTTATTTATTTCACGTGATCGCTCCAGTGGGTATGTGATCTGTGTACATGTATAAAAATAAATCGCTGTAACTCCCTTATTATCAGAGTAAGACATATGTTCTAAACTTCTAAACAATGTTAGAAAGGCAAAACACCACTCTTTATAGTCTAATCTAAAAAAAAATAACGACCGTTTAAGTAAAATGTACACCTTTATGAAACCAAACCTTTTTGAATCGCAATTTCTCTATTAATTATTTTCATACGAAAAGACAAAAAGCGAGATGACAATAGCGTTTATAATACATTTGTCTAAAAAAATACGTATGTGTTTTTTTTTCGCTATCAGTAATAATTAGTTGGGTCTCGTAGTAAACCAGCAAAAGACCAAATACATGGCTGTAGGATGCACCCAACAAATCCCAACTCTCTCATGTGGAAACCAAAATTTCGAAACGGTACCAAGATTCACATACCTAGGCTCCCTGATAACAAACGACAATAATACCACAGAGGAGATCCAGAAGCGCATAGTGAACGCAAATCGCTGTTATTTCCGCCTACAAAACCAATTAAAATCCAGACTGCTGTCCAGAAACACGAAGATATTAGTGTACAAAACACTTATCAGACCAGTACTTACGTACGCAGCTGAGACTTGGGTACTAACTAAGAGGAATGAACGAGCACTGGACGTTTTTGAAAGAAAAATTTTGAGGCGCATCTTCGGACCGGTTCTAGAAAATGGATTTTGGCGCAGACGCTATAACAATGAGCTCTATACCTTGTTTAAGGAGCTAAACGTCGCAAAATTTATAAAATTGGGAAGACTTCGGTGGCTGGGTCATGTGGAGAGAATGACCGAGCATTAAGCACTCAACTCAACTCAAGACCAATAGGGCGAAGGAGCCTGGGAAGGCCAAGACTAAGATGGAGCGACAACGTCCTCAAAGACATATCTATCTTGGAGCTTCCAAACTGGAGACAGCTGGCACAAAAACGAGATGAGTGGAGGAAGACTCTTGAGGAGGCCAAGACCCACCAGGGGTTGTAGAGCCAATGGTGATGATGAATAATTGTAGTTAGAAAAAACGTGAGGTGAGCCATTTTTAAAACTTTTTATGTTTGCACTATATGCTTATTTTGAGTTATAAAATTTTAAAGCGTATTCTATCACCTTTCTAAAACAGTTTTTACTTTTAGGATATATTCAGAAATATTCCATTTATTTGCATTTTATTGTAAAGCGGAAATATTTCGACCATCTGAATAATATGCCGAAATTCTGAAGGGTTAACAGCGTTGTCGTAAGGAACAAATCCAACAATTTTTTTTATATTAAACTATATCATAGGGCCTTTAAGTAGTGAGTAGTTCCTGTCTGAATTTCTGAATCATAGAACGATAAAATGTTATTCAAAATCGTTTCGAGTGTTTTCTTAGGACCGAATATAAATCACGGGCTATGGAGTCCCGTGCTGGGTCCTTCCACATATTGGTACAATAGAAGTAAGTGCAGAAGTGTATAGAAGCAGCTGGGATGATAATTGTTATTGCTGTTGTCAAAACACGAATTACCGCAGGATGGGCGTGGCGGCCATTGTGATTGCTCTCAATGCGCCGTGTGATGGTAATGCGTGTAGCTGTCAGCGAGGGAACAATGCTTTGGGAAGCTGTGAGCTACTGTCAAACACGTGGGGGCAGGGACAAAAAAGCTTAACAACCACAAGAAACAATCAAATACTTATTTTTTTTTAATTGATCACAACATTTATTTAATTGAGGTGGATGGATATTACGGATGATTTCTGAGGATTAAGAAAAAATATAAAAAGTGATAAAAGGAACTCGTTTTTCCACCTTCTAACATTTAGTTTAGTGGAATGAGTATAACGTACCTAATGGAAGGTTTTCCTTATACGACGAAAACTTAATTAGCACGGTTGTGTTTTGAAACTCGATGAAACGAAAAATAGCAATACTAACACATACATCTATAGGATTTAGCCTCCGAGAGAATAATATAGTATAATCGGTCTCTTCTTTGTGCGGTCCTTCGCAGCTTCCCCACTCTTATCTACTTTAGTTTTCTGAATGTTTCACTTCTACCGCGTATGAATTGCACACTCTGATTTTCATTTTTTTAATGTACTGACTTGTATCTGATAATGTAACGGTTAAGTTACAATTTGCCTTAGAAGGGGATGCCAGGTACTTCCCAACCTTCGGCTTTCCCATTTTCTTTCCTGCTCACAGATACCCATCAGTTTTGCAATATACCCTAAATTCGGGGATATCATTGCATTATTTTTCAGTTGGCACTCATTTGCGCTAATGATGTAAATAAAAAGTTATTATAAAAATGACATTGAACCTTTTTTGATATCTACTATTTTTGTAATGGACGCCCCTTTCGAAATAATGTATTTACGATTATGATTATGTTTTTTTATTAGATTTTTAGAGCACTTACACTAATCACTAAGTAATCCACATATTAATATATATCTATTATAGAAATATGGTACACTTTTGAATGTAGCTATAACTTTGTGGTTATCCATTATAAATAAATAAAACAATGTTACTTTGTTTGAACCACTTATATATTTGAGCAAAGCCGACCGGTTTCGGAACGACCATTCCTTCTTCAGGGCAAACGTATACTAATTTGACAGTTACAAAATAGTGGATGGGAACAATGTATTATTATCAACAAACAAAAAATATTGTCTAACAGCCCAATCATGGATATGTTCCCCTACCCACTCACTCTTCATTAATCCCTAGCAACGCCTCCACCCCTACCATAATAATACATTGTTCCCATCCACTATTTTGTAACTGTCAAATCAGTATACGTTTGCCCTGAAGAAGGAATGGTCGTTCCGAAACCGGTCGGCTTTACTAAAATATATAGGTGGTTCAAACGAAGTAACATTGTTTCATTTATTAGAAATTATAGTAATTAACATCCAGGTATCCGCATAAATCTGTCATCAAGTAAAGCTTTTGATAGAAGAGTTATGAAGGTTAACACAAAAATTTCAATTTCATAAGAATCTTCCCCTACTTACAAAAACATGTCAGGGAATAGTTTTTGGGATTATTTCCCCTTCCTAAAATGGATGTTTTGTCAAAGATAATGTTATAATAAAGGTGAAGGTGGTTCTAATTATTATTTTACGGCCCAACAAAATTCGACATTATTATAAACGTTAGACCCCGGACGTCAAGGTGTTGAAACCACACATTGAAATTTTGGTAAAATGAAGAGCTCTCTAAAAAGCTCCCGGACAAATGATCGGGACCCCAAAATAGGTGCTCGTATTGTACTAACTTTGTAATAACATGACCCACATCGCCCGGGGAAATACGATATTTACTAAACAGACCCCTCGACATACTGAAATAATATTAGTGCAGATTGTACTTCCCTTTGTTATATTATTATTACATTAATTGGATGAAGACTGAAGAGTCTTCAATAACGCGGAAAATAATCATTTTAATAATGAGACAAATCTAGACAACTACACACGGTGTGCAATTTGAGAAGCGATTCCATATGTGAACTTGTTAAACGCATTAGGAAATGTATCTATATATTCATTAGATTAAGAAATATTCTCAAATTAAACAACCTAAAAAAAGTCTATTATGCACTAGTCCAATCACTAATTCAGTATGGAATCATTGGATGGGGAGGTGCATATGAAAAAATTGTAAGTCCTGTAAAAGTGGTACAAAAACTAATTATTGAAGTAATCTAAAAAACACAATCAACATTCCCTTCAGCATCATTGTTCAAAATTTTCGAAGTACCAAAAATTGAAGACCTCTATAAAAATGATTCAATACTACAAATATTCAAAGAAAATGTAACTAAATAATTTAAACTCAACTCATCATTAAGGCATAAATTTAACTTCCAAATTCCTCTATTTTTAACACAACAAATGCACAACAATTATATTTACAAAGGCATAAAATATTTTAATAGTCTTCCCGAAGAAATTAAAAAAATAACAGATTTCGCAACATTCAAGAAAAAGGTCAAATTAATCTTTAAAAAAATCAACAACCATAACAACACCAATCAAAATGTTATAACTTCAATTCATAGCATATCAAAAATTAACATCATAACATAGTTTATATTTATTGTATACACTAAGTAAAATGTATGTTATAAAAGTGAAAAATAGTAGTTTATATATTATATTTATATATAGTTTATATTTATTGGAAAATGTAAGTAAAATGTATGTTATAAAAATGAACTAGCTGTAAAATAACTCCTACGCTAAGCTCAAAAGCTAGTACTCTTCATTGGCATAGAATTTCATAAAATCACGTAAAATATCTTTTGTGGATACGGGAAAGATTCCATATACGGAATCGGCTGGCAAATTTGTGTGACTTTCTACGACTTTTAATTGCTTTTTCTATGGGTGACTTGAGCCGATGTCAGATGTCGCGTATTTTAGTTTAGAGAGTATAAAACACGAATTACTATTGTCAGTATACTTTATTATTAACTAGCAGACCCGGCCACACGTTGCAGTGGCTAACTAAACGCCACGACATTACCCAAACTTTATAACCAATGCCATCTGTTAAATCAAATCCACACCGTCCGCTTGTTAGCCCGCTGCCCGCTGCCCGCTTGCCAGCCCGCTCCCTTTATATATTATATATTTCAACCAAATTACACAAAACCTGACATATTATATACCTAAAAACCTTCCCCATGAATCACTCTATCTATTCATCTAATGGTGAAAACCGCATGAAAATCCGTTGATTATTTTAAAAGATCTACGCGTATAGACAGTGGGAATGACTTCATTTTATACTATGTAAAGATTATTTTTTTCGTTTTTTGTTTTTGGAGTGTTATACCGTGTTGCGCTACCTCCTTCTTTAAAGAAGCGAACAAACTTGCAACACGGCAAAAACAAATAACGAAAATACTTTTGACCGTGAAAATCGAAAAACGTATCTATGTAAAGATTCATTAAATGTACGTTTTAAGTTATTTGCAAAGATTAGTTTCAATCTATATACGCATGAATTACTTAGTTTGCCCAAACTAAGAACCTATTTTGTGCAAATTTCAAATCCATGGAATACAACTTTAAACGTACCTACATTAATTGAATAAATAATCATGTATACTAACAGTATTTCGTGTTTCAAACTAGTTAAAATCGGCAAAAGCTGACATAGGGATGTCGATGTATCGATATTTATTAAAATATCAATATCGACGTCGATGTATCGATGAAAAAATATCGATGTATCGATATATCGGTCAAATTTTCAAAAGATTTTGCGTTTTATAAATAATAGTGAATTCGGCTCAACATTATCAATAGTAATTTTTATGCACAATGTGCATTATTTTAATGTACAAAAATCTCAATAAAAATGAAGGTATTTTTATCAGTATTCATATTTAAGGTGAAGGAGGAAAACATATGTTTCCTTATAACGCCGTTGGGAAAGTGGTGGGGTCCCCTCCAATGAAAAAAATATTCATTTTTATTAGGTAATAATTAAAAAATATCACAAACTAAAAAGCTGTCTTCTAACTTATATGTAAACTGAGACACATACAAAGTTTATATACGTCTCAATAACATTCTATTGGCGAATTAATCTGTCAAAAAGGACTTCGTGGCAATAAGTCAATAATCATAGACAATTGGGAACCAACACAGAGGAGTGGCTTAGAAAAAAATGGCGAAAAATAGCATACATTTCTATGTATGTACCTACACACTACACATATGAGATAGTATTAGTGATCACAAATACTAATGCAAAGACAATAGATTTGTAAGCTATTAATAGTTAAAATTTCAACCGCCAGATGTCATGAACCAATACAGTTACTTTTTTTCTCTTCGTTTCTGTACGGTTTTGGATTCTAGTGACTTTAGTTACATAAATAAATAAAAATATCGTATTTGATGCAATTTTCGATATTGGATATTTTGTATCGATATATCGGATCAAAATAATATGTCGGCTAAAAATATCGATGTATTGAATTAAAAATATCGATACATCGATATATCGATACTTTTCAACAAGCCTAAGCTGACATCATCCATTGAAAAAGCAATTGACAGCCATAGAAAATCACACAAATTTGACAACTGATTCCATATGGAATCTATTACGTATGCACAAAAGATACAGAATAGCCCCTCTGGTGAATCTACATCGAATTTTGAGTCCATTTTGTGGTACCTGAACATTTAATTTAATTCAGCTTTCGTTTTTTAATATTATTCCGATAATAAATTGAATAGAAATTATACATAGTTACCTATTTTAGGAAGATCTAAACCGGGAGGCCTAACGTCAGAAAACATTGTTTTTAAAGTAATAAAATATTAAGAAAACTTGTATCGTTCCTCGGAACTTGAAACAATATTTTTCAAGAATAATTGAGGTTATAAATAATTTTATACGCTTTCCTTCCGACGTGACAGATATGAATGATTACAAAACATTTCAATTTGATGGCTAATACATTACTCTAGGCACAAACTCAAAAGTTTAGAAAAATATTTCAGCTGCCTTACCAAGAATAAGGGAGTATTTCACCATCCTCTTGGTAGCTTATCCACAGGAAAACTTATGTTTTCGATTTAAATTAGTTATTTGGTCCTAGTTTACTATACGGTACTCGAACATAATAATAGTGTTTATAATATAATTATTGGATAAGTTAGCCTAGTTTTCTACCTATTGGGAGTATTTATTTGTCGGCCTCCGTGGTCGAGGGGTAAGGCTCTCGACTGGCAAATTCCGGCGTGTTATATCGCACTTGACTAATTAAAAATAATATAACTAGCTTTTGCTCCCGGCTGCGTATTTACAATCCCTACCGCGTTTCAGTCGCTTTACATTTTCAATATCAAAATTTAAATATTTAGAAATAAAATTATTTATTTCTAATATACACATTGGAAAGATTATTTTATCTAGATTTTAGAACAATTTTTGTTTTTGCAAAGTGATAAAAAATTATCAATATAGAGGTGTATTTACAATATATGGGAATAATATTAAAATTTAAATATTTAGAAATAAAATTATTAATTTCTAATATACACATCAGAAAGATTATATTATCTAGATTTCAGAACAATTTTTGTTTTTGCAATGTGATAAAAAATATTCAGTATAGAGGTATATTTAAAATGTAAATTGTTGTTACCGCGACTGAATCGGTATAGGTTTTGTATATACGCCTCCCGGCTTCGCTCGCATTGTATTAGGGGGATTCCCAAAGCACCTCCCCCCCCCCCTTTATCCCCTCCCACGCCCCCTCCCCCCTTCTCCCCCCTCCCCCTTCCCCTCCCCCTTCCCCTCCCCTCCCCTCACCCTTCATCCCCGCTCCGCTCTCCCCCCCCCAAACTCCCCACCTCTCCTTACCTATCCCTTTTCCCCCCTAACCCCCCTTCATACCCGTTACATTCATTTTTGAAAGAGGTCGCGTGCCACCTGTTGTAATTTTTTTATACAAACTTCATAATGCCATAGCTTTAAGCTATAGCCTATATATTATTCTGGTGTATGATTAATAATATTATTGTAAAGTTTCATTAAAATCCATTCTCTAGTTTTTGCGTGAAAGAGTAACAAACATACATATGATGACCGTGGCCGGTTATCATCATACTCCCTTTTGGATGGATCCAGATTCCTCTTATTCTGATGATCTCAGTACAGGGTGTATCAATAATTAGTCGTAGGTAGACTATTGATGTTTATTCCGAGATATTGTACAATGGTTATCCTAAGAAGTCTAAAGGTAAAGAGAACAAATGGACAACAATCACACCCTTTTATATGTTACTCATGCTGTCTCACTCATACACGCATGTCTCTTTCGTACCGCAAGACGTACGTTCACCACAATACATACATACATCCATACAAACTTTCGCCTTTATAATATTTATTAGTAGGATATATGCGGCACCTTCCAGAGCGGAAGATACTTTCAATATCGACCAGGTGTTATATAATATGGTTGTATGTGGTGTATATATTCAGATTTGAAACGTTGCTTGTAATGGCTTTAGCCGTGTTTGGTGACTAGATCTGAATATCAAGGTATTTACCCACCTTCTCATTCCCCATCCCCATGGATCCAGGCAGTTGGGACTCTTGTGCGGTGTTCACATTAAAAATGTGTATATATTTATTTGTACTGACGTTTTCCTCCGGATAAGCTATCAAGAAGATGGCAAAATCCCTGAGGGGGTATTTCACCACCCTTGCTTGATAGCTTATCCAGAGGATAACCTATATTTTCGATTCACGATTTATTTATTAATATTATTCGGTACTTCGTTTCTCAAACCTGTGAACAGTGGCTAGATATCGGAAAAGTTTGCAGAGATTTTTTGGCCTATTATGGGGGTATTTCGCCACACTCCTGATTGCTTATCCATGCGATAACGAATATGAATAAATAAACTAATAAATCGCAATAGGTAAAAATACTCTACTAACTTATTCTATATGCAGCCACTACTCGTAGGTTCAAAAACCGAATAGTAAACTCAGACCTTTTTTAATAACGTACAAAAACGTACGTTATCGTATGGATTATCTACGAAGAGGATGGTGAAATACCCCCTGTGAGTATTTATTATCATTATGGGGAAGCCATATATACCTAAGTAGGTAATAAAAATTAAAAACAGCAGAGTTGAATCATTTTACTTTCATACGTACGACATCTAGCGATGAAACAATAAAGGTGGCAAATAAATAAACATTTTAAAAGCTGACGGAATTTCTTTTATCTCGAAGTGATCAGTGAATTTTTATACTCTCTGAACCAGTTTGGAAATTTGATAAATTGGTTGAGAAAACTAAAATGACAAGCTTGACGGTTGACCAAAATTGTGTTATCTAATGCAAAAAATACATTAATTATGTTATACATTATTTTTTATAAATTGAAAGTGCTTTGATTGATCATTTTGCCATTTGATTTTAATTTTACGCCTGAACCTAATTTCATAATTTTACCGTTCGGTTTATCTTTTATATAAAAAATAATGTTTCTTTGTTTGTCCCTTGTGCATTCCTAAACCGTTTATCCGATTGCTATGAAACTTTGCTGATTTGATGTGCGCTTGCCCGCGATGGTTTCTACATATAATAGTAAGCTCTGGCGTTATGAAATTTGTATAAAAAAATTAATTACAATAGGTGGCGAGCGAATTGGTTGAATTGATGATATTTCATCAATCAAAAATACAAATTTCGATTGAGGGTCTGTCTGTTGTTGTAACCCTGGTTCAATGAACTCGGATTTTTTTTTTTTAAATTTAAAATACGACATTTCTAAAATTAGAACTGATTGGGTGAAGACATTCAGACTGCAGACAGGTGTAAGACCACCATTCAGAATTGAAATGTTGCGTGAAATGGCTTTAGCCGTGTTTGGTGACCAGATCCATATAGCGAGGTATTTCCTCACCTTTCTCCTCCCCATCTTCTTCCCCTCCCCACTACCTTCGTCCTCACAACATACTCCAATTGGGGATACTACCACTGACTGGGGGCAATTGAAACTCTTGTGCGATATTCACATAAATAAGGAATTCGAACTAGAAAGGTCAACTTCTAATCTTCTCTCTAATTAGTTAAAAAAAGATATTATTATATTGTAAAGAAAATTGACAACATTTGTTTCTGATCCGGATGCATTTAGGTAAAATATATTTATTTTATAAATACTTCCAACTTCACAAATCCTTCTTAGTACTTACCGATAATATCCCGTGATTTTTTACGGGTCTGCGCTAGTTACTACTAACAGAAATCAAATATTTTTACAGATATGAACCGATTGTTTATTTTTTTATGTGCGTAACGCACAGAAGTCCTAACTACTTCCGTCTGGAGACAGTGTGACTATGGCATCCCCAGTTGAGGTATGTTGTGAGACTGAAGGTAGTGAGGAGAGGAAGGAGATGGAGAAGAGGAAGGTGGGGAAGTACCTGGCTATTCACGTTTGGTCACCAAAGACGGCTAAAGCAATTTCAAGCAACGTATCAATTCTGAATAATGGTCTTACACCAAGGTAAATCTGAGAGCCTTTCCATTCTGGAAAGTATACCACAAATACACAACACATTATTTTTAATTAATTAATCGTCTAATCATACAAATTAATCAAATAAAAATTATTTGCGCACACAGGGATTTGAATCCGCGACCTTTGGATTGCTAGTCGAGAGCCTTACCCATCGACCATGAGGGCCAAACATTCATAAAATGTACTCGTACGTAGGTAGCTTTGATCAGAAAGGGAATGTACCTTCACGCCTCTTAACCCCTGGATCTTTTTGGTTTATCAATTGAATCTTTTTTATTTATGCTGTAGGCTACAGGCTTTATCTGCCTACGTGTAATGAAACGGAGCTTTTGTGTTATGATACGAGAAGAAATAAGGGAATAACATACCAATGTCCTGTTACCTTTTGTGCCCTTTTCCTGTCGGCAATTCTGACTCTTTGAAGCGATGCTTATCATAATTTGTACATAACAGCAATAGGCATATAAAACTTATAACATTTCCTTTCAAGGAATAATTGGACAAATAATAATACTAGGTACCAATGAAACAACGGTACTTAATCTAATGAGAAATTTATGAATACCTCCGGGGTTGATTGGTTACGATCTCGAGGTCGCGAGCTCCAATCCCAGCGTGCGCAATTAAATTTTATTTGATTAATTCGTTTTATTCCACAATTTACTAATTTAATAAAATCAAGTTTATTTGCAGCATGTTCCAGAGTGGTGGAAATTGACAATCAGCATCGCCCGGGTGAAAGATCATAATTTAAAATCCAAACGTTGCTTGTAATATCTTTAGCCGTGTTTGGTGACCACACCTGTGTTGAGGATTTGTTACTTCTTTGAGATGATGGTGGTGTGGAGTGCAATGACAAACAAGAATGTTGTATGGCGAAGAAAATAGTAAACAAGTACCTAACTTATTTTATAGGTTATATAAAGTAAAGTAAATATTTAAGGCGCCGCATCCGCGCTCAAAAAGAAGAAGATGGAGAGATATGTAATTACGAATGTTAGAGGAGCGCGCTAATATTTTAAGCGATAAAATCGTTGCGAAAATTGCGAAAATATTTAATAAAACACGACTCGTTTAAAATAGAGCTAAAATCACGTGGAAGGCGTCTTAAGCATCATTTAAAGAAACATTGTGAATTTTTTCACAACTATAACTTGTAAAATAACTGAAAAAAACGTGTTTATAATAATTTTCGGAGCGTACTTTGCGATTTTTTTCTATCGAGGGAATTTTATATAATTTTGCGTTTCGGCGTTGGACACGTTTATATATTATCTTCAAAAATAACATATTTTTTAAGAGCTTTAAAATTTCAAATTTTTAAGGGAGATATGTAAGAAATCGGTAGAAATTCGTATAGCGGCGGTTTACGATCTGTCACAGTCGTAAGGAAAATTCATAAAAATTACAAAATTACAAAAAATTGCCAAAATTCCCTCTCAAATCATTAAAATAAAGTTCTTAAATGAACCATAATATTTTATGATTTCAAATATAAATAAATAAAACAACTCACGTCCGTACTAGATATTTGCTAAACATTTAGATTTTTTTTTAATTGTCTGCCTGATTGGGTATTTTGCCTAAAATCCAAAATTAAGTTATGTATGAAATTGGCTGCGCAGTCGTTGTCGAAAGGCGAAGATTAATGCTAAATAACTTTTTTCAAATTAATCTTTACTAATAAATTGTTTACATTATAAATACAAAAAATAGTGCTTTGGATAAATTAAAGCTTTTTCTACCGTTTCCATTCAGTAGAATTAAAATAAAATTGTCTCATCCACTTATAAATTTGAGTAAAGCCGACCGGTTTCGGAACGATCATTCCTTCTTCAGGGCAAACGTATACTAATTTGACAGTTACAAAATAGTGGATGGGAACAATGTATTATTATCAACAAACAAAAAATATTGTCTTACAGCCCAATCATGGATATGTTCCCCTACCCACCCACTCTTCATTAATACCTAGCAACGGCTCCACCCGTACTATTTTGTAACTGTCAAATCAGGATACGTTTGCCCTGAAGAAGGAACGGTTACTTTATAAATATAATACTTTGTAAACTACAAAAAAAAGTATTTCTTCATTTGAACAAAGATAAATAACTAACCATAGCGCCGTTTTCCCGTAGGGATAGGCAGAGAGGACGGACTGCCAAACTTGGTCTTGGCACACAATCCTTGCCTCGTTCACATTCATACATTATCCCATACATGCTTCTTTATAATTCTGATTCTTGACATAGCCCGACTCAAGTATCTGATTCACTTAGTCGTGCCATTTCTTCCTCGGGGACCTCGACTTTTTCTACCATTCACATTTGCGTTATACATTCTCCTTACACTTCTTTCCACGTTCATTCGCCCCTTTCTTAATCTTAGTCATTACGCTTACATCAGCCTTGCATTCTTTGCGGATCTCCATGTTTCTCAAATGATCAAACATGGTTTTATCACTCATATGCCTCAGGGGTCTCATTTCTACAGCATTAAGTCTACTTTCATCCTTCCTCTGCCAGCTCCATGCCTCACTGTCATACATCAGTGTAGTAACCAGCACTCCATTATGGAAGTCTAGCTTCGCTCCTTTGGACAGTTTTTATGTTGGCGCCAACGGCGTTCAGTCCTCCATTAATGGAGTTAACTCATAGACATCCAAATTCAATAGACCAGAAGATACAGACGAGGGGTAAAACCAAACTATGGGAGGCGAAGAGGGGAAAGATGAGTGTGATTCGTTAAAAAATCAATCTGACAGTATATAGGCATCTCGCATTATAATATCACCATTAAGTTCTTAAAAGCAAAATCTGCTTTTGAATGAATAGACCTTTTTACATGGGAGCGCGAATTGCTTGCCACGTTAATAACATATTTGCGAAGGTCAAATACACGCCCCGAAAAGGTTCGCCCCTATTCACATAGCAATATTTTGTTACCGTATTTAGTTATGACACTTTTACAAATGTTTCATAATTTACTTACCCCTGTAACCAGCGGCGAGCTCACTGGAGAAACGCCCACATTCGCTATGTTCACATATTATTGGTATAATGTATAGCACAAGCTCTCATATTTTGCTGTGTTATTTGGTAAAATGTATGGATGTTAGCTGGGCGCTGGTCAGGACAAGAATGATGACGTCACATTTTTTAGATTCAAGCGAGTCTCTCGTAAGCCCAGCTGGCTCCAAGGAGGAGCTCCAGCCGGCTCCATGGGGAGGGGGAAATAATACGTTTTTATCCCTTAGGGCAAGTCCAGATATATTCATATGTCCGTGAGGTAACTGCATTTGTCGTTCTTTCAATATCTCTATCGGCTTTCCCATCTTTCGTAAACATTCTTCAAAAATACACAATCTCATCCACCTGCTCCAACTAGTCATCATTCACTATTTTATTCAAATAACTTTTGAAAAATTTAATTTTTTGGCTAAATTATCTGTAATAGTTTCCATTTTTTCGATTTTTTTTCTCATAAAATTAACCACAAAATAAATTTAAAAAAAAACACTTGCGCTCCTCCTAGACCTTGACCTCCTAGAATCCTTTGCCAAGCGAGTTTTATGTCTATTACCCATATTTATGGCGGTATAAGACACACTAACCTTCCACTCCCCGTTTCAAGATCAATTTCGGAATGTGGCAGTTATTAGTGTTGTTGTTACTCCACAGCATCCGAGAGAGATTCCGAGGATTACCTCACAACCATAACTAACAATCTTACTACTTATAATATATTATTATGTTTATATGAACCTGTCCAAGTAGGTATGATCGCGTACTATAAATCAAATAGCTTGATAATTTCATCGGACTAATGCAGCGCTGGAATAAAATAAAAATTATAATATCTTCATCTCGTGATTAATAACTTACCGATCCATGCCCGTGTGCACTCCTTTATTTATTGATAATGGTTCATCGTTTGTAAACAATTTGTATTGGGCTACTTTGTGGGAGGGGAATGGTTATAACAAAAACTTCTGAAACTTTTAAATAAGTAATTAAAAACAGAGAACTTGTTAAAGTACTTAACATTCTAAAAGAAATATTATAATTAAAATCTGTTTGATCCGATGCTATTGAGTTTTGAAGAAAAGGTTGAAAAATTTTGGCAATTTAGAAGAAATCTTGGAAAATGGACATTAAAATCGCTAAGACTCAAAGGGGAAAGTTTTCAACAAAAAGTTTTATCCCATTAAAATTTGTCATGTCGGAGGGAGGAGAATGAGCTTCGCTTTTGATACTTTTACTTCTTATATTAATTTATCTTTTATGTTGAAGAGGCAATGTGACACTCTTGAACTCAAAAAGCAATAATCAAAATCATTTTTTAAAATACAATACTAACAACATGTTTGCAAAATTTGAAGTACTTGACGTAAAAAAAAATTTTCGCTTATACACTATTAAATTACACACACACACATACAACGTAACAATTACACTCAAACGTATTAACATAACTACATGCTCATATAGTTGGGAAGCTCACATCGTGACACAGTAAAAAAACTTCGTAAACTCTGCCATATATTCTGCTCCCTTAGGTCTACCTTAGATTTACAGACTCTAAGAAGTGTATACTTTGCCCTTTTCCAATCCATAGCAACATACGGTATGGTGGGATGGGGTGGTTGTGCTTAAACCCCTATTAGACCAATTATTTTAGTTCGAAAACTAATTCTGAGAATTATATTTAAATGTCAACCTACTCATCCCTCAAATGAACTCATTGCAAAAATCAGGGTCTTAGATATTCGACAGCTATTTACTAAAACAAGCATTTGTTATATACGAAAAAATAATCTACTAATCGCTCCACAACATCAAACACACACCCGCTTTTCATCAAACCTGGGTTGTGTGATCCCGATAACTAAAACCTCATTCGCTCAACGACAATTCTGGTTCATCGCTCCTAAAATATATAATGCTTTGAGTAATGACATAAAGTCAAGTAATTCTAATTCTCTTTTTGTAACACGTGTACAATATTGGATTTTCGAAAGTGGACGAGCGTACTTTAAAGAATTCACGAGTTCTTAACACTACATTTTAGTTATTAATTTTTGCATTTCAAAATTTTAATTTCCATTTTTATTTCTATTTTTCTTTAAAATGTTATTTTTTTTCTCTTAATTTTTCACAAAAATTATTTTTATTTTTTTTTATTTTAATTTATATACTTATGTGTTTTAATTTATATATTTGTATAGAACACTTGAGTTCTTAACATTTAATCTTTATTATTAATTTTTGTATTTCAAAATTTGATTTTTCATTTTTATTTCTACTTTTCTTTAAAATATGATATTTTTTCTCTTTATTTTTTACTTACTTTTAAATATTTCATAATTTTTATTTGGTATATTTAATCATCTGTTTTAATAAAATAGTATTTGTATTAATTTAAATAAATATTAAATGTACGACTACCATAACACGGGCATGAGCCTAGTGTGGTAGCAAAAAAAAAACAAATATCTGTAACTAATAAAAAATTTATGAAATAAAAAAAAATAAAAAAAAAAATATATATATAACTTAGGGAACGTACCCATACTACGTGACACTTTTAGGGGGGGGGGGGTCTTCAAAAGGTCACGCTCCATACAAATGAGCGGCGGATTGCTTAGGATTTTGGTCACCGGGGGGGGGGGGGGTTAAAAATTGCAAAAAGTTGGTCACGTAGTTTGGGTACGTTCCCTTATTATAAACGAATACCTACTACACCTACTACTATACTCTTGGACAAAGGGCACAGCAAAGGACAACAAAGACATTCCCATTACATACCTACTATGAATACAACTTTTAGACTTAGACAAAGGATACAGCACTATATTCACATGTCATATCAATACCTTCAATGAATACTGCTTTTGGACAAAGGACATAGCATTATTAACACAGCACCTTACATATTAATATCCTCAATGAATACTACTTTTGGACAAAGGAGACAGCACTATTTTGGAGAAAAAAAAGGCCCATATTATTCCGGTTGTCATTAAATACGAACTAAACAATCTAGCTTTCAAAACGATTTAAAAAACGGGATCAGGTCCATAGAGAATCCATTGTCATGAAATTATAGTGCAATATTTTTAGGGTATTATACCGAGTTGCGCAACCTCCTTTTTAGCCAACGTTTTGGACAGCATTGTAGTATCCATCATCAGGGCAGATGTGTAAATGAAAAAAATATTAACATTTCATCAAATTTCAAAGTTAAGAAGAAAGTTCTGAAATTATATCATTATTGGTCAGTTGTTTCACAAAAGTGAAATAATAACAGAACTTGGAAATTATCTTTGAAATTTGATGAATTGTTCAAATTCTGTGAAGCAACCCGTCGTTTATCACAAAGTCGATACTGCAATAAAGAAAGAAGATAAAGAAAGCATTGTCATTGAATAATAAACTACGTTAAAAAAAAAAACAAATAGAAACTTGTTGCTTTGAAAATCAGATAAACTGATTGTTCTTTATAAATGCCTCTTTTTTAAATATAAGAGTATTCAAATGTAAAAATAATTAAATTACAATACGCTCTGCTTATTGACTTTTTTAGAAAACATGTCCTTTTTTAAATATTTTCTTAGTTTCACGCAATCTTTTATTTTATTTTATTTTATTTATTTTGGAAAATCAACAGATATTTTACACTTGTAGTAATAACAATAATAATATACATAATACCCAATGATAGATTTTCACATAATTAAAATTATAATTAAAAAGTAAAACAAAAAGTGAGGGTCCTGTACCCATAAGAACTTAACAAAAATATAACCCTGAAAATTATTCAAAAAAAAGATATAAAAACACAATATAAACTGTAATAATCTGCTTACAAAATTTCAAACATGAAGTAGGAGTCAGAAATTTGTTCTCACTTCACAACACCAATAATAATAATATGTACATTGTACATACCTACAACTCAAGAGTAAATACAATAGTAAGTCGAATGACAAGTATGCAACTGGAAAGGATTCAAAGCAATAGTATGGTAACTTGCAATACGGTCAAAAAATTATTTAATGTTGACTATGACATACTTTTTTAAGGTACTTAAATTACATGTGAATATGTCTATATCATTAAAATTCTTAATAAATACATTACATGTTCTGAATATAAAAGCATTTTGTCTGAGATTAGTAGAACATTTTTGAAGATGAAAAATTGATTTTTCTCTGGTTCTAACGGAGGGGACTCTAAAATTAATCTCAGCCAAAAGGGGTGAACAATCAATAAAACCATTGATAATTTTATAAAGATATATTATATCTGCCGAGTCTCTTCTAATTTTTAATGATTTAAGTCCATAAGGGTCCTGCAAGCTGTTAATGTTATGATAACCAATATTAAACTTGAAATTTAAATGATGAACAAATTTTCTTTGGATGGCTTCAATGCGTTTAATATAAATATTATATTGAGGATTCCATATTTGAGAAGCGAATTCAAGATGACTGCGAACATATGAAAAATACAATATTTTAAGTGTTTGGATGTTCTTGAATTCTTTTCCAATACGGAATAAGAATCCTAACATTCTAAGGGCTTTCTTCACAATCATATTAATATGTGCCTCGAATGTAAGTTTACTATCAAGTAGAATACCTAAATCGCGAATTTGAGTAACCCTTTTGAGTGATTGGCTGGCTATATGGTAGTTATGATCAAATTTTATTTTATTTCTAGTGAAGGTAATCACATAACATTTAGAAGTGTTACGGTTGTCAAATAGCTCTTCACTGGCAATGCTATCTAAAAGCCAAGTTTCTGTTATCATTATAATATCAAAGTTGTTATTAGTAACATTAAAATAAAAACTATTTGTTTTGGATCGCAGTCCAGTTACATTCTGATAATAAACATTCAACATTTTGGTTCATTCATTTCATAAAATATATCAAATATTAAATTTTTAAAAGAGTTGTAGGCATGTAGTAGAACATTGTAAGTATTAGAGTGTTGTTGTAGTAAAGCAGAAAAAAATAAAGGATTAAACAGAGAAATATTGGTAGTATTAAAAGAGTTAATTTTTACGATTGCTAAAACTAAAAGAGATTTCAGCAAAAAACCTTAATCAAGTCCTATTCCAAAGTCTCTTGAATAATGGGACTGGATTCATTTTTTCGTATAAAAATTTTACCAAACTTGATCCACCTGAATTTAAAGTTCTTATCCTTGCATAAATCTCTCACTCTCTTGAAAAGTGCACGGGTTGAAGCCGTCAGATGTTCATTAACATGTACGTTGTTGTCCCCAGGAAGCTTCAGGTCGCCAGAGTTTAGGCCGCCTTTCTTCCTTATAGCAGCTAGAAAGTTGTCTCTGCAGCGGCTGGTTGAGAACTTCACCACAATTGGTCGAGTAAATTTAGGATTTTCTCTAGGTAATTCCTTGACCCTCGTACGAGAAATACCGTCAATATCGTTCGGGAGAACATCAATACCTGCCTTGGTTCCCAGCAATTTTATGACATCTACTAAATTTTCGTTCTTTTTTTCAGGAACGCCAATAATTTCTACATTGTTTTTTAATGAGGTTTGCTCCAGGCGGTTTAATTTGGATAAAACCAGATTATAATTTGTATCAAGTTCCTTATTTTTAAGTGTGAGGTCATTAATTATATTATGACACTCCCTTAGTTGTTCATTCAATGTTTTTAATTCACTAAACACTTTGAAAATTTCTTGTTTTATTTCATCTTTGAAAGAAATTAGTGTGTTACTCGAGTCTGGCTCTGAGCCAGTGACGTCAGACGGGTTATCCATGGCAGCAATGCGTCTTGATTTGTTGCCTGTTCTACTAGTGCCACTAGTGGGTAAGACAGACATTTTTAAACTTCAATGTTATTGTGGTTCCATTATACGAGGCAGAGATGATTGTAATGCTGCACGAACTTCTAAATATTTTACTAAGTGCTTAAAACCGCTCGGACCCGTAAGCTTGTTTTCATGATAATATAACATTACCAAACACATGTACGACGTACAAGGTGTACCTTACTTATGAAAGGAAAAACACACTTTGAGGATCATTGCAGTACCACCCCACTGTTTTCAATGAACAACATAATACTTTAGAATGGGTTGGACGAAAAGTGAAATGCATGGATTCCATGGCCCCAGTCCATAGATCATAAACAGTAGGTACTTTATAATATATTGAAATTAAAACAGGATGTGAATTATAGCCGCATCATTACAGGTGATGTCTTAATCACGATCCGTTAAGTATACAGTACTATACAGTCCCGAAAAGGGTAGGCAGTTAGACATTAGGTGATTACAAGTAAATCCTTTTCATTGTTTTATACGCTTCAATTTCTGCCCACATATAGACAACGAGTACTCCATGAAACCATTGACTTAATTTTATTTAAATTTAAGACAGGCACTTGTTGAAAACACTTATATTAGATGAAGATGGAACAGTAATAAGTTTTTAATTACATATTTTCGCAACGCTTATTGTTGACAGCTCTCTCTCCAGATTCTTTGTTTAGCGTAATATTAAAAAGCTTTGTATATATTTGAGGTCATATTAATATGTAAGTAGAGGTAAGGTAGTGGATAGTATAGGCACCTACCTAAATGAAAGTTTTCCAGTTATTATTTATTTTGTGAGGAAAAGCTTGTACTCTGTAAAAGCAAAATATAAAAATCTTCAAAATTCAAAATACGAGAGCTGTCCGTAAAATAAGGTCTCCATGGTACTGCAGTCGCGAAAAACGATTTTACGCGCAATCTTTTAACACTGGCGTGTAGCCTGGTTTCCCCTTGCCAAATCCCCACCATGATTCACCCTCTGTGATGCTTAGTCTCGGCGTGGCAGCCGTTCGCGATGGAGCTTGCGCTCGCCGCACCCGCCAGGGGTGAATTAGATCTATAATTAGTTTTTTGTGAAAAAAAACCCCTGGTAGAAACTCATTCTCAGCTACTTGAAGCGTACGGAAAAGAGTATATGAGTGCGAAATCGCAGTGCAGAGAATCTAAAAGCGTGCCGTACAGCCATCGGTTTCAGACGAAAAAATTGCCAAAGTGGAAAAAATAATGATTGACAAGATTTTGACAGCACATTTGGGAGACCACAAAGTCTGCCCAAGGTGGGTCCCGAAATGCTCAAAAAATGCTCAAAACAACGGGTTGAAGCAGCCCGTGAATTCCTTGAGTGCTATGACTTCGATGGAGCAGAGTTCTTGGACTCAATTGTGACTGGGGATGAGACCTGGATACACTACACGAGACCACACACAAAGGAACAATCACAGTGGCTTTAGATACTTTGCCACAAAAATATTCAACATTCTCCCAGAAAACATCAAACTGAGTCAAACACAGAGAGAGTTTAAAAAATATGTTAAAATATGGATACATTCTAACGATCGAGCCTATACTGGTGCCCTCACCCAAACGCCCAGTCATTGACAGTTGTTATTGTAGTAATAACCTTGCAGTTTATGAATTGTGTAGGTATATGCAAACAATAATGTTCACTAAAATAAAGTTTTTGCTGTATGGAAACCTACTTTACACATTTATAAAAAAACCATAGATAAAATTGCGAGAAACAATTAACAAAAATTCTGCCTCAATACAGGTTCACCTAGTGAGGCAGGCTATGCACAACTAAAAATACTGTATAACTATACCACTCCTGTGTAACCTTTCTTACGTTACTTCCTATTTGTTAATTTTTCTGTACTGATTGATGTAATCTATTTGTAAACTACTTTGAGCATGTAATTTTTTTTTTTAGTTATATTGTTGTTATTTCATTGAATAAAGATAATTATTATATTATTATTCAGAATCGCCGAAGCAAAGTTTAAAAAAGGAATTACAGAGCGTAACTCACACCTGGCGGGTGCGGCGAGTGGAAGCTCCATCGCGAACGGTTACCGCACCGAGACTAAGCGTCACAGAGGGTGAATCGTGGAGAGGATTTGGAAAGGAGGTGGTGAGGATTTGGCAGGCTACGCGCCAGTGTTAAAAGATTGCGCGTAAAATTGTTTTTCGCGACTGCGTCACCTTGGAGACCTTATTTTACGGACAGCCCTAGTATTCAATAAATTAAGAGGAAATAAGTTTTATATTTGCTCTAATACAACCACCTGATATTAATAGGCCTCCGGGGTGGGGATCAATTAATGAACTACACATTCGTGCTATTGATACAAATGGCAAGGATTAATTGTTAACCAAGGGTTGATCTTACAACTACTTTAAACTAAATTAGAATGTCAATGACCATCAGTGGTTAGTGGGCATAGCGCTTGGGTCCCATCACAACACAAGCAACATTTTCGGCTTTCTGTGGTTGTAGTAAGAGATTTTCAAACATTGTTGGGTTATTCGTAACCCGGGAATGTTTGTCTTTCTTTTTTAAAAAATTAATAAAAAAAAATTTAAAAAAAATTGCTTTACCATTCGAACCCATAAGCTTATTTACAAGCTACCTACAACATTACCAGACATACAACATTACAACATTACCACGATTACATAGTTATTACATATTTCGAAGGCTTAATAAGTTAAGCCTTCGAAATTTTCCTTAATTTATAAAAAGTCTGGTTCACTTCGACGGTTAAAATAAAAATCAGAGTATGTATTCACACGCGGTAGAAGTGCAACTAAAAAGTCACTATGTGTCGCTTTCTTTTCGTTTTGCTTGTTTTTTTAAAGTGGTTTGAAGATTGGATCTTTATTCACAAAAATAAAAATGTTTTTTTTTTCGTAGAAATAACGGGAAACGGTAACGGGAAACGTAAAAATGAAAATTATTTAAAATGGCGCTGAGTGCAATGTCACCATTGCGGATTTTCGATAAATTATTATGCTTTGATAAAGAAGATAACCATAATAATCTTAATGAAAATATGAAAAAGAACACTACACAGAAAAACAGAAACATAAGAATGGACGCCACTGGGATACGAACCCAGATCTCTCTACTAACCGGGATGTGCGCGTTAACCAAATAAATAAATTCGAATACATTTATCCGAGACGCCATCCAGGTTACAAACCAATTCTTAGAATGGTTGTTTCCGATAAAAAGGGTAGTTGCCCGTAATATGGAAAAATAATTAGTTGAATTTGTTAATTCTAAAAAAAAAATGAGATTGGCAAATATGGGAGAAGGTGGCAAAAGCAAAATTGTTAACGCACACGTCCCGGTTAGATGAGAGGTCTGGGTTCATGTCCCATTTGCGACCATTGCCTTCTTTCTGTTTTTCTGTATCGTGTTCTCTTTCATATTTTCGTTTAGATTATTATTGTTATCTTCTTCTTCAATAATGTATTACATTGATGGGAATAACCTCCAAAAGTTATAAAAAGAGTTTTTCTTATAAAAAAAAATTATGCCTACGGGGTAACCAAACGTGATGCAGTTTTGAAACACTAAACATTTTTCATCGCATTTTTGCTGGCCCTTCGACAAGATACAATCTAATAATAAATAATAACGGATATCTTATTATATCTACGAAATTCTACGTTTGCTAAATCGGTTTATACGACACCTTGGATTGCATTCAATTGTACGGAGCACTGCGCGCTGGTCTAATGGTTACCCCTGTCCATTAGGATTGGCATATCGACTCCGGAATCTCAGCTCATGAATATGGTGCGTTATCGGTCCAGATTTCATCTGAATTCTTCTGTTCTTTATCACAGCATCTTCCTTATCACGATACATCTGGCGGCGGTACTGCCTCCCGCTATATTACGCATGGTGCAGAGATCATCAAGTCCCTTACGCAGTATCTGTAACAGTAGAGATCATACTGTGTTACATTTTATCTCAAAAAGGAATCGGCTCCTAGCGATGGATGCTGATTAAGTGATTTAAAAATCAGTACGATTGCTTTGTTGAAAATAGATTTTGCCGTTATTATAAGTAATAATTGACGGGAAATCTATTATAACTACAACAATAGATTTACCATCGATTATACCAAACGGTAGATCTTTTTCTGTATTTATTTTTTGAAGTGAAACTTCTTTAGCCCGCTGTGATTTGGATTTCGGATGAAACGGAAAGGACGCATCACGTTTAATTTTTAAGTTTAGTATACATTTGATCCTGATGATGTGAACATCGTTCACGAAACATGTTGATTGTATATAAATAAAAGTGATGTAAACAAAGTTATTTGTCTTTTCATTAAAATACCTACATATCAGTTGAAAGTTTGTCCCGATCGCGACCACTACAGTTATTTGAAACTCTCTCAAAACCGCTCTCATGAATGTTTTATATGATATCCTCTATGTTAAACCACCGAGTGTAACTATGTCAAGTGACCAGTGTACGAATAATCAAATCATCAAAATGTACTGAGGGTAGGGTTGCCATCCGTTCGGGTTTCCCCGGATTTGTCCTAGTTTATAGGGCGTCCGGGGAGCGTCCGGGCGTGGTTTCATTTGATGTCCGGCGTTAAAAAAAAATTTAAAGTCTTAAAATTTAAAGTCAAACGTATACGTTTGCTCTGATGAAGGAACGGTCGTTCTGAAACCGGTCAGCTTTAAACAAATGTAAAAGTGGTTCAAACAAAGTAATATTGTTTCATTTATCTTTCATTAAATTTAAATTCAATTTCCTAGAATACAGCTGCATTGATTTTTACAAATTCCTTTTAAAAATGGAATATATTCTAAAAACTATCGGAAAGAGTGATAAATACAAAAAAGCTGAAAAGTCAAAAAGGCGAGAGGCTGAGGAAAAAGCTTTAATAGCTAGATAATCAAATAATGTACTTTTGAGTGCAATAATTTCTTTTCATTTTTGTAGTTAAAGTTATGATTGTTTCTATCGCGTAAAATAAATTTACAATATTGCTGTTGATTAAAACTGATATAAATGAGTATAGTTTTTAATTATTTTAAGCTTAAAAAAATTAATAATGTAACTTACATTACAATAAGTCTAAACTTTTAAAAAGGTTGAGTTTTGTTGCTTAAAATTTAAGAAGACTGAATTTAGTTCATATAATGTTAAGAGATATTTTGTTGTTTAAATGGCTGCTGATAAAATTTAAAGATATATTTATTATTGAGTTAAGGAGTTACCTAAACATTGTAAGACTGAATACTAAAATGGTCTCAGTACTTTTAAGATTTATGTTTAAAAATTTAATTGAATTCTATTAGGCTTAATATTTTAACAAAATTCAATTAATTTTGTTAAAATATTAAGCCTAACAAAATTCAATTAAATTTTTAAACATAGGTTTTGTTTTCATAACAGAGTATATTAATATTTGTTTTTATTTTAAGAATATTTTAACTGATTATTAAAAAAAATTGTAACAAACTGTAATAAGATGACTAAATTTAATTTGAACATATATAAAAAGGTAATTTATCACATTTTCAATTGTTTTTTATTACACTGACTATGTTTAAAAAAAATCTGTTGACATGTCCGGGTTCTGGGCTCTAAAATCCGGGGTTTTCACGCTTCTTGTCCTGGTTGCCAAATTTAAGATATGGCAACCCTAACTGAGGGCCATTATCCAAAACTATAGTATCCGGAACTCCAAATTTGTAGAAGATCTCGTTCTCCAGAATCGAAGCAATATTACTACCCGTAGCTTTCGTATTATAGTTTATCTTTATATAATATTTGTCTCTCTTTTTCACAGTAAAAAAAACGCAATCGAATGTTCTTTGTTTTTGTAAAGTATTTTATAGTATACAGTTTGTCAAATAAGAGTAGAAAACATAGGAAAGCGCCTCTGTTGTTCAAATGACAATAATAAAAATATTATCATGGTGGTAATCAAAAGCTGTGTAACCTACATTTTCATTAAAAATTAAAAAGACATGAAAGTGAAAAAAATATTTTTTAATTCCACTGTACTCAAAAATTAGAATCGCATGTAGGTATATTATTATTATATATTTGCAATTTTGTGTTAACATAATGAAGAATAAAGATATGGTTATTATTTTTTAATTTATAAACTAACGTTTAGACAAGATTTTTATGCATAGCATAGGTAACAATTATTATAAGCAATAATTATCAGCCTGAAACACTCATTTACATTAAAAAAAATAATAATTAATATTTCCCCAATAGATGCAGACATAATTTGTCTCGACGCCACCTAGCGAGGGATTTAACACTAACAATGTCTCTCTCGCAAAAATAAAGTTGGTTGTTTCAGGTGGAAAAAATATAATAAGCAGTAATTGTTGAATGAAACACTAGTATATATTGAATTATTTGGCGGGTATTTGATAAGCCGCCACAGCTCAGTGGTCAGAGCATCCGACCGGCAATCAGAAGGACACGGGTTCAAGTCCCGTTGGCGGCAAGTATCTTTTCTGAAGATTTTTCAATGTAAATGATTGTTTCATGCTGACAATTATTGCTTATAATAATTGTTAAAGATATTGTAATCAAATATAAAGCCCGCTTTAGAAATTGCTCACATTTATTTAACATTAGCTTAAGTACCTACTAGCGTAGTCCAGATCGCGTCTCTAATTTTAGATCTGAGTATGTTTAACTCATCAGATCTAAAAGTAGTGTAACTAAACTCACCATTAATGATTCTTCCTTTATGTTTACTTCAAATTAATGTTAAATTAAATGAAAGCCAATCACTTTTAAAATCAAATTATGTTATTAAGTAGGCACCTTAACAACAGTGCATCTTCGATTTAAAATATATATTTTTTAAGATAAAAAAACGTATTTTTTAATGTGTATACAGTGTTCTGTATTTTAGTGTCAGTACACTTTAAAATAATATTTGACAGATAAAAATACTGGTGTCACCGGCCTACAAATTTTGTAGTTCCATTTTTTTTATATTTTCTACTCTTGTTTGAGAGACTCTACTTAAGTTATCAATTGGGTATTAAACACCGTGCTTTGTGACTAGATATGAATAGCCCGGTATTTTTCAAACCTTTCTTTTCCATCTCCTTCCCTTACCCACTTTTTTCAGCGTCAAAATGAACCCTGATTTTTGAGAATGCTAGTATACAGGGTGTTAAGGGACGTACTTGACTTACTTTAACCAGTGATTCCTGACATTATTTGGAGTAAAAAATGTAAATGAAATTTTGGTTTCCGGTGACTTTTTTTAACCTTTTTTTTCAAAAATTTTTTCTTCAAAATATAACAAAAAAAAAATTCTTCCGCATGTCATCACTGGTCACTCAGCCGGGTTTCCGACGAACCCCTTACCCCGCCTCCAACTGTTCAAC
This sequence comes from Limnephilus marmoratus, assembly GCA_917880885.1. NCBI lineage: Eukaryota > Metazoa > Arthropoda > Insecta > Trichoptera > Limnephilidae > Limnephilus > Limnephilus marmoratus. Next base: position 47,937,609 of record OU862924.1, on the reverse strand, counting down.
AACTACCATTTTTTATGTTTTTATAGAAAAAAAAAAACATCAAAAATGTCACCGGAGACCAAAATTTCATTTACATGTTTTGCTCCAAATAATGTCAGGAATCTCTGGTTAAAGTAAGTCAAGTACGTCCCTTAACACCCTGTATAGTTCCACTGACTGCAGATATTTGGGATACTTACGCGGTATCCATTTTATAAAAAAGCAAACGCTTGAACAATCACGCAAATGAAAAAAAGTTTGATTTATACTCATGGTTAACGTGTTTTTCAAGCACCCTGTAGCTATCGCATGGCAATTTTCGTATTCAATTTTCTATGTAGTCGTTATTTTATGATTTATCTGCTTAACGCAGCGTCATTACACGCCACGCACTTTTAAATCAAACAGCACCGTGTGGTGTGATCAATTCCGCCGCGCAAGGAGGAAACTGTATTATTAAATGGACCATAAATAATCACATTTATAACATTCTTGAATTAAACATGAAAGTTTATTATTAATTTTTTAAACTTTATGAGTATAATCTCAAATTATAATATTTAATTAAATGAAGACAATATTAGCGAAACTCAATCGAAATCTGGAGACAGAAAAATCAGAAAAGATATTGGCTCCGCTGGGACTCGAACCCAGAACCCTTTTGGGAGGTTCTGAAAAGGGTTCTGGGTTCGAGTCCCAGCGGAGCCAATATCTTTTCTGATTTTTCTGTCTCCAGATTTCGATTGAGTTTCGCTAATATTGTCTTCATTTAATTAAATAAACATGAAAGTATCCTTTTTTACTCAAAACTAAATACAAGGTGGAACACCGAAGAAAAAAACCGTTGGAAGAATGTAGTGAGCGTGCCAGTGTTACCTTTTTACATAACTTTTCACGAGTGTTACTTAATTTTTGGAGAGTGTCAATTAACAGATGATAAATCAATTTATTGGTCTATCTGGGACTAAGTCTAGAGCTGCCTTTACACACATAAGTTTTTCCCATAAGCGATTTATGGCCAAATTATCAATGTAAATTACACCAAAAGCCACTTACCGTAATTTATAGAAAGTTACAGAAGTTCTTCTTACGTAAGTTTTTTGATGGGTCTAATCGCTTCCGCGCGAACTCTCAGCCTTATCACAGCTTGTCAAATCAGTTTGATAAGTTGAGACGCTTACGGTAAGAATTAGTACCAAAATGCGCCGATGCGAGATGTCAAAATCAAAAGACAGTTTTTCGCGTAGGATTTTTTCCTATAAAAACTAGTATTTTAATTTTTTAAACAAAAATCTGATCAGCTTAAGTGGATAATTATCTAATATATTATCTCCTGAAAACAATATGAAAATAAGGCTAGTTAAAACTTAAACAAGCATTTCACAGAAAAACAAAAGAAAACAGAAATAAACTTTTCTGAATCCAAAATCATGTACTCCTCATTAATGTATTGATTTATGCCTTTAACTGCACAAAAGCATGTGGAGAATTGTTTATTTCAAGCCAAATTCTATTTCATCACTTTATTTTGGCCTTTTCATCTTTATTGATCCAATCGGGTAAATTTGACAGCAGCAGATCGACGTTGACAGGATTAGGTACATAGCCACCTTACGGCAAATAAATTTGCAGGCGTAAGCGGTCTCTAAGAGCACTTACATTAATTAGTTGAACATCCGAACGTCTTCAGTGAGCATTAATTACCATAAGTCGGATGCATATGTAAACGCTCCTGTGAGTAACTTGTCAAAACTTACGTAAGTCGAAAATCTTACTTATGGGTTTAAAGATTACAAATCGGCGTCGATTTTTTTTTCAAATCGATATAGATCACACTTGCAGGGATTTAATGGTCAATGAGGTGGAAGGACAATTTTTACTATATTTTGAAACCATATTATGAGGGATCTTGTTAGCTAAAGAAAATGGCTAGAATTTATTGGAATTAGTAATGTAATTAACTGGGCGTGTTTTAAATCGAGCGATTTTCGTTTCTTCTATCAGTAAATTTGTTTGATATTCCGTGTCCGGTCAATCCCGTCAAAAGTTGGTACCGGGTTGGATAGTATGTTTTTACCCCCCAGAGTTCACATGAGCGTTGCAAGAGGTCAAATCTGAATAATCAACATTTCGCTGGTTTTACTACATAGCTGTTTACGAAACTACATTTATGGTAAATGGAATCTAATGTTTACTTAAAAAATTGAGTTTAATGAATAAATATTCAGAAAATATGATTACTTAAATAAAAAAAACAGTCAAAAAGGTACATGAAATAAGAAAAAAGAAATTTTGAAAAAAATATATTTGGGCTCGTCCGGGATTTGAACCCGGGACCTCTCGCACCCTAAGCGAAAATCATACCCCTAGACCAACGAGCCTGTTGGGCGGTGTGCCAAAAATAGGTTTCATAAAACATTACAACCCCTAGCGTCCGGAAAATCCCTAGCGGAAAATTTGGAAAGCTTAGAAGGCGAAAAAATTTTCATTTAAATCTCTTTGCCAAAATACCAGTTTATATTCAAAGGAGTACACAAATTTGATCGATATTTTGCATTATATTTCAATGCATGCACTAAAGTTTGCCGTTTCACTTCGAATGGAGGTTGATAAATCATTTAAATGTTCAACGACGTACTATTTATTATGAATATGCCCCTATGAATAAAACACAGAAGCTTCTAAGCTTCCAGTACATTATTTACAGTATTCGTGTTTCTGCTTTTTCCTTTATGGGAGAGAAGAGCTACTACCGCTTTATATAAAGCACAATACGGGGAACTTGTAGTAACAATGGACACCGAATATATCCGTGGAGTATCGGGGGAATAAATCGATATTTTATCTTTAGACAATACCGTCAAAAGGGAAGCCGACGAGATGCAGTGGCTTAAATATAAAGCAGTGGCGTAACTGGGCTCTAAGTAACGAAACCTTATGGGCTATATCGTTATAAGAGAAAATTTAATACATAAGAGATGCAGTCTGATATGTGAAAGAAGTCTATATAATAATTATATACAGCAGTTTTGTGATTTAGTGATCCTGAAAGGATTTAAATGAATTAATGTTTGTATAATTCAAGCGTAACACTAGAACCGTGAAAAACCACTAGATATTACAATTTGAAGGACTCCGTGGTTCCCGACTAGCAATCCGAAGGTCGCGGGTTCAAATCCCGGCGTGCGCAAGTAAATTTTATTTGATTGAATGTTATTGCACAATTTTATAATCATTTAACTCGTCAGCTTGGTTCAATATATTCGCACCTCACAACCCGGAAGCCTCGGTTTCGCGCGTAAATTATGAAATTGTCACTTTGGATCGAGATTGTTAAATATCTATGCAAGATACTTTCATATTTCAAAGACAATAAAAAGCATTGTTTTGTTCTCTTTCTGGTTAAAAAAATAATATGTTGCATGAGAGGAAGAGAGATATACAGCTTTTAAAATGTAAGGGCACTCTGGGACGTTTTTGGTCTTATGAAAGTATAACGCGATTACGTGTTTTGGGATGTATTTACTCCTAAATAGACAGAGGGGTTAAAATAATATGAAATATATTTTCGGCACGTTCCAGAGCGGAATAAGCTTTCAGTTTTGCACTGGTGTAGGATAGAATTGAAACTTTGCTTCAAATAACTTTAGCCGTATTTGGTGACTAGATCTGAATAGCCAGGTACTTTCCCACCTTCCTCTTCCCTATCTACTTCCTCTCCCCACAACCTTTAGCCCCACAACATATCCCGATTGGGGATGCCGTAGTCTCCAGGCGGTTGGGTACAGTTGGAACTCTTGGGCGGTATTCAAATAAAATAAAAGTAATTGTTGATTTGTTAATCTCATAGGGTTCCGAAAACAAATATTGTCAATTTTCTTTATTAAATTTTATATATTTTTTTGACATAACATACCTACTAATAATTTCTGAATATTTATGGAGGATATATTAGAAACGTCCACTAGTCTATCTATCTATCTATCTATCTATATAAATCTATAAATCTATATAAATAAAAAATGAATCGCCGAAATGTATGTACGCGCATAACTTCCGAACGACTGTACCAAATTGGATAATTATTATTTTTCTGTATTCGTTATTGTCAGGACAAGGTTTGTTTAAAACTACTGGTGAGCTCTGGCATTATGAAATTTGTATAAAAAAATTGCAGTAGGTGGCACGCGAGCTGTTTGAAAGCTGAATGTACCAGGAATGAATGTATGGAACGCAGGAGGGGGAAGGGGGAGGGGAACTCGAGAGGAGGATTCGCGGGACGGGGGAAGGGGGGGAGTGGAGTGGGGAGAGGGAAGGTGGAGGAGGCGGAGTGGGAACGCAAGAGGGGAAGGGGACGCGGAAGAGGAAGGGGAGGCGGAAGGGGGACGGGAAGAATGGGAAAGGACACGCAAGGAAAAACAATTTCTTTTTTAAATGGCACAGCAACGCTTGCCGGGAACCAGCTAGTCTTCTCATAAATGTAATACTAACAGTGATGGGGGTAGCTAATGTAAAATCACGCAATGTCCAGTGTATTAATATTAGGTCCTTACATATGAAATTGGCGTTTTGCCGTACTGGCAACTTTGATCTCAAATATCTTCTCTTTGGTTAGGAATTCCAAATTCAAATTTATACAGCTATTTACTCATGTATTTGTGTTTCGAAAATTATAATTCATTTGTTTTTTCTTTGCGTCACTTAGTTTACAAAATGGAAAACTTGAAATATCGCTTTATTTACGAGTACGAGTTCCACCGTGGCACCAGTGCTGCAGAAACGGCTCGAAGGATTAATGATGTGTATGGCGACGGTGCCGCAAAAGAAAACACAGTGCGTTTTCGGTTCCAACCTTTTTCGTTCAGGAAATTTATTGAAGGCTATTGTGGAAGCGGATCCATCGCAAACCACGTCCGAGTTAGCTGCAGGCTTTGGTGTTAGTGATAAAACTGTTTTTATCCACTTGAAGCAAACAGGGAAGGTGAAAAAGCTTGAAAGGTGAAGGTGGGTACCTCACGAATTGAGTGAAGCAAATCAATAAACGCGCGTTAGAACGCTAGACACACACTGCACAACAGACGGCTACCAAATTAGAGGAACTTCAATTGGAATGTCTGAGACATCCATCGTACTCTCCGGACCTTGCCCCAACAGATTACTATTTTTATCGAAATTTGGATAACTTCTTGCAAGGGAAAAAATTCAACTCCGATGGGGCAGTCCGAACCGCCTTCAACGATTTTATTGATTCCCGTCCGAATGTTTTTTTTTAGTAAAGGGATCGATGAACTACCTATGAGATGGCAAAAGTGCATATGGTACATTCTTTGATTAAATAAATATATTATATTAAAAAAAAATCGACTTTATGTTCCTCCCATACAAAACGCCAATTTCATATGTAATGACCTAACATTTTGTTATTTTTGTTGGTTTCCGAAAAGGTGAATAAATTATTCAGATCGTTTTTAGAAACCTTTCGGAAGATTATAAATTTTATCAATAAGCACTTTTTTAACAGTGAATCGTGACATTATTTGGAGTAAAAATGTAAGTGAAATTTTAATCTCCGGTGAAATCTTTGATGTTTTTTGTTTTTCAACTTAAAAAATAATCCAAAAATAGGTAGGTATTTGACAGGTAGAGTGGGGAAGAGGGGTTGGGCGGTTACTCAGATTTGTAAACAGTGATTGCATGTGGAAGAATTTTTTTTCATTTAAAAAAGACATCAAAAAGTCATCGGAGATTAAAATTTCATTTGTATTTCTTACTTGAAATAATGTCAGGAATCACTCGTTAAAGTAAGTCACTATATCCCTTAACTCATTGAATAAACTTAAAATAATAATTTCTAGTAGTATAAACACACCATTTCACACCTGTGAAATGAAAACACCCCGTTCAAAGTACACGGTTAATTCAAATAAATTTAATTTTAAATGACCCGCAGAATGAAAAATTATTTCGAAAATAATAAGCAACTTTATTCTTATTTTAACACAACATAAAAGCAATACTAAGTTCTAACAGCGACAAAATCGATGCGAAAATTGCGTAAATGTTTAACACGACTCGTTTAAAATAGAGCAAAAATCTCGCGGGCATTGTCTTAAACAGCATTTAAAGAAACACTGCGAATTTTTTCATACATATATTACTTGTAAAATAACTGAAATAAACGTGTTTATAATAATTTTTGGAGCATACTTTGCGATTTTTTTCTATCGAGAGAACTTTATATAATTTATAATAAGGGCAATGTCTAGATATTATCTTCAAGAATGACATATATTTTTTATGAGCCTAAAACTTAACGTGTTTAAGGGAGATATGTAATATATATAAGATTTATTTTTATTTTTTAGGTATTTCATAAATGATTAAATGCTACATTTTTGGCCATTTTTGACTACCATACTAGGCTATTGCCCGTGTTGTGGTAGTCATCCATGTAATATAATTTTATATAAACAGATAATAAAATATAAGAAGAGAAAAGAAAAAAATAACATATTTAGGGATAAATAAAACTAAAAACAGATAAAAATATAAGAATTGCAAGTTATCTAAGAAATAAAGAAAATTTAAAGAAGATGAAATAAACATTGGTGAGCATCATTCTTCTTGAAATAAAAATAAAAATAAAATTTGGTAAGTAATCTTCTGCACGAGAGTACATGTTTGTCATTCATTTCATTTTTGATATTCGTCCTATGAAAGAAATTTTGATAGAGTGTTAGAGAAAGTAATTTTTTGTTTGATTTTTTTAAAATGCAATAGATATTAAGTTAAAGTAATTGATTAATTAAATTTGTAATATTTTTTTAATTAATATTAATATTATTTGTTTTTTGTTGTAATATTAAGCTCTCATGTGTTGTTTGAAGAAATCTCTTCCCTTTTCAAATATCCAATGATTGATACGGGATTTAAAGAGAGATTTAGAATTATGTGACTTTATATCGACACTCAAAGCATTATACATTTTAGAATATAATATAAGTATATAATATAAGTATACATAAGAAATCGGTAGAAATTCGGGTTGCGGGCCCTTAAACTGAACATCAAATTAAAGTCAGCAAAAAGTTAAAACAAAGAAAAAATTTAAAGACATTGTCGGTACGCATGTGTACCATTTATATTGAATTTATTTTACCGTTCCACAATTTACCTGAATCATTTTGACCACATGATATTTAAAATGAAGCAGAATAGGCCCTTTAACAGACAATGTTGAAATATCTCTAACAACGGCGATGTTCAACGATTAACATTTCAATTTGTAACTAAATGTTAAAAAGAAATCGAACACAGCCGACCTTCCAACGAAAGCTTTTATTGAGCGATAATTAAATCCTGTTGAGCTTTCACCGCCTTAACAAAGTCAAATAATATCGCCTTATAAATGTTTCAATAGATTCGTTAAGATTTGGTTAATATTATGGCTGTATGGTCAATACTTCAATAGAGCCAATTATAAAGAATTTTGTTAGGATTTAGGCATTAGGTGTAAGAAAAATAATTGCTTGGCACACGTAGAGTCCAGGTAAAGGTTATGACAGGAAGTTAAATAATGAATGCATGTATGTAAATATTTTAGTGCATTTACAATGAGGCTACCTCTTCAGTTCTTTTGATATTATTTTTGAAAGCTCACACGAATGGATTAAATCTGGTAATTCATAAAATTTTACCATTCAAAATTTTTAAAATTCTTGAATAATTGCTGTAAGATGTTGCCAGATAGGTAAGTACTCCCTACAGTACTACACTCCAATTATATCATTTTTTCATCCGTTACATATTATAAAAATAAAACAAACACTTTGCATTTAACCACGAATTTACTATTTTATATATCGACCGGTTTCGCTTCGACCAACTGTGATTCAGTTATTATTATATCCTGAGGAAGCTTGTCGAAGCGAAACCGGTCGATATATAAAATAGTAAATGATAGATTACTAAAGAACTAATTAGGCGACTTGAGGAATTCGAGATGTGGATCTACAGAAGAATACTTAAAATAAGCTGGATGGACAGGGTTACAAACAAGTACAAGGAAGTAATTAAAACTATAAAAATCCGAAAACTGCAATATCTTGGACATGTGATGAGACATCCAGAGAAGTATGAGATCGTGCATCTCATAATGTAGGGAAAGATTGCAGGAAGACGGGGCCCTGGAAGAAGGAGAACCTCATGGCTGAAAAACCTGAGACAGTGGTTTGGCCAGTCTACCGTGGAGCTGTTCCGGGCCGCAGTAAACAAAGTCCGCATAGCCAACATGATAGCCAACGTCCGTTGAACGGACAGGGCACAAGAAGAAGAAGAAGAAGATAAATGATACCTAACCTAATACCTGACCTAGCAAAGTTAACATTTCAAAGGAAATAGAAATAAAATACTCAAATAATATTTTAAAAAATAAGATTAAAAAACACATAAAGCGGGGTCTCCTCCGACCCTGAACATTTCTTGCAACATTTGCAAGGGGGCGTGTCTTTCTTTCCCCTATTTCAAATGTTCATCCTAAAGTTAAAGTAAATGTGTAAGCAAAAATGTTCACGGAGGAGCCCACCTTATGACCTCCCTTTCGAAAAAAGAAGAATTAAATCAAATTCGAAATTGAAATTCGAAAAAACTAGCTTAAAAATATTTAAAAAAAACATGTAAAAAGAAAATATATATTGCGACCCTTTCCTAGAGAGAACAAAGAAACATTGTTTTGAGTTGCGAAACAACTTCTTGGACAGGCAGTCCCTAAAGAAATGGTTTGCAGTCACCAAAATCTCCTTTGCTCTGCTCCCCTTAATCCTAATGGATATAATTAACCTGAACCCGAAAACATATTACATTATTTACAGGACAATGCGATCCTTATTCAATGCAGTGAAGACACAGAAGACTTGGTCCATGGGAACTAGAAACAGGAACAGGGATCAGACTAACAAAAAGCAAAGAAGGAATGCCATATGGGGTATCTCTCTAATTGGGATAAAAAGAGCGCCGCATTCTAAACTGTTTTGTTCTCCAGCCATCAACACCTTAATCGTTTAGCCCTGATTGATAGCGGGGCTGGAGGTGTTCCTTACCTGTCGTTAGTAAAATATTGAACTATTAAAACATTCTAATGGGCACTACCTGAAATACCTAATTTAATTCTTGTAAGGCTTGTTAGTAAGTAATTAATAATAGATGCACGTTGAGTCTTTTAGTTTTATGGTGGCTTGAAATGATTTTTAGTAATTCCCGCTCTCTGATGGACAGACAATGATTTTTTGGTTTCACGCGCACCATTTAAGAATATAAATGATTACGATATGACGACCTCCGTAGCCGTGGTTAAGATCCTCGGCTCTAAATCGGCCTAAATCCCGGCGCTCTCAAATGAATAAAATTATGTCAATACATTAAATAAATACATGAAATGTTAGCGGTTTTGCATAACTATTATCTCTTATTTTATGTTACCTTTTTCAGAAGAATTATTCCACGGGATGTAGGTACTTTAGGGTGTGTCAATTATTTCAACTTGTGAATTCAGAAACGCCCAGGGTCTCAAAAGTTGCGTCTTACAAAGAAAATGAGAACTGCATTTAAATTTATTTTTTAAAAATGGTTATTAACCTGCTAAAATGCATTAAAAATCAGAAATCAAACCTAAAACTTAAAAAAATAAATTATTTTCAAAAATTTTTTTTTCAATAGTTTTACCCTTTCGCGTTAGTTTGTTCTTAAAAAATGCGTATTGCTGACAAAATAAAAAAAAAACTCAATACAAGTAGGTAAGTCAACAAGAATACTGATTTTATCCAGAAAAAGTGTTATTTTCCCCTTTTATATTTTGGACAAACACATCACATAATTATTTTTCAAAAAAAAATTTTTTTTGTATTCTTTATACTGAAGTTATGGAATAAAAATTAAGTTTGGTACAAAATATAAAATATGGACCCTTTGTTTTATTTTTTTTCCAAATCACCATTTTTTTCAAAACTTCCGGCCATTTTAGCGGGCTAATAGTGAACAATAATTTCTTTTTATTAATTTACACTAAAAAATGTTCAATTATTTTATATGTGTTTGTAATATTTTATATTTAGATTATTTTATGTAGGTAATCTTTCTTTTTTTTATTTAAGTTTTTCTTTTATACTTTGTATTTTTATTTAAGTTTTTTTTTGTACTTTGTATTTTTATTTATTTTAATCTTTATTGATATATGTATAACTCTTTTTATAACTCTTTTTATATAACTTATCAACGTAACAACTCAAATATAACATTAGTTATCCTTTTTCTCTCATTATTTTTTATCTCCTCCGCTTCAATCTGTTGTTTTTCTTATCTATTATTTGTTTTGTACATATATATAAAAAAAAAACAATTTATATATTTGTACAAAAATGATTTTTTCTTATTTTCTGTTAATTATCTATCTTTTGTTTTATATATTTAAAAAAAATATTATTTTTCGTTTACTAAATTGTGTTTAACATGCGTTTATCCGCCCTTTTAACTCGAGCTTTGCTCTTAAAAAGGGTGTAAAGCGTATTATTAAATGTATTTTAATAGAAAACTTTATTTAATGTATATAAACATGTAATTGATACTATTTTATTAAATAAAAAAAAAAATAAAAAATGTAATGATAGATACTGCTACCCGCTCAGAACAGACATTGTCTAGTGAGTCGGGTAGCACACATATCTGTAAATAACTATTGATGTTAATAAACGCCCGGGTTACCGGAAACTTAAAAAAAAATATATATATACCTATATATATATATATATATATATATATATATATATATATATATATATATATATATCTATATATATTTTTACGTTTTCAAATATCTACAGATCATACGAAACTTTTGAGACCCCGGGCGTTTAAAAATAAGGCCATTTTTTTCTCTCTACTTACTACTTAATACTTCCATTTATCTTTTGTACAATGTTAATGTAAGTACTTGCATACTGCTTACTAACCCCGTATGCATGGACATTGAAGGGTGTAGAGTCGTTCAAATAAATGTAGCTTCGTTCAAAAAAAAAGTAGAGTCTTGATGTGTGCGGTGAAGGAGGAAACCATTTGTTTCGTTATAACGCCATTGGGAAAGCGGTGGGGTTCCTTCCAATAACATATTAGCGGCACTTTCCAGAGTGATTCCAGAATACGTACTCTCAATTTTCTTCTTTAGCGGTGTCTGATTATTGAGGATCGTAACCCCTACTGCAATTTCCATTATAGGCAAGGCTCCCCAATTCCTCGCAATTCTGCGCTACATCTCCATGTCTTTCTCCACTCTCCAGCCATTCTGGAATCCGACGTACCAGTCGCCGGTGGGATCATTTTGATCATCACATGGAATCATTTCAGCGTATTAGTGACCTTCCTCTGCTTCCCCTGCCAGTAATTGTGAGTTTCTGCAGGAGGAAGTCCTCAGTTTAGCTAGCCATGTATCTAAAGCATCATGCTGTAAACAGACAGTTGATAGCCCATTATGGATGCCTAGCTCTTCCAGAATGAATATATTAGTTCACCTGGCTGGCCATGGAATTCTGAGCATTTTCTCCAGCATCTTCTTCTTTTTGCTAGCTTTAAGTGTTCATGTTGCTATACCGTGCAGAAATATGGGGAAATCAGGGCCCAGACGAGTCTCATCTTGGTGGTATTGGTTATACCTCCGTCACTCCAAATTGCAACGGTTTGGATTTATATACGGACCATCTCACCCCATTTACGAAGTAAATACATACTGTGGCGTTTGAGACATGATATGCCAGAATTAATTATCGCTTGTGCAGAGACACGGTTCGCCGCCAACTTCAGTACAAGAAACCAAGCCCAGAGGGAGGAACGTTACCCAACTGTCAAGATCAATAAACTAATAGGCCACTTGCATGGACTTCATAACGACTTGGAAAAAATCGTGTGGATAGAGTTTTTTACTAGCATTACGAAAATGTTAGTAAAAATTTTTAGAAATGTACAGTTTTATTTTTTATTTTTAAATAAATAAATCCATTATTTGGGCTCGTGACGTCACTACATGAAAATGTCCCGTCGCTGAAAATGTTCCTATTAATTTTATAAAATTCCACACTGATTTATTTTTTTATATGGCATCACTTTGATTTCAGGCGAATTTTTGAATTCGTTCACTAGATTTATTGTTTGTTCTCTGCGAACTTATCATTTGGTTTGATTTTTTGACAGATGTTCTGAAGAGAACCCCGTACAATTAATGGGTACGGGGTTCTCTTCAGAACGTGAAGATGATGTCGGTACATGTTTTAGATGTATAATGATTATGGTGCTGATTTTAACAAAATAAAATTTTATAATATTCTTATTATTATTACAATTTACAAGTTCAAGTATATTACATTGAATTTAGTAATATAGACGCTGTACATTATAATGATTTATGATCAATAAGATGGATCAAGGAAAAAAATATTTATGAGATGTAATATTTTTGGTATGCCTCGTTATTCTCCTGTGCCATTCGTATGGAAAACATTCTTTTTTTTTTTAAATGATTTTCGGCTATGTAATTATCGTTTTTTCACACCTATAAAATTATGTCCCGTCTTTCCGGTTTATAAAAAATGGTCTGATTTTTCGGTTTGAAATTTTCAAAAAATCCCCAGGGTTTCAAAAATACGATTAAAAAAAAAAAAATACAGAATGTCTTAGAATATTTGCCTAAACCGGAAAAAAAATTTAAAAAATGTGATGCAAGTGGCCTATTGGCGCTTTGGATCGCAGCATCATGGTTTCATCGTATCTTACTTTATCATGGCTTTCTTCATATCTTCTCAAATGTAACGTTATATTTATTTAGTTATTTCTCAGGTTACGATTTAAATTCATTAATTTTTGTATTCTCTTTAAAATGCAATGGCCCCCTTAAACTCAATTTGTCTTCCAGCACTGCACTTTTTTGCATTTTTCTCTGGCGTCTTTTGTCATGCAAATTGCTCTATTCACTTTTGTTTCACGTCACTTATAAACGAGCCTGAGAAAAAGAATTCACTCACCAAGTCTGACAGAGCATTTGATAACCGCTCTCTAAATAGACTCTGGGAAAAGACAAATATTTAAAATCGAAACTCTGATTGAAAAGTTATTAGCCGTGTTTGATAATTAGATTTGAATATCTAGATTCTTCCCACCCTTCCTCTAACCCATCTTCCCTGTTTCGGACATTTGGGACTCATGATAGTGTTCAAAATGAATTAAAAACATTACGTAACTTTACCCAAAATAAGGCACAAAACCTTGAAATTTACTGTGAGTTTTAGAGCTTTTACCACAAGTTCTATCCAGCAGCTGAAATAATCATGAAATTTACGAACCGAATCAACGTTCTACTATGCTCCGGTTGAATTTATGTGTAGAGTAATGCTCCTATTAATATATTGACAAGGTGTGACCTACATTTCTTGGATATCTCATATTAATGCATGCAGCATAATAGACTGACGTTAAATGTAATAATACGTTAATTATTGGGATTAATAAATAAGAAGAGAAACAAAGGACAAAGATGCCTTCTTCTGAATAGATAATATATAAGTGCCTTAAAATAAAGGGAAAGTCCGGCCTATTCATTTGGTGGTCTGTGGATAATTGGACGGGTGAAGTGGTCCGTGAATTCCTGTGAGATGAAATTACTATATTCAACAGTATCGGCTGGAGATTAAATCTATGTTGATCTCCAAAGGATCAGAAAACATATTAGTTAGGAAGATAATCATAATATTATTGCGGTTGTATAGAAACTATAACAACTTTACTGTAGAGTGTGTTACATAAATCAATGTTTGAAACAAAGGTGAGTGCACTAATTACATGGATTTTACCCACTCTAAGAACAAATGTAATTTTTTTAACATTTTTTAAAACATTGATTTGTTACCTAGAATAAAACTTAATTAAGCATCTATGTGAAAACGATAATAATTTGGTTAGGTTATGTTAAGTTATTACTAGTACACCTGCAACATCTGGACCTCTTTTCCTCAACAAAAACATCCCCGAAGATGAAATATGTCTTGATTCCCCGCAGGGTCTTAGTTACCATTTTCAGTGTTGTTACTTACCAAACCATAGAATTTTATTTTTATGAATGAGTCCCAGCTGCTCCCGTCTGGAGCCAGTGATACTACGGCATCCCCAATTGGGATATGTTGTGAGGCTGAAGACAGTGGGGAGGGGAAAGAGATGAGGAAGAGGAAACTGAGGAAGCACCTGGCTATTCAGATCTGGTCACCAAACATAGCTAAAGCCATTTCAAGCAACGTTTCAATTCTGAATGGTGGTCTTACACCACGGCGATACCGAGAGCATCTTCCACTCTGGAAAGTTGCGCAAATATACCATATATTATTTTAAATTAATTAATTGTGAAATTACACAAATTAATCAAACAAAATTTATTTGCCCACCCCGGGAGTCAAGAGCCTTACCCTTCCGGCCGTCATAACAGCAAAACCTTGGTGGTATATTGAAGAGAGTTCTTAAAAGAATATCGCTATGCTGTTATACAAATCGACAGTCCCGAAGAACAATGTCGTATCTGCTAAAAAATAAAAATCGTTATGTTGGCTTTTTTAAAATTTGTTTTGATGATTTAAAAGTGGCATACGAATGGCACAGGATAATAACGAGGCACACCAAAAATATTACAACTCATAAATATTTTTTTCCATTAATCATTATAATGTTCAACGTCTATACATGACTAAATCCAATGTAATATACTTGTACTTGTAAATTATAATAATAATAATCAATTATAAAATTTTATTTTGTTCATATCAGCACTATTACCATTACATTTCTAAAACAGGTACAGAATGCATAAAATTTACGGGGTCCTCTTCGTAACATCTGTCAAAACGTCAAACCAAACGATAAGTTCGCAGAGAACAAACAATAAATCTAGTGAATTTTAAATGTCAAATTCAAAAATTCGCTCGAAATTAAAGTGTTACCATATAAAAAAAAAAAAATCAGTGGGGAAATTTACAAAATAAATAGAACATTATCGGAGACGGGACATTTTCATGTAGTGACGTCACGAGCCCAAATAATGGATTTATTTATTAAAAAAAAAACTGTACATTTCTAAAAAAATTTACTAATATTTTCGTAATCTTAGTAAATCAATCCACACGATTTTTTCCAATTCGTTATGAAATCCATGCAAGTGGCCTATTGCAAAATATCAAAACAATACTACATTTGATGTTCTCAAAATTAATAAAAATGCAGAACCGCTTTTAAAACAGCTTTACTTCAAACTACATAAACGCACACCCGACATTGTTTTTTAGGACCGTCGAAATAATAAAGAAGCTTTTAAAAAGTTGGCTATAAATTAATACACCACTCGTATTTCATTCATCGTGATGATGATAATAATACGGTTGTGGACGCAGGCGGGAGGGTACAATAAGGTGTTACCATACCAATGAAGTGGGTACGGAAAATAGGTATGGAGATAAATTATCTAGGAACTTTATGATACCCTGGCATTATGGCAATTATTTGTTTACACTTGGGTAAACTATCACCAAGTCAAGACGGTAATGTGTTCTTTAAATGGTAGTTGGATTAAAGACATGGTATTTTTGCAAAATGGTAAATAATGTGTTTTTTATATGAATACCGCACAAGAGTCCCAACTGCTCCCGTCTGAAGCCAGTGAGACTATGGCATCCCCAATTAAGGGGTACGTTGTGAGGCTGAACGTGGTGGGGAGGGAAAGGAGATAGGGAAGAGGAAGGTGGGGAAGTACATGGCCATTCAGATCTGGTCACCAAACACGGCTAATGCCATTTCAAGCAACGTTTCAATTCTGAATGATGGTCTTACACCAGGGCGACTCTGAGAGTATCTTCTACTCTGGAACGTGCCGCAAATAACTGTATATTATTTTTAACTAGCAGACCCGGCCACACGTTGCTGTGGCTAACGAAACACAACGCCATAACGCCATTACGCAACCTTTATAAAATCCACACCACCGGCTTGCCAGCTGGCCGCTGCCTGAATCGAATATTTAAATTTCTCGGTTTTTCTCTACTATAATAAGCATGTTTTATACATATAAACCTTCCTCTTGAATCACTCTATCTATTAGTGAAAACCGCATGAAAATCGGTTGCCTAGTTTAAAAGTTCTATGCGCACATACAATTTGAGCGACTTCATTTTATACTATATATTTTAAATGAAATAACACAAATTAATCAAATAAAATTTATTTGCCACGCCGGGATTCGATCCCGCGACCTTCGGTGTGCGAGTCAAGAGCCTTACCGCTGGTCTACGCCGGTCGTGTGCAAATAAATAAGAAAAAAATTATGATGTCAGTCATCAATAATGGTATAGGACAGATAATTAGGATAGACCTACCTAATACAAGAGTTTAACTCGAAAGTAGGGGAGAAAATTGTAAGGTTTTCTGATAATCTTTTCATTCTTTACCTTTTTCCTATTACCCTATATTCCTCAAAGAACGTTACCAAACATCCTGCCAAATTTATTTCTATTCCTATCCAATCGGAAGAATTACTTTGGCAAGTGAAAACCTATATCATCAACAATCTATAATAATTCTAAATTTTGGAAGAGCAGGGGACATAAATGGTCTCAATATTGATTAAATTTATTGGAAGAATTAGAGACAAACAAAATCCAAATTAGATCCAACAACAAGCCTAATCAAAGAAAAATAACGCTCCTAGTATTTTCAAGAAACCTATACCATTCCATTCCTTAAAATAAGATAATTCAGGGATTCACTGGCATTTACTTCGCATATTAAGTGCTGTAATGTCATCGAATTTCAGAGAAATGTCTACATGTTAGCGTGGGTGTGATTGCCTCCAAAAGTGCGTTGTCACCAAAATCAGTTTATCTGTCGAGTTTCAGCTTGATTGAATATCGGAAAGTGGTTAATTTCCTTTTTTAAGGTTCCACTTCATTCATACATTCATTCAAACAAACCTAAATGAAATTTAAATAGACGCATTTAAAAATTAAGACCATCCTGTCATGGGGTAAACTTAAAATATTTAATATTTTGCTCGTTCGATGCGATAATTTATTTCTCTCGGGAAAAAAACCCTTTTTGCAAGTTCTTCATCTTCTTCTTGTGCCCTGTCCGTTCAACGAAAGTTGGCTATCATGTTGGCTATGCGGACTTTGTTTGCTGCGGCCCGGAACAGCTCCACGGTAGACTGGCCAAATCACTGTCTCAGGTTTTTCAGCCATGAGGTTCTCCTTCTTCCAGGGCCCCGTCTTTCGGCAATCTTTCTCTGCATTATGGGATGCAAGATCTCATACTTCTCTGGATGTCGCATCACATGTCCAAGATATTGAAGTTTTCAGATTTTTATAGTTTTAATTACTTCCTTTTCTTTATTCATCCGAACCATAACATCTTCATTTGTAACCCTGTCCATCCAGCTTATTTTAAGTATTCTTCTATAGATTCACATCTCGAATGCCTCAAGTCGCCTAAATAGTTCTTCAGTAAGCGTCAATGCTTTCATTCCATAAAATAATATCGAAAACACGTAGCATCTGACCATTCGCATTCGTAATCCAAGGTTGAGATCATGACCGCAGAACATTTTTTTCATGCGGATAAAGGTTGCACGAGCTTGCTCAATGCGGCTTTTGATTTTAACTGAAGGATCCCATCTATCATTTACATTGCAGCCCAAGTATACAATACTCTGTACCTTCTCTAGTTTTATTCCAGCAATTTAAAGATTTTCATCCAATGCGTTATCATGTATTTTGTTTTATTTATATTCAGTTCTAGCCCAAAATTCTCACAAGTCTTCACTACTTGATTCGGCAAAAGTTGTAAATCCCCAGTGTTACTTGTTAGAAGTACTGTATCATCTGCAAGTTAAGCTGTAAAATATTAAGATGAATTGTTTGTTTGCGCCCGTAAATATGCAATACGAATTTGAGCAAATAGTTTTGTCTAAAATATTCTGACGTAATACCGATCCGTATGAGGAATCTCATAGATTTGTTTGGCTGCAGGACGAACTTCTCAATACCATTTACTGCCAAATGTTTGCATTTAACACAATGTATTACTTTTAAATACGTTGGTGTAGGTAACCAGGAGCGTTTTGCAATATTTGTGTTTTATATCCATGGAATAATATAAATCAGTCGGAATCGTTCTTTGTGCGTAAGTCTAA
The DNA here is from genome assembly GCA_917880885.1 of Limnephilus marmoratus. Taxonomy (NCBI): domain Eukaryota; kingdom Metazoa; phylum Arthropoda; class Insecta; order Trichoptera; family Limnephilidae; genus Limnephilus; species Limnephilus marmoratus. Next base: position 47,919,374 of record OU862924.1, on the reverse strand, counting down.
TCTATTTCATTCTATTACAATGTCAGGTATACACTTTTTCTTGTCGATGTCTAGGAAAGGTTAATTAAACCAACCGAACAATTCATCGTTATTATTAATGCCAGATATTAAAAGTGGATCCCCCTGTTATTATGAACTACAAATTGAATACCACCAAAGACGGATGACCGTGGAAAGTGGTGCAACCGTGTTAAACGGTTGAATAAATAAATAAATCATAGAAAATTTAAGAATAAATACTACTGTTGAATCAGGCGAGCTTTTAAAAAGCTTCTGGCGTTACAGTGAAAATCGATAAAATGTGTAGGAACCAGCAATTTATTTATTGATTTTGATGTGAGATAGTATGAACTGTAGCACGTACCTACCTACAAGAAAAATAGACGATATAACTTGTCTCGAATGTATAGATTGCAGATGTGTATAGAGTGCAGATCCAATATGTCGAATGTTTGGATTATAGATGTGTATAGAATGCAGATCCAATGTCTCGAATGTATAGATTGCAGATTGTATAGAATGCAGATCCAATATCTCGAATTTTTGGATTGTAGATGTGTGTAGAATGCAAATCCAATGTCTCGAATGTATAGATTGCAGATTGTATAGAGTGCAGATCCAATAATCGAATTATCAAAATTATACTAAAAAAACCTTTAGACTATTCAACTCAAAAAATATTCGAAGAATTCAAAGTTTTACAAATAAACAGAATCTATCAAAAAAATGCATTACTCCAAATCCATAAAGACAAACTAACAATAAATTCATTTAGCACCAGGCCGAGAACAACAGGACAAATAATAATCCCTAAACTTAATACTACAACGGCCCAACACCACTACACATACTCAGCCATAAAATGCTTTAACGAACTCCCTAAAGATATTCAATCCGAAAAAAATTATAACATTTTTAAGAAAAAAATTAAAATACATTTCACCAGTAGGTAATTTCATGTTTGTGTTATATTACGCCCACTTATATTTTCAATGTGTACACAGGTTTTATATTTTATAATTTAATTTTAAAAAAAAAAGTTTCTTCCTGAAATAGTGCACAGGTATATAATTTTACATACATGTTGTTTTTATTTTATTTTTTCATAAATACGCTCATGGTAGCATCAATTAAACATACATCAAAATATCAATTGTGTTAGTACTCCCTCCCTAAACACGAGAAATTCTCAATTAGAGAGGTATTATTACCACCATTAAAAAATATTTGCATTACATGTACATAATTAAAAAAATAATAATTGTACTTATACCTAACTTTGTAAAATTGTAAAAATGGAATAAATAAATATAAATTTAAAAAAAAAAAAAAAAAAAAAAAAAAAAATGTTTGGATTATAGATGTGTATAGAATGCAGATCCAATGTCTCGAATGTATAGATTGCAGATTGTATAGAGTGCAGATCCAATATCTCGAATGTATGGATTATCGATGGGTATAGAATGCAGATCCAATATCTCGAATGTATAGATTGCAGATTGTACAGACTGCAGATTCAATGTCTGTCTCGAATGTATAGATCGCAGATATGTATAGAATGCAGATCCAATCTCTCGATTGTATGTATAGTAGATTTGTATACATAGAATGTAAATCCAATTACTCGAATGTATAGTTTGCAGATTGTATAGAATGCCGATCCAATGTCTCGAATGTATAGATAGCAGATGTGTATAGAATGCAGATCTAATATCTCAAATGTGTAGAATGCAGATGTTTACATGTAGAATGCAGATCCAACGTATCGAATGTTTAGATTGCAGATGTTTATATTTAATTGTATTTATACTTGAATTGCTGGCAACCCGGGCGTTTATTGAAATAACATTAACATATAACAAGTAAGTAACCCGCCTCACTAGATAAGGTCTGTTCTGAGACGGGTACATATAAATGCATAAATATATATGTATGGGTACACAGATATACACACATACACATATGTATATGCATGCATGCACATAATCATAAAAACATAAGTATATATGGAATGCAGATCTAATGGCTCGAATGTATAGATTTCAGATTTGTATATAATGCAGTTCTCATTGTTCGAATGAATAGATTGCAGATTGTATAGTATGCAGATCCAATGTCTCGAATGTATGGATTGTAGATTTGTATAGAATGTAAATAAAATTAAGTACTTGAATGTGTAGATTGCAGATGTATATAGAAACTATTATATTTTATTTTGCTTATTATTATGTATTTCTTTAGTAGCATTTACACCTAGTAAAGCAGTTATTTACTAAACCTTGATTTATGCAAGTTGTGAAGATTTTAAGGTGAAGTTTTAAGTAAATCATTTGCACGGCCCTTTTCGGCCCGTTTCATACAAATCAACATAAATGACAAATTTTGGTTCCGCCATAAATAGGTAATTTGTATTTACACCCATCAAGATGATTTTTTTATTAACTTTTATTTTATACATGGTGTCCGGAAACTCGTAGTACAAGCGGGAAACTGGTAAATCTACATCACATTCGGAGTCGATTTGTGATATAACTTTTTTGATTTGAACTTTCGTTTTCGAGTAAATCGGGTCCGAAATTGGAATTTTTTGGTTAAAGTTGATTTTTTTTTTCACTAGGGGGTTGATTTCAGCTGTGTAATGTCTTATAAAATGCATCGTAGGGTAAACCAGGCTCAAAATTTTTTTTAACCCTTTAGTTACCGAAAAAATGGAAAAATAGAAAAAAAATTATATTAAAATCGAAATGCTCAGATCAAAAAAAATAGGTTTTTTGGGTTCTCTACGTGATGTAGATTCACCAGTTTCCGGCTTGTACTACTGCTAACTAGCTGGTGCCCGGCATGCGTTGCTATGCCGTTCAATAAAAAAATTGTTTCACCCTGCGTGTCTTTTCCCATTCGTCCCGTTCACCCACTCCGCCTCCTCCACCTTCCCTCTCCCCACTCCGCTCCTCTCCCCCGTCCCGCCAACTCCCCTCCCGAATTCCCTTCCCCCCTCCCAGGTTCCCCTCCCCCTCCCTTTCCTCCCGCGGAACCCATACCCAAGTTCCACTCCCCCCTCCCGCATTCCATACATTCAGTTCCGGTACATTCAGTTTTCAAACAGGTCATGTGCCACCTATTGCAATTTTTATGTACAAATTTTATAATGCCAGAGCTCACCAGTAGTTATATACAAACCTTGTCCTGACAATTTTTTTTTTTTTTACAGTGAATACCTCACAAGAATCTCAACTGCTCCCGTCTGGAGACAGTGAGACTATGGCATCCCCAATTGGGGTATGTTGTGAGGCTGTAGGTAGTGGGGAGGGGAAGGAGGTGGGGAAGAGGAGGGTTGGGAAGTACCTGGCTATTCAGATCTGGTCACTAAACACGGCTAAAGCCATTTTCAAGCAACGTTTCAATTCTGAATGGTGGTCTTACACCAGGGCGATACTGATAGTATCTTCCACTCTGGAACATGCCGCAAATATACTATATATTATTTTAAATGAATTAATTGTGAAATAACACAAATTAATAAAATAAAATTTATTTGCGGATGCCGGGTTCGAACCCGCGACCTCCGGATTGTGAGTCAAGAGTCATACCCACTGGTCTACGGAGGTCGTCAATAACGAACACAATAAAAAAAGAATTCTCCAATTTGGTGCAGTCGTTCGGAAGTTATGCGCGTACATACATTTCGGCGATTCATTTTTATTTATAGAAGAGAGAGAAGAGAAGAAGAAGATATAGTAAAAATTATTTTTGTTTTTCATTTACTCACAAATTTGTCCAAGTTGTATGAAACATTAAAATCTTAAATGGCCTAGATTTTATAATTTAAAGCAAAAATAAATGAAGTAGCTCACATCCGGCATTTTGATCACAGATATAAAATTAAGATTTGTATGAAACGGGCCAAAATGGGCCGCGCATAAGTTCCTCTTAGGAGGGAATAACAAAATACAACCGGAAATATGTCATTTTAAAATAAAACTCTAGATTTATAAATACAAAATATATAAAGAGATTTCTAAAGATAATTATTTTATCCAGTAAAGTTATGTTTTAAATTTGTAAAAAATAATATTTTAGTAATAAGGTTAAACCGTTGGTCGTTGCTAGATTTGTTGAATTTTCAAACAAAATGATGTATTATAAAACACACATTTCAAAACATATAATCATCAAGTAAAATAAATCAATAAATTATCTAGGAAAGCCACTTTTAAGAATTTTAATTTAGTTCAAATAAAATCGTTACAAAAAATCCGCACAAATTGCCTAGTTGGACAGCCAAAGATCATATAAAGATGTAATGTTTTCAAATAAATAAATAAAAAAAAAATAAATAAAAAAAATAATAATGTTTTTTGACGAAAATACATCAGTTTGTCTATTTATTTAAGGTCTTACAAAATTATATATTTCAGATTTTTTGGACACTTATTTTGCTTAGACATTATTTAAAAATTATAAATACCTACGATATACATACAAAAATTATATATTTTAATCATTTTATCATCATGCGTTTGAGCATTTTTATTGCTTACTTGATGTAGGTATGTATTAAGTTTAATTGAAATAAAATCGACGTTGAATTATAATAATCAATCTTTTTCATCGGAATCGCCCAGTACAGTTGCAAGGGTACGATCGCAAGGCCTTTCTGTGCACTTCCCAACAAGCGCCCGCAACCCGGATTTGTACTGATTTATTACATATTTCCCTTAAACACGGTAAGTTTTAAAGCTCTTAAAAAAATATATGTTATTCTTGAAGATAACATCTAGACTTTGCCCGCGCCGAAACGCAAATTATATAAAATCCCTCGATAGAAAAAAAATCGCAAAGGACGCTCCAAAAATTATTATTAACACGTTTGTTTCAGTTATTTTATAAGTTATGTGTATGAAAAAATTCACAGTGTTTATTTAAATGCTGAATTTAAATTTTAAACGTTTGTTTGTTTGTTTTTTATTTTTTCGTTTGTTTGTTTATTTTGCTTTATTTTAAATGTGTTTTATTAAACATTTTCGCAATTTTCGCATCGATTTTGTCGCTGTAAATGTTAGCGCTCTCCTCTAACATTCGTAATTTCGTATCTCTCCATCTTTTCTTTTCGGGCCCGGTTGCAGAGCCTTAAGTGTTTCAAACAATAAATAAATAACAATATTTAGTAAAATAGTTTCTTAGATAAAATAGAAGCTAAATTAATTCAGTGTAAATCTCAACAACGTAATTACGAAGCGTTTTCAATTTAACACAATCATGTCGATTTATCAAATAAAGCACATATTTCATTGTATCTGTCAAACTGCAATTTGCATTCATTAAAAACATCTCAATAATGTAATAAACCCTTCCCGGAACGAATTGTTAAATTGGAGTTATATATTCCCTCGCGCGCTAAATCAGCTGATTTCGCCATCTGACAGCGGCTGTCAAATCTGACAGGTCCGATGACAGCGGCGACAAACGGACAGCAATCTTGGCGCCAATTGCGATAATGCTTGCCCGCCAACAAAGCGGCTGCAGATCGCTAATGGCCTAATAAAGGCCCACCATGACGGCGATGTCGATGGTGGTAACGCGGTTATTAGCGAGCGATTTGTCGTGTTAAATTTCACTCAGCTGCGGTTAATTCGCCCAACTGGGAGAAATGTGCGAAAGCTTGAGGTGTGAACATCGAAATTTTTCAAGGGATTGAACTAAAGTTGGAATAAAGATTTATTAAATGAAATATACCGCCAAAAACAGTCTGTGGTGTTTTGCTAATTTAGGTAGCCACCTAATCATAGATAAGGTAAAATTAAAACAAACCGAAAGAGCAAACCGCCGAAAAGTTTATTAACTACGAAAGTTTATAATTTACGAAAAACAGCAAACATTCTAATTTAAAATACCATTAAAGTAGATATGATTTTAAATTTTCAAGGCCAAAAGTATTTTTGTTATTTATTTTTGGGGTGTTATGCCGTGTGGCGCTACCTTTTCTTTTAGCCAACGTTTCGGATAGCGTTACAGTATCCATCATCAGATGTGTTATTTATTTTTGGGTTGTTATGCCGTGTTGCGCTACCTCCTCCTTTAGCCAACGTTTCGGACAGCGTTACAGTGTTCATCATCAGGGCAGATTTGTTACACATTTGCCCCGATGTGTTACACATCTGCCCTGATGATGGACACTGTATCGCTGTCCGAAACGTTGGCTAAAGGAGGAAATAGCGCAACACTGCATAACACCCCAAAAATAATTAACAAAAATCATTCAAGTATTTCAAATACATTATTTATATGTCCACATTTTATAAATTAAAGTCCTCCGCCGCGTGTCTGTCTATTCGCGATAAACTCAAAAATACTGAACGGATTTTCATGCGGTTGTCACCAATAGATAGAGTGATTCATGAGAAAGGTTTTTGGTATATAATTTGTCAAGGTTTTGTGTAAATTGGTTGAAATATATAATTAAACGAGAATGTCTGCAGGTATGTGATGGACGAGCGGGCTGGCAAGCGGGCGGTGTGGTTTTGATTTGTATGCAAATTAACAGATGGTGGTGAGAGTTAAAAGATTGGGTAACCATCCAGTAGATGGCGTTGTGATTCGTTAGCCACAGCAACTCGTGACCGGGTCAGCTATTACAACATATAAACAGGGTAAATATTTCATTAATTAATTTGCTATTCTGTTTATGCATTCGAGAATGCATTTCAAATGCATTAATTTGTATTCAGCTGACGATTTGTATGTAGATTTATTAGAAGATGTTAGAATGCAGATAAATTATATTACATTTATATATGTATTCATAGATTATTTATTTATTTATTTAATACCATCGGTATAAGTACGCCATAAACATTAATTACATGTCACAAATTCATATTCAAAATATTAGTAATGGTAAAACAGTGTATGTATAACAGTTAATTGTGACGATACATTGGGAAGTGACACCAGAGATACATTTACATGCAAAAATCTATAATACAAATAAAATTAATAGTTCTTCAAACTTCGCAAAATTACTTTGTGGCATCATTAATTATATAATGAATAACATATCACTTATATCACATATCACTTATCTAAGTGCAATTTTATTTTCCTTAAATAATTTTTATATTTAATTTTGTATAACTATTTTTATGATTTGTAAGTAATTAATCACCTCTACTTTTTAATATTTTGTCTATGTTATGGTTTATTCCACGGACATATGAATATATCTGGACCTGCCCTAAGTGATAAAAACGTATTATTTCCCCCTCCACATGGCGCCGGCTGTAGCTCCTCCTTGGAACCGGCTCGCTCCATGGGGAGGGGATATAGCCTCGCTTGAATCTAAAATGTGTGACGTCATCATTCTTGCCGTGAACAGCGAGAAGCATACATTTAACGAAATAACGGCAGCTTGTGCTATACAATATATCTACGTATCAATATGCACATAGCGAATGTGGGCGGTACTCCAATGTGCTCGTCGCTGGTTACAGGGGTAAGTAAATTATGAAACATTTGTAAAAGTGTTTTAACTAAACACGGCAAAAAAATATTGATGTGTGTATTGGCGCGAGTCTTTTTGGGGCGAGCATTTGGCCTTAGCAAATAAGATTGAACGTGGCAAGCAATTCGCGCTCCCATGTAAAAAGGTCTATTCATTCAAAGCAGATTTTGCTTTTAAGAACTAAATGGTGATATTGTAATGCGAGATGCCTATATGTATACTGTCAGATTGATTGTTCAACGAATGACAGTCATCTTTCCCCTCTTCGCTCTCCATAGTTTGGTTTTACCCCTCATCTGTAACTGCTTGTCTATCCATTTGGATGTCTATGGTTTATTCTAATTTGTCTATACTGTTTGTCATTTATTTTTCTTTATATTGATATATCCTGATGAAGATAACATTGTTATCGAAACATGTAGATATTGTTTATAATATAGTGGTTTAAACAAAGTGATATGTTATTCATTATAAAATTAATAGTGATTAAAAAATATGATAGCATAGCCTTCTTGTACCTATGTTCCGTGCAGTTAAATAGATCTATCACATCTGCATATCTAATAGTAACTTCATGCAACCTAGGTAAAAGTGAGTGTTTCGTATACTCAGTCCGATTATTGTTACATTTAAAAAGGATTTTAGAACGAGTGGTTCTCGTGGGAATATGAAATTCAATGAGCTTAGTTAGATCAGGACTGTCTATTCTACATAAGATAAGGTAATATGAAAATGAGCGAATCCCCGAAAAGTTTTTAAAGTATCAAAGTTTATGCGAACATTTTCATTTTTTATTTTTATTTTTTTTATTCCAGTTAAAAGAAAATTACATTTTCATTCATTTCACTAGAAATAATTATACACATTAAAATAAAGTAAATATTTCAATACAGCGCTATTCAATATCATTATTTTGTTTATCAAGAAAAAATATTAATAATTTTTTTATATTAAATTAAAAAACACACTTTGTAAAGCACCACCTTTCATTAGAATTGATATTTAACAGCCAACCAGGTTTCGCTCATCTCGAGTTTCATCAGGGCTTATTATAACAACTTCAGTTGTTGTAAAATTAAGTTAAGTATTGTAAGTTGTTATAAAAGCTTCAGTTGTTATAATAAGCCCTGAAGTTGTTATAAAGCTTCAGTTGTTATAATAAGCCCTGATGAAGCTCGAGATGAGCGAAACCTGGTTGGCTGTTAAATATCAATTCTAATAAAAAGTGGTGCTTTACAAAGTGTGTTTTTTAATTTAATATATAATGTCACACTACAAAGTATTTGCTTCCTTCGATAATTTTTTTTTAAATTCACCCAGCTTCTTTTCGTTTTTAATGTCGTTTGGGAGGCAATTATATAAGTTGCCCCCCTCGTAACCAATGGATTGTTTACCATAGTTAGTGTGGATGGTGTTTAAATGTTTGTTATCGTGTTGTCTTGTAAAGTGTTTGTGTACTTGGGACGTTTTAATGAATTCTGTGTTTGTGTGTACTATTTTATTATTTATTTTGTATTATAAGGAGACATGTATTGTATTCATATAGTTTTCTTAACTGGTCACCAACTTAAGCAGATATATGCGTTATAAATACAACAGCAGTCAATTACAATAAGCGTGTTTATACGTCAACGCGTGTGTCTCCATAGAAATCGTTCTAACTCCGTTATTCTTTTAGTGACATCCCAAAAACAAAAAGTAAAAGGTCGATAGTAGATCAAGCTGTACATCCCTATTCTAGTTGTCCATAGAAATACATAACAAGAATATTTTGTCAGTGGCGCGGTTGACACATATTTTTTCCCGCCAAATTGCCGGGTAAAAATTGCCGGGCCGCTCGACATCGTTAATTTTTATTAAATATTTTTATATGAAATGATAAAAAAGTGAGGTTACAAAAGTGTTTATAATATATTTATACAATAGAATAAGTATTGTTGTTTACATAATCTGTGATTTTAGTACCATTTTTACATAAAAAGATCACGTGAACCATTTTTACATTTTTTTAATGTTTGCATTCTAAATTTTAATATTTAGAAATGTTAATATTTATTTGTAATATAATAATTCGAAAGCTTATTTTGTAACCTTTCTAAAACAGTTTTTACTTTCGGCTACGTTCAGAAATGTTTCATCTATAGAGCTTTAATTGTGAAGCGGTGATAACACAAAGTTTTCGTAAAATTTCATTTTGTTTGTGACATCATAAGCGAATATTCGCGAAAATTCGGAGGGGTTAATGTTAATAGTTTTGTTTCCATATATAATTTTTTTGAGGATGTTCTGGATGTTTTGTGGATGTAAAAATACCATTCAAGTATTTCAAATAGGGTAAATATATCATTCATTAATTTTCAATTCTGTATACGTATTTATGCATTCAAGTATTTCAAATGCATTAATTTGTATTCAGCTGACGATTTGTATGTAGATTTATTAGAATATGTTAGAAGGAAGGTAAATTATATTGCAGTATTTCAAAACCATTCTCAATCTATATAACATGAGTGGGTGAGAAAGTCTCACAGCCAACTGTATAATTATTTCTCACTTGTCATTTGTGGAGATTTAACACGACGCGATGTTTAGTACGTTTCGAAATACGCTGCTGTCTTCTTTCACGATCTGTAGGTTTAAATCTTAAATCCCCGCAGCCATCAAACTTCACTTAGATTACTTACCAATTATTTCATAATTATTGTGCAGAGCTCAGAGCCCTTTGCCTTATAAATAATTACGAAATAAACTTAACCGCGAGAGTATACACTATTCACTGGTCACTACGTATGCACTTCTCGTTGCCTAGTGTCCTCGCCTTCCCGAAGCAGTGTTATTGTAAAAATCTCCTCCCACCGAAAAAATGAAAATTTGCTTACACATACCTATTACTAACATTGACAATGAGGGCGTGGCCTTACTGCAGACACATACAAAAACCTAAAAAAAAAGTTGTTAATAAAAAATAAAAATAAATTTATTTGTAAAAATAATTATGTAGTACTTGTGTACCTTGTGTTTTTATTTTTAAAATTTGTTAATATCTAAAAATCAAGTAAAATTGATCGTTGATAATTGCGGTAAAACGTCTTATATTATGTCTTAAGTCGCCGTTACCCGAATTTCTACCGATTTCTTGCAAAAATAAAAAAAATAAAGGTTATTTTTGAAGACAATATCTACGCATTCGTCGTGCCGAAACGCAAATTACATAAAATTCCCTCGATAGAAAAAAATCGCAAATTATGCTCCAAAAATTAATGTAAACACGTTTGTTTCAGTTATTTTAGGGGTTGTATAAGACAACCACCGCAAGATTTTTGCTCTATTTTAAACGAGCCGTGTTTTATTAAACATTTTCACAATTTTCGCATCCATTTTGTCGGTTTTAATACTAGCGCTCTCCTCTAACATTCGTAATTTCATATCCCTCCATCTTCTTCTTTTTGTGCGCGGTTGCGGGGTCTTAAGGTATTAAAGAGATATGCGTATAAGAGTGAGACAGCATGAGTAACGTATAAAAGGGTGTGATTTTTGTCCATTCCTTACCTTTAGACTTCCTAAGAAGAACCATTGTACAATCTCGGAATAAATATGAATGGTCTAGCTACGACTTATTATTGTCAATCCCTTGTATTGAGATCACAATTAGAGGAATCTGGATCCATCATCAGATTGGAAGTCTAGAATATCAGAGGATAACCGCACACGGTCATCACAATAATTAATAAGTTAAAAATAATTTTAAAAAGCTTTATTGCTTTAGGAACGTTAGTTATCCTGATATTTTGACAAATTCCACAATAACACGATAAATTTAAAATATATATATATATATATTGACGTTTGAAAGGAAGAATGGCTAACAAGCCATACAGCTCGAAAGAAAAATGGATTAAGACGCCGCTACCCGAATATCTACCGTTTCTTGCAAACCCCCCTTAAACATTTGAAGTTTTTAAGCTCTTAAAAAATTATATGTTATTTTTTAAGATAATATCTAGACATTCGTTGCGCCGAAACGCAAATTTAATAAAATTCCCTCGAAAGAAAAAAATCGCTAAATATGCTCCAAAAATTATTATTAACACGTTTGTTTCAGTCATTTTACAACTTACATGCATTAAAAAATTCACAGTGTTTCTTTAAATGCTGTTTAAGACAACCCCCGCGAGATGTTTGCTCTATTTTAAACGAGTCGTGTTTTATTAATCATTTTCACAATTTTCGCATCGATTTGTCGCTTTAAATACGAGCGCGCTCTTCTAACATTCGTAATTTCATATCTCTCCATCTTCTTCTTTTTGAGCCCGGTTGCAGAGCCTTAAGCCTCATACAGCTCAATGGCTCTAAAGCCTTTCTTCCTTTCCACCATCGATACGAAGGTTAGAGCCCTTGAGGTGAGTATTTTTAATTATTACTAAGGCAAACTTCACTCTGAAACAACACTGCCGAACTGCACTCGTACCAACCAAAGACAACATGAAGTACTGTGTCTATTATGACAAAATAATATTATTACAACACAACAAGAATGTATTGTGATCTTGATTCTGATAAAGATTATTCAAGAAAAGCCACCGAATTTTAAAAATTCCAAATAACGTACGTTCCTCGAATCTCGACAAGTAAAAGACACCCACGATATCAACCCGAACAACAATGTCTCGATAATTCCGGTGTCATTGAATGTGAACCTTAATCATCAAATAATATTGTCAAATGTCATTCACCATGAATATTATACAATTTCATTCAATTGAAAGTTGAAAGGTATTTGTAGCACGCTCAAGTAGTACTAGTACGTTCCGTGGACCACCTAGTCGTAATCGATTTCACGGGGCAAATTGAGGAGAGACATCTCCATCCATTCTTCATTTTAATTTTACGTTTCACCAACACACGGGGCAATGAACTCTACATCTTTACATACACACTAATATATACATATATGGGGTTACTGCTAGAACCGCCTATGTCAAATTTGAATATCGCTGAGGATTGAAAATTGTTTATAGATTTCTTGACGTAAAAAAAACGCTGAGTTTCACTTCTACATTATATGGATCACAATTACGTTAATCTAGAACACTTCACGTAGGTATTCATATAATTAAAATATGGGATGTTATAGAATACTTTCTGGAAGCCGAATCAAATGATCAAAAACTGTTGTACGAACTTCTAGCATTAACCCCCTACAGGGTTGCCACTAATTACGTAAAGGCTTAAACGTTTAAAGTACGTATATGAAGTTTTTGCATAATATTACGTATTTTGCTGTTTACGAGGAAAATAATTTATTGAACAAACATGGAGGTCATAATACAAATATTTATTTCGAAATACACGGCACCACAACCTAACCTAACCTAACCTAACCTTACCTAAATGACATAGTAACAGACTAAATAATTTAGAAGCACTGTCATGGTAACAGACTAAATAATTTAGAAGCACTCGAAATAAAGAAAGCTGTTAAAACAAAAACCCAAATCCTTAATAATCAGCTAAATGTGTCCAATAGTCTGATAATGGGGATTTTTACATACATACATACATAAATTAAGTGTTTTAAACGGCATACGCAATATTACGTAATTCCAATATAATTACGTTGATCTAAACATAATTGCAAAACCTCTGCCAGTGCTGAAGATATTCGTCCACACTTTGGTTCTCATGATATTAGTCAGCAGTTTGAGCTGTAGATATTCACTTTGATTCTCATAGATATTAGTCAGCAGTTTGAGCTGTAGATATTCACTTTGATTCTCATAGGTATTAGTCAGCAGTTTGAGCTGTAGATATTCGTCCTCACTTTGGTTCTCATTGATATTAGTCCGATTTGTTCAGTTTTTGGAATTCCTGTAGATATTAGTAGACACCTCCCAATTTTACAGGTATTTTGACAACAAAAATATAATTGTCACAGCGAAGGGTTAAATAGAACAAACATCAAGAGAAAACAAATAAAGAAACAAAAATGGTATATAAATAATATGGATGATAAAAGTTTCAAGGCAGAACAATATATAACAAGAAAATATCATTTATAAATATTGTTTTAAAGAATTACAAGCAAGCGAATTATGTAGCCTGTTAGTATATAGGCCTTACAGTTTAGAGATTTTATCCAATAGTTATTAATAGTGTTTGAGGTACGTGGATTTTATTGTTATTTCGAGTATTGTGGTTTTGGATGTCTTGATTGTAAAAAGTGTCTCGATGTTAATATAAGTTAATTGTTGAGTTATTTTAGAAAAACCATTTCAACTGAATGGATAACTATAGAGAATTATTAATAATTATAGTTATTGTTACTCAAGTAGGCATCAGACCTAGTAACCAGAAGCGAATATAATTATACCTTTATCTTCCCAACTCCTTTCCCTTGCAATTTCAACCTGCCAAGCTTCAAAAAACTTCCATTTCTAATTTGTACTCAAATTCATTATGAAAATGTGACGCCTGGGAGTTTGTTCTTATGCACGGTGTCCGGAAACTAGTGGTACAAGGCAACAAGACAATTTGTAGCATAAGTTTTTGATTGAAGTTTTATTTTTTTTAAAAGAAAGACAAACATTCCCGGGTTACGAATAACCCAACAATGTTTGAAAATCTCCTACTACGACCACAGTAAGCCGAAAATGTTGCTTGTGTTGTGATGGAGGACTTAGCCAGCCGAGGAATCGAACACGCGACGCCCGGGTGGGACCCAAGCGCTATGCCCACTCAACCACTGACCGGTCAATTTGGAGTCCAATCTGAAAAATCGTTCGCCACGGGGTTAGTATAGCTCCATGCAGGACGCCCTGAATAAAATAATTGCCCTCGGTGTCTATGTCTTTTTTTGGGATTCTGTGTGGAGGACTTTTTTAAGGGAAGGAAGAGGGGGAAGTTCTGAGAAGGAAAAGGAATGAGGGGTGGGTAGAAATCTGGGGGTTAGTGCGTCCACGAATCCATCCTTTCAACTGCCTGTGGTGCAAGACTAAAGGTCAAGAGTGTCCGGCTGGAGGGATCAAAAGGCCTCCCTCAATTAGTCTCTCTCGATCTGGCCTGCCACGCGGTAGATGGGCAGACACATCCGCCGCTATAGACAAACCTCACCCCATGAACTCGGGCACCCATGCTTAGTCACAAAATGTAGCAAACCAAAGATAATTAATTTTTTGAAGTAAAACTTCTTTACGCACGCTTGACTTGGGGAGTAAGCTGGTGAATGCGTGACGAGAGCGTTATGAAAAGTGTGATCGGGCGAGGCTAACGGTCGGGCCTTTAAGCACGCTTGACTTGAGGAGTAAGCTGGTGAATCCGTGACGAGAGCGTTACGAAAAGTGTGATCGGGCGAGGCGAACGGTCGGGCGAGGCGAATGGAAGTTGATAGGGAGATATAAGTTAGCACTTCAGTCGTGTGGTCTAAAGCACACTCGTGCTTTTAAGTAAAACTTCTTTACGCACGCTTGACTTGGGGAGTAAGCTGGTGAATGCGTTACGAGAGCGTTACGAAAGTGTGAGCGGGTGAGGCGAACGGAAGATGAGAGGGAGATATAAGTTAGTGAAGATAGAAAGAGAGAGAGAGTTACGTTACGTATATTACTGTAGGGGCAAGAGAGAGAGGTGCGAGCACACATTTTCTTTCTCTCTTTCTCTCATAGCCAGTTACGTTTCGTATATCTAAGACACAGTACTGGCCTATTGTCTGTATCACACTGTAGGAGCAAGAGACAGCAGTGCGCGCGCACATTTTCTTTCTTTCTTCTTTTATAAGTTAGTGAAGTTTTATTTCAATCGTGCGGTCTAAAGCAAACTGTTTTTTTATTATGTTTTGGGTTCTTTTTATGTGATGTAGATTCGTTTGCCAATTTACCGTTTCTACCACTAGTTTCCATACACCGTGTACATACGCTGAGTTCTATTACGCTTATCTAAGCTATGATTTTTTTCTTCAACGTTATATTGTAAATCATCATTGATCGTGCATTACGGAACCTGCCTTCATTCCATAACATATTAAAAAAAACTCATGGTCCATAGAAGAATAGCGCATCCTTTTTGATAAAAACCTTAAAAATAAACAGAAAAACATCACAACTAGATATACAATTTGTTTAGATAACATCTAGGACCGCGTCTCGATAAAAAATAAAGTACTTTACATCATTTTAATCTCGTTTAATAGGTAATGTATATTATTGGATAGGTTTAAGGGGAGATCAAAGGGTTCGCCCAAGGCAGTGGAATAATGAATCCATTAATAATAATATAACACCTAATTACCATTTGATGGTGCCTCACCAGATGATGTTATCGGGTAGTTTAGGAGTGATTTACAAGTGGTGAGATGTTGTGATAAACATATTATAGTAATCGTAAAAATACCAAGCTTTTGATACCGATATTGTCGATGGACATCAAATATATTTTGTTAGGTTTGTTGGACACGACAGAGAAATTATTTATCATGGTACTAGATACCTGCACAACCTATTCTTTGGTTTCTGCAACAAGATGTTTTCAACTTACGCAAAATTCTGTCAAATAGTCTCTTTTACTTATTACTTATTATCCATGTAGGTACCTTAGAAAAGGATCTTATAAAACCTTCCTTGAGATATAGGTAGGTAGGTAGTCCTTTATTATTTGTTTTTATGAACATGTTATTTTATTTCCCTTTCATAAAATTATCTTAAATATTTAGTTGACCTCTTCTACACTTTTTATTTTTATTTTTTATTTATTTATTTTAAAGTACTTAATACAATGTGACAGGAAAAATATAAATATTTTACAGAAAAAATATAAATATTTTACAGAAAAAATATAAATATTTTACAGAAAAAAGAAAAGTCCCAATAAACTACCCTTTAGTAGTTTGTCAATGGGTGCTGTTACTTTGAAGATATAAATAAATTATTTGACTTATTTTACTTTATTTTGCAATTAAATTATTTGACTTTATTTTTCAGTTAGAATTTTTTTTGTGTTAGAGTCTAATACAAATTATTTCTTTCGGCGAGTCAATTTTTCAACATAAGTAATATTTTTTTTACCATTTGTATATTTTTTCTTTTCAGCAGGTAACATATTTAAGCAATTTGGTAATATGTAGTCCAGCGTTCTTTGTGCGTATTTGTTTAAGTGCTCTTTTTTTTTTTTTTTACATTAACTCCACACAGGAGGCCCTGAGGAAAATAACTTCCCTCAGGGGCCAGGGCCTATGTCATCTTTGAAGATGCTGTGTGGAGGGTCTTTTTGAGGAAAGGAAGGAATGAACACGGGTCTTGAAGAGACCCATGTTGTAGGAGGGAGGAAACACAGAGGCCGGCAAATCGTTCCACAGCCGAGCCGTTGAACCCAAGAACGAGTCATAGAAACGACCCGTTCTCATGTGACTAATGTCAACCGTGAACAAATGTTGGGCACGCGTTTGGCGTGTTTCCCGACTATGCACCGGTGCGGAAGGGATCAATGACGCTAGTTCCTCGGAGCATCTTCCATTGTAATAACGGTAGAACAAGGATAGCATTCCCACCCGACGCCTGTGCTATAAAGAGTGCAATCCGTCTGTTAAGATGTTACATTTCATGTCGGGAATGTAAAAATAAAGGCCATGCCCGATTTGGTGTTTCAGCCCGGAAAGTCCTGGGTTCGAGTCCTAGATGTGTTCATATTTTTCTGATTTCTGTTTCCAGATTGTCGATTGAGTTTCGCTAATATTGTCTTCATTAAATTAAGTATAACAATTTGAGGTTTTACTCAAAATATATAAAAATTAATCTTAATTTTTTACAATTTTTTTTAAAATAATTTCTCTCAGCGTCTCTCTATATCATCTTTGGGGATGCTGTGTAGAGGGTCTTATTAAGAAAAGGAAGGAGAGTAATTTCTGGGAAGAAAAATGTATTAGGAGTTGGTAAAAATTAATGGGTCAGTGTGTCCAGGAACGGACTTATGAATCTTCCCTCCTAGCATTGCAAGTCAAGGTCGAGAGTGGACAGGCGCATTTTCCGCCAAGAACCGGACACACCACTTCAGGTGACCTATGATAGAGATGTTGGTTATCCAATAAATGGTTCCCAGGGCGGCTGTATTTATACCAGGCTCACAAATTGTGTTGCTTTGTAACTTATTTCATAAATCAATACCTTGCCTACTATTATTACAACAAACAAAAACAACGGTTTACTAATTTCACTTAAAAGACCTCTAGGACATATATAAATAAATAAACTAAGAGATTCTAAACAGAAACTACGCAACTTTCATTACACCATAGCTTACCATCAGAGGATGTTCCTGAATAATGCACATGGACTTTCTAATACAGACATTAGCAATTAGTGGCAGTTGGTAGCTATGACGGGGGATACAATATTACGTGATATAAATAGGACTAAACAACAACAAAAAGTTCAAAAACCATCACTATCAACCTACGCAAGTAGGTTCATTATTACTTCAGAGAACCTCCCTAACTGTAGGGTCAAGAGAAATGTAGAGATTTTAAAAAATGATAACTCTTCTGATTCCAATACGAAATCTCGAATTCTCTCCCACTAATTTCAAGCACCTAGATAACATCGTAAGATGTACGAGGGTGGTCTGAAAAGTTTCCGACCTGAACATGAAGATGGCAGCACTCGTTAATAAAAGCTAGTGAATGTAGTTGAGCATCTTTTGACAGTTACTCACCAAAGTTTCGGCCATTTTGGACATGCAGTTTTTAGTTGACAGTCGTTTGAGTGAGTCGACGTGTTTGTTTTTGTGATAATGGAAAAAATTGAGTATCGAGCTGTTTTAAATTTTTTGTTTTTTGGGCAGTTTTTAGATAAGGGAACAAAAAAAAGTCGCTTGGGGCTAGAACTGGTGAGTAAGGCGGATGGTCAAGCAGTTCAAACCGTAATTCGTGGATTTTTGCCATGGCAACCGCTGAGGTGTGAGACGGCGCGTTGTCTTGGTGAAACAGGATTTTTAGTTAACGTGAGCAAACGCGGCAACCATCGTGCGGACAGTTTTCTCATCTCTAAATCTTGATTTAATATGTGACAGATACGTTTTTTGGATATTTTCAAAACCTCTGCTATTAATTTGGCCTACTTTAATTTGGCGGTCGTCTAACACTATTTGGTGAAGTTTAGCAATGTTATCGTCAGTAGTTGCAGTTTTTGTACGTCCCGAACGTCCATCGTCTCCCAAGCTCTTACGGCCACGTTTAAATTCATCTGCCCAAAATTTCACTGTGTTAAATGATGGTGCAGAGTCCAACTCATCTTTGATTTGCGTAGGCGTATTGCCTTTCAAAAGCAAAAATTTATTAGCTGCTCGATACTCAATTTTTTCCATTTTCACAAAAACACACACATCGACTCACTCAAACGACTGTCAACTAAAAAGTGCGCGTCCAAAATGGCCGAAACTTTGATGAGTAACTGTCAAAAGACGCACAACTACATTCACTAGCATTTATTGACGAGTGCTGCCATCTTCATGTTCAGGTCGGAAACTTTTCAGACCACCCTCGTAGGTATAACTTTTCGTCGAAATGCATTCCTGAGAAGCAGCTAATAAATTTGCATTAAAGATCACTTAAAGGCCAAGGTGTTGAGGGATGAGCCAACAGGTAGAACCAGTGACCTGTAATTATCCGCTTTTGATTAATAAGATCTGTTAACTTATTAAAGCGAGCGGTGGGATTTGATGAGCGGTTCCAGGGGTGTATTTTAAACATCATCAAAATGCTGATTGAACAAGATAAACGTGTTTGTAATAGGTACAGTTATTTATGATTGTCACAAACTTATCATTTATTAATAAGTAGCCTGCATTCCAGTTGACCGGGAATTTTAAACGATTTAAAAAATTATACATGGTGTCCGGAAACTAGTGAATCTATATCACATTTAGAGTCAGTCAACTATAAACTCGGTCTACTTATAGAAACAACAAATTACAATCACTTGATTAAATAATGAAAAATATTAAACTACTAGATAGAAGACTTATTTCCGGCTTGACTTTTATTTTAATAATTGTTAATGTTATCGTAGACAGCCCTGATTTATTAAGCCTAATTAGCTACAATATACCAAAACGAACTACTCGATCAAAAAATGTTTTTAATTGCAACAAAATCAGGACTGATACATTTAGATACTCGCTTGTTCCTAGATTGCTTGCAGTTGGCAATACTTTTATCGGAATAGAAAACTCCAGTCCAATTTTTTATTTATTTTTTAATGAATAATGACCTTCTAACTTAAATAACCGCATTTTTATTTTTATTTTTAGAGTTAGTTTTAATAGTTAAAATAATTGTCAAAGTTTCAATTTTTCAAGACCCCCGAAAACCACCGTGTGACGTCATCACTCCTGAAAAATTAGTATAGGATCGGGTTGATCTACTGCCGCCATTTTGAATTCCGTTGTTCGAAGCATTCTCCCTAGAAATAGCATTACTATTTTTTGTGCGGTATTTTTTGAATATTTTCAATAATAGAGATAAACTAATAAGAAATACCTTCATTTTTGAAACATTATTTAGGCCTAAATAATGTTTCAATAAACACAACAACTAAATCTCTATAAACAGTATGTAAATAAACGAATACATTAATACGATGGCTTGCGTCATATCATACATTCCCATATAATGACTTTACGACGACGTCACACGTCGAACAGTAACGTCACCGTGACGGCGTGTTTTTACGACCCGATTAAAAATGGAGTTTTTAATAATATTTTAAAAATTTGCATTTAATATTATTAAGGCCAAAAAAATCTAGTCGCCTTACGTATGAGGTGTACCTGAATTATTAAGAGTATTTATATATACAGACAATAACACAAACGATTCTTACGAATATAATTCGGATCTCTTTATACGTTTTCACTCACATAGTAAAACAGAAACAGATCCATCATTAATTAATATATTTTTTATATTATATATATTTTTTACATTACATATTTCATATAACAATGAACTTTGGCTGCCCAACTAGGAATTTTTCCTCTTTTTTTATTATATTGACTTTTACTTAGATATTAATTGGTGATAATACATTAAAGTTTTGTTGTTATGTACCAGCACTTGCTTATGAATGTAAAAATATATTTTTAAAAATAATATAAACGTACAGAAGAAAAATAAAAAGAACATTAAAAAAGAATTAAAAAACAATTATAAACATGTATGCTTTCCAACCATTCCTGAAATTTAAGTTATGAACTAGATAATCAAAAAAATAGATAAAGAAAAGGAAGTAAAGAAAAAGAAAGTGGAGATACCCTAAACGCAAAGAAAAATTTAAGCATTTTTTAAATTACTTTGGTATATAAACATAATATCATTATGCGCACATTGTAACACCGCTCTTGCGGTGTCCATAATTTAATTCGAATTAATTGTTCAAGGGGCTACCAAACAACGAAGCAACAAGTGAACTGTCTGGAGATGAAACATGTACAAATAATACGAGATGCAGCAAGAAGCGTACAGACCAGGGGAACCATGTTCCTACCATTTCAATGGCCATAAGGAAATAGCATCATTCAGTTATATAGACGAATAAATTCCTGGCAACAAAAGCCTTCAGAGATTTATAAAGGAACACAAACAATAGAATGGGAGATGCAATACTCGTGCGTGATTTCGACTTCATTTTGTATTCTACTACGGGGGTACTTTCTTTTCATTTATTTGTTGTAACACAACAGAAAGGCGAGACTTTGTACATTTCCCTTTGAAGGTTTTAAATTTCTTGTGTTATTTACTTATCGCCGTCTCCTGTGCGGTGTTTGGTGTTCTGCGGAGGCAACAGAACATGAATACAGCATTCTTTGAAGTTCTTCCTGATAGTAACAGCGCGGTTGTATCGTTTTGAAGACATCAAATATCATCGTTACTTATTTGTTTATTTACTAAAGGCATGCGCTCAAAAAGAAGAAAAAGGGAAGATGTGTAAATATGAATGTTAGAGCGCGCTAATCTTAAAAACAATATTTTTGCGAAAATGTGAAAATGTTTAATAAATCATGAGTCGTTTAAAATAGAGCATAAATCTCGTGGGAAGTGTCATAAATAGCATTTTAAGAAACACGGTGAATTGTTGCACTCTTGTAAAATAACAGAAAAAACGTAATATACTGATTTTCGGAGAATAATTTGCGATTTGTTTTAATCACTGTTTCGACGTGGCAAAAGTGTAAATATTATAAAAAAACAAATACATTCATTAGAAACTTAAAAAATTAAAGTGTTCAAGAGAAATATGACATAAAACGGTAGACATTCGGAATGCCGCGGCAACGGGACATTTATTGAACATGCATGGATGTAAGTAATATAAAAAAATATATATTAGTGAGCGATATTAATGTCCCGTCGGCAGCATTCGCGTTTACATATTCAAAAAAATACTCGTAATTATATAAATATTAAAAACTGTCTAAAAAAGCGAAGCTAGCAGTCCACAATGGAGTCCTGGTACCTACCCTGATGTACGGCAGTGAGGCATGGAACTGGCAGAGGAAGGATGAAAGTAAACTGAATGCTGTTGAAATGAGATCCCTGAGACGTATACGTGGTAAAACCTTGTATGATCGTGTTAGGAATGTGGATATCCGCAAAGAATGTAAGGCTGATGTAAGTATAACGAGCAAAATTAAGAAAGGGACCCTCAGATGGTTTGGGCACGTAGAGCGAATGAGCGAAGAAAGGAGTGTAAGGAGAATATATGACGCAAATGTGAATGGTAGAAGAAGTCGGGGACGCCCGAGGAAGACATGGCACGATCAAGTGAATCAGATACTTGAGACGGGCCATGTCAAAAGTCAGAATAATAGAAGAGTATGTATGAGACGATGTTTGAATGTGAGCGAGGCAAAGAGTGTGTACCAAGATCGAGTTGTTTGGCGGTCCGTCCTCTCTGCCTACCCCTGCGGGGAAACGGCGTGATGGTTAGTTAGTTAGTTAGTTAGTTAAAATATTATATAAATATAATTTTACATTGGCTTAGCTATAGCATTCACGTGGGGAGGGATGCGCCCCTAGGGGGGGTTTCGATTCTTGAAGAGGGTGGGTGGGGGGCAAGGTAGAAAGGGGGGAGGGTGGAAATTTTTTTACTAAGTTTTTACGACCTCTACACTTCACAACTTATTATTTGGCAATAAGAGATGTTGCAAATATATTGTTGTATTTTCTAGGAATGTAGTCTACGAGTACCTTTTTGGGGTTGAACTAGTATATCATTATTGGCCAGTTATTTCACAAAAATTAAATAACATCAGAACTTGAATAGAAATTTCACTGAACCAGAAAATTAACTTCTATATGTGATGAGTTGTTCACATTCTGTGAAACAACCCGTCCTATAACATATAAAATATACGTCCCGTAAAATATTATGAAATGTACGAATATCCATAAAATATAAAGTTGAAGTGGAAAAAATTACTTTTTTTTATAGGTATATGAAAACTAATTACTAATGGCCAGTTGTTTCACTAAAATTCAAATGTAAAATTTTCAAATTACGTGAGCAGTTTTTCTTCCAATCTGGACCTCTTCTCCTCTTGGCGAGATAAATTTGAGCCACTTCGAATATTCTTTTCAAGTAACGTAAGATTTTGCTGGACCCCCCCCCCCTCCTTTGAGTTCACGTAATTAATGTATGCCCCCTAATGGCGAATCAGCATAATTTTTTTTAACTTTTGAAAGGTTCCCGTTAAACGCTGATTCTAGATGCGCTTCAGTTTTCTAATAAATTGTAATAAGCTGATAAACTTAACAACACGATAGCTGTCCTCTTCTGCTAACTTCTGTTTCCTCCACTTCTGAAACAACTCGTCCATTTTATTACTTTCAAGTGTTGTACACACTTATCCTTGCTTACGTTTTTGCCTCAAAACTAAAGTAATACTTTCAACATGGAAAGTCTTTAAGATTGGTCTACCAACTAACAACTCATACAGGTCTCGTTGTGTCTCCCTTACTATCATAGTATATTTGCGGCATGTTCCAGAGTGGAAGATACTATTAGTATCGCCCTGGTGTAAGACCACCATTCAGAATTGAAACGTTGCTTGAAAATGGCTTTAGCCGTGTTTTGTGACCAGATCTGAATAGCCAGGTACTTCCCAACCTTCCTCTTCCCCACCTCCTTCCCCTCCCCACTACCTTCAGCCTCACAACATACCCCAATTGGGGATGCCATAGTCTCACTGGCTCCAGACGGGAGCAGTTGAGATTCTTGTGCGGTATTCACTGTAAAAAAAAAAAAAAAAAAAAAAAAAAATAGTGATAAATACGTTCTACACGGTGTAGAAAGAGAAAGCACCATGCTTTCAAATCTAAAAATTAACCACTAAAGAAGTAAAATGTACACCTTTATGAAACCAACGTTTAAAATCGTATTTTGATCAAATATTTTGTATTCATTATTTTTACATGGAACAACAAAAAGTGAGGTAACAGTAACGTTTACAATACATTTGTCTAATAAAAAACGTATGTGTTTTATTTATTTATTTTTGTTATCAGTAATTTTATTTAGAAATTAAGCGTAAAATGTGCCATTTAAAAAAATATTACGTTTTCTTGAAAATTTTTATATGTTTATTTCGATTTATAAAAATTGAATTCGTATTTTATCACCTTTCAAGAACAGGTGTTAGTTTTTGGATACGTTCAGAAATAATCCATTTTTTTGGATTTTATTGCAAAGTGGAAATGTTTTGACCCTCTGTCAAATTATAGCTGAGGCCCGACGGGTTAAAAGTATTGTCTTCCTACCTATTGAAGTAACTTTTATGTAACAATAATTACCAGACTGCATCTATATGGGTTCAATATAATGTCTATGTCTCATCAACAAAAGAAACTACATAAAGGTAGGAGTGTTACGATCAATCGAGGATGTCCATCTAATTGCTTTATCACACCTCTGCGGCCAGGAGTTCAGCGGACCTAGGAGTACCTACACATAAGGTTGCCTTTATAACAAACACTACAAAACAAAACCCTTTAATAAAGAATATATTGATTCACCAAACAATGCGATGCATATTTATATTCTGAAAGGCAGTATATCCTGCTACCGCAGCTGTCAAACTTCTTGTTCCTGGTGTTCTTTTCACGGTGACCATTTGAAAAAAAGCGTACCAACTCTCTGGAGAGATTGGGAGGCGCCATTTATTGGATAATCAATACCACCCTAAGTGGTTTGCTACGTTTGATGACTTGGCAGGGGTGCCCTGGTTCACGGGGTGAGATTTTTCGAAGTCTTGGCGGCAGATGCGTTTACACCTACTGCGTGGCGGGCCGGATCGGGTCTTTACAGAACTTCCTCTACTTCCTTTTTTTGAAAAGACCCTCCACGCATTTCCAAAGATGACATATTCTCTGAGCTCCGGGTTCTATGTTTATCCTCGGGACCTACGTCAACTTTGGAAGTTAATGTGAAAAAAATCAATGCATGAGCGCAGAAGTGAAACCTTCATTAAACTAAAGTAGACAAGAGGGGGAGGCTATGAAGCACCGCACAAAGAGGAAAACGATGCTAAAGAAGGTAAGGGAAGTCCCTTGGGTCCACATCAAATGCTTTCTTAAAAACACGTAGATATGTGTACACATACAAAAATGATTACATACTAAAAACATTACTAATTTCGAAATAAAGTGAACAACCGACCTTTGACTTCAGATGTAAAAAAATTATGCATATCAATGGATTTTTCGAGTTCAACCTTTTAACGAACATAAGTCATGCCGTCATTCACCTACCATCGTACATTTATTTGCCACTTCAACAAATCTCCATAGTTGAGGTGTCTGGTAGTAAATGTCTATTTATTATACGAAGTATTTAGATCTTCATTCCTTCCTGGAACGGCTGATTCCAATCCCTCCATTATTATTCCTCGTGCTCATTAATAAACACGTTAAGCGCAACGCCGCGAACCAAATGCTGGTTATTAGTTATTATTCCATCTGGCAAAACCAGTTCCGGATCAAGACTGAGTTGAGAACCAAGGAGTAGTACGGAGGCCACTGGGCTCTAGAGTTCTAGAGTCTTGGCACTCAAAAATTCAAAGACATAATCTAACTAACTCTTTCACAACCACGTCATTTCCCCGGATTGGAACAGGCAGCAAACTCTGTCTTGGCACACGCTCATTGCTTCATTTACATTCACCTATAATCTCTACCTACTCCTACGTTACCTACTCCTCTGTTAATCAGAATCTCGATATGACCCGACAAGTATTTGATTCACTTGGTCGTGTCATCTCTTCCTCACGGCTCCCCCACGACATCAAATATTCTTATGTTTATAGTCATATATTCTTCTTGCACTCCTTTATACAAGTTCAGAAACCAACTTTTACTCTATGCAGAAACGGTTGGTTTGCTTGAGAGCTCAAACTTTAACAAACTAAATGCAGTCAAAGTCTAGAAACACGCCAAATGCGCCCCTAACAACACTTATGCTACAACAACGTTATGTACACTTACGCTCTCATGTGACATCATTTGTCACATGAGATCGGGTCGCTCCTGTGACTCGTTCTTGTGTTCGATAGCTCGGAATGATTTGACGATCTCTCGATCTTCGCGTTTCCTTCCTTTTCTCAAAAGTATCCTCTCCAAAGATGATACTATATCCCTTGTGGCAATTTGGTAATAATTATTCCCCTAACCGACGCACTTTTAGGAACAGATTTTGGAAATAACACTTCGTTTCAACAATTACTACAAGAAACAATTATTTACATGCACGAAATAGATTATTAGATTCTTAGTTTGGGTAAACTAAGTAATTCCTGCATAATAAGATTGAAACTAAACTCTCGCAAATGTCAATCAATACAAAAAAATGGCGGTAAAGGAATCGTTTTATATGGAAAATTTTGAGCTTTGATTGAATAAAAATGGAATTTTAATGCATGTATCACCAATTTGGGAGGCGGGAATGGGTACCGCCGCCCCGGGAATCTTTATTGGATAACTGACACCTCTGCCATAAGTCACCTCAAGTGGTTCGCTACGTTTGGTGATTTAGCAGGGTTGCCCGGGTTCAAGGGGTGAGTTTGTCTAGGTCTTAGAGGCGGATTACCAGGACATACTGAACCCCAGATTTCTACCCACCCCTTAAACCCCTTTCCTTCCCAGAACTCTCCTCTCCTTCCTTTCCTTAAAAAACCCCCCACACAGCATCCCCAAAAACGACATAGTCCCTGAGGGAAATTATTTTCGTCAGGGCCTCCTTTGTGGAGCTCATGTTTAAAAAACCACTATTTAAACGTAATTAGTTATACCTTGTAGTAATTAAGATGAAATATATTTTAATTTCCTAAAATCTGTGTTTAATAAAAGTGAGAGTATTAAAAAATATTTTACCCTCTTAAAAAAAGATCCGTTCCCGCGTTGCCCGTAAAAGGAGCGGGCCCATGGGCCATTGCCTACTCTGCCTTATGGTTAATCCGGCACTGGGCAGAACAAACAAAAGCTTTTTGTTCCGATAGTAATGGTTGCGTGTTGCAGTAGTTCGTTAGTTTGACACTGATGCGGCACTATAGGACTATGGGACTATCGGGACATTCTAAAGGACTCGGCTTTAATAACTTGTTAACTATTTTAATTGCTTAATTATTCTATAAAGTGTAACCCTTGACGGGATATCGTGTTATTGGTGCAGAACTAGGCATGATTCAGCAAAAAGCTTTCTTCATCCATTATATGTTGGGCTCGGGGGGGGAATTATTGGTGAGGTACGATTTATACTGGTAATTGCATACTATTATCTTGTTTCTGGAAGGGTGTTGGATATGTCGTGTTAATTTGTTTACTGCTTTATCTTTTAACTATCTAACCCGGCGAACTTCGAACCGCCTCAGAATCAATAACTGTTGTTTTAACTTACTGACTGAATAAATTTTTTTTTAGTAAGTTAAAAATACAATGAAGCAATTATCGATGCGCAACTGTCCGTGTTTTGTTTTTGTCAGTATCAGAGATGGAGTTGTGTGCGGATTTATATTTTTTGTGATTTCTTACATTTCGACATCCTTTCGGGAACTGCGTTTGATTTTTTATGTTTAAGAACAAAAGCAAAACAAACAGCGCATTGACATTTGAGGTTTCTTTTGGAATTTTTGGAATTCACTCACTTATCACTTTGCTTATCACAATATTGCTGCAGCTCTTTCAAAAGATACGAATTCGTTCCATCCAAAATGTGTGAGTAAAAGAATTTTATTTATATTTTTTTTCGTGAATTTTTCCGATGTTTTAATAACTATTCTGCTATTCGGAGCGGAGACAAAACCAACAAATCAAAGATCATAAAAATCGATCCAGCCGTTCTTGGTAACTAATTGTTTTATATATTAAAATTATTAACTTTGTTTTATATATTAAAATTAATAATAAGCTAAATTGTAAAACGAAACGAAAAACGAGGCTGAAGGTAGTGGGGAGGGGAAGGAGATGGTGGAGAGGAAGGTGGGGAAGTACCTAGCTATTCAGATCTGGTCACCAAACATGGCTAAAGCCATTTCAAGCAACGTTTCAATTCTGAATGGTGGTCTTACACCAGGGCGATACACCAGTATCTTCCACTCTGAAACGTGTCGCAAATAAACTACATATTATTTTTTAATTCGTTAATTGTGAAATACCACAAATTAATCCAATAAAATTTATTTATGCACGTCGGGTACGAACCGGCGACCTTCGGAGTGTGAGTCAAGAGTCTTACCCCTTGACAACGGGGGCGTTAAAACCCTACTTCCCTAACTTCCTCCATCATTCCCCTTCTTATCATTCGAGGATTCTACCATCGAAGGTTAGCTATCATCAGAGCCATCTTCATCAATTATTTATAATCTTATCATCCTTACGATACTTAAGAATTAAATTTATTAAATCTCTTAGATCGAAGAATTATATCCGACTTAATATTTATGTTCAAAATTGTAAAAATTGTGGAGCAACTCGCTCCAAAATCTTGTTTCAATGTAACAACAACAGGACTGAGTACACGAAACACTCGCTTTTACCTTTATTACATGAAGTTAGTAATATATATGGAGATGTGGCGGATCTATTTGACTGTACAGAAGCTAGGTACAAGAAGGCTATTCTATCATATATTTTCAATCAATATTAATTTTATTTATACTATAGTATTGAATGTAATTGTAGCCCTTTGCGTCATTTCTTAATCAAATGCCACAATTAACTTAACTCTTTTTTATAATTATTTCTTATGTACCTACAACTAATATTTTGTGACATGTAATATTTATTTATGGTATATTTATACCGTTAATAAATAAATAAATAAATCAGGTGGTCGGGGTTTGATTATTTTTTCCACAATTTATTATTCAGCTTATTTGAGGAACGTTCCAGACTGGTAGACTCTCTCATTATTTCTCTGGTGAAAGACAACCATTAAGAATTGAAACGTTGCATGAAATGGCTTTAACCATGTTTGGTGACAAGATCTGAATATCCAGGAACTTCCCCAACTTCCTCCCCCATATTCTTTCCTTCCCCACTGCCTTCAACCTCACAAAATACCGAAATTGGGGATGCCAGTCACTAGTTGAGAGCAGTAGGGACTCTTGTGCGGTAAGTATTCACGTAAAATAAACTGGCATCATTAAAAGGAAGTCACAAGTTAAAAATGTATTCTTAGTGTGCCTTATGTACGACAAATGTGGGTGATTGGAGTAGGCATAAAAATCGCTTGGCAAACGGAGTCTAGAGGTTATGAGTTTAAGGGTTTGAGTAATTTTATAAGAAAGAAAAAAAGTTTATTTTTATTTTTAACTTTAAGAGTAACACCTCAAATTGTAATATTTTTATTAATTTAAGACAATATTAGCGAAACTCAATCAAAAATCTGAGACAGAAAAATCAGAAAAATATATGGGCAACATAAAGATAGCAGCCTATAAAATACGTGTTAAGAAAATGAAGATAATGTTGGTAGTTCTTAGTCGAAGTATGATGCAGTTAAAAATGACCGAATCGGATAGAGACACCTTAGCTCACTGGTAGATGGTACAGCTGTAGCCCGGAAAGCCGAAGGTCCTGGGTTCGTATCCCAAAGGTGCCAATATCTTTTTCTGATTTTTCTGTTCCCAGATTTTTCTTTGGATATCGCTAATATTATCTTCATTTATTTAAATTAAAAATTAATTCAATGGAAACTGTAACATACAATTTTATCCTTAAAATTGAATTTTTAATGAGTTGTTTCTTATGCGCGTTCATACATTTCTAATGGAAAAATAATATTTTTATATTTTTTAATAACAAAGTGTGTTTTTTTATAGGTATACAAATTCAAAATGAAAAAACCACATTAATATTATGTTAATTTCTATGATATTTAATAGATAATTTTATGCCATTATTGTTTAAATATGATTTCGGGCATATGAGCGCCACGGCTAGCTCGAATGAAGCGCAATCGTGAAGTCCAATTTTCGACAACTTTATCAAGCAACTGGGGCCATATATCGACAATAACAGGGCGAATGTTGACTTCCAAATGATCCAACATCCTGATTCATCAGCACAGACTAGTGACTTCACATACCCCCAAAGAAAGTAATCTAATGGTGTGAGATCACACGATCATGGGGGCCAGTTCACACAGTTCACAGGTGCATTACGTGAAATTATGCGCTCACCAAATGTTTTCCGCAACAAATTGATAGTGGCAAAAATTGCACAATTTGCAAGCGCTGTTCTGACGTCAGTCTATTCATGGTGAAATGGCAAAACGTACTAGTACTGACTACAAATCAACTGTCAACTGGCAACTGGAGTGAAACTCAGAAAACGGCTGAATTAGATATAAATTTAATAAAAAAATGGTTTGATCAAAATCTACTATCTCTAAATACAGAAAAAACTTTTGTAATACCATTCACTCTGAATAAAAATGCTACCCCTGAGAATCTAAACATATGTATACACTCATATAATTGTAATCCAAGGTCATATCTATGTAAACCTAACTGCTCTATACTCACTGTTAAAACAAATGTAAAATACCTCGGTGTAATTATAGATAGTAACATAAAATGGAAATTACAAATCAATACAACAGTAGAACGGTTAAGAAAATTAATTTACATTTTTATTAGAATACGTAACATACTAAATATTGGATTATTAAGAACCATCTATTTTTCCCTAATTCAATCAGTATTACAATATGGAATTGTTGGCTGGGGTGGTGCTTTCAAAACTTCTCTTTTGCCTTTAGAAATTATCCAAGAGAATATTAATAACAATAATTCTAAAAAAGCCATACGATTACCCTACCATCAAATTATTTCTGGAATTTAAAGTCCTTTCACTTCATAATATTTATAAAAAAATTACGCTTTTACAAATACACAAAGATTGTCTCAATAATGTTAACACTCTTTTTTCGAACAGCAATAGAACAAATATCCTTGGTTCTCTGACTTTACCGCGCTGTTACACCACCACAGCCCAACAATTCTACAAATATATTGGAGTTAAATGGTTTAACGAATTACCCGTGAAATTAAGATTGGAAACAAATTACACAAAATTCAAAAAATCAATAAAAACTCTTTTTATATAACTTATCAACATAACAACTCAAATATAACATTAGTTATCCTTTTTCTCTCATTATTTTTTATCTCTTCCGCTTCAATCTGTTGTTTTTCTTATCTATTATTTGTTTTATATATATACAAATATGATTTTTTCTTATTTTCTGTTAATTATCTATTTTTTGTTTTATATATTTAAAAAAAATATTATTTTTCGTTTGCTAAATTGTTGCGTTAATCCGCCTTTTTAACTCGAGCTCTGCTCTTAAAAAGGGTGTAAAGCGTATTTATTAAATGTATTTTAATAGAAAACTTTATTTAATGTATGTCAACATGTAATTGATACTATTTTATTAAATAAAAAAAATAAAAAAATAAATAAAAAAACTGTCAAATTGACAGTCTGTAGAAGCAATGTTGCCAGTTTAAAAACCAAACCTCTAAAAAAACACCCAAGTAATATTGTACTCTATGGAAACGACAGGAAAAGCAAACATTTCATCACGTTTTCTTGGCATACCTAAACAATTACAAAAAAATGTTACGTGACATTTTACAGAAAAACATTAAAATTTTTTATGAGAAATTATTCTTGTCAAAAACATAAACCAATCTTCATGCGACCATTGCGTAAAAAGTACAATATTTTACTTCGATGATGACCTTAATTACAAACGTAATAACGAAAAGTTCATAAACACTTAAGTAAATAAGGTAATTATAGGTTAGCTAATGAAATAATTCACGTTTTAATTATAGCATCGCTCAGTTAGGGGGATTGCACCAAAATATTTATTTTGTGGCTTCACGGTTCGTAGCCACAACATAAATAAGATGTTGTGGAACAGCGAGTGGTTTTAAATGAAGAAGTTAATTCGCCTAATGAAGCATTACGTCGATATTATCAAGATTAAGTTAAGTAACCATTAACTAAACTACTTCGTGGTTATCTGTCGGTTAGCCGTGGCTTGATTGATAAAACAGACGTACAGTATTGATTAAGAAATGTGTTGGACATAAGATATTCAATGCATTGTTGTTTGTGATCTATCAAACTAGCGATGAACACAGAATTAATCATTATAGGCATATCTAGGTAGGCTACATAAATAAATTAGTTTATGTTTAAGATTTTTTTAAATGGTGTGTCCTAATTTCGATACAATAAGGAATTCCAGTGAAAAATATTATGGTTTTAAAAAAATATGTTCATATAGACCAATAAACGCTGATTCTGAATATAAAACATTTATTTAATAATATTAAACGCAGAGTTTAAAAAAAATTATTAAAAAGTCCATTTTTAATTGGGTCGTAGAAACACGCCGTCAAGTTGGCGTTATTGAAATGTTTAGTGGTGACGTCACTGCTCATCGTGTCGTGACATCACCGTAAAGTCATTGTACGGGAACTTAGGTATGACACAAGCCATCCTATTAATTTATTCTCTTATTTATACACTGTTTGTAGAAATTTAGTTGTCGTGTTTATTGAAACATTATTTAGGCCTAAATAATTCCGTTTTAAAAATAAAGGTGTCTCTTATTAATTTATCTCCATTATTGAAAATATTCAAAAACTACTGCACAAAAAAATAGTAATGCTACTCTAGGGAGAATACTTCGAACACCGATTTCAAAATGGCGGCAGTTGATCAGCTGATGCCCGATCTTACGGTAACTTTTCAAGAGTGATGACGTCACACGATTCACTACACATATGGTGGTTTTCGGGGATCTTGAAAAATTAAAGCTTTGACTATTAATACTAACTCTAAAAAAAATGTGCAGTTATTTAAGTTAGAAGGTCATTATTCATTAAAAAAAATAAAAAAAATTGAACTGGAGTTCTCTATTGGCCTTCGAATAAATTTTTATCAAAATACGTAATGTTCTGCTTTATATATAACTATGCCATTCAAAGAAATAAATTGATTCTCTCTGCATGTCCTTTCCCTTGCGTCCCCGTTCACCTCCCGAGTCCCTTTCCCCTCCCGCGTTCCCCTTCCACCTTCCACCTTCCTTATACACATTTTCGTCCATACAAATTTCATAACGCCAGAGCTTACCATTATGTATAGCCTATAATCTTCGCGAGCGTGCGCACACCAAATCACCAAAGTTTCATCGCAATCGGATGAACGGTATGGCAGCACATAAAATACGAACAAACAAATAAACAAATATTGATTTTTATATATAAGAAGATTGAGGTGGTACCTACAGGTAAAAAAGCCAGCTGTCACCATGCTGACAGTGATTGGTAGACTTGTTAGTTCTGTTGCGTAAGTTGCGTTACTTGACGCGTAACCTTGAACGTGTAAACTGTGTCAATAAACGTCTTATACTTATAAGTAAATCGTCTTTCTTTTAATACCAACTAGCATACCCGGCAACACGTTGCTGTGGCTAACGAAACACAACGCCGTCTACTGACAACGCCATCACCCAACCTTTATAACCAACGCCATCCTTTAATTTGCACCATATCAAATCCACACTATGTTATACTATGTAATGATAAACCACAGACATATAACTAAAACATAGTTTTTTTTTATGAAATCCTGACTTATGTCCCACGAAGTTGTTAAAGAATAGCCCCACCACTTTCAGCAAAATGACGATCTTTGAGCGTGAATACCCACGAATCTGACGGTGATGGAGCACTCTAAATCCATTTAGCTGATGCGTGAACAGTATGAGGTGAGTGACGCAGTACTCCAGCAGCAAAATCTGTGATGTTTCACCGTCCTCGTATGATAACACCGGTGCCTCAAATTGGGGGGCCCGCTTGCAAACCATCATGCTGTACTGGCGCTGAACGGGGGGCCTGTTCCTGAACCCAGCATCACTTTTTACGACGAACAGCAATGCGTTATTTTTTTATTAATTCTATATCATTGCGTATTTTTTGTTTATCATGAATGATTCCGTCCCGTTATCGTTATCATCAAAATATCGTATGACGTATATCATAGTATTCTATCGTTATCATAATAATATCTTAATATATATTTAATAAGTGATTATTCCGGCAGTGAACATCTCATACAAACAATGGTATACCACTGATGAACCAAGAAAACAATAGGGGAGACCTGTATAAAACCGTATAACGGGGTAAAACCGTATTACTCCAAAAAAGCCTTATTACTTTAAATATTCCAGCCCCGCTCTCCGCCCCATTTATGACTCCGAAACCAACGCAATCAGCAGAAACTTGTCGGTACATGTCTACCTGCTAGCGAGATACATACAATGTTTTAAGTTTTTCGGTGTCTTGACATAATTTTTCACGGATATTGAATTGATTAATAATTAATAGTGAAGTATACTTAAAAGCAGCACTTTACATTTCAATAAATATGGGGTCTAACAATCAACGTCAATAAAACTAAATGGATGACATTTAGGGTGGGTTTCTTCATTCGCACTCTACTTTAGCTTAGCAGTTTACAGTTCCTTTCGCAGTGCATTTGACATTTACGGCAAAATGGGTTTTTTCACAATGCCAACTGCTTAGGTAAAAGTAAATAGGGATGACAGCATAAAAACTAACCTAATTCCCACATTTTCGTATTGGGAACTGTGTATATATTTTTTTCATGTGGCAACCCACACAATAAATGTCAAAAATTTGTGTGCGAATTGCTTCATCTACGGTTGCGTTGTTGTTTGTTTCACGTTTTAACTAACCTAACTAACCATCACGCCGTTTCCCCGCAGGGGTAGGCAGAGAGGATGGTCCGCCAAACAACTCGGTCTTGGCACACACTATTTGCCTCACTCACATTCGTACATCATCTCATACATTCTCTTCTATTATTCTGACTGATCTGATTCACTTGATCGTGCCATGTCTTCCTCGGACGTCCCCGACTTCTTCTACCATTCACATTCGCGTCGTATATTCTTCTTACACTACTTTCTTCGTTCATTCGCTCTACATGCCCAAACCATCCGAGTGTCCCTTTCTTAATCTTATGCATTATGCTTACATCAACCTTACATTCTTTTCGGATATTCACATTTCTCACACGATCGTACATTGTTTTACCACACATACGTCTCAGGGATCACGTTTTAAATTGTAATAAAATTATTAGCAATGAGTACCTAATTCTTTCGAATAACATATCATATCATATCTGCAATTAATATAGTCAAAAGTCGAGCAGTTTCTTTATTAACGCGAAATCGGTAATACGAAATCTAGGTCTTCCATTAGATAGAAATTCCTGCGTATATTATGTCGCTTTACACGTCGTGTCATATAATTAATTATCAGTTCATCGTCAGAACCTGATGAACTGTCACTTGTTGCGATCATAATGATAAAATACTAGCAAATACCGTAAAATAGATAGCAAGAAAATCTCTGAACTGTCAAACTGTCAAACCAAAGTGACATTTAGACAACGGCCGCCATTTTGGTTACCTTTACTTTCGCATTTGCAGCACCATTCTGGGCCTGTAAGATGTAAGGTGAAAGTAAACGGTAAATGTCAAATGAAAAAACCCATTTCTATGTTTTTGACCGTTTACTTTTACAATTAGCATTGCATTTAGCATTCTCGGTAAATGAAGAAACCCACCCTTAGACGACAAGATCACTCTGAATCAGTGATACAGTTGAATGGTTGCAATGTCGAAAAGGTGGAAAGATTTAGATACTTTGGCACTATTCTCACGGAGACTCTTGACCCAGATTTAGAGGTTAGGTGCAGAATTGAAGCAGCAAGAACTGCGTTCATTAAAATGAAATCCCTCTTCTGCAATGACAATATCAGTTTAAAACTAAGGCAGAGAATAGTAAAATGTTATGTGTGGTCGGTCTTGCTGTATGAATGTGAAACATGGACCTTGAAAGTAAATACCATGAACAAGTTAGAGGCATTTCAAATGTGGCTTCGCCAAGATCCCATGGACCGACATGATCACCAACACAGAAATTCTCAGGCGGGCTAGAGCAGCTAGAGAACTGCTTACGTTAATAAAAATCAGGAAAATTTCATAACTGGGTCATATACTGCAAGAGGAGAAGTATCACTTGCTCCATTTCATTTTGAAAGGCAAAATAGAGGGTCGCCGAGGGCCTGGTAGGAGACAAATGTCTTGGCTGCGAGAGTGGACCGGCATTAGAAGTGTGGAGGAGCTATTCCGGGCAGCGCAAGACAGTGAGACATTTTCAAGAGTGATCGCCAAAGTCGGGGGCACACAAAGAAGAATAAGAAGAAATACAGGAACAATCAAGGTTTGAGTTTATCTACGACAAAGGCCTAACCGTTTTAAGTCTGCATTTTCATATTTTTTTTGTAAGGTATATGGTTTTACCCACCCCACGGGGCAAAATCGGAAATATTAGAGCTCTTGTATTTTTTTTTCGTACATTTGTATCTAAGATTTTCTGAGATGTATCTTTTGTGTTTTGTTCCTTAGTAAATTCATTAATAAAAATAATAATTATGAACCAAATTTTATTTTAATTTACCAAATTAAAGAGCTTCTACCTTAGGCACCTATACGGTTTTGGACAGATCTCCCCTATATGTTATCATACATTTTTAGTATGATAACATGTTTCATCGGTTTCTTTAAACGCGTCGTTATACTCGGCAACTCAACATATCACCGTGAACTTCAGGAGTCGAATTACGTACCGAAAAATTGAAATCGCAATAACTATATCAACATTTCACAATGAGTTCCCCAAGAGTGTGGTTACGTTTTGAAAGATCTCTTAGTGACGGAACAGTAAAAAAGTTTAAAGTCCAAGAAGTGTTACCAAGCTTGTATAAGAAAGTTATTGAATTTATGTGTATTAATTTTCTACCAGAAGGACCATTCGCTCGTGCTGCAAGTAAGAATTTCAAGTTTCTTGTAATATCTGTACAGTTTTCATATATTATTAAAAATACAAAATTCGGTTGTGCCTCTACCCGTAAATCGGATGGAATAATCTTTAGAATTTATGCTTTAAATTTAAGTTTCATATACAAAAGTAGAATTTTATTACGAGAATCCAGACGAGCAGCCAAGTGCCTAAATAAAACACAATGTTTTAACCGAAAATTATGTATATTTTTTATAAGAATATATTTTTTTACAACTTTTGAAGGTTATTCCCATCAATGTTACATATCATTGAAGAAGAAGATAACAATAATAATCTAAACGAAAATGTGAAAGAGAACAAGAATATGAATAAAATCGGATATATTTATCCGAGACGCTATCCAGGTTAGGTACTAACCAATTCTTAGAATGTTTGTTTCCAATAAACAGGGTAGTTGCCCATAATATGGAAAAAAGAATTAGTTGAAGATAATATTGATAATAGTGGAAATTCACAACACATCTACTCTGATGGTGGACACTGTAACGCTGTCCGTAACGTTGGCTAAAGAAGGAGGTAGCGCAACACGGCTTAACACTAAAAAAGAAGGTGGTAATGGTGAAATTGGTTTACGCGCATATCCCGGTAAGTCGAGAGGTCTGGGTTCGAGTCCCAGTTGCGACCATTAACTTTTTATATATTTCTGTGTCTTGTTCTCTTTTATATTTTCTTTTAGATTATTATTATTATTTTCTTCTTCAAAATTGGAACTGATTTCTCGGATATTTAGACTATTCTCTTTGATGTATTATATATAGATTAGAAACGAATGAGAAGCGAAAGAAATCATTTTAGCTGTAGTAACAGTTGACGACCTTTTTATGGTCGACCGGATAAGATACTACTGGCCCAAACAAAGGTCACAGGTTCAATTTCTGGCGTCAATAAATCAAATTAATAAATTAATTAGTTTTTAATTAAATGAAGACAATATTAGCGGAACTCAATAGAAAATCTGGATACAGAAATATTAAAAATATATATTGGCACCTCTGGGACTCGAACCCAGGACCTTCGGCTACAAAAAATGGAATTTCTTGTTTTTTGGGCTATGACATGATGGACACCACATATTAGTCACCTATTAATTTAGTACGTTTACGGTACATTATTAGTACCGTAAACTAATTTCAGATAAGATCTAATAGCTAGTTGAAATGAAAATTTTAACAAAACAAAAAAACGACTTCAAATAATGCACTAAAAAGAAAAAAAAAAATTTCGTATTCTTCTACAACTTAATAATCAACTTACTTTTTCTAATCATCAATATGTAGGTACGATTGTTACTTTTGGAGTCGGTGTCAGTCAAGGTAGGTTTGTAACTACATACATAGTTATAGGTGAGATGTGCTTGTGTCGCACAAGCAACTTGACGAGGCGAGAGGCTAGAGCGGGGCCGCGGCGGGAGGGGAGCTGTCAAGTGAACACGCCGGGCCGGGTACCTTTGCTGACACCGACTCCAAAACTAACAATCGTACCTATATATTGATGATTAGAAAAAGTTAGTTGATTATTTTTTTAGTGCATTCTTTGAAGTCGTTTTTTTGTTTTGTTAAAAAAAAAAATATTTTTTGATTTTTAGTGAATCTGAAGTACACTAACTAATTTGTCTGAATATGAGTAAACCTACTAAACGTGCTGCTCATATGAGACATACATAATTTGACCACAACGACGTTAG
The DNA here is from genome assembly GCA_917880885.1 of Limnephilus marmoratus. Taxonomy (NCBI): domain Eukaryota; kingdom Metazoa; phylum Arthropoda; class Insecta; order Trichoptera; family Limnephilidae; genus Limnephilus; species Limnephilus marmoratus. The sequence continues at coordinate 47,880,675 of OU862924.1, read as the reverse complement.
GGTCAAATTAAGAGATTCGGCCGAGTTTCGTTAATTTGTCATAGATCCGATAATCAGAACCTAACCAAACTCTCATCAAATTACCCTTGAAGTACATCCTTTCCAATAAAAAAAGAATCATCGAAATCGGTTGGCGTGATATTGAGTTATTCGTTCATTTGTCGCGCATACTTAATGCAAATTTAAGACTTATATGATTTTCTCATGGATGCCATTGTCAGAACTGGATCAAATTAAAATGGAACCACACGGGAAGCACCAGCTTTCAAATAAAAAATGAATCATCAATATCGGTTCACCCAGTCAAAAGTTCTGAGGTAACAATCATAAAAAAAATACAGTCGAATTGAGAACCTCCTCCTTTTTGAAGTCGTTTAAAAAAATTAATGCTTTGTGAAAGTTCTGTTATAAATTCAGTTCTGTAAAGCAACTGGCTCATAACGATATTAGAATTCGAATGATACATTCACGGAATTTGTATTTTATCTATTGTTCAAATTTTGTAAAACAATCCGTCTTAAATATTCCCAGAAAAAAATCAGAGTTCGCAATTCACACGCGGTAGAAGTGAAACTAGAAAGTCGCTAGATGTCGCTTTCTCTTCCTTTGCCTGTTGATTTTAGTGGTTTGGAGATTGGCTATTTATTTTACCAAAATAAAAATGTTTATTTTTTTTTGGATTCGTAGGATTCGAACCTCCGTTCTCTGGATGTCTCTAGCCGCTGAGATTTGTTACGCGCTTTACGCCGGTTTTTTACCGCATTATATTAGAACCGAGGACCCGTCAAATAATAAATTGTAGTTACACACTTCCGTTTCATCCGAATTTCAAATCGCAAACGGTGCTAAAGATGTTTCACTTCAAAAATGATCTGGGTGTTATTGTTTTCAGATTTGCTGAGCGATCCTAATAACTTCGAATGTATTAAAAGGTATTGGTTCGAGAATATCCTACCGCAGAACTTTAGCGTGGTGTGCTTGGAAGATGACGATACCCCAGAGGAAGACAAGGAAATAGTTGGAGTTAACTTTCTCCTATTAATCAGCAAAACTCAAAACGATATAACGGTTTGCAAGAATTTATTTAAATTCAAAGGTTCAACAAAATATATTCTTTTAAATTTAAGATTTTTTAATGTCGTTTATTGGTAGAAATGCTGTGGGAAGTTAACCATGGGAAATAAAATTGCAACATTTTGTTTGTCAACTTTCTGGTCTTAGGGCTTGTAATGTATGTGAGATGCAGTGCACAATCTACGCACTGTACGCTAAGGTGGGTCATTTAAAAAATGTTATTTTTAAATTCTAAGAGCGATACAAGGGTTCCAAATGGGTTCAAAACAAAATTTCTGATACAATCTTCTTCCTCCGGATTCACTTCAAAGTTTTGAAAATTTTCATTTTGAGGGGTTATTTCTAGTGTACATAAAAGATTATGTGAATCTTTTAAACATATTTTTGTAATCTTCCATATCAAATACAGTATATTTTAACGAAATCTTTTACAAAAAGTCCCAAGATTGTCTCGCAAAATAATGCAGAAATTTGAGAGTAAGAAGGATTTCTGGTGTTTGAATACACTGCCTTTATATAATTTGAAATATATTCATATATTTTTTAATAAATAAATCAAAATATTCCCTTAATTTCGTGTTTTATTAAAAATAGTTCATTTTTAATGGTTTATCTAACATTTTTTAAAGATCTAACAAGGGCGGATTTTTCTCCATTATGTGAAATTTCAAAGTATCCGGAGGAAGAAGATGGTATCCAAATATTATTAAAAAAATTACATGATTTTTTATCCTCATTTAACACCCTTTTATCACTATTAGACAAATCGAAACAAGATTTTTTTTCTCATACAGTCGTGACCCACCCTACTTACTGTACGCTAGGCCGGAGAGATTCAGGAAAAAAATCCCTTCGATTTTAATGAACCCTATATTATACTTTTTGATATGGATAAATAGGTAGGTACACATCGCAAATTCAACTAAGAGTATTTTTTTTAAATAACAGAACTATTACCAAACCGCTTCCTTTGAAAAATGTTTAAAAATTCATTCGATAACTATTTTATCTTCTGCGAACAAACACATCTGTTTGAAACAATCCTAGTTTATTGATCAATTTATTGATCGCTAAGTTGCCGCAAAAAGTCTGCCGGTCTACCGGTCTGTCTTATCTTAAAATCCAACTGTTTTAACAAGATTGTAAATCTAGTTCTTACTTTCCAAGACAATCCTTCTGCGAAAAGTCTAATGTTTTCACGAGTGATACAGTCAGAGTTAATGAGTTTCAAAATATTTTTTTTTTATATCTACCTAAAAAGAAACAGGTTGCGGGAGCAAGCAGGTAGGTATTCCAAAGAAAACGAGATTAGGTACCTACTCTTACACCCAAATCGAAAAATAATATTTTCTCTTGAAGTCTTTTTTGGTTATCGTAGTTTGATGCGCTTTTTATATTTTTGGTTGTAGATGATATATAAGATATTTACGTTTTTTTGTTCAACAGGAAAGCCTCCCAGTAGAGCCTTCGAGTATTCATGTACTTCTAAACGAAGTTGCTTCACGATTTGACGTGTTTGAAGCCTTTGGCGTCGACAGGTTTTTGTCTGCTTGCGGTCTTTCGGTCAATAAGAACTACAGAGGATTGAGTATTGGGACAGAATTATTGCTGGCAAGGTAAAAATGATTATTTAAGTGTTAAATTGTTTTTTATAATAATAGTATTATGTTCCCAATGACAGTTAGATGAAAAATGCATGTATATAGTCCGGATTTTAAAATTCTAATGGAATGTTATTAGAACCAAACGTAAACATCATAATACACCAAATTAATGTAATAAAACTAACTGCAATCAAGATTGTGCTATACTTAGTCCAACTCCCAAAATCAAATATCTTGGTGTATATCTAGATCAACATTTTAAATGGAAAACACACATTTGTGAACTCGCCAAAAGGATTAGGAAATGCATTTATATATTTATTAGACTTAGAAATATTCTTAGCTTAGAAATCCTAAAAAGAGTGTACTATGCAACTGTTCAATCTATATTACAATATGGTATTATTGGCTGGGGAGGAACATATGACAATATTTTAAAACCACTCAAAATAGTTCAAAGGTTGATAATTAAGGTATCCTTGAGAAAACCGTCTAAATTTCCTACTGAAATTATTTTTTCAATATTCAATGTGCCTACAGTAGACAAAATGTATAAAAATATTCAATAGTTTAAATTTACAAAGAAATACAGTTAAATACTCGTAACTTCCAATTCAATACATCAGCAAGATACCAGAAAACTATTAAAATCCCTAAATTTAATTCTAAGCACATTCAAAATTCCTACCTTTATCTAGGCATAATCTACTATAACAACCTCACATTAAAATTAAAAACCATCGAAAATATGCAGGAATTTAAGCCCAAATTTAAAAAAAATACCTTAAACTGCCATAAAAGTCCCAAATATTTTTACTTTATATCTTAAAGTCTGCTATTTTATAAATCGTTCATTCCTTCTTTTTCTTTCATTTCTTAGTTTCTATATCTCTAAGTCTAGTATTGTATAAATCTTGCGTTCTTTCTTACATATCCTTTACTTACTTATTACAATAATTTTTGTTACTAACTTACATGATTCTTTCATTTATAATGATTTTTTAAATTTATATTATGATTTTTTAAACTCTTCATGATTTTTACTTTTAAATTTAAACATGATTTTTTTACTTACTTATTACTTATTACTTACAATAGACGGTATTACTAACTTACACGATCTTTTAATTTACTAATTGAGCTAGAACTCCCTCACCAAACACAAGAGCATTGTCTCTTTATGGTGAGGAAAGGCAATTTTTTATTTCTTTGTTAAAACCTTATGGAACTATGTATCTGTGTAACTGATATAACTTTATATGTATTTTTAATCAATATTGCCAATAAAAAAAATAAAAATAAATAAAAAAATGTTTACTAAACAATGATTATTATAAATAATTATAATATTACCTATGCACGATTACTGTGATGCAAACATGAGCATGCTATGATGGTCGAGAGAATAAATAAATAAAATATGATAATAATTAGTGATACGATGATAAATTTCAGGACACCAATTTGCAAGGAGAACGGTATTACACTAACGAAGACGATCTTCACAGGGGTCGCGGCCCAGAAGGTGGCTGCCAAGGCCGGCTTCACCACCGCCCTAGAGATAGACTACCAAGACATCGCTGACAAGATGAACGTCACTTTCCCAGAAGGCTTCAAGACTCTCAAAGTTATGACCAAACTAATCGAATAAATTACTGATTTTATTTTTTATTTTATTTATTTAAACACCCATGGGGCTTTTACATAGAATGCAGTACATTTTTTTTTAATTACAGTAAAAATAAGAGTAGACAAAAATAATATATGTTAAAAACAATATATAGGTTACATAAAATATAGGAGTTGACACAAAGTAGGAAATGTTTAAAATTGTTCACATTAGTTTATGAGAAAGGTAGAAATTCATAGTTGGCACATTAAAATGGAGTTTGAAGTTTGCTAAGTTCAAATTATTGTCAAATACATCCATATTGTTTAAATATTTGTTACCAAGACTATCTAAACGTTGTATTGGAGAATGCAAATTATAGTTGGAAAGAGAAGTACGTATATAAAATGTTAATGTTTGTTTGGTTGTTCGAGTAGGTCCTTGTAGATTTATTAATTGCAGGAGTTCCCAGCAATCGAATTTAGAAATTAATAATTTTAATAAAAAGGTTAGGTCGTTTATTTTTCGCCTGTTTTCTAAAGTTGGAATATTTAAAATATTCATTAACGTCTGGTCATTTATGTGCTCGAAAGTGTAAAAAAAGGCTACAAAAATTTAAGTTCCAAATTTAAGACGTAAAAATTTTCTTTCAATTTCTTTCCACATTATAAATATGAATTTTGTAGAAGTTATGTTCTATTAGGCTTCTAACAAGGGATGCGTACAATAGTTTAATTATTTGTAAGGAGTTTTTAATTGTTCTTAATATAAATCCCAATGTTTTCATACCCGTATTTGCAGTTTGTTGAATATGGACCTTGAAGTCTAGTTTCTCATCCATTTTTATGCCAAGATCCTGCATTTCCGTTACTCTTTCTAAATTTATTTCATTTATTGAATAGTCGAAAAAGAGTGATATTTTTTTCTGGAAAAGGTCAAAGTTTTGCATTTATCAACATTTAAATATACCTAGATTGTTTTGTGAACACCAATTTGTTGATTGTTGCTGAGATAATAATTTCTAAGTAAACCGGTTGCTTTTGGCCACGTTAACTGGGTCAAGTATTTCCATGCCCCCTCGCAGAAAATTATCAACTATTCATAAGGTCTATCGATTTCAATTTCCAGTCGTATCAATTGATGACTCCATCGTAGCCAAAAGATCAAAATAATGTGATTTATATTTTTATTCGATGAAATTATGAACCTAAAGATAATCCTTGTAAATATGTATTAAACCAATATCAAAGAAAACTGTCGAAAATACACAACATCTTTCGACTCCTAGGCCCTAGACTGTGGCTTTAAGAATTTGAATATATGCTCAAGAAATAATTTCGGTATTTGAAAACATTAATTTTGTTAATTTATCAGAAAGAAGTAAGTACAAAGTCCAACACACGGACACGCCCAAAACGAACTTTCATTTGTTTATCTCTTTCTTATGGGTTTAAATATTATTACATGTGCTTAAGCCGCCGCTACCCGAATTTCTACTGATTTCTTACATATCTCCCTTAAACATTTGAAGTTTTTAAGCTCTTAAAAAATTATATGTTATTTTTAAACGACTTCAAAAAGGAGGAGGTTCTCAAATTCGACTGTATTTTTTTTTTTTTTTATGTTTGTTACGCCAGAACTTTTGACTGGGTGAACCGATATTGATGATTCTTTTTTTATTTGAAAGCTGATGCTTCCCGTGTGGTCCCATTTTAATTTGGTCCAGTTCCGACAATAGCATCCATGAGAAAACCATATAAGTCATAAATTTGCATAAGTATGTGCGCGACAAATGGACGAATAACTCAATATTACGCCAACCGATTTCGATGATTCTTTTTTTATTGGAAAGGATGTACTTCAAGGGTAATTTAATGAGAGTTTGGTTAGGTTCTGATTATCGGATCCATGACAAATTAACGAAACTCGGCCGAATCTCTTAATTTGACCTTAACGTCGCTATGGTCAAATTATGTCTCTCTCATATGAGCAGTACGTTTAGTAGGTTTACCCATATTCAGACAAATTAGTTAGTGTACTTCAGATTCACTAAAAATCAAAAAATAAACAAAAATTTTTACAAAACAAAAAACGACTTAAAAAAATGCACTAAAAAGTAAAAAAATAATTTCGTATTCTTCTACAACTTCATAATCAACTTACTTTTTCTAATCATCAATATGTAGGTACGATTGTTATTTTTGGAGTCGGTGTCAGCAAAGGTACCCGGCCCGGCGGGTTCACTTGACAGCTCCCTGCGCCGCCGCGGCTCCGCTCTCGCCTCTCGCCTCGTCAAGTCGCTTGTGCGATACAAGCACACCTCACCTATAACTATGTATGTAGTTACAAACCTACCTTGACTGACACCGACTCCAAAAGTAACAATCGTACCTACATATTGATGATTAGAAAAAGTAAGTTGATTATGAAGTTGTAGAAGAATACGAAATTATTTTTTTACTTTTTAGTGCATTTTTTTAAGTCGTTTTTTGTTTTGTTAAAATTTTTGTTTATTTAAGATACTATCTAGACGCGTTCCACGCCAAAACGCAAATTATACGAAATTCCCTCGATATAGAAAAAATCGCAAAGTATGCTCCGAAAATTATTATAAACACGTTGGTTTCAGTTATTTTACAAGTTGTAGTTGTGAAAAAATTCACAATGTTTCTTTAAATGATACTCAAGACGCCTTCCACGAGATTTTTGCTCTATTTTAAACGAGTCGTGTTTTATGAAACATTTTCACAATTTTCGCGTCGATTTTATCGATTTAAATATTATCGCGCTTCTCTAACATTCGTAATTACACATCTCTCCATCTTCTTCTTTTTGAGCGCGGATGCGGCGCCTTAAGGCCCCGCTACCCGAATTACAACCGCTTTCTTACATATCTCCCTTAAACACGTTAAGATTTAAAACTCTTAAAAAAATATATGTTTTTCTTGAAGATAATATCTAGACGTTGCCTGCGCCGAAACGCAAATTATATAAAATTCCCTCTATGCTCCAAAAATTATTATAAACAAGTTTGTTTCATTTTTGTTTTGAAAAGTTTTAATTTTCGATGTACATTTGTTCCTTTAATTTTAAATTTTTTTGCGACCGGTTTCGACACGTCCGTATTATTAACGAGCAAACTTAAAACTTTTAAGTTTGCTCGTTAATGATATGGACGTGTCGAAGTTTTAAGTTTGCTCGTTAATAATACGGACGTGTCGAAACCGGTCGCAAAAAAAATTAAAATTAAAGTAACAAATGTACATCGAAAATTAAAACTTTTCAAAAAAAATAACTACAAATTGTTACATAGTCAGTGCCCAAGAAATACAAAAAAAGTTTGTTTCAGTTATTTTACAAGTTATATGTATGAAAAAAATCACAGTGTTTCTTTAAATGCTGTTTAAGACAATGTCCGCGAGATTTTTGCTCTATTTTAAACCTATTTATTTAATTACTATCGATTTAAATATTAGCGCGCTCCTCTAACATTCGTAATTACATATCTCTCCATCTTCTTCTTTTTGAGCGCGGATGCGGCGCCTTAGTGCAGGAAATATAAAATAATTATGTCAACAATATTCTCACCTGCCAAAGCCGGAGAGTGAAAGGAAAAAAAAATGGTACTTAATTAAAAAATTATTTTAATTTTGCTCAATGGAAACGGTAGGAAAACATCAATTTGTGCAAAAATCTTTTGTATTCATAATGTAAACTGATTCGTAATAAAGATTAACCTTAAATAGCGTTTTAGCCTTAAACGATAAAAAAGAAACAATAAATATGTTCAAAAAACTAAAAGCTCTTCACAGTTAGACAACGATAAAAAAAGTAATAGTTTTTTATCACGACCTCGCATGGAAGTTCTTACGCCATGTAAATGACACAATATATAACGGAGTCGTACTGTTATTCCAGATATGAAGTGGATATCGACATTCTTCATACCTTGTTCAGATCGGTGTGCATAATAATTTTATTCCGAAGTCTGCCTCTTGTTCTATGTCCGTCCATCATTAATATCCCAGTACTAGATTCTAGGTACTAGTTAGTAGGTAGTAGGTACAAGGGGCTCGATTCTCCAAGCCAGGTCGCTCGCAATCGACGTCGAAAGTTCGTGCATTGGTCGACTTTGTTATTCTCGAGTCTCGTCGAAGACGTCTAGACGCCAAACGTCAAAGTTATTTCACTACAACAACGAGTGGGTCGAACCAGTTGACACCAAATTGTCTTCGCCATAAATGTCAAAATCTAGTTTTATTGTATCCTACCCTAAGACCGTTTCCCGCGTGCACTCTGACAGTGATCATTTATGTTTACGAAGTTGTTCCAGAGTTCATTGTAATGGCTGATTTGTCTGCGATATTGGCTGTAATTAGTGATCGAAACAGGACTTTCTACCGAAACCGAATCTTCGGTGTCTGTCTCAGTTTCGGCTGTAACCGAAATTTTTTTAGACCTGTTAAAAATCTATTGTTTTCTGAAATTTGGCTTATTTTTATTCTCAACACGTGTTAAATGAAATAACAAATATTAATTGAAGAAACTAAAATAATAAAATAAACTTTTTATATTACTGCTATTAAACAAACAAAAATTATAAAAATCAACATGTTATCTAATTCTTAAAACAAAAATTTGTTACTAATCTACACTTACATCATTAATCATCAATTGAGTTAAATTATAATTGCGTGCACAATCAAAACATTCTTATTACACGTGTTAAATGAAATAAAAAAAAAACAATAATTGAAGTATGTGAATTTAAAAAAAAAAAAATATTTCTCTGCTTTAAAACAGTCAAAAATTATATTTATATTACAAACATAAACTCACAACACAATCACGCCGGACCGGCCGGCGAACTCAGTTGATGATGGCGAATAACACACGAGCCACGAACTCACCCGAAGTTAGCCGAACGACGCGCAACAATTAACGACAATTAACGAAGTTTCGGTGCGGCCGACGGTTTAACAGATTTTATGCCGAAACCGCAACTAGAATTTTCTGCCAAAACTTCCCGAAACCGAAACCTAAACCGAACCTTCGGTCGGTCACTAGCTGTAATGCATAATGTAGAGCAAACTTAAGTAGATACTTTGAGACTAACAAGAATATTTTGCCGGAGTGTAGGTAGTTTAAAAATAACTTCATAATTAATCTATTTTACTGTCGGCTTACATAATATGTTAGCAGCATTAAATTTCTTTTCCGCGGTGGCTACCAGCTGTTTTTAAACGACTTCAAAAAGGAGGAGGTTCTCAATTCGACTGTATTTTTTTTTTTTTTTTTTTTTTTTTTCTATGTTTGTTACGTCAGAACTTTCGACTGGGTGAACCGATATTGATGATTCTTTTTTTATTTGAAAGCTGGTGCTTCCCATGTAGTCCCATTTTAATTTGGTTTAGTTCTGACAATGGCATCCATGAGAAAACCATATGTCTTAAATTTGCATAAAGTATGTGCGGGACAAATGGACGAATAACTCAATATCACGCTAACCGATTTCAATGATTCTTTTTTTATTATTGGAAAGGATGTACTTCAAGGATAGATTGATGAGAGTTTGGTTAGGTTCTGATTATCGGATCCATGACATAGTAACGGAACTCTTCAATTCTTAGGAGCAAATTAACGAAACTCGGCCGATTCTCTTAATTTGACCCTAATGTCGTTATGGTCAAATTATGTCTGTCTCATATGGGCAGCACGTTTAGTAGATCTACCCATATTCAGACAAATTAGTGTACTTCAGATCCACTAAAAATCAAAAAATAAACAAAAATTTTAACAAAACAAAAAAACGACTTCAAAAATGCACTAAAAAGTAAAAAAATAATTTCGTATTCTTCTACAACTTCATAATCGACTTACTTTTTCAACTCATCAATATGTAGGTACGATTGTTATTTTTGGAGTCGGTGTCAGCAAATGTACCCGGCCCGGCGCGGCGTGTTTACTTGACAGCTCCCCTCACGCGCGCCGCGGCCCTGCTCTCGCTTCGTCAAGTCGCTTGTGCGACACAAGCACATCTCACCTATGTATGTAGTTACAAACCTACCATGACTGACACCGATTCCAAAAATGACAATCGTACCTACATATTGATGAGTTGAAAAAGTAAGTCGATTATGAAGTTGTAGAAGAATACGAAATTATTTTTTTACTTTTTAGTGCATTTTTGAAGTCGTTTTTTTGTTTTGTTAAAATTTTTGTTTATTGGTTTAGAGTAATAAACCCGCCAGGCATTTCGAAGAAAGTGCGCTCGTAATTTCAAATTTACACCATATAAACGTCAAAAACTTTAGAAACATAGACAATATTCACAAGGCTGCACAGATCATCTTTTCAACCCTACGACATTGAAGAATTCCTTAAAATGAAATATTCGACAAAGTTCGTCGAGACGACGAGTAATTTTTCATTCGTGAATGGCGTGTATCGAGTAACTCTTGAAAGTTATTGGAGAATCGCAGCCCGTACGATGTACGACCAGCTCTTTGCCCGCACAATGCCACGATCATGTCACACTTGATAAATGTTGTGCCCGAGCTTTGGAACACGCGACACATGTATTGTTCACATTACTGGTGGTGTTACAATGGTGCATACTTAAAATTCCATTAGAATACTACAAGTCTAGGTCTACAATTCTAGAAGTCTCTGTGGCATGGAGAATAGACAATAGGCCACTTGCATCACATTTTTTAAAATTTTTTTCCGGTTCAGGCAAATATTCTAAGACATTGTGTATTTTTTTTATTTTTTTTATCGTATTTTTGAAACCCTGGGGATTTTTTGAAAATTTCAATCCGATAAATCATACCATTTTTTATAAACCGGAAAGACGGGACATAATTTTATAGGTGTGAAAAAACGATAATTACATAGCCGAAAATCATTTAAAAAAAAATAACGTTTTCCACACGAATGGCATAGGAGAATAACGAGGCATACCAAAAATATTACATCTCATAAATATTTTTTTTCTTTGATCCATCTTATTGACCATAAATCATTATAATGTACAGCGTCTATATTACTAAATTCAATGTAATATACTTGAACTTGTAAATTGTAATAATAATAAGAATATTATAAAATTTTATTTTGTTAAAATCAGCACCATAATCATTATACCTCTAAAACATGTACCGACATCATCTTCACGTTCTGAAGAGAACCCCGTACCCATTAATTGTACGGGGTTCTCTTCAGAACATCTGTCAAAAAATCAAACCAAATGATAAGTTCGCAGAGAACAAACAATAAATCTAGTGAACGAATTCAAAAATTCACCTGAAATCAAAGTGATGCCATATAAAAAAATAAATCAGTGTGGAATTTTATAAAATTAATAGGAACATTTTCGGCGACGGGACATTTTCATGTAGTGACGTCACGAGCCTAAATAATGGATTTATTTATTTAAAAATAAAAAAAACTGTACATTTCTAAAAATTTTTACTAACATTTTCGTAATCTTAGTAAAAAACTGTATCCACACGATTTTTTCCAAGTCGTTATGAAGTCCATGCAAGTGGCCTATTATTATCATCAGATTTAAGTTTAGTTTAGATACCTACCTATTTATTCAATTATTAGCGGAGACCCGTGAAAAACAAGGGATTATTATTATTATTTGATTGATAATGACATGTTGGCTAAAAAGTGCGGACCCTTGAAAAATCACCAAATTTGGCTTCGCTTTGTCAAGGTAAACCATTAGAAATTTACACAAAAGAAATACGTATTTTAAACACAGAATTAAAATAATTTTCTAGCAAAGAAATATTGGTTCCATGAGAACTCAACAAAGTAACATTTGAAAGTCATTAAAAGTGATGAAAAAAAACCCTTAACCTGACGTAACCTATTTAACCCAGTTTTGTTTTTCATCACTTTTTACTTTTTTGAATCAGGAGTGATGAAGTGCCACTTTGTTGAGTTGTTTGGTCATCAGAAGTATTTTATAATAGTTCGGAATCAGTTCGGATTTTGGAAATGACATGTAAATTCAAAATCAATCCGAGTTCATTGAATCAGAGATACAAGCAGTCACAGACAGACCGACAACCGAAATTAGTATGTTTTATGAAGAATTTCCCCCAAACCACAGCACTACAAGTAGATACAAGTGCTAAATCCTACTAATTTATTTATTTATTTATTTATTGTAAGAAACAAACAGCAGTTTTATACAGGATGTTAAAAATGAAGCGGTTAAAAATGAGGTAAGCCAAAACAGTTTCTTATGCTAATGGTTATTATGATATAATACAAAATTTTAATTGAAAATGAAAATGAAATTAACAAAAATATATAAATGTAGGTATATTAGAAGGAAGAAGGAATAAGAAAGGGCAAGAGGCAGAGGAAGATGGGATGGGGACAGGAGATGCTCATGCTGTACCTTTTCTATAGCTGTGCATTAATTTAATTCACATTTGTGGTCGTACGCTTGACTTCATATCGGTATTTCACAAGAGTATTATTAAGAATATCGATATTGTTAAATTGCGTGTTATATTGCGCGCATATGCGGGGTATTGGAGAATTTTTTCTAAGGTTGGTTCTGTACGCGGGCAAATGAAAAAAATGGTTTAGTCTGGTTGGTCTTGCAGGTATGTGAATTCTTAAATAATTTACGAGTTCAGGAGAGTCCAGGCCGTTATTCAGAATTTTGTATAAAAATATTTGATCAGATATTAATCTACGCGTTTGAAGTGGAGTAAAGTTGTGAAATTTTAAGGATTCGGTGTTATTTGCAAAGAGTAATTTGAATTTATAATTTATGTGTTTAAAAAATTTGTTTTGCACACTTTCGATTCTGTCAATATGGCATTGGTAGAACGGTGCCCAAATTAGTGTGCAGTATTCTAAGTGGGGGCGGATATACGTGGTGTAAAGGGAATACATAGTTTTAATACTGCGAAAAGGTTTAGATATGCGAATTATAAATCCCAATATCTTATTTGCTTTGTTGATTACTTCGTTAATATGTTTGATAAAATTTAGTTTTACATCTAGTACTACCCCAAGGTCACGGATTGATTCTATTTCATTGATATGTGTATCATGAAAGTTATAATTAAAAGAAATTTTATTTTTGTTACGCGTAAAAGATAATTTGTTGCACTTAGAAATGTTTATGATTAATTTGTTTAATTTACAGTATGCAAAAAGACGATTTAGGTCTTCTTGAAGTTTTATGCAGTCATTGATAGATTTGATTACTAAGTATATTTTTTTGTCATCTGCATATGCAAGGTAGTTAGCATGTAAAAAACATTTATAAATATCAAATATATATACATTAAACAATAATGGTCCCAGGTGGGAACCTTGCGGTACGCCAGAGGGCACAGTAAAAAAGCTAGACTTAGTTCCCTCAACTGATACGCACTGTAGTCTTTTCTGCAGATATGAAGTTAGCCACCTAAGTAAGTCGCCATGGATTCCTAATTGGTGTAATTTTTTAATGAGGATAGAGTGGTTAACTTTATCGAAAGCTTTCGAGTAATCTGTGTAGATGACATCTACTTGGTGTCCATTATCCATATTGCTTGTTAAGTATTCAGTAAAGTTGACTAAGTTTGTTAGTACTGACCTTTTTTGTAAAAAACCATGTTGTTGATTTTGTATGCTGCGGACAATAGTTATATAAATTTGATCGTACACAATACGCTCAAAGAGTTTGCTAAATACTGTGAGTATTGAGATTGGGCGATAATTTGCAATGTTACTTTTTGAACCAGTTTTATGGATGGGGATTATAATGGCTTCTTTGAATTTTGTGGGAAATATTCCTTTTTTTAAAGACATGTTAAATAAGTTAGTTAAAGGATATGCAAGATTTTTGGCACATTTTGAGATAAAATATGGCGAGATACCATCACTGCCCGCACCCTTAGTAACATCCAATTTATTCAAGTATTTATTGACCAATGAGTTGTTTATTTGTACGTTCCCGATCGGGTTATCATTATTAACGCAGGTAGAATTATCAATATTACTGGGATCATCCGTGCCCTCATCGCTTACGTAAGTAGATTGGAAGTGTTTACAGAACAGTTGGCACACTTGATGAGCACCGGTGCCTGACTCGTCATTTAAGTTCATGATTTGTGGTATGCCATTTGTCCTATTTTTGTTTTTAGCGTAATTCCAGAGACTTTTATTGTTAGATGGAATACTAGACTCAACTGAATTTATATATTGGGTGTAACAATGTTTCTGTAAATGTTTTTGTTGTATGCGTTTGATAGAAAACTCTATGTAATCTACTGGATTATTATTTGATTTCCATTTTTTGTGTAGTATTTGTTTCTGTTTTATGATTTTGATTAGGGGAGGTGAGTACCAGTTGGGAAATTTTTTCTTTTTAATGAAACGTTTAGGGACAAACTGATTAATGGTGTTATTTAAGATGTTATAAAAAGTATAAATTGCTTCGTCAACGTCAGCATTATCGTGAGTAAAAGACCAGTCTGTTTTAGACAGGTGTTGGTTAATTAAATCATAATCAGCTTTATCATACCGATAAATTTCTTTTGGTGGAGCATTGATTGTTGGAAGTGTGTCTAATTGTAGTATGATTTTGAGCGATGGATGGTGTAAATCCTCTTTGACAAGAGGGTTGTATGCTTGAGATACAAGGCATTCCTCACTACAGATAACTAAATCTAGTATACGTTTATTGGCATTTTTAATGGAATTGTATTGATTCAATTCAGAGTAATGGATTGTGTCAGCTAGTAACGAAGTAATTGAATTTAAATTTTCAGGTGTTAAGTGTGAATTTTTATCTTGTGGTTTCCATGTTATGGTGGGCATATTGAAGTCTCCAAGTACGAGTATAATATCATCTGGGTTTTGATCTTTAACGTTAGCAAGCAAACAAAGGAATGAACTAAGAGCATTTTCATATCCATGTCCCTGTGGTAAGTATAGACAAGAAACATGGATGGTACGTTTTGAAGTATAGTTAGAGGGGGGAATAGTTACCCAGATGCATTCAGCATTACAGACCAAGTCTTCGCGAGGGTATGCGTTAAGATTGTTATGAGTTATGATCATGACTCCACCGCCTCGACGAGAATCTGATTGGGTATTAATGCTATTGATTGTAATGTTATTTGTCCTATCTCGTCTAAAAATACTGTAAAATTCAGTTGGTGCCAGTTCTGGATCTAAAATAGAATCAATAAGCCAAGACTCAGATATACCGAAAATGAAACAATCGTCATTCAAAAGAATATTATTGTGAAAAATCTCAGTTTTAGTTCGTAGTCCTCTACAGTGTTGGTATATAATATTTAACATTGTAATTTAGATGAGTAATAGTTAGGTACAATTTGGTTATAATATATGAGTATAACTGAAGAGTTGTATATTATGAATGACATGTACGATATTGAATTGATAGAATAGTGTACAAAAGTGAGCATCAAGTACAGGGGGAGGGGGGATAGTGAGATAAAGATGGGTAAGGAGAGTGTAGGAGTGTATCTTCTATATTGGGTAATATAAACATTGCCTATAGTAAATATACTAAAATCCATGTTGAAAACAAAACAGACTATTTTAGCAAAATTTATAAGATAAATAGGTATAAACGAAATAGGAAATAAAAATAATAACATTGTTCAACGGTAAAAGTTATAAGGAAATAGAAAAAAAAATACATAAAATAACTATATTCAATGGAAGGTATAATAAAGATAAAAAGTGCAAGTAGTGCGCGATTATCTTCATAGTATGGTTGTACATAAATAAGTTAATTGTTGGTACTTGTGAGTCGCGAATGACTTGTGAGATAGGTATATATAATTTTTAAGAAAAGTGAAATATAAAAATAATAATTTGGTTACGTGCAATGTTCAATACATCACATACCCATATAAAATTTTTAAAGCAAATACAAATTATAAAGGCATCTATGAAGTTAATTGAAGGTAACAATATGTTTAAAAATATATGATTGTATAGGTATATATGTAAAACTTTAAAACAAAAGAGTAGTCAGAGCAGAAAAGGCAAACCAAATACTAATGTATTAATAAAAATTGTTAACGTATGTAAAACACAGTAGAAAGATAGATTTTTATTAACATATAATATTATTATAGCATCAATATATGAATGTATATCTCCATATCATAATATAAACGAAATGTAGGTACCAAGACGCAAAGTTTGAAGTCTGTGGGTATTATGCGCGGTGTTATTATAGTGCATAAGTATTTAGAAAAGTAGATACATTAATATAAGATTTGTGTCTCTATTGTGCACAGAAAATAATTAACAGTTAAGTAAATGGATTATGGCTACAAGCGCATAATAATATATAATAATAAAAAAATTAAAAAAAGATGGAAAATTCAAGCAGTGCGCGATGATCTATTATAGTTTTAAGTTAACAAGAGATAGCTGGAATCAGCAAATTATTTATGAGGTACAAAATATAAAATCAGGAGGAAGTGTAGTGATAAAAATTTCGATTATGTGCATTGTTTAATACGTTATAGCTACAGATAAAGCAATTATAGGCTAAAAATAGCATTTATCATGTTGGTTGACTTTGAAATCGTGTTAATAATATATACACGCATACACAGGCGTACACATGTAAATAAACGTACATCCACCCACATATTATAATCGAAATGTAGGTATATAGACGCCGCATAAATTTAAAATCTGAAGGTGCAGTGCGTGATTTTATATTACAAGTTGAGTAAGTACTCAATAGTACATAGGTAGGTATGCTATTGGTTTAGTATCACTATTATGCCAATAGTTTAATATACAGAACAGTGGTAAGTACTTATATGGATTATGTTCATGGGGACATAATAATAATGTATAAATTCATTAGGTTAAGCTATAAAGATGATTTATGGTTTAGTATTATTATGCACAACAAATAGGTAATGTAGGTACATACATATATAAGAATATAAACGATAGTTATATCAGGCACATAATTAAGTAAGATATGTTAGGTTATGTTATAGAGATGATGTTATAAGGTTGAGAAGAATAATTCAATTTACCACAACTGTGTATAAAAATAATAAGAGCATATGTCTAAAATAGAACAGAATAAAGCCATCAGTATCAGTTAATTTCTCGTAATAAGCAGGCTAAATTATTAATGTTATTATCAGTAGATATATCTTCATGAATACTGGATAAATGAGTGGGAATCCATTACGTTGAATTGTATCATACCTCGCTGTGTCTCGATGTGTCGTTGTGGTTTTGTAGGTAGAATTTTGGATAGGTTAATTTGTGAGAAAGTTAATTATATACTAAGCAGCCATCAAATAGTAATAATAAAAAACAGGTGATCTGCAGATATAAATCAAGTAGCAATTAATAGCATCGACTCTTATTTTTTAGTGTTTGATCTGGGACGTAGGCCGATCGTCCTGGAGCCATCGTGTTGAGGATCGGGACCGGGTGAGCTGGATGTGGTGTTGGATGACGCTTTTTTTGATTTGGGTATGAGGGCGGCCGCGACATCTAACTGCTGCTGGGTGTAGATGGTTCGCTTGGTGCTATCCGGAAGCAAAACAACAATTGTACTATCGCTGGTCCAGCATCTGCTATTTGTAAATATTGACCGGGCTGATGCAAATAGTTTCTGACGTGCCACGGTAAGTGATTCGGTCAGAAGAAGATGTGAGTTTTTAAGACCCTTCTTCTTCTCCCAAACGGATCGACGGTCAGAATGACGCTGAAACTGAAGCAACACGGGTCTGTTTTTGTTGGCTATGGCGCGACCTAACCTCCTGGTGCACTCAATGCCCTTGATGGCATTTTCGGGGCATCCTAGGCCGGTCAACACGGCGGTCACCAGGGATCTCGTGTCTTCCGACGCTTCCTCCTTTACGCCGTGAAGGAGGAGTAGGTTCTTCCTAGATGCGGCGTCGATGGAGTCCACCCTGAGCTCAAGTCGAGCCACATCCTCCTGAAGGGCGCGCAGCTCCGAAGTCATCTTCACTTTGAATTCAGTGAAATCTTCATGCAGAGTTGAAAGATCAGAATGAGATTGAGATTGGCCGGGCTTGTGAGTCTTATGTGCCGTTGATGTAGCCTTTTCGAGCCTTTTCTCGAAATCACTCATGGTGTCACTAAATTTCTGGTTCAATGCTTCAAGAGACATATTTTGGTTTATGGTTTTAATGTGGGTATGTTGTAATGAAAGAACTGTCACTTACGCAAACTTGTAAAATCACTGAAAATATGACTTTAGTGGTGAAAATCAACTATCTTTTTTAATGTGTTAATAATATTAAGATAATCACGCACTGTTATGATATTACATAGTTTTTATTATGATAATATAAGTCGAAAAAATAATAACTTTTAATAGCGGGCGCGAACCGTGCGTATTACCAATATGATAATATTATAAAAAATAAAGGCAAAAGTTTGCATGGATGTATGTAAGTTTGTTACTCTTTTTTATGAAAATTTACAGTAATATACATCAGAATAACATATAGGCTATAGCTCAGAGCTCTGGCGTTATGAAATTAGTATAAAAATAATTATAATAGGTGGCACGCGAGCTGTGGGTAAGAGAAGGGCAGGGGGTGAAGGGGTGGGCCTGAGGAGGGTGGGAGCGGTGGAGGAAGGGGGGGAGGGGGGCTAGGGTGGTGTAGGAGAGGGTGGGAGGGGGGGAGGGGGAGGGGGAGGAGGCGAAGTGAAAACCCCCCTAAAGCTATGTGAGCGAAGCCGGGTGCAAAAGCTAGTGGGTGTAACAGGACGTACCCGAGGGATTTTAACCAGCGGTTCCTGAGCATATTTGGAGTAAAAAATGTAGATTTCATTTTGCTCTCCGGTGATATTTTTTTTCTATTAAAAACAAAAATTATGTTTTTAAATCACGCGTCGCCAATGGCATGATCATTGGTCTACTCGGGAGACAACGTCGCAATTTCACACGTGCACACAGTGGAAGGGAGGCGACAACGGCCAGCGCGCTTCAAGGCAGGACCATATTATATGCTCCAATACCAAACAAGTAATATTTAATATTGCGTAAATAATTATTATGCTTATTTTACTCAGATATTATTGCTAGCTTTAAGTAAAGACTTTAAGTACCGAAAATTCCTGATGGAATTCTAATTTAAATAATTTGTGGTTAGAAGACGGGTGGGTTTCTTCATTTACCGAGAATGCTAAATGGAATGCTAATTGTAAAAGTAAACGATCGAAATTTAAAAATGTCTATGCATTTGACCGTTTACTTTTACAATTAGCATTGCATTTAGCATTCTCGGTAAATGAAGAAACCCACCATTAAATAACTTTTAAACAAAAAAAAATGTAGTTCTACGAATTAAACACAAAAACAGTAATTAAAAAACTTATTTGTTGACAATAATTGAGAATAATTTCCAATGGTCCTTTTATCATAAATATTAAGAAATAAGATAAGATAAATATTTAACCACCTTTAAAAACACTATCTCCCTTGCACTTGCTTAATTAGGTATCCAGAATCACCAAAACGAAACGCGCATTATCATCGCGAAAAACAATCTCCCTTGCACTTGCTTAAGTAGGTATCCAGAATCACCAAAACGAAACGCGCATTATCATCGCGAAATTATTGTCAATAAAATCAATGCTCATATAAAACGAACTTGTCAACAGCTGCAAATGCGTAACCGTGACCTTGACCCACAGAATTTAAAATACTATGAAATACATACATGTATAGGTAGAATACGATGTTATTTTAAAATTAGAATGCTGCCAGGTGCTGAATTATTTGAATAAGAAAAATATTTAATTTTATAAATGAATTTAAAAATAAATCAATTACATATTGGAACAATTTTAAAACCGTGTGAAATATTTTGTTCAAAAGATTTATTAAACATCACGCGGTAGGTAGAGAGGATGAACTGCCAAACAACTCGGTCTTAGCATACTCCTCGCAATTCCACGTAGTAGGTAATTGTGTATTCTTGGAAGTACCTAGTCATGATTCAAATTCCAATTCAAATTCCCCATTTATTTTTACCTAACTACACAATGTAGGTACTAATATTTTTCAGTTATGTAGGTACTCAGAATAAGGGTTACAATCAATAAACTATTGGTTTTACCGATCTATTAATACGTATTATGAAGAACAGGATACCTAACACAATTCTTAGAAAGTTCTCGACTTATAATGTGGCCTAACCAGTGTTTTGAAACAATAAACTATTGGTTTTACCAACCCATCAATAAGTATGTTGACAAAGTTCTTAGAAAATAAGTTGATCTAGCAATGTTTTGAATGTAATAGCATACATTTGTATTACAAGGAACTATCCAGAATAAGGATTGCAATAATAACCTGTTTTACCGATACAAATAATATTATCATTTTACAGAAGGGAACGTACCCATACTACGTGACCAATTTTTTTTGCAATTTTTAACCCCCCCCCCCCTCCCCCTCCCGGTGACCAAAATCCTAAGCAAATCGCCGCTCATTTGTACCAAGCGTGACATTTTGAAGACCCCCCCCCCCCGAAGAGGTTACGTAGTATGAGTACGTTCCCTAAGGTAATGGTGCCGATTTAAAGAAAAAAAAATCAAGTCAATAAGTTGACTGTATTCAGCCTTACCAATAAAATACAAACTAACCACAAACAGTCCGATTATGAAGGATTGGAATGTTTCATAATTTTGACACAAAATGTGAGTTCTTATAGAAGTTTCAAATAAATTAATCGTGGTGGTTCGATCATAAGCTTTGAAAACATTTTAGTATCTACTGTTTAAGTGTAATGTTGACTGAACTTACAATACTTAAAAATACTATTTGCGAAAGTTATAATTAAATAATACCTCTAAAAATAATTTAAAAACCCACCTGGCAATGTTTTGTTCGCGTTTGTGTCTGTCATCTGTCACAGATACGAACATAATATTATGAATGACATGTAAGAATAAAAATGCTGACATTTGGTTATAATATTTTTTTATTATTATTATAAAAGTTGCTCGAAGTGGCCGCCATCGGCTTCAATGCATGCATGCAATCTTAACACATTATGGATGCTTAAATTAGCAGGATTCGCCTTCAGTTCGTCTGCTGCCTCCATGATCAGTTGGATCAATTGCTCTCTCGTCGCTATCGGCTTCGAATATACCTTTTCCTTCAGAGTTCCCCAGAGGTAGTAATCCAACGGTGTTAGGTCGGGTGATCTCGGTGGCCATGCAATGTTAGGACTACCTCGGCCTATCCACCGTCCAGGAAACTCTACATTCAGGTAGTTCCGCACGGCAACGGAATAATGGGGTGGAGCTCCATCGTGCTGGAACCACATCCTTCGCAGTGCTTGTAAGTTTACTTCGTCCAGAATGTCGCCCAGCTGCCCTTGCAGGAACTCCAGATACATCGGTCCATTTAACCTGGGAGGCAACTCGATCGGACCAATTATTTTGTTACCCAAAATACCCGCCCACATATTTACTGAGAATCTCTCTTGGCTCGACGATTCCCGGACAAGCTTAGGATTTTCTTCGGCCCAATGATGCAGGTTGTGGATATTTAATATTCCTGTTTTTGTAAATTGGGCTTCGTCTGTGAATAGAATATTTTTCATGAAATCTCCATTTCTCAACACATTTCGTAGCATCCGTCTACAGTAAATTAGTCTTGAGAAATGGTCGTTCTCCAGTAGACCTTGGCAGCGCCTGTAGTGGAAAGGTTTCAGGCGATGTTTTTTTAGGATTCTCCATACCGTCGTGTGTGTTATGTCTCCAACGATCATGGCGACGCGACGCACGGAAAGCGTCGGGTCTTCTGTCATCATGTTGAGGATCCTCTCTTCAACACGAACTGGAACATCATTATTTCCTCCGCCCTGAACCCGTACGATTCCATGGTCGCGCAGGCGTTGATACATCTGCAAACAAAAATACAATTGCTAACATTATTCTGTTATAAAATATCAGTAAAAATGAATGACGGGTGCGTTTTATATCAGTTTATTTCTGAGAACATAGAAATATTTGATTAACATAGAAAACGTTCCGTAAGTACGAATTAATTTATTTTGTGAGTGAAACTATTTAAAACAAGCTTTCTTGGAACCGATTTTGATTAGCAACTATTTACGTTGGGGGACAAGCACAAAATATGATTATTTAGTTCTTAATTTGGGTTATAAATAAGTGTTAATAACAATTTCAAAATGACGCGACGGCTTGATATTTTTTTCACAAGAATTTCGAACTTTAATTGTAATGAAAATGGAACTTTAAAGCATCTTTTACCAATTAACCTACGTAAATTATTCTTGTTTCTGTTGTATTATTATTCATTTTTTACATCAACTCCACACATTTTCGGGGATGCTGTGAGGAGGATATTAAGTTAAATGAAGTGTTATTTAAATAATTTGAGCTTAAAGAATTAGCCAAGTTGGGAAACATTACCCTATTTTTTTTACTTGGCACGTTTGATAGGTATTATCTTGGATTTCCGAGAGTGAAACATAAAATTTTGGAAAGTTTTGTAAATAAACATACGTAGTGATAACCTTTTTCCGTAACATTACAAGACACAATTAGGCGGATTTTTGGGAGCCTTTACAATGAGATGGCGGCATTAAATGTGTGTCTAGCTCTACGATAATAAATAGGTAGTTAGGTATAAACCTGTACGAAAGTTGTATGGTGTGGTAGACGTCGTTCTGGATATATTCTGCGATACTCTCTTACAGCTTCCACTGAATTTCCTCGGCAAATTCCATAAACAAACACTATATCTGCTTCATGGGCAGGTGGATAATTTTGAGGCATCTTTTAGAATAAACACTAATAATAACAGTAAAACAAAAACAAATTTCAAAGCAACTACGCACGACCCCGTTCACCGTCAAACTCCAAACACAACTGACCGAGCGGTATTCGGAAAGGGGTAGCTTCGCCGCGGTATGGGAGTGAGGGAGCGTGCTGCCGATAACTGTAGGGTTGGCTAGCGGATAGGGGGAGGGGTTATCGCGAGGTTGCCATATCCTTTACTCGAAATATGAGATCAGTGAAGGTGTGTAGAAAAAACAAAAAAAAATGTTTTTAATTGAAAAAAAATGTCACCGTACAGCAAAATGATATACAAATTTTTTTCTCCAAATAAGCTCAGGAATCGCTGGTTAAAATCCCTCGGGTACGTCCTGTTACACTATTTAAAAATACTGTATGCGAAAGTTATGTTAAATATTATCTCCAAAAAAATATCTATTTAAAAAACCACCTGGCAATATGTTTATTCGCGTTACGAGGAGGCGCGCAGTAGAGAGTGAAAGAGTACGCTGTCAACAACGGGGTTCGGGTTGGCTAGCGGATATGGGGGAGGGGTTTGCGCGGAGTTGCCGTATCCTTTACTCGAAATATGAGATCAGTGACGGCGTGTGGAAAAAAACCAAAAAAATGATTTTATTTGAAATAAAAATTTCACCGGAGACGAAAATTTCATTTACATTTTTTACTCCAAATATGCTCAGGAATCACTGGTTAAAATCCCTCGGGTACGTCCTGTTACACCCGTATAATACAACTATTTTGGTTTATTTTTCCTGTATTCAACTTCGTGTATGCTTTTCAAGGCAGACAAAGTATTGTATTCACCGCTCTGTTCAGCTGAATTAAACAAACACTATTATAGAAATATATACGATAATATTATTGTACGTCACAAATAATTCATAAAAAAGGACATTTTGCAAATTCATTAAACAGTAGATATTACAGGTTCCAATTCTAATAACCATGATTATTTTTTTATAAACTCCATACACGAGGAAAATAATTTCCCTCAGGGCCTATTTCGTCTTTGGTGGAGGGTATTTTTGAGGAGATAAAGGCGTGAACATGGGTCTCTTCAAGACTTCTTGTAGGCCGCTAAATCGTTCCACAGCCGAGCTGTTGAACTCAAGAAGGATTCGTAGAAACGACCCGTTCTCACGTGATAAATGTCAACCGTGTACATATTATTGGGCGCACATTTCCCGACTATGCACTGGTACCGAGGGGATCAATGACGCTAGTTCCTCGGAGAATCTTCCATTGGAATACCGGTAGAACATGGACAGCATTCCCACCTGGGGCCTATGCTTAAAAGATTGCATGCAATCCGTTTGTTAACATAGGATAATCTATCAAACGGACCGACCGTTTATGCACAGAGTCGAGGGTTTGTTCAGGTATTTTGGAGCTCCACACCAGAGGTGGTTTCCAAATTCAACCGCGGGGCGCAGTTCCGATTTGTACAGTGTAACTAGTTAGTTAGCGTATTATTATAGTATCTGGTGGCCCTGTACAGTACGTCCAGTTTCTGAGAGGCTAACTTAACTCTGGCTTCGATAGAGCCCCCAACCTGAGCTGGTTAGGTTGGGTGAGGTTAGGTAATGTACTGTTAGACTAGGTTCAAGCGTGGTATTAATAGGCATTTAGCAATCATATTTTTGGCTACAACCCTACCTATAATATTTTGAAATAATCATTTTTAATCATATTTTTATTATAAAACGGTTGTATTTTTAAATACATCGATTAGAAGTACGAGTAGATATTGATTTGAAATTAACGCACTTCCCGATATCCAATCAAGCTGAAACTCAGCAGATAGACTCATCGTCGATGCCAATGCACCCTATCAATTTTTGGTGGCAATCATGCACAAACACGCGGATATATACGCAATCTGATATGCATGCATGTAATTTCCGAAATTTCGTGAAGGAGTACCAAAGTTCTGCTTTAACCCGTTTAATCACAGGAGACCATATTTTTGTTATTTGTTTTTGGAGTGTTATGCCGTGTTGCGCTACCTCCTCCTTTAGCCAACGTTTCGGACAGCGTTACAGTGTCCATCATCAGGGCAGATGTGTCAGCTGCAAATGTGTCAGGGCTGATGAACGTTGGCTAAACGTGGAGGTAGCGCAACACGGCATAGCACCCCATAAACAAATAACAAAAATACTTTTGGCCGTGAAAATCTAAAATCATATCCGGAGATCATATTTGTCCCAACGCACATAGGTCTCATATAAAACGCTGTAACTCCCTTACTATCATAGTTAGAAATATGTTCTAATCGGTGTTAGAAAGGAAAAACACCACGCTTTATATTCCAATCGAAAAAATAGCCACCAAAAAGTTAAATGTACACTTTTATATACACAAAGTTTTGAATCGCAAATTAAAAAAAAAAAATTTGAAACTTCGGGAATTTTTTATAAATTATTTTTACATAGAACGACAAAAAAGTGAGGTTACAATATGTGTTTGTTGTACATTTATCAAATAAAATATGAATGTTTTTTAATTTTTTTATTGTCAATAACTTTAGTTAGAAAAAATGTAAGGTGAGCCACTTTTAAACTTTTTTATGTTTGTATGCAAGTTTTTATAATAAAAAAATGTTTATTTCGAATTCTACAATTTGAAAGCGTATTTTATCACCTTTCTAAAACAGTTTTTGGTTTTTGAATGTGCCAGAAATATTTCAAATATTTGCATTTTATTGTAAACCGAAAATATTTTGACCATCTGAAAAAGATGCCAAATTTTTGAAGGGTTTTAAGGGCTGGAAAAGAGGATCTGAATCTCACGTAACAGTGACCTTCCTCTTGTTTTGATCGTCAAGTGTGCAAAAATCATCAATCTCGGAATAAAACTGTAGATTTGCATATAAATCAATTCTACGCCGCCCGCAACAGAACTCTTCTTTGCATAAATAGATAAATACATAGGTTAAAAAAGAACGCCGAAGATATATCGAATTAAGTCGATATTGATAATATATCGATATATCGGTCTAGTATAATTTTTTCTGCATAACGCATTCCCAAAACAATGATTAGAGCCTTACCGCGTAATAACATAATCTGTTGTGGTAGGTATCAGTTCTTGGTCGATGGTTAAAAAAAACTCGGTTATCTCCAATTTCATCCAGGATCAAACAAAAATATTTGGAATGACGTATTATTAGCCCTCTGTACAGTTAATGTTTGTTCTGCATTATGCATTCCCAAAGCAATGATTAAAGCCTTACCGCGTAATAACATAATCTGTTGTGGTAGGTATCAGTTCTTGGTCGATGGTTAAAAAAAACTCGGTTATATCCAATTTCATCCAGGATCAAACAAAAATATTTGGAATGACGTATTATTAGCCCTCTGTACAGTTAATGTTTGTTCTGCATTATGCATTCCCAAAGCAATGATTAAAGCCTTACAGCATAATAACATAATCTGTTGTGGAAGGTATCAGTTATTGGTCGATGGTTCGAACAGTTTAAAAAACGATATAAATAGTACCTAAATAGATGGTAGGATTGTTGGTCGCATAATGACAATCAGTACCGTCTTTGTGCGCTATCAAAGGACGAGGAATTGGATAGCCCAACGAATCAGGTGGGCTAGCGACTAGTCATGCTCAGGGGTCGGAAACCATTCAACAATTTACATTAAAATAAAAAGTTTAATTTTTAAAATTCACTGAAAACATTAAGTTACTTAGTTTGAATTGACTATAACTTTTTTATCAAATGAAAACAAATATTTGTAAAACACCACTTATTTACCTCCAATAAACATATCCAACAGGAGTGTATCATAACATATTTACATTCATGGTTACGGTGAATATATATGAATACTATGTACTTCACGTACATTTGCACTTGCCTTTTTTCTTACCATTTGTCGCTGTCTTTTGTCAAACTGAAATTTATTTGCTTCACAATAATTATTCTATTCAATTTGTCTTAATCTTCTACATTCGTACTCGAATTGCATAATATAAAATATACTGATTTTATTTTTATCTGTTATTTTCGTGTATATAAACAAAAACCTAGCCAATAACCACTAAATTAAATAAATATAGATAAATGAAACAATTTAACTTTGTTTGAACCACTTTTATATTTGAGTAAATCCGACCGGTTTCAGAACGACCGTTCCTTCTTCAGGGCAAATGCATACTAATTTGACAGTTTTGAAATATGGATGGGAACAATGTATTATTATGGTAGGGGTGGAGCCGTTGCTAGGTATTAATGAAGAGTGGGTGGGTAGGGGAGCATATCCATGATTGGGGTATAAGACAATATTTTTTGTTTGTTGATAATAGATTCATTCTTTTTAAGAGATTTTTTTTATTTACAAGGCTTCTAAGTTATCTAAACGTTTTCCTTTATGATTAATATGAAGAATATTAATCCCCGTATTTTTTCCAAAACTATGGTTATTTTATATACGGTTAGCGAACTCAGAAAAAAATATTATTATTAAGACACCTTAAATGTTCTTTGATTCTGATTTCAAAATTACGAGTTGTTTTTCCAATATAAAGTGGTTCAAACAAAGTTAAATTGTTTCATTTATCTATAATGGATAACCACAAAGTTATAGCTACATTCAAAAGTAAATAAATATAAATTATTAAATGTAAATTTCCATCTCAACACAGTCATTTCACACCTAGTGAGATGGCAATACGTCATTACTCATTACTGTAATCAAATGTAATATTAAAATAACGAAATAAAAACAAAATTAAGAGCGTTTAACCAGCCAGCGGACGAAAATCCACATTTCGTCGAAAGTTGTTCTTCCGATCGTGCAGGGCGGTTACAATGAGAAAGATTAATTATTCTCCGTACCAGCTTTTTTAAATTATAACTCAATATCGAATTTATTTCAATCCAAATTAGCTTAAATTTATACCTTCATCCAAAAATGCTGAAAGGCGTGATGATAAAACTATTAAAATAGTGTACTTTTTGTAGTTATTTTTTGATTATAAGTATTTATCATTTTTCGATAATGTCTAAATTTAATAAGAATGTTAAAAAAATCTGAAATATATTAGTTTGTAAGTGCGCAAATAAATACACAAATGGACCAATTTTCGTCAAGAAACACATGTACGTACATATTTTTTAATGATTTTATTGAAACTAAAATTAAAATTCTAATACATAACTTTGCTAGATAATGTATTGATTTATTTTACTGCATCATTACATTATTTGAAATGGGTGTGGTATAATACAAAAACTTTTTTGAAAATTTAACAAATCTGCCAACGACCTATGGAATAACCTTATTATACTAAAAATTTAAAAAAAATCTAAAAATTTATTACATACGAATGCTAGATAAAAGAACAACCTTTCGAAATCCATTTATAATTTTTTGTGGAAAAGAGTCAATACGTCTAAAAACTTTTTTGAAAATGACGTATTTCCGGCTTTCTCTGGTAATGCCCTCTTAATCAAAAATATCCACATGTTTCAAAACCAACGGTTTCTTCGTCAGCTTCGTGACTATTAACGGTATTTCTAATTTATAAGTTATGTAATTTTAAACCCGTTGTGTATATGTGTACATTTTTAACCATTTATTTACATCAAAAGAATGATCTGTTTCGAAAATTTGGTTGGCAAATTGAGAATACTTATTATTTAAACACCTTAGATTCTCCGTAACTCTAAGATGTAAAGTATACAAATTTCTGGAAGTTTACCTCATATAAAAAGTTACAATCATTACGAATTAATTTATAAACCCCAAATTTGTTTAAAAAATCACCATTGTCCATGTTATTAATTTAATACATATATTTTTTAATTTTGGTATTAGTGTAAAAAGCTGATTGAATTTTTGTTTGCTCAAAATTCACATCTTAATAATTTCCGGTGAATTCGTAACTAGGTATAATAACTTTTTTTATTTCCATGACGCACAGGAAATGCGAACAGTATCTTAGCATTAATGTATTTTACGAACAACGATTTTAAAACTCTATTACCCGTTTTTCAACTATTAAGTGGTAATTAGCGGTAAGCACCAGATTTTATTTTTCTAGATGATGAATTAATAACTTCGGGAGGATAAAATGGAAACACATTTTAAATATTGGTAACACGGTCTTCAGAATTAATTAAAATTAACGCGGCAGAAAGGTCGAATTTCCAGAACTGCTAGGGTGAATTCGACCGCACGTTCGTACAATATGCCGTGTCGCGGCATATATTTATTTACACGCTTTCTTCGCTCACGTCGTTAAGATTCCCACATTATTTTTCTTCTTCTTCTTTTCTTTGATACGGCAAATTCGACAGTAGGTCCTTCCAATACACGGGTCGCGAGTCGCAATTTATAAACACGGCTTCTTTACTTACGTCGTTAAGATTCTGAATATATTTTAGGGTATATTTTCGTCAATCCGTAAGCAACTTAAGCAGATATATGCGTTATAAATACGACAGCAGTCAAGTACAATAAGCGTGTATATACGTCAGCGTATATACACGCTTAGATATATAGAAATAGAAATAGAAATCGTTCCAACTCCGTTGTTGTTTTAGTTACATCCCTAAAACAAAAAGTGAAAGGTCGATGGTAGATCAAGCTGTATGTACATCCCTATTCAAGTTGTCCATAGAAATTCATAACAAGAATATTTTGTCATTCGCGCAATCTGACACATAATTTTTCCCGCCAAATTTCGGACCGGCGGTTCGACATTGTTAATTTATATTAAATATTTTTTAATGAAATGATAAAAAAGTGAGGTGGCAAAAGTATTTATTACACATTTATAAAATAGAATAAGTACTGTTGTTAACATAATCTGTGATTTTAGAACCGTTTTCACATAAAAACATCACGTGAGTTATTATTACATATTTTTAATGTTTGCGTTCTAAATTTTAATATTTACAAACGTTAATATTTATTTGTAATACAATAATTTAAAGCTTATTTTGTAACCTTTTTAAAACAGTTTTTACTATTCGGCTACGTTCAGAAATGTTTCATTTATAGAGCTTTAATTGTGAAGCGGTAATAACAAAAAGTTTTCGTAAAATGTCATTTCGTTTAAGACATCTTAAGGGCTTAAATGGCGATTTTCGGAGGGGTTAAAGACTCATTTGAGTACTCCCCTCCACGGAAATCAAGATTTCCGTGGAGGTGTCGTGGAGGTGTGCAAGACGGTGTCAAGATTTAACGAGTGGGTATCCCAAATGTTGTTAACCCCATCTGCCAGTGGTGCATTCAAATAGCATTGAAAGTAAGAGGAAAGGAGGATGTATGGTCTTGGGTAGATGGTGGTTGGTTGGAAGGATACATAGCGACCACAGCCTATACCCCTGTAACTATATCTACAGGGAGTATGAAAGGAGTCCTGGCCGGGCTGAATAAACGTTTAATTGTTGCGTTATTTGGATTGCATTGTGTCCAAATTGTTGCTCAGCGCGTGGGTTATTTGGTCAATCTGGGGTGACCATTGAATTGCCACATTTTAATAAGAGATTTTTGTTATTTTTTTTGTTATTGAGTTAGTTTATACTACATGAATATAAACTAATAAGCACAATGTAACATTTCATTTGAAAAATTTAAATATTTTTACAGTAAGCATAACATTTCTTTTTAAATACATTCATTCTTTCTTCATTCTTCATACTTTCAGGCCTTTTTATCATACATCTTTAGTCCTCTGTACATTAGGCAGTTCTGTGATTTTGATTTCTTCATTTGTGGCAAACGAACTCTGTTTATATTTCTTGTTTGGTAATTATGAATGTCTCTATTAAAAACAATTTAAGAGCGTTTAACCAGCCAGCGGACGAAAATCCACATTTCGTCGAAAGTTGTTCTTACGATCGTGCAGGGCGGTTACAATGAGAAAGATTAATTATTCTCCGTACCAGCTTTTTAAAATTATAACTCAATATCGAATTTATTTTTAATTCAAATTAAATTCGATATTGAGTTATAATTTTAAAAAGCTGGTACGGAGAATAATTAATCTTTCTCATTGTAACCGCCCTGCACGATCGTAAGAACAACTTTCGACGAAATGTGGATTTTCGTCCGCTGGCTGGTTAGACAAGTGGTGCGTGGTTGGAAGAGGACGCGTCTGGTTTGCTCCTGACTCCCTTTTCAAATAACTTCTGTTCTGTTAAAGTTACAAATCCGAATTTTGTCATATACACGCGTAACAATCTACATAATTTGCCACATTTCGCGAAATTAATTTATCTATCTTATAAAAGAAGTTACGATCGATTGAAAGTTTGTGTTTTATAAAACTATCCAATCCCTTTGTTTGAATTATTCAAAAATGGTCTGTGCCTAAACCATTAGTGTATTTAGAATGAAGCGAGGGACAACGACAATTATGGTGTGAAGTGATTAGTGAAAGACTAAACAAGATTGGAGCAGCGTAACGCCAGACGCCACTTGAAGCTCAAGATAAGATATATTTATTTTTCAATAACCCCATTTTTTGTCAAACAAATTTATTGCTTTCAGGTTTAGTGAATTTTGTTTATTTACGAAGGTGACATCACAAGCTCTTTCCCTTTTGAATTCTTTCAATATTATTTCGTGAATGTACCTACGTCGCAGTCAAAAACATACATGAAGCAGTTATTAATTTTGGCTCACAAATTCTTTTTTAATTTAAAAAAAAAAATTAAATGAAGACAATACCTATAAGCGAGACTCAATCGAGGGTCTGGAGACAGAGGAATCAGAGTGAGAGATAGATTTTGGAACCTATGGGATTCTCCTTTATTTTATTATTTTTTTTTTGTGGAATGCCGCACGGGGTCCCAACTGCTCCCGCCTGAGGCCGGTGAGTGGTGTGTTGTGTGGCTGGGGGTAAGAGACGGGAGGGAGGAGATCTGGTCGCCGGAAGCGGCTGGGGCCATTTCGTTCAACGATTTGAGCAATGCACCGAGGCGATGCTGGGATGTGCACACGAAAACCAATTTTTTCTTCTTTGACAACATGTTTTTGGGTCCAGGTTCTTGGGTTTTCGGTTTTTAGGTTTATGGTTTTAGGATTTTACAGAATTTTTATTTCAGTCAAAAACCTGAGAGATGTTCTTCTCAAGTACACCTTTTATCATTAATTAATTCACTCGTTTATTACACTTCGGGGAGTGTCATCTATTCTCTTTTGGATTATCTGTTTCGAGTATTCAAGAAAATGATAGAAGATGCAAGAAGAAACACGAAGGGCCAAGAAAGGTCAAGAAGAACTAAGACGCAGCAAAAATAGACACAAAGAGTAAGAAAAACCAAGAAATCAGGAAGAGGCTAAAAGAAGCAAGAAGAGGCAAGAACAGAGTAGAAGAAACACAAAGATACAAGGAAATAGAGGCAAAACTGAGACGAGCCGACAATAGGTGAGAATTTGAAAGAAAATGCAGTAAAAACAAAAATGAGTGAAGAAAACCTAAGAAGAAGCAAATATTAGACGAAAAGAGACAAGAAATAGCAAGCAGTACCGAAAATATCCAAGAGACAAGAGGAAAGAGCCGAGAAGATTCAAGAAGAAGCAAGAAGAGCCAAAAAGAGGCAAAGAGAGCCATGAACATCCAAGAAGGAGCAAGAAAATGCGAGAACATTCAATAAGAGATAAGTAGAGACAATATTAAGACAAGCAGAGGCCAGAAGAGACAAGAAGAGATGATAAGAGACAAGAAGAAGCAAGAAGAGACAAGAAGAAGACCATTAGAGGCAAGACGAGCCGAGAAGAGACGAGTAGATTCCAAAAGAGACTAGAAGAAACAAGAAAAGCGAGAAGAGACAAGAAGAGCCAAGCAGAGCCAAGAAGAGTCGAGAAGACCCAAGAAGATAGCAGAGGCAAGAAGAGACGCGAATTTGAAGAAGAAGCAAGAAGAAACAATCCGAGAAGAGACGAGGAAATCCCAAAAGAGACCAGAAGAAATAAGAAAAAGTAAGAAGAGACAAGGAAAGCTAAAAAGAGGCAAGCAGAGTCAAAAACAGTCAATAAGATCCAAGAAGATGCAAGAAGAAACAAGAAGATCTAAGAGCCGAGAAGAGGCAAGAAGAATATATATAACGCTCAATCCATTCCTTTATTCCTGCCCTTCTTAAATTCCAATATTGGCTTATTAGGTTGCCATGTATACCGGTCGATTAAACTCCAACCTCCTTCCTATCCTCAGAGCACGTGTTCCAAGTCCTAACAAACTAGTGCCCACTGGTGTACCGGTCTCACCGGGACAGGAGTGCTCCTGGCTGGGGTGGTACAATCGTATCGTATCGTATCGTATTTCACGGAAACTGGAAGATTCAGGAGGAAGAAATCGGATTATTTCAGAAGCCATTGCCACTGGGTAAAAGTAATGAGAAAGTGAATGGGTGGGAGTGGGGTGGGGTTGCGTGGCGGAACAAAGTGGCTAGTTCCAATCCAAAGAGTACAGAAGAGCCAAGAATGGGCGGTAAGAAGTAAGAAGACTCAAAAAGAGTCAAGAAGAACCAAGAGGAGAAAAGGCGAGTAAAGAAGAGCCAATGGAGACAAGGCGTGAGGAAAAGGTCCCAGGGGGGGGGGGGAGATGTAAGAAGAGTCACGAGTCACTAGAAGAGACAAGTAAAGATAAGAAGAGACAAGAATAACCAAGAAGAGACGAGAATATCTCGGAAGAGACAAGAAGACACAAGAAGAAGCATGAAGTGAATAGAAGAGCCGAGAAAAGAGGAGAAGAGACGAGACGATTCAAGAAGAGGCAAGAAGAGACAAAATTCCAAAAGAGCCAAGAAGAGGCGAGAAGATCGAAAAAGAAACCAAGAAGAGATAAGAAGATCTCCGGAGAGACAAGATGACTCAAGAAGAAGCAAGAAGTGACAAGAAAAGCCAAGAAGAGCCGAGAAGAGCCGAGAAGATTCAAGAAGCGGCAAGAAGAAACAGAATACCAGAAGAGCCAAGAAGAAGCAAGAAGATCCAAGAAGCGAGAAGAGACTAGAAGATCCCAGAAGTCACAAGAGAGACAACAAAAGCCAAAAGCGGCAAGAAGAGCCAAGAAAGGCAAGAAGAGACAAGAAGAAGCAAGAAAAAAAAAGAGAAGATCCATGAAGATGCAAGTGACAAGAAGAGTCAAGAAGATTCAAAAGAGCCGAGAAGAGGCAAGAAGAAGGAAGATACATAGAAAAGGGGGAAAAAACAACGCTCAATCCGTTCCTTTATTCCTGCCCATCCTTAATTCCAATATTGGCTTATTAGGTTGCCATGTATACCGGTCGATTAAACTCCAACCTCCTTCCCATCCTCAGAGCATGTGTTCCAGTCCTAACAAATCAGTGCCCCCTGGTGTACCGGTCTCACCGGGACAGGAGTACTCCTGGCTGGGGTGGTACAATCGTATCGTATCGTATCGTATCATCCAAAAATGCTGAAAGGCGTGATGATAAAACTATTAAAATAATGTACTTTTTGTAGTTAGTTTTTGATTATAAGTATTTATCATTTTTCAATAATGTCTAAATTTAATAAGAATGTTAAAAAAATTTGAAAAATATTAGTTTGTAAGTGCGTAAATAAATACACAAACGGACCAATTTTCGCCAAGAAACACATGTACGTACATATTTTTTAATGATTTTATTGAAACTAAAATTAAAATTCTAAAACATGCGTTTGGTAGATAATGTATTGATTTATTTTACTGCACGATTTTATTATTTGAAATGGGTGTGATATAATACAAAAACTTTTTTGAAAATTGAACAAATCTGCCAACGACCTATGGAATAACCTTATTATACTAAAAATTAAAAAAATTTCTCAAAATTTATTACACACGAATGCTAGATAAAAGAATAATCTTTCGAAATCCATTTATAATTTTTTGTGGAAAAGAGTCAATACGTCTAAAAACTTTTTTGAAAATGACGTATTTCCGGTTTTCTCTGGTAATGCCCTCTTAAGGTATTTTGGCATTTGGTTTTTCATAATTTTATGCACAAAAATTACCACATTAAATAGTTATCTCTTTTTATTGGAATTTAATTTAGCTCCTCTCTCATTTGATTAATCCTTGCGTATTTGCCTTTCCCCAGTATACATCTCATAGCTTTGTTTTGTGTAACTTCTAATTTGGATAAGTTTTAAGATTTTCACGGCCAGAAGCATTTTCGTTATATGTTTTTGGGGTGTTGTGCCGTGTTGCGCTACCTCCTTCTTTAGCCAACGTTTCGGACATCGTTGCAGTGTCCATCATCAGGGCAGATCCGGTAGATGTGTAATTTTTAGTCGTGAATTGTGTGCTTATTTACTTCGAAGCGATACCGTGTCGCCAGCAGCACTAACTTTCACCAGTACAAAATACTCGTGACAAGCAGTGGCGTCATCGCCGCGGAACGGAATAGAAAGTTCATTAAAACGTGGTATTTATGCTAGCCAGGGGCAAGTCCGTTTGCGAGATGCCGACGGAAGTGGCTCCATCTCTTAATGAAATCTAAAATTAGAAATCACAGTGGTAAGAATTTAGGAAAAAATAAAATAAAATAAAAAAATTACAATTGTTAACTTTCACCAGTACAAAATAATCGTGACAAGCAGTGGCGTCGTCGCCGCGGAACGGAATAGAAAGTTCATTAAAACGTGGTATTTATGCTAGTCAGGGGCAAGTACGTTTGCGAGATGCCGACTGTATTCTAAAATTAGAAATCACGATGGTAAGAATTTAAGAAATAGAATTACAATGGTTAAAGCGAATTTAGTCAATATAAATCAAAATGGTTTACCACGAGCTCGCATTACTATATACTTAGACATGGTTTTTTAGCTCTATTAATAATAAATGAATTTTACTAGAATTAGAATTACACTGGTTAAAGCGAATTTAGTCAATATAAAGTTATAACACAAAAAAATGGTTTACCACGAGCTGGCCTTACTGTATACTTAGACATGTTTTTTGCGTTTAGCTTTGGTGTAGCCGTCAATCACCGGATACCAAGAGCTATTGAGCTTAGCTCCGTCGTCTCTATTAATATTAAAAGGATTTTTGTAGATTTCAATTGCCTCCGTAATTAGGCGTGCTCTATAAGTTTTAGGTCTTCCCAAGACCTCAGGAACAAATCCAAAGTAATGGCCGGTTTCGATTAAGTGCTCAGCGATTGCCGATTTATCAGGGTGGCCGAGTTTGCAAGCACGAAAGTGTTTTGCTATCCTTTTGGAGATCGTCCTCTCTGTTTGGCCTACATAAACCTTGTCACATCCGGAACAGCTGAGTTTATACACTCCATCTGCTTCCAGAGGAAATTTAGTCTTTGCAGACCTCAGTAGGTCTTGAATTTTAGTTGTGGCACCGAAGACAGTCTTGATGCTATCTTTTCTCAACAGC
The DNA here is from genome assembly GCA_917880885.1 of Limnephilus marmoratus. NCBI lineage: Eukaryota > Metazoa > Arthropoda > Insecta > Trichoptera > Limnephilidae > Limnephilus > Limnephilus marmoratus. The sequence continues at coordinate 47,844,177 of OU862924.1, read as the reverse complement.
CTGGCGATTCTGTCTGTCACATTGTGAACGTAAGGCAGGAAAGCACAGCCTTTTAACTCTTGTTTAGCTCTGTCTTCATTTGGTGTAGATTTGGCTCCTGCCCTATACGGTCTTCCGAAAATACACAAAAAGGATATCCCAATGAGACCGATTGTCAGTGCTATTGGTGCACCTACTTACAAACTGTCCCAATACCTCTCCAGACTACTACAGATGCAAACTGGTAAAACTGAATCTTGGATCAAGGACTCCACAGATCTGATCAGTAAGCTAAAAAAGGTCAAGACTGAGGAAGGCGATATCCTGGTCAGTTTTGATGTAGTGTCCCTTTTTACAAATGTGCCTCTAGAAGACTCCATGACAATGCTCAGGGAGATCTATGAGGACGACATTTGCAAACTTTTTGAACACTGTCTCAAAATGGGATATTTTGCATTCCAGGGTGAACTTTTTGAGCAAGTGGAAGGAGTTGCGATGGGCAGTCCATTGTCGCCAGTACTTGCCAACTTTTTTATGGAGAAGTTTGAAGAAGTGGCACTCGACACAGCTTCAGCTGTTCCCAAGGTATGGTGGCGTTATGTTGACGATGTCTTCGCCATCTGGCCTCATGGAACAGAGAAACTGAATGAATTTCTGAATCATCTTAATTCACTCCACAGTAAAATCAAGTTCACAATGGAAGTAGAAAACGATGCGAAAATCCTGCCTTTTCTAGATGTGGAGGTGATGCGAAAAGAAGATGGTAATCTAGGACACACTGTATATAGAAAACCAACGCACACAAATCGGTATCTACATGCCGATTCGCATCACCACCCAGCGCAGAAGAGAGGACTTTTCCATACGTTGGTGACGCGAGCGACCAGAATATGTGAAGAAACTAAAATTGGAGCAGAACTTACAAAGCTGACCGATGCACTGGAACGCAACGGTTACCCAGCTAGTCAGACAAGGCAAATCATAAGAGCCAAATCTACACCAAATGAAGACAGAGCTAAACAAGAGTTAAAAGGCTGCGCTTTCCTGCCTTACGTTCACAATGTGACAGACAGAATCGCCAGGCTGTTGAGAAAAGATAGCATCAAGACTGTCTTCGGTGCCACAACTAAAATTCAAGACCTACTGAGGTCTGCAAAGACTAAGTTTCCTCTGGAAGCAGATGGAGTGTATAAACTCAGCTGTTCCGGATGTGACAAGGTTTATGTAGGCCAAACAGAGAGGACGATCTCCAAAAGGATAGCAAAACACTTTCGTGCTTGCAAACTCGGCCACCCTGATAAATCGGCAATCGCTGAGCACTTAATCGAAACCGGCCATTACTTTGGATTTGTTCCTGAGGTCTTGGGAAGACCTAAAACTTATAGAGCACGCCTAATTACGGAGGCAATTGAAATCTACAAAAATCCTTTTAATATTAATAGAGACGACGGAGCTAAGCTCAATAGCTCTTGGTATCCGGTGATTGACGGCTACACCAAAGCTAAACGCAAAAAACATGTCTAAGTATACAGTAAGGCCAGCTCGTGGTAAACCATTTTTTTGTGTTATAACTTTATATTGACTAAATTCGCTTTAACCAGTGTAATTCTAATTCTAGTAAAATTCATTTATTATTAATAGAGCTAAAAAACCATGTTTAAGTATATAGTAATGCGAGCTCGTGGTAAACCATTTTGATTTATATTGACTAAATTCGCTTTAACCATTGTAATTCTATTTCTTAAATTCTTACCATCGTGATTTCTAATTTTAGAATTCATTAAGAGATGGAGCCACTTCGGTCGGCATCTCGCAAACGGACTTGCCCCTGACTAGCATAAATACCACGTTTTAATGAACTTTCTATTCCGTTCCGCGGCGACGACGCCACTGCTTGTCACGATTATTTTGTACTGGTGAAAGTTAACAATATTGTAATTTTTTTATTTTATTTTATTTTTTCCTAAATTCTTACCACTGTGATTTCTAATTTTAGATTTCATTAAGAGATGGAGCCACTTCCGTCGGCATCTCGCAAACGGACTTGCCCCTGGCTAGCATAAATACCACGTTTTAATGAACTTTCTATTCCCGCCCCTCAGATTTTTTCACTTTTTTTCAGTGTAAATGGCTAGCTCTACTACCATGCCCTCCGTGCTACGTATGGCATTTTGGAATGCTAATGGTCTTTTAAAAAATATACATGAATTACGTATTTTTGCAAATACACACGCTCTCGACGTTTTACTTATTAATGAAACTCACCTCAACCCATCACAAATTCCAAAACTTTCAAACTATACATTATATAGAAACGACCGCCAAAACACGAGAGGTGGGGGCACTGCTATTTTCGTTAAATCGAAAATCGCCCACAAATATAACATTACACCCACATTGTCGTCTATTGAATCAACCTCAATCACAATACATACAAAACATTCAGGCCCATTAAGAATAAACTCCATCTATCACCGTCCGCAAGATAAGCTTGATCCAAAAGACCTCGATACTCTTCTCGATAGCCACACTCCTACTATTCTCGCTGGGGACTTTAACTCAAAGCACCCCAATTGGAATCCAATGGGCGTATCTTACAAAAGTACGCTAGCGCACATCCTGAACTCTTCATCGCGGGCCCAATTGCACCCACACACTTCCCGAACAGCGGGGCTAGACCCGATGTTCTCGACATTGCACTCCTCCACAAATTACCCTGGGTCTACAGTATCGAAACCATAAATGACCTAAGCTCAGATCATAATCCAGTTTTGCTCACTCTTAATCGACTTTCCACTCCAATGGCACCGCGCAAATCTATAAAAACTGATTGGACGTATTTCACTCACAGAGTTGGGGAAAAAACAATCATCCCTCAAAATATTTCTGACGGCCCCGAACTAGACAAGGCAGTTGACGACTTTGCCGATATAATCACATCTTCCATCACCGATGCCTCTAAAACTCTTCCTGAAGGTTCCGCCCTTAATCTCAAAAGTGACCTCCCAATCGACATCCAGGAATTAATCTCTACAAAAAACAATCTTCGCCGACACTGGCACAGAAACCGAAATCCCTCAGTCAAAAAAACTATCAATAGAATTCAAGCACTTATTAGAAAGAAACTTTCCGAGCTTTCACACTCCACCTGGAACAAAAAAATTCAAAATATAAATCCACAGGATGGCTCCCTATGGAAATTATGCAAATCTCTCCAAACTACCCCATCCCCAAACCATCCCATTCATACCGAAAACGGCCTCATATTTGACGATCAAGGTAAATCGGAGGCGTTTGCCGATAATCTTGAATTTCAATTTAGCCCCAGCTCCAAGCACGCCGACCCAGTCCATATAGCAAATGTCAACCATCAAATAGACATAATTTTCGACTCCCTTCCCGGAACAAATGTACATTTCACCACCCCATCAGAAGTCCGAAGGGCCATAAAACACCGCAGCAACAAAAAAGCTCCTGGTCCAGATGGCATAACAAACTTTGCCCTTAAAGCCCTCCCCCCTAAAAGCATTCTCGCCATTGTGAGCCTCATAAATTCCGCACTCAGACTGCGTTATTTTCCCAAAAGTTGGAAACACGCGCACGTCATTCTCATCCCAAAACCTGGGAAGGACCCGAAATTCTGTGAGAACCATCGTCCCATCAGTCTTCTCTCAAATGTTGGTAAAATATTCGAACAAATTCTCCTTACTCGGCTCTTAAAGCACATTCACGAGGTGAAAACCCTCCCTGATGAACAACATGGCTTCAGATCTCAACACTCAACCCTTCATCAACTACTCAGAGTTTCCGAACTGATTCTAGGCGGCTTCAACTCCCAACGGTCCACTGGCGCCATTTTCCTGGACATAGCCAAAGCCTTCGACAAAGTGTGGTCGAACGGACTGCTTCTCAAATTGCACAACATTGACATCGATCCCCAACTCCTCGGTATCTTAAAATCATTTCTTCGGCACCGGACTTTTCAAGTAAAAATCCGAGATGCACTCTCAACTCCCAGATTCATGACAGCAGGCGTCCCGCAAGGGTCCCTGCTTCCCCCCACCCTCTTCAATATCTACATACACGATATACCACTCACGGAGAACCAACATTCGTATAAAGCCTTGTACGCTGACGACACCGCCATTATGGTTCGATACAGTTCTCCCAGGATGATCACACTTCGCTTACAACACAACATAAACATACTCCAAGACTTTTATAACAAATGGCGTATAGACGTGAACCCTTCCAAGAGCGCTGCTATTTTCTTCTCGCGAAGAAAGGTTCGCAGCACTCCTAAAGGTCACGTTTCCATGTACGGCCAAGCAATACCCTGGCAAAACAACGTTAAATACCTTGGAGTCACACTCGATAAAAAACTCACATGGCACACACACATCAAACATACAATTAAAAAAACCAAAAACGCTGCCGCATCCCTTTACCCGCTTTTAAATTATAATAGTCAAACGTCACTACAGAACAAAATTCTTATTTAAAAATCAAAATTGCAACCCATCATGACTTACGCCGCCCCAATTTGGGCCACAAGCAATACTAAGAGTCTAGAAACCTTCCAAAATGTCTTGCTTAGAAGATTCACCAAAAGCCCTTGGTTCGTCCGAAATAGCATTATTAATTCAGGCACGAAAATTCCTCCACTTAAAAAACACATAATAGATCTAGCCAAAACATTTTTCTCCAAACTTGCTTCAAATTCAAACCCAAGCATCTCATGTCTCGGGCAATCAAGTCCCGATGACAATCTCCTCCACCGCCTGCCCATTTCCATCCTTCATCCACCTTGATGCGCGGGCTATAATAAAATTTACCTTTGTTCTCTTATATAAAAGATAAATAAATAATTATATATATTTATTATGGTATACATATTTGTTGCATATGAATACATACATGCATGGGTGTATGTAAAAATGTCTGTATGTGTGTGTTTATCTATACAAAATGTATACCACTCACAGATAAACAAACCATCAAAAAAAATTATTAATGTCCTTCATCTTGCCCAAGGTAGCCCGAACATCGGGCAAAAAAAAAAAAAATCCATCAGGTGACATTACTACAGTTTGCAAGACAAAGGGGTTAATTTCTCCCTGTAACTTGCCAAAAACCAATATATAATATATATAATATACTTTCTATTCCGTTCCGCGGCGATGACGCCACTGCTTGTCACGAGTATTTTGTACTGGTGAAAGCTGCTGGCGACACGGTATCGCTTCGAAGTAAATAAGCACACACTTCACGACTAAAAATTACACATCTACCGGATCTGCCCTGATGATGGACACTGCAACGATGTACGAAACGTTGGCTAAAGAAGGAGGTAGCGCAACACGGCACAACACCCCAAAAACATATAACGAAAAACTTCATTGGCCAAATATAACATCGTAGAGCAGTAGTCCAAATATGGAGCAACGATAGTTTTATAAATGGGCTCCGTAGTGTTTCTATTTAATTTACGTCTTAGTCTTCTAAGGAAATTTACCTTTTTTGATACCTTTTTTAGCACATATTCAAAGTTTGCTGTGAAAGTCAGTTTTGAGTCGAGTATTATACCCAGGTATTTGATTTCATTTATTTTTCCAATTTTTCACCATTAATTGTCAAATTTAACCCCGTGTTACATGTTTTATTGTCTATTTCCATATATTTTGTTTTGTTTACGTTCAGTTTCAACTTGTTTAATTTCAGCCATTTTGCTAATTTTGTAGGTCTTCGTTTATTTTGTTAATTGCTTCTATGTAATCTTCACACGAAATATAGATTAAGGTATCGTCTGCAAATAGTCTAATTTTGCAATGTTTAATAGTTTTGATAATATCATTTATGTAAATTATAAATAGAATTGGACCTAATATGGACCCTTGCGGAACACCAAGGTTTTTTCTCTCGTTGTTTGTTTTCTATCAGATAGTAATAATAACGATTGGATTATTTCTGTAGTGCCGATTATTTATATAGTGGTTAAATCACCTCAAAGGCGTTTTGCAGGTTAATTTATTTAACCAATAACTCAGGCTTATAACTAATAACTTACCATCTAAGATTTATTTCTAATGACTTACAACGAAGATTACTTACAGTTATCAATTAACTGTGTAGAATTATAACTAGTGAATTTCCTAGTGTAATATTCCTCTAAAAATTATGCCTCTATTTCTATGATAAATATAACTGGCGAAGTACATCTAAGATTTATAACTACTGACTTACAACTAATACATCATTGATCCCTTCGGCACCGGTGCATAGTCGGGAAACACGCCAAACTCGTGCCCAACATTTGTACACGGTTGACATTTGTCACATGAGAACAGGTCGCTTCTTCGGCTCGTTCTTGTGTTCAACAGCTCGGCTGTGGAATGATTTGCCGGCCTCTGTGTTTCCTTTTGGTCTCTTCAAGACCAACGTTCATTCCTTCCTCTCCTCAAAAAGTCCCTCCACACAGCATCCCAGATGACATAGGCCCTGAGGGAAATTATTTTCCTCAAGGCTTCCTGTGTTTTTTTAAATTATTTTTTACATGAGCTCCACACAGGAGGCCCTGAGAAAAATAATTTCCCTCAGGTTCTATGTCATCTTTGGGTCTGCTGTGTGGAGGGTTTTTTTTAAGGAAAGGAAGGAGAGGAGAGTTCTGGGAACGAAAAGTGTTTAAGCAGTGGGTAGAAATCTGGGGACCTAGACAAACCTCACCCCATGAACCCGGGAACCCCTGCTAAATCACCAAACGTAGCGAAGTTAATAGTGAAGTTAATGTAGAAAAAAAATTAAAAGAAAATTATTGCGTATTAAAATATTTCAATTCTATTTATAATTCTGAAAGATTTGAGGATTGAGTAATTTCATCCAGTGTTTTAAACTAAAAAAAATGACGCATAAATTTAGTTATTAGTGTTAAAAATGCCTAAATCAGCAAAAATTATTTTTCCATGTTTCCGACGATTATTTTACACAAATCGATGATTATTCCACATATTCGAAGACTATTCTACATATACTACGAATATTCTACATACTTGACGAATATTCTGCATGTTCGACGATTATTCTACATATTTGACGATTATTCTACATATTCGACGAATATTCTACATATTCGAAGAGTATTCTACATATTTGACGATTATTCTGCATGTTCAACGATTATTCTACATATTTGACGACTATTCTGCATATTCGACGAGTATTCTACATAATCGACGATTATTCTGCATGTTCGAGGATTATTCTACATAATCGATGATTATTCTACATACTTCGACGATTATTCCATATGAATCCTGTGAAAAGTAACATTCTCAAAATTGTGGCTTGAAGGATTTTACCAAAACACAGTCGAAATACTAAAAAATAAATACTACTTTCTGAAAATTTATTTATAAATCCACATTATTAAGTACTTAGTATCAGAGCGTTTTCTTTGCTATTATTACATCTAACAACGTATAAACTGCATCTATTACTGCTGTGTCCAGAGACCTGACCGAAATCTATATCAGAAAGATAAAATCATCCAATTTACGATTGCCCCGTCCTTAAATTGAACTAATCGGCCATCTGCGCCTGAGTTTGACCAAGCGAACGAGAGGTCCAGCGGAGCGAAATTTCTAAATCGGATATCCCCGAATTTACTGGTCACTTGAGCTTAGCCTCGTACATAACCCCTATTCAATATTATGTAGAGCTTTTTCCCAAGGGATGTGAGCCAAATGACGCCTGGCGCCTTAGCTCATTCCTTGGAAATGTTCCTTCTTCTTCTTTGTGTGCCGTGTCAGGTCCCCCCGACGTTGGCGATCTCTTGAAAATGTTTCTCTGTCTTGCGCTGCCCGGAATAGCTCCTCCACATTTCTAATGCCGATCCACTCTCGTATACTGCGCAGCCAAGACATATGTCTCCTACCAGGCCCTCGGCGACCCTCTATCTTGCCTTTCAATATTAAATGGAGCAATTGATATTTCAGTAAGCAGTTCTCTATCTGCTCTAGCCGGCCTGAGAATTTCTGTGTTGGTGATCATGTCGGTCAGAAATGTTCCAATCAATCCAATATTTCTTAAGCATGTGTTTATTTTCTTTCAGTACATAGATAGAGAAATGTCAAATGATAACTTTAAATGATTTGCTGTAGTGTGGAAAAATCATATCATTTAAGAACTATGGTTATCTATATCTTAATAGATCGACCACCATAACACGGGCATGTGCCTAGCATGGTGGTCGAATAATCCACCAATAGGCCACTTGCATCACATTTTTTTAAATTTTTTTCCGGTTTAGGCAAATATTCTAAGACATTGAGTATTTTTTTTTTTTTTTTAATCGTATTTTTGAAACTCTGGGGATTTTTTGAAAATTTCAATACGAAAAATCAGACCATTTTTTATAAACCGGAAAGACGGGACATAATTTTATAGGTGTAAAAAAACGATAATTACATAGCCGAAAATCATTTTTAAAAAAAAGAACGTTTTCCACACGAATGGCACAGGAGAATAACGAGGCATACCAAAAATATTACATCTCATAAATATTTTTTTCCTTGATTCATCTTATTGATCATAAATCATTATAATGTACAGTTTGTACAGCGTCTATATTACTAAATTCAATGTAATATACTTGAACTTGTAAATTGTAATAATAATAAGAATATTATAAAATATTATTTTGTTAAAATCAGCACCATAATCATTATACCTCTAAAACATGTACCGACATCCTCTTCACGTTCTGAAGAGAACCCCGTAGCCATTAATTGTACGGGGTTCTCTTCAGAACATCTGTCAAAAAATCAAACCAAATGATAAGTTCGCAGAGAACAAACAATAAATCTAGTGAACGAATTCAAAAATTCGCCTGAAATCAAAGTGATGCTATATAAAAAAATAAATCAGTGTGGAATTTTATAAAATTAATAGGAACATTTTCGGCGACGGGACATTTTCATGTAGTGACGTCACGAGCCCAAATAATGGATTTATTTATTTAAAAATAAAAAAACTGTTCATTTCTATAACTTTTTACTAACATTTTCGTAATCTTGGTAAAAAACTCTATCCACACGATTTTTTCCAAGTCGTTATGAAGTCCATGCAAGTGGCCTATTATGTTACTATCAAAGCAATGAATAAAGAAAAAAAATCCTTTGTTTGTACCTTACGCACTCCTAAACCATTCATCCGATTACGATGAAACTTTTGTGAGTTGTTGTGAGTATGTCCGCGAAGGTTTTTATATTCACTGGTGACTTCTGTGGTTATGAAATTTGTTTAAAAATGTTGCAATAGGTGGCGATTTGTTTGATTAATAAGTATATTTCATGTAGTTTAGCGGCAGGGAAGTTAGGCGGGAAGGGGAGGGAATCCGAGAGGGGCGGAGGGGAATGAAGGGGGGTTCGCAGAAGAGGGAAGGTAGGGTAAGTGGAAAGTAAATGCAAGAAGGGGACGAGAGAGGGGGGAGGAGGGAGAGTAGATGTAAGGAGAACGGGAACAAATTGGAAAAGACACGCAGGGAGAAACAATAAGTGGCTTTGCGACTATTTTCGGAAAGTCGCTAGTAATTTATAAAATCTACTTTCAATTTATGTCTCCGATATTATTTATGTCTCCATTATTTAAAAATATAAAAAATGTGGTCACCCTCCAAAGATCGATACACAACTCTAAAAGCCCGATTATGTGAGCAATGTACGCAAGGACCAGAATCACTCAATAATAGCAATGCACAAAGCTGAAAGAAATAGATACTCTTCTAAGTCCAGGATTTGATGTGAACCAGTCCTGATGGAAAAGTAAAAACTTGTTGTTTTTTTTATATACACGGACAGAAACGAGGATATGTCACAGTGACAATCGGAGGAGACTGCCGCCATCTTGTGCCCATTATATCGAAAAAAAGGATGAAAGAACTTTTAGAAATGTGTGTCGTTGAGTTACTGACTGGAAATTTATTTCGTGATGAAAATAATAGAACGGATATTTTGGTAGGTACATACCCATTATTATATGTACATACAATATTATTTGTGACAAAAATTCAATCGAAATTTGAAATAAAATCATATTTATATATTAGGTCCTTACATATAAAATTGGCGTTTTGCCGTACTGGCAACTTTGATCTCAAATGTCTTCTCTTTGGTTAGGAATTCCAAATTCAAATTTATACAGCTATTTACTCATGTATTTGTGTTTCGAAAATTATAATTCATTTGTTTTTTCCTTAGTTGTTTTTTTTCTTTGCGTCACTTAGTTTACAAAATGGAAAACTTGAAATATCGCGTTATTTACGAGTACGAGTTCCACCGTGGCACCAGTGCTGCAGAAACGGCTCGAAGGATTAACGATGTGAATGGCGACGGTGCCACAAAAGAAACAGTGCGTTTTTGGTTCCAACGTTTTCGTTCTGGAAATTTCGACCTGCAGAACAAGCCCCGTGGACGGCCGGAGACCAAAGTTGATAATGAAGAATTGAAGGCTATTGTGGAAGCGGATCCATCGCAAACCACGTCCGAGTTAGCTGCAGGCTGCGGTGTTAGTGATAAAACTGTTTTAAACCACTTGAAGAAAATTGGGAAGGTGAAAAAGCTTGAAAGGTGGGTACCTCACGAATTGGGTGAAGCAAATCAACAAACGTGCGTTAGAACGCTAGACCACACACTGCACAACAGACGGCTACCAAATTAGAGGAGCTTCAATTGGAATGTCTAAGACATCCACCGTACTCTCCGGACCTTGCCCCAACAGATTACCATTTTTTTCGAGATTTGGATAACTTCTTGCAAGGGAAAAATTCAACTCCGATGGGGCAGTCCAAACCGCCTTCAAAGATTTTATTGATTCCCGTCCGAATGGTTTTTTAGTAAAGCGATCGATGAACTACATGTGAGATGGCAAAAGTGCATAGATAGCAATGGTACATACTTTGATTAAATAAATATATTATATTAAAAAAAAAAACGACTTTATGTTCCTCTCATATAAAACGCCAATTTCATATGTGAGGACCTAATATTTAATGATGGAAGAATAATAATATCAACAACTCTTGATGGAAATAAAATGAAAGAAATAAATACACATGAAATAAAAGACAGCGATTATTCATTCATTGAGAGTTATTGATGTTAAATTCTTCATGGATTGAATATTACAATGAGATTTTAAACTTTCAATAAGTTAATCGTAATAAATTGAATATTCACTCTGAACCTTTAGAAGTTAAAAGATGTCCCATGTCCCATGTAGATAATCAATAGATTTCCCATAGAGTTGGATATGGTTATCCAAGATTCCACCCAGGTTGAAAAAATATTCGGATGGAACTTTGCAATCACACCAAAATATGGCAGCCAAAAAATATTTGATGAAAGTGTTAATAACTCAAAAATGGAAGTAGGAAATTAATAAATCTGACGGATTGTATTAAGGTGGCAATAGGTAGATCAATTGGTAGAGATGCCAGTCCCGGTAAGACTAGAGAATTTGGGTTCGAGTTCAAGTTGTGACCGTTACCTTTTTGTGTTCTATGTTTTTAGCTCTTTCATATTTTATCGAGAGGTGATGGTATGATCTTTTTTGATGACTTACGTCTATTGATTTTTGTAATAAATGTCGTTTGCCGCCGGAAATTCTTTTTTTAGGTAATAATGTATAGGTACCATACAAAAGCACCAAATGTATGGAGCTAGTCAATGACGTTACATTGAGCTAGTTAGTGATGATAGATGGAAAATGACACTGAAATAAATCCTGGCTCCTTGTATTAAGTAGGTTAAAATATTAATGACGGTTAGGTTAAATTTAAACTTATTCTGACATTAATTTCCTAGTTGTTGTGTTTCTCCTGCTATATAACCATAGTTGGAGTAAATATAGCTTAGAGAGGGCCCATCGAAGGATACAGGGAATCATCAATTATTAATAGCCATTGTTGAGCGACATTGATTAATTGTGTCGGATAAATCTCCTGAATAACGTCTTTATATCGGCCAGGGCACTTTATTATAGGCACTACAACCTCGCACCTACTTCTCGACTCCAACTCAAACTTGGAACTTAATTCTTCTTTGCATCATACTATTGTATGGTTTGTTATCATCATAATCATTTTCATCCCTTTACCAAGGTGATTAGGGAATCAATGTCTTCAATAACCACTGGGGCGACTTTTATTTTTCTGCGATTGACAGCGGTCTAAAATTGGATCAGGTTTTTTTGTACTCAAGTTTACGATTTTTTTTTTAATTTTTAATATTTTAATATTTTATAATATTTTTTTATAAATCCTACGAATATGTCTTCTTTCTTCTTCCTTGCACTGTCCCAACTCATTGCCTAGGTAGGTTGTTGGGGTCGGCTCTTCTCGTTCTCAGGTTGTAACTAGCTTCTTCGGTTCTGAGTATCGCCTTCATCCAGGCCGTTTCTTTGAAGTATTTCGGAGCATTGAGTCATCCAGGCATTCTTTGGTCTTTAACTGGATGACTGTCGATGAAGCTCCATAGACATTGCCTGTATGGTCTGACATACCATCTCAACTGTCGTTCCTCCAGCTTACTGTTTGCGTCCGTGACACCCAGGCTACCACGAATGCGTGAACTTTTAATCTTATAGTTTCCTGCCGATATGTGATAAATCCTATGAATATGTGATAATCGACAAAATATAGGTGAATTCATCGGCTTTACAGAACTATAATCAATAATCAGTTTATATGTCTCCATATTAAAATTCGAAGGAATGATTTTTTTTAAATGTGGGCGGAAACTTTTCAATCACGAGCAATCGGAGGAAAAAGTTTTAAATCGCTCTAACGCTCGAGTGATGTTTCTTCCAGGAGTTCCTGCTACGAGTTCTAAATAGCGAAGACCCGTGAAAAGTCAGGGGATATTATGTATTAAACTTGTACAATTTGTGAAGCTGAAACGATTTCTAACTCTCCGTTATAATAACTCCGCGTTGAAAGTAATTTAGTATTTAGAAATAATAACCAATAAAGCTTTGAAAATGTTATAAATAAAGCTTTGAAGGGTATCTAGTGATTTCTATAATGTCAATACTGTAAAAACATTATATACGTCACTAGTAAGGAGTCATATAGAATACAATTCCACGGTTTGGTCCCCAAATTATGATGTTCATTCACATGCGATTGAAAGAAACCAAAATAATTTTTTCCGATATGTAAATTTTAAAATGGGCATTCCTAGTGAATGCCTAAATGACTATAACGTACTTTGTTCATTAAATTTAATAAAATTATCCGATCGTAGTATCATTTCCGATTTAACCTGTTTCTATAAAATCATCAATTCAATGTTTGATAAAACATTGTTTGACTTATTAAATGTAATCTCTTTTCATTCTCCAGTCAGGTCAGTCACAAGACAGTACCTACCATATTATTGTAGCAATTCTACATCAACATCCCAATATTACACTCCTATTCGACGGATTCAACAGCTAGGAAACAAATACCCCGATGTTGTTGATATATTAAGTACATCAATTTTAATATGTAAGCATACATTATTTTCATCAAGTTTTGTACTGTTAGCATCGGCGCTACTTGCGGCCATTCGCTAAACCCAAAACCTGGAAAGGACACGCAATAAACAGGCCAACAGCTAGCTCAGCAAAGCCGGCGCGAGCAAGGTTCCTCTTAAAACCAGGGCGAGTGTTTGTGGTTCGCTTGTAAATTCCTCCTCCTCTTTCTTTCCTCACAATCTCCAGGTCTCCTTCCTCAATCAGAACACAGTTTTGCACGTAAAGGGTTTATTCATTTAAAGGTGAACAGGGTTATACAAAAGCCAGCCTCGGCACTATACACATGGGTATTTGGCTATCTCTATAATCCTATCATAACGGGGGGGGACTTCTCTCAACTCTCTACACGTATTTAGTGAATTTAAATGTCAGTTCTTAGCACACAGAGGGGAAGGAAGGTTCATTTGTACTCACAAGCAGGATATAGGTAGTCGTCAGACCGGTACTGGGTAGGCGTAAGCCTCTTCGAGCACAATACACAATTAAAGTAAACATCGCGAGTTTATTTATTTATTTATTTATTTATTTATTTATTTATTTGCAAAAACAGCATAAAACCAATACATTGCAAAAGCGGTTAGAAAAGATACATAATAAATACATTTAAAGTAAAACATTTAGTTAAAACATAAGTGTTATTTCACGCTTAAACTCGTTGTAGGAAATGTGGAAAATATCCATATTTCCTGCGAGGCAGTTAATTAACCTAGTGAGTCTTCCCAAGGGCATCACCATTGGTAAGTTAGTTCTGCATCTGGGAAGAATCAAAAGTCTGTGTTGGCGACCTCGCGTGAAATTATCCGGGACATAGAATCCTATTTCAGCTAGAGTATCTGGTACCGATATAAAACCATTTAGAAGCTTATAAGCCATCAGCAGTAATGCGACATCTCTTCTGGAACTAAGGCTGCAGATACCCAGCATTCCCGAGATAAATGCTGTTGGAAACAGCCATGGGTAAAAACCTAACTCTCTCATATAGAGGTATCGTAAAAATTTCTTTTGTATTTTCTCGACCATTAGTACATAGACGATGTCCTCTGGCCCCCATATCTGAGATCCACTCTCGAGAATGCTACGCACCAAGCTAAAGTAAAGCAGCCTTATAACTGTAAGGTTGGTCAATTCCTTAGAATTGTGTATGACAAAACCCAACATCTTTGTGGCTGATTTACAAATCTTTTCAATGTGAGCATGAAATGTTAAGCGAGCGTCATACACAATTCCTAAGTCCTTGCAAGTCACCACGTGTTTCAAAGACGTGTCTTTCATTTTATAATTAAAGTATATGGTTTTTTGTGACCTCGTAAAACACAAAACTGAACACTTTTGGAAGTTAAATTCGAGTTTATTATCGATACTCCAGTCAATAATTGAATTTATATCTTCCTGGAGTTTTCGACAGTCTTCTAATGATTTTATTCTCAGAAAGAGTTTAATGTCATCTGCAAAAAGTAAAAAACGGACAAATTTGATTTTTCCCCGAATATTGTTAATAAAAATTAGAAACAATAAGGGTCCTAAATTGGATCCCTGTGGCACACCAGAGTTTGTATGATACGTGTTAGAGTTAAACTCACCATAGGACACGAATTGTTCCCTTTCGTTCAAATAATTACTAAAGAGTTTTAGTAAGTTGTCGGAAAAACCAATTTCTTCAAGCCTACTTAGGAGCACTAAGTGATCCACCTTATCGAAAGCCTTCGCAAAGTCATGGTATGACGTATCAACCTGCTCATTGTTATCGAGTGCTCTCGCTATGTAATCTGTAAAAACCATTAAATTTGTAGTAGTTGATCGGCCACGTCTAAATCCATGTTGTTGATCGATCAAGAATGGTTCAACTTTGGCGTAAACATATTTATGGATAATTATTTCTAATAACTTGGCGGGTGCGGAAAGAATCGCTATAGGACGGTAGTTGGTTGCTTGACACTTGTCACCATCTTTGTGTAAGGGGGTGACTTTCGACAGCTTCCATAATTTAGGAAAAATTCCGTTTTTAATGGTAAGATTAAATAAATGTAGAAGTGGCTTACATAGTGGTTCAGAACATCCCTTAATGACAAAGGGTGGAATTAAATCAGGACCAAACGATGTTTTTGGTTTCAATTTTTTAACTGCTAAGCTGAAATCCACAGTTCTTAGGTTCTCGACACAGCGCCGCGGCGCAATTACCGTGGACACTCTGGGACACTGTGGGCGGAGAGGGGCGGTGCGGCGAGTTAGTGCACTGGGGTCAATTCACTAGCTCCTCGCAACAGGAATAAGGGGGTCTATTCTTTATCTTTTGTAACGTAACAGTACCTACATGCTGTGTGGATCAAGATCAATAATATTTTTACTTTGTATTTATTTTTGTGCAAGTGTTTTAAGCAGTCGTTTCCTGCACTATTTACAAGTATAATTTTGTAAATATTGTTATATATATATGTAAAAGCCTAAATAGGCGTAAATAATTAAAATAAATAAACAATATAAACAAATAAATAAATAAAACAATTAATAAAATAAATAAATTAAAAAATAAATAAATTAGTAAAAGTGCCCCCAATGTTCCGAATTTCTATGCATAATTTACGCCTATTTTTTTTACATTAACTCCACACAGGAGGCCCTGAGGAAAATAATTTCCCTCAGGACCTATGTCATCTTTGAAGATGCTGTGTGGAGGGTCTTTTTGAGGAAAGGAAGGAGTGAACATGGGTCTTGACGAGACCAATGACGCTAGTTCCTCGGAGCATCTTCCATTGTAATACCGGTAGAACAAGGACAGCATTCCCACCTGACGCATATGCTCTAAAGATTGCAGTCCGTCTGTTAAGATGGGAGAATCTATCAAACGGACCGCCCGTTTCTGCACAGAGTCAAGATTTTTTTTTTTTGTATTTTGGAGGTGGCTGCCAAATTCAACCGTGGGGCGCACTTGCGATTTGTACAGGGTTAGCAGTTGTGTACTATTAAAGTATCTGCGGGCCCTGTACAGTACGACCAGCTTATGAGAGGCTAACTTAACTCTGGTTTCGATGGAGCCCCCATACCTGAGCTGGTCACTTAGAGTTACACCAAGCATATCGATGGAGGTCCTGTTCGGAAAATTGCTTCCGTTGAAGGAGACGAGATTATAATATGTAGGTATGACGTAACATGGTGTTAGCACCTACATTGATCTTTCTTGCTCAAATTAAAAAAAAAAACATTCCTAAGTTTATATCGGTTCAACAAAGTTGGTTATTGCACCCCTTTGTTTTTGCGCCCCTTGAAAATTGCACCCCTTGAAAAGTCATTAAAATTTATGATAAAAAAATAGCCTTCTACCTAACCTGAAGAATCTAGCCTATTTAACTTAGTTTTTATCTTCATTTTTAATGACTTTTGAAAGGAGTGATGAAGTGCTACTTTGTTGAGTTTTCCGGTCACCGTTTACATTAGTCACTCGTCTACTTCACTGTTTATGAGTATATTATATAAATTATGTATAGATATTACGTAACAGTATTTAATGGGAATAAATAAATAATTATAGGATAATAATAATATTTGGATGATTTGTATAGCGCCGTTTTGTGAAAAATCACCCCGGGTGAAACGGAATTCTCTTAACGCATAACCCAATAATCTAACAAATATTGCGAAATACATTTTTTGACTACTTTTTTGTAAAATTCTATTTACGAATGGAAAAAATATGCTTCTTAATTCTTATTTCTGTAATAGTAAATAAATAATTTCCTTTTATATATAATTTTACTAACTATAAAAGCATTTGCAAGTAATTCTTCTATTGAGGCAAATGTTTTTTTTTCATTCTGTTTTTCCCAATACAAAAATTAACTGTCGACCAAAGGTTAGGGAACGTACCCATACTACGTGACCTGTTCAGGGGGGGAGGGTCATCAAAATACCACGCTTGGTCACAAAGGGGGGGGGGGGGGGTGGGGGGCTTAGGTTTTTATCACATAGTCAATCTAGAAATCTCGCGTTTTTTTTGAGCTACGAGGGGAGGTTTTTAAGTTCGCGGAATGGGAAGGAAAGTGATTAATGGGGGTACCGCTGAATTAGGTAGGTAGGTACTAATTGAACAACTCATTTTTAGGATAAACACCGGGTTTTATCGTAATTAGGTCATTAGTCTTTGAGCTATCGTCGACCAAACACTTCAATCGGGAAGAAATTGTGATATGTGGAGAAAATTGAGTTCCGCGCTGTTATAAAGTTCCTTTAAGTTAATTTAAAAATCGGAAAAATGTATTAGGGTAGTAGGTGAATATGTTGAAAAGGAAAAATAATTTTGGTTTTTATTTCCACTCCTTACCCAATCCGCAAACTTAAAAACCCACCCTCGTACATTCAAATAAGTGAAAAAGTTCAGGGAACGTGTTTGTTGAAGATGATTGAGATGAAAAATGTTTATAAAAATAACAAGACTTTCGTTTCCATAAATTACGTTCCGGTTTCAATATATTTTGACATAAGTTTTATCTTGATAATATTTTTTCCACTTGTAATGCATGCACTCTTGCTGTCGCGCAGCAAGCGCCGTATTAATAAAGACAAATATAAGCCAAATAATGCATTTTTTATTTTTTGTTAGCAAAAAATTATTTGAAACCATATTTATGAAATACTACGTGAAAACTGTAGGGGGGGGGGGGTCTTGGAATATACTACACGTGGTCACCGGGGGGGGGGGGGGGGGGAGTAAAAAATTGCAAAAAGTGTGTCACGTAGTATGGGTACGTTCCCTTATATAATAACGTTTTCGCGATGTTTGTGTGTAGAAAGCAGAAGTCTATTGTTTAGCGTATTATTGTGGTAGGTACATTCGGAGGCGGCGCTATCTTATCTTACTTAGGTTTATACACTATATATCTGGTACACATAATGAATATTTTGGATTAATTCTACAGGATTATACAGGGGAGCTATTGGGAGGATGGTTTTAAACACACACAGTCATACAAACTTTCGCGTTATAATAAACGCGAAAGTTTGTATGACTGTGTGTGTTTGTTACTCTTTCACGCAAAAACTACTGAATGGATTATGAAACTTTACAATAATATAGCTCATACATGAGAATAACATGTGCTATTATTTTTTATAAAGCTAGCAAGGGATGAAACATGAAACAATGTATTTCTTTGAATATGGCATTGCAACGCATACCGGCAACCAGCTAGCGGTAGTATTCGGTGGTTTGGTATATTTATGGGTATTATAATTAGATAATTCGGATATTCGCTTGTACTTTGGACGTGTTATTTATTTTGTTAATTTAAATTATCAGTTCTTCAGCCTTAATATCTCTGACATCTACCGACAAAAAATACAATTTATTTATCACCTATGAGATTTTTAATAAACTAAAATATGAAGGGGCAACCGCGAGAACATTCTAAATAAATATTATTATATTCGATTATATTACACACTTTTGAGAGATTCTCCATTCTTAACATGAAAATTACAGAGGCCGACGTTTATTTTCATTTTAAAAAATCAACAATTTTTCATGGTTTTACCGTGGTGGGAAATCTTTTTTTGTCCCAACTAATTTTCTTAAATAAATTATGACGTGACGAAGAGTGGATTCAATAATTAAAAGAGTAGTAATAAAATTATTATTATTACAAATTAACATCTATTCTGATCGAAGCAAATTAATATTTTCCTGTTATCCACCGATTGTGTTTATTTTTATCACAAAGTTTCAAATTATTATAAATAAATATTTCTCCATAAAAATCACAGATGTCAGTATTTGTTTTTGTAACGAAACGTCAGTTTTGTAGCCACAATTCGTGAACGATGTCATCGTCCTAATTGTGCCAAAATGTGTTTTTGTTCTAAATTACGGCGTGGAAAGTTACTTATCCGAGAAGAGACGTAGAGAAGGCCATTGTGTGTGCAATTTTTATAAAATGGGTACCGTGACCGCGAAGAACATAATGTTCCTAACCTCAATTCTTCAAAAATACAAATTGCATAATGTTCACTGTCTTTTCTACAATAGTTTGTACCGTATTCACACTAATAATAAGAAATTGACAACAGTTGACATAATAGACGACTTTACCGTACAGTTGGTAAAGGAAAAAGCGTTGAAATGGAGTGCGAAGAAACAAGCTTATAAAGACAAAGAAGACAATATTCCAACCCCAACATTCTCTAATCCTTGGAAGTTAGACTTCAAAACAAAGTTTAAAAACCTTTCAGAGTGTAACCATCTTAAAATTGATACGATAAATCTCTCTATACAGCAAATTGATTCCATGATATTGAGTGCATTGGACTCAGATGCATTTTACGATGTGGAATATTTAATATCTCAGTGCTTAGAGAATGAACAGTGTCCATCAGTTGAAATTATCTCAGAAGTTTTATCAGTGTACTCTTTCAAAGGTAACCTAAAAATGGTGAAGTCTTTGCAAACACTCTACCAAACTTTCAAACCAGAACTGTCGCTTGCCAATTCGGATTTTAATCACTATTTGGCCAAAGCGTACTGGATGAAAGGCAACGTTAAGAAAGGTTGTGAAATTTTTATGGATGTTTATGATAAAAACTCGATGATAAGATGGCACATCAAGAATATGATGAAGTATTTGATAAGAGAAACAGTTTCAAGTCAGTCCGAGGCATCTGTGGTTATTTTGAAGGAGTACTTTATGGAGTTTGGTGACACTAGGAATGATTGGTATTTGATGAGTTATTTCTGGGAAAGCTGTTGGCTGAGTGAATGGTTTGGAGACCAGCAATTAGCGGAGACATTATTCAAAGAATGTGACCCGTTGAGGAACTTCTTACACGACCAGTAAGTAAACTCACCTGATAATATTACATGACTAATTTGAGGAGCGGCATTTTTTTTAAACAAAACCTCAACAGCACAGTAAATGCTTGATTTAGGGTCCAGAATTCCATATTGTACACAGAATTTTAAATTTTACAATTTGAGAGGAGGGTATGGGTACTGCTGCCCCGGGAACCATTTATTGGATAACCAACACCTCTGCCATTGGTCACCCCAAGTGGCTCGCTATGTTTGGTGACTTAGCAGGGGTGCCCGGGTTCATGGGTTGAGGTTTGTCCGTGTCTTGGCAGCGGATGTGTTTGCCCACCAGTTGCATGGCAGGCTGGATCGAGAGAGAATGGTTAAGGGAGTCCCTTTGACTTCTCCAGCCGTACTCTCTCGGAATATTGCCTTGTACCACAGTGGTAGTGCACCACACGTCACCCCAGGACATACTGACCCCCATATTCCTACCCACCCCTCGTTCCCTTTTCCTTCCCAGAAGTAACTCTGTTTCCTTTCCTAAAAAGACTATCCACGCAGCATCCCCAAGGATGACGTAGGCACAGAGGGGAATTATTTTCCTCAGGGACCCCTGTATGGAGCTAACGTTAAAAAAGAATAGAGATTACTTATCAACACACTATTATTGTTTAATAACTAATAAGTATATTATAATATTTTTGCCATTGATATTTCTTACTGACTACTCCAAATTGAACTAGGTATGTGTGTTGAATTGAACTGCAAATTTTGAATTGTTCGGGAGAGCCATTTTTGAAGATTATTTATCTTTTTTACTTCTATCATTGATTGTAATATATTTACTTCTAACCCCTTAAATTAGCAAATATTTTATTCCAATTATTATTCATTTGTTATTTTTCCGTAAATGGAATTAAATAATTACAATGTCTCTTCAAAAGTATTTACTGTTTAAATTAAAAAAAGTGAATATTCGTTAAGCAAGTGAATAGAAAAAAGATGTCACAAACCCAGAAAGATATGGCACAATTAAGTGAATCAAATTAATCAGGCGGTGTCAAGAGTAAAGCCCTTCGTACTTGGAGATAGGTACTTACAAACTATGTGACTGTGATGCAACCACAAGTAGACTACATACATAATACTCTTTAATGCTGGTTTCCGCAAGTTCAGCACATTACGGCGCTACCCGAAATGTACTGAACTTGATCATTTTTTCACGTGCAGCCATGGGGTTAACGCGATGTCAAGTGACTAGAGATGAAGGCAATGATCTCATTTATCTTTATTATATTAATAAAAAACGATCTCACAGAAGATTTTTGGTTCATTCACATATCGAAAGAAATATTAACTATAGGGCATTCGTTGCCGCCAGGTAACTGCATGAGAATGAAGACAACAAGTTTCATTCTTTCTACAGATAAAGAATTCTAGTTCAAATTTGGTTCAGTTGTTAACTCCTCGTATTCTTAAGAAAAATATAATTTTTTCCAACATCAATCTGCCTTCTCCACTAAATTCTTTCTCACATATTCTGGTAACTTACAGATACATAAAAATGCATTTTTTTTCCACTTCCAGAACAAATTTAATATTCCATTCAAGTACGGTCACCATTTCTGTCAAACGTCAAACGAGAAGTTGTAGCAACAAATGCAACTCGGGCAGGGCGCTACTGTCAGTAGCGTGCAACTGACGTCAAACCCGTAGTCGGCTTGTAGCATCGTGCACAAACACTAACAAAATAGTATGGCGGGTCCTTATAAGTGGCTACGTGCATGAAACTCGAGTCGCTTGTAAGTATCTCCGTGTACGAATGGCTTTACTGTGACAGAAGAGCCAAAACAGTATAATGTTCTTTCTCTCTGCCTACCGCTGCGTAGAATTGACATGGCTATTAATTAGTCTTTCTTCTGCTCCATATGTTTGAGAAAAGTTGGTGAAGATCATTATGGGATGGGGAGCTTATTTAGCCAGTCCCCGCATCGGGAGTCACTTGATTCAGCGCAGATGTTCCTCTGTAAAAATGGTGTAGTGGATATTCTTCTTCTATATAACAAGTTAGTTAGTTACGCCCATTGATTAAATGATTTCTGTTTCCAGTTTGTTCTCAATCTCCCTGAGTGCTCTGAGGGACCACCAGGAAGATGCCATCATGCGGCTGCTGCAGATGATATTAGGTTTTGAAATGAAGCACTGCTACAAGATGGTGATCGGGGCACTGCTTGACTATCGGCGTAAGTGCTATTCATCCATATTTTATCCTACAACTATTCAGCTATTATTAAAGTACTTGTTTTGTTTTTGGGATTGAGCCGTGTTGCGTTTCCTGGTCCTTGCGCTAAGATTTCAGGCAACTTTGCAGTGTCCATTGTCACGGCAGATGTGTAGATTGTGGTGAAAAGAGTGTTTGTGTGGATGTAATATTATGTTACCATGTTGATCCTCTTTAAACTTTCTTCTTCTTTGATGGCGCTACAGCCCATATCGAGCTTTGGCCTCCTGCAACAGTCGCCTCCAATTCCTCCTGTCCTCAGCGGCTGACTTCCAATTTGGTACCTGGAGAAGCTGTGCTGCATCCCCTCTTACTTCGTCTTCCCACCTCAGTCTGGGTCTTCCCACTTTTCTCTTTCCACCTGGGTGTCCAGTCAAAATTCTTTTTGGGACGCGTGTATCCGGCATTCTCTGTACATGCCCAGCCCATCTCAGCCTGAGGAGTCTCATATGTGTTGAGATGCTAGGTGCCTTATATATACCATACAATTCTGTATTGTGCCGGATGCGCCACTGTTCACCCTCTTTCACGGGTCCACATATTCTTCTCAGCACTTTTCTTTCAAAAGTATCCAGCTTTTTAGCCATCTTTACCATCAGTGTCAGCGCCTCACATCCATATGCCAATACAGTTCTAACAATGGTCTTATATATGGTATTAAACTTTACCCAATTCCAATAAGCGGCACACTTTAATGCAATGTATGTATTTAAGAGAAAATTCCTGGATCGCACAATACGCAACACTTGCGTATATAATGTAAATGTGGTTTTTGGCAGTAAAAACATTGTGGAATTCCACAGTAACGTTGCCGTGTTTGTTGGGTCAACACTGTTTTTTTAACCCTTTTTACATTTTGTAGCATGCATTTTATATTTTAGTGATAATACTACAGTTATTTGTTTATTATGGACCCTTACAAGTGTCCGATGCAAGGGTTAGACGAGATTGAACAAGAATCAAGCAGTAGTTGAAAATTGATGGAAATGCCCGAATGTATTATTATAGTCACAATTGAATTCATACACTTAATTTTACTTTTTTGACAGCTTAATTATTTCATTGAAGAAGAAGATAACACAATCTAAATGAAAATATGAAAGAAAACAAGGCACGGACTCAATCCCAAAACCACTCGTCTTACCGGGACAAACGCCTTACCAATTTCTTATTTGAACGTCATTTATATAACCTTCAAAGTTATAAAAAGAGAGTTCATCTAATAAAAATTGCTTAATGCGAATGTGTGTTATTGCAAGTTGTGTGAACTACATATCTGGACGAAGCTAATCACATATCGGTCAACTTCAAACCTGTTCAATATTAAATTTTCTGTTTCCAGTGAAACAACGAGACTTCCGTGGCTGCGTTGAAATAATGCAGAACTGCATCGCCCTGAAGATCAAACTCACGGCAGTGCAAGACGAAAGGTTCCTCAATCTGCTGATTGCCAACGGACTCAAATGCCCCCCAACAGTCATCAAGACAATATATAATAATAAAACTGTGCCCTATAAGTTTTAAACCATTTAAGTGTAAGTTTTTTGTAAGGCCCTTCTTCCACGGGAATACGCAACTATCCAATGGTGATTGTTGTGTATTCTCTTCGCAAACAATTTTGTCCTGCACAGTCCTTGCACATCGCTACTGAAATCACAAGACCCGCAATGCCACCATCTCTCTAAATCTCAGAACCACCTGGTAAAGTTTCGTATTATTTATATCCAAACACTAATAGTTCTGTGGGGGTTCTCAATAACTTAAAGTTGTTGATAACAAACTGGTTTATTATGAATCAACGTATTTACAAACTCATAATATTATGCTACAAGTCACACGACCTTTCTATACTAGTGGCTAATTGAATTTGGGCATTAGGCTGGCCAGAACTAGTCTCAACGGCCACCGCCTACGCTTGTCGGCCATCGATAGAGGAACTTTCCCTACTGGCATCTGTCGGCATCACTTAGAAGCTCTTCTAATACATTACACATAATCTTAAGCCCTGTTCAGACACAGCTATAAACCGCGAGCAGATATCTGTTGAACCGCGAGCGCTTATATTTCGTACCGTTCACACGACGCTATCAAATATTTCTTCCTATGGTAGGAGAGGGGGTGAGATGAATTAGCGAGCGGCCACGGAATGCACATTTTTTTTTACTGAATCTGTCAACTTGACATCTGTCATCCACCAGTCTAGGCAGCTTCGAATTAAAATGATCCCCTCTCCTGTTTTCGTCGGAGTGGGGGGGCGCTTAACTGTTGGCATATCTCCTCAGGAGCGGTTACGGCGTAGGATGTGTATTGCGCTTAAACCGCTCAGGTGTGAACGGTCTGAAGGGATTGTATGGAGAGCGATATTTGGCGTGCTATGATCTTTTATAGCTTATAGCTGTGTTTGAACAGGGCTTTACTCACAAACTGCTGCAGCTGTAATTTTTTTAAACTTTTTTTTCCCCACCTGCTCCTAAACATTTGGATTCAGTGGGAACATGGCACCCACAGTTGGGATATGTTGTGATGCTGAAGGTAGTGGGGAGGTATCTGGGTATTTGGATCTGGTCACCAAACACTGCTAAAGCCATTTCAAGCTATTTTTCAATTCTGAATGGTGGTTTTACAACAGGGCAATACTGACAGTATCTTCCTCTCTGGAACATGCAGCAAATACACAATTTTTTTTAAATGAATGAATTGTGAAATTACACAAATTAATTCAATAAAAATTGTTAGTCGAGAGCCTTACCCCTCGATCACGGAGGCCATCAAACTGTTTTGTTCCTAGCATTGACCCAAAGAATATGCAGTAAGAATCTCTGCACAGATGTATGACGTAGTCGTCATATACTTGAATTGTCGAATCTTGCGTGCAAATGACTTATTACATGAGTAAGTAAATTGATTTATATCAAAAGTGTTGCTTTCTGTCCAATGACTGAGTTTGTATTCAGTATAATTAGTTGCCGAGTTGTGTTTTGAACTGCGTTGAACAACAATACTGAACACTGACCTTGATATCACCAGATTTTATCGAAATCTGAAACAGGCCGGAGCTGTTAAAATGTAAAAAGTTAAAAATTGTGCTGATGTTCATTATTTATACTCCATTCCTTCAACTTTGTTATACAATTTGACATCTGTACTATATACCCTAGAGCTGGCAGTATTACATATTTGATTTTTATATATCCAACTTACACACAAAGAATCACTTTTGGTAATTTATCAGTGGAAATCGAATCGTGTATTCAATATGTTAAGCCGTGTACTCATCAGCAACCTGTAATAGTAACTGTAACATTTACTGTAAATACAGGATTACATGGACAGCCAGACTGGAAGAGATAGGCATCCACAATTTTAACTATCTGCCTACAATGCACCTTAAGATACTTTGGACACGTTGCTCGCCAAACTGAGGTTTCCAACTAGGATAAACTCGTAGTGTTTGGCAGAAGAAGCAAAGGAAGGTTACCAATGCGCTGGAGTGAGCAAGTATCACTGGCGTCTGATATGTCAGTTTCTGCAGTTCTTCACGCAGCCCAGGACTGCGAGGAGTGTAAATTGGAGTAAGGGTCATGATTTCAGCAACAATGAACCGACTTGAGAAGAAGATGCCTGTATAACAGCTTTCGCACGCACACTAAAGTCAAGTTACTATGTTTGCAACGGTTATAGCTCGCTGGTGAGTACGCGCTTTAAGTTTTTTTAGTGTTAATTGTTATTTCTTTATGATTTTCTTTTGTAAATATATAATAATATGTAGGTAGTGCTTTTTTTATATTAGACTGAATACTGTTAGATTTTGTAGAAGAATGAATGTTGAGTGATTGCACTTGAAAACTGTACCTGACCTCTTTGCTATGTTTTTCTAAATGCCCTAAAACTATAACAGACCATTTCACAGGGTGAAAGATTATTTTTTTAAGAATGTACTTACCAACTGTATGGATTGATATTTTTTCATACAACTAGTCAACTGGTTTGTAAAAACACAAAAGGTGGACTCAATCAATGAAGTAATAAAAGAAACAAACATATAAAAAAAATATTTTTATTTTAACAAATTTCATTACAAATGGCCAAGTATATACTAATAAATTTAAAATTACATATATTTAAATTATTAACATTTCTTGATCATATTTTGTATTCAAATCTTGTAATAAAGCTAAATTGAAGAAATTAACAATGAATACAAATTATTTTTTGTTGTTCTTATTACTTAAAATATTAATTACTGGAATTAACTTTTGTATTACAAATGCATATTAATCACTGAATTAAGTTTATAAATATAACATAAAAAATATTTTTAAATCACAGCTGTTTTTTATTATGTTTTTAGATTGTTTTAAATAAATTGTTTATGTATTTTTAAGGATTTGAATTAAACCTTTTTAACAGTTTATTTATTTTATTTTATACATTTACTCCACACAGGAAGCCCCAAGTAAAATAATTTCCAAAAGGGCCTATGTCATCTTTGGGGATGCTGTGTGGAGGGTCTTTTAAAGGAAAGGATGGAGAGGAAGTTCTGGGAAGGAAAAGGGTACGAGGGGTGGGTAGGTATCTTAATCTATTCCTCTTCCTTGGCGATTGGTCGAGAGAGTCTGGTTGGAGATCAAAGGTCAAAGGGGCTCCCTCCCACCGGCCTCTCCCGATCTTCCCAACATCACCTCATGAATCCGGGCAACCCTACTAAGTCACCAAATGGAGCGAACCACTTGGGGTGACTTATGGCAGAGGTTTTTTAAGTAGTGGCGGTACCCGAATTCGCCTTTCAAGTTTATTTTATTCTTATACCTTTAATGTCTTTCCGAAAAACGAGTTGCTTTGTATAAAATTAACATTATACATATAGTGAAAACATGACGTATTTTCATAACCACTTAAGCTATACCTTTTCAATTTTGAGTAGCTGTATTTATGTGATTATTATGGACATAAATGAATTTACTTTGAACTTTCTGCTATATGCTAACATGTTTAGTTGCCATTTGATTTAAGCTTCTACCGAATACCAAAAGATGTCACTAATGTTCATCGCATAATATTATAAGTATATTATGTATGAATATTGAATATTATATATGTACTGTCAAGTATGCATATGAACGTTACATTATAAAATGTTTTCTAAAAATTGAACATCTGATTTCATGTAAAAAATTACATTTTTTTAAAGTCTGCAACAACAGACATTTCCAGTAGACCATAGATAACATACCGAAATAGTAATTATCAATATTGTCCCAAATAAGCACAAATTAGGGCGATTGGGGTAACTAATATATGGAATTTACCCATTTTTAAATTTTCTATAAAAATAAAAATATATAAAACCTAAAAATATAGGATCAACAGTGAAATCTTGGTGGATTTATTGGCTTTAAACCACAGGAAGCAAAGTTTATACATATGTTTCTATATTAATATTCGGACGTATGATTTTTAGAAAGACCGCGACCGAATCCAATAAGGAACACCTGGAATTTATCACTCGATTGGATAATATTTACATGAAGTACAATAATAATGTCTTTGAATCCTGTCAACTTCAGTTTTTATTAATTAATCACAGTTGGAAGAAATGTTATGTTATAATTATTGTGTTTTAGAATTGTTTACAAATGGCTCATTTCTCTTTCAAATCCAGGATTGTCTTTAGCTTCCTTATCTTTATCACCGTTGAAGTCGTCCACCTTCTGCAGTTTGTACATGTACCTGAAATGAAAATAAACAAATGTTATCAATTTTGGGCACTTACGACGATCATTAGATGGGGACCTCAAAATTTTGCATTATTTCTACTAAAAGTGTTTTATAAACAATTTACTGCAAACAATTGATGTTAAGGTGATCCACTAGTCCTTGAAAAATTCGACATTGGAATCCCCGCCTCTTTTTGGGAGGGATTTAAAAATACTTAAGAAGACGTTTTTGAAAAAGATATTTGTGAGTGGTTTTTCACAAATTGATTTGGGGGTCTTCAAAATGTCACGCTTGGTACAACTGAGCGGCGGCGGGCTTAGGTTTTTGGTCACCGGGGGGGGGGGGTTAAAAATGGCAAAAAGTTGGTCACGTAGTATGGGTACTTTCCCTAACAAGAAAATTTAAAATCGATTTCTCGGAACCAAGTGAAGCAGAGTGTAGGGACATCCATTTGCCACTGCATACGGAGCATAATTGAGACAAAATGCACACAATCTTTATGCGGACGGCATTAGGTTATTATTCTTGATTCCAAATTTGTTCAATGCCGCCCATTTTGATTCACGCCGTAAGTAACAGTGCGAAATTGCATTGATTTGTTGTATTTTGTGAAATTCAGACACAAATAATATTATAACTATTTTCTAAAAAACTTAATTTGCCCCATTATATAATGAAACTATCCGAAAATGGATTCGTTAGTAGGAGATTTTGGCACTTGAAAGTTATAATAAAAATCACAAAAATATGCTACACATAGTATAAAATGACAATCGTGTTCAACAGTATTTTAACAACACACTTACTACTAAAATTTTGTATATCAAATGATAAGCGTAGCACCTAATTAGGGATTGTTATTTTTGCGTATCATATGATGCGGCTAACAAGTTAAGTTATTACTTACAAGAATATGGCGACGGAGGGTGCTAGCAAAAATGCAGAAAGAATGCAAAATGCTCCTGGAAAAGTTTCAACAGTTTGTGCATAAAATGCAGCAAAGATTGGTCCATAGACGGTGTTCACGAGGGCCTCACAAACTCCAAACACGGAGTTGATTTTACCTGAAAGAATTAACAATATGTTTATTCAAAGTAATATTCTTACACAATTATTTTTAAATTTTCACAAGTTCACAGTGAATAATTCTTATATTTTGTAGAAATCAATCACTTTTTTTATGTACCCATCTTGCCATTAATAACACTTTATATATTGGCTTTCGCTATCTTTAGTATTTGCCCGTCGTACCAATGGATGTGTCTATAATATAAGGTTAATAATCTTATATGCGGGCAACTCAGCTGATGCGAACTTGCATTCTTTCGGTTCGAGAAAGTTACCGAACCTCATTCGTTTTTCGACTACCCGACGTGCGGCTGTATGTTGAGTGTCGTTCCCTACATAATCTTCTGATAAAAATACTTGTCGTGTTTTACTAAACTTAAATAAATCATAACTTCAGTATAAAAATAATTTCTTTCAATCAACATCACGGTACATTTGGTAACCCAGTGGAGTCAGATAAAGAAGAGTAGTGAAGTAAGTATATCACCACGCGGATCGCTGAACTAAGTCAGCGGACGCCATTATACGAAATCCTACCCACACAACATCTCTTACCAAAATATTATTATTCTGATAATCAATTAATTATTCTCAGTAAACTCTGTTTATTACCGATTTACCTACTTACTTAAATTAGGTTTGAGTGTTATTATGATATAAGTGTTTACGTAAGTAATATTTACAAATAAGAATAATTAAACGCTAAACTGTACTCTAAGTGATATTGATACACCTTGTAAACATTCATTATTGCACCACATAAGTTAGGAAAAAGCTTCCTATAAGTATTGGAATACGTTATAAAGGTGTAACAGCACTAAGAATTTTAACCAGCGATTCCTGTGCATATTTGGAGTACAAAAAGTAGACGCCATTTTACTATTCGATGATATTTTGTTATATAAACCACCAAAAATTATATATTTTTCAATCACACGTCGTCACTGTTAACACTCCTACACGTCGCAATGAGATCACATGATGTGCGTGCTGTTTGTATGCTACCGTGCTGCTGGAACGAGACAGAGTGTTTATCTGTGACCCGCCAGGCTATACCCGACTAGTCATTTGCGATGTGTGATGGAAAAATATTTTTAATGTTATTGAAAAAAAATATCATCTGACAGTAAAACGATATTTACATTTTTTACTGGTTAAAATCTTCGGCGCAAGAGCTGTTACACCCTGCATAATACATAATATTATTATAATGGGTTTCGAATTAGAGCATTTTTGATTTTCAGTTTCAAGTTCCAATTGCTGAAAAGCAAATCTTTGTGTTATTGGAACATATATATACTTATCAGTGGCGGTGTGTGAGTTTTCAGTCAATTGACCGTTTTCAGTGCTAAGATTGAAAAATACAACATTATCGATATTGTAGCTGAAAATTTTTTTTTTTTTTTTTTTTTCAAAATTCCTACATTTTGTATGAAGTTTTTTAGGATTCTTTCATTTTGGGAATGCGCCGCCCCCACATTTCAGTATGTCTTCATACAAAGGGTTGAAATTTAAAAAAAAAATAAAATTCGTTTTCAGCTACAACATCAATACTGTCATATTTTTCAATCTTAGCACTCTAGCTCACTGAAAACTCACAGACCGCCACTAATACTTATATAGACAAGTTACTCTAAAAGCCCGTAAATTGGTAAATCTTAGGATTTACTGGAAAATCTTAAGATTTACTGTAGTAGAGGCTTTTACAGTGACATATATATATAGGTATATGGGAGCCAACAAGTGTGCACTTATCTGAATAGTATTTTATTAAGAATAATTTATTTTATTAGCCTCTAGTCGAGTAAGCTCATAATGATTATGTTTGATATTTATTTATACTACAGCTTCGCTAAAGAATTTAAGTAATTTTTAGTACAATGTTTCTGCACAATGACCTGCAATAAATTCAAGGTAGTCTGAGCCCCGTCTGTTTATGAACATTCAGATAACATGTCGAAGGATAACATGAAAGTATTTCATTCAAAAATAAACTAAGTATTGAAGAACTCAACAGATATCTACACCAAGAATTCGATAAAATAAAATATGCTTCAATGACAAAACGTGATATTGGTCGTAATAATAAAAATATTCCTTCGGTATTCATTGGCTGAAGAACTGGTTTCAGTAGAAAAAATGGTTTGATCGTTTATGTGCAGATTTTTAGTCAATATGTGTGTTGCTTATAATAATTTAAAATTATAATATTGCCTTTTGAATGAACATCAACAGTGACTCGTATTTTTTTTAAAGTAAGATATTTCCTGGTTATGAATAAGCTGATCAACACAGTGCCATAAATAGCCTTTTCTGCGCCCTGTGCGAGCTTCTATAACTGCGTCCTATTTAAGTAGATCCTTCGCCTATTATACCACCCACTGTGTCTCACTCACTAAAACTCAAACGCAAGTTCACTAGTGCAAATGCGTTGCCCACCCTGATGCTTAAGATTTAATTTTTGGGCCACTTTGGTCTTCATACTTCTATAATAAAATACCTTGCAAAGTTTCAGTAAACTCTAAATTAATTTAATTTTAGGTACTTGGTATGGTACAGTTTTGAATAAGGAAGGTAGCGTAGAATAATATAAATTGCGTTTGAGTATGAATTGGTGAAAAAACGTTTATTCGTAAATATTTGCAAAGATTATTCGCATCTACATAATACACAAATGAATGAGACCAAAAATGAATAAGTTCAGAGAGTAAAGATATAAAGCAAGCCATAAACTTTTTCGCGCTTTCTTCTTTGCGAAATCGTTGATAACCTTTTCATACCACAGGCACCGTCCTATGTCGCGTTCTTTATAGCGACTACTACATTGGGAAACATCTCTTTTAAATCTAGTTCGACTGTAGCTTTAAGAAGACCCAGACTTGAACTAATGACTAATGGCGCGCAAGGTTAAATCTTTATTTTCTTTCTCTAAATCGCTCCCAGATCCAGACGAACTTATCAGGAGCATAGTTGCCTAGTCTGGCCATTCTTGCGCCTCCCAGAGTCTACGCCCTGTGCCTGGGCACAGGTGGCACCGCCCTATTTACGGCACTGGATCAACAAATAAACATAATAATATATATGTCTTGGACGGTATTTTACCATCCTCCTGATAGCTTATCCATACGATTTATTTTTATTTTTTTTACATTAACTCCACACAGGAGGCCCTGAGGAAAATAATTTCCCTCAGGGCCTATGTCATCTAGGATGCTGTGTGGAGGGTCTTTTTGAGGAGAGGAAGGAATGAACATTGGTTTTGCAGAGACCCATGTGAGTCGAAGAAACGACCCGTTCTCATGTGACAAATGTCAAATTCAACCGTGGGGTGCACTTGTGATTTTTACAGGGTTAGCAGTTGTGTACTATTAAAGTATCTGCGGGCCCTGTACCGTACGCCCAGTTTTTGGGAGGGTAACTTTACTCTAGCTTCGATGGAGGATGGAGCCCCCATCCCTGAGCTCGTCACTTAGGATTTTTTTATTTTTTTATTTTTTATTTATTTAATATAGTTATATAATTGTACAGTGGAGTTATGGAAATTACATAGCGGTACAGAAATTATTTAAACATTGCAATCTCACCAAAGAAGAAGCTAGTTCTTGTGCTTGATGAGCGAGTTACACTAACTATAACTGAAATAGAACAACATTATGTAATAAGTAAGTATATAATAGGATAAATTGAGACTTCTGGATCATCTAAATGTGTAGGTGTACATACATAGGATACGGTTACATACGGTTATTGTGCACTTAGGAGAAATTCGAAAAATCTAAATAAAATAGAGATGAATATGTATTAAAAATAAATAGAAAGAAAGAGAAAAACAGGTAATTATTTAGTTAATTATTCCTGATGAAGTGTAGCTTCAGTTTGAGTTTCAGTTTATTGATTTCTTTGGTTTTTTTTATTTCAATGGGAAGGTTGTTGAAAAACTTTATTCCTAAATAGACATAATTGTTTTGCATTAGTTTGGTATTAAATTTTGGTGTTTTGATGTTGTTGTCTTCATATCTTTTTGATTGGTGAGTTTCAAATTTCTTGATGATATTATCTTTGTAAATTTGGATAATTGCATTTTTCTTGAAGATATTCTCAACTCGAGGCACCGTGAAATCTGCGAAAAGCGTTTCTGTTGGATAAGTGGAGGGTTTCTTTAGGATTACTTTAATGATTAGTTTCTGGATCACTTTGACAGGGGTTAGAATATTGTTGTATGACCCCCCCCATCCAATTATTCCATATTGAATTAAAGACTGGATTAGTGCATAGTATACTCTTTTTAGATTGTTGAGTTTTAAAATATTTCTTAATCTTATGAATATATATATACACTTTCTGATACGCTTAACCAATTCACAGATATGGCTCTTCCACTTCATATGTTGTTCTATTATCACTCCGAGATATTTAATTTCTGGTACTGATTTCAATGTTGAACAGCCTTGGATACATGTGATTTTATTACATTTGTAATTGTGGATAATTATTTTAGTGTCGGGGAGTGTTTTTAGTTTGTTGATTGAGAAGTGTATGTAGTATGTTTTGTTAGTGTTCAATGAGAGAAGATTTGTGTCAAACCAATGTTTTAAGATGTTCATGATATTATTTGCTTGTTCGTTTACTCTATTCCAGTCGATCCCATTCACTATGATAGCTGTGTCATCGGCATATGATATTATGTCTGCGTTAAGTGGTAGTTTAAAGATATCGTTGACATATATTATAAATAGTAGGGGGCCTAGGACTGTGCCTTGAGGAATCCCAAAATTACTTGTTAGTGGTAGACTTAGGGAGTTGTTTATCTTGACTACTTGGTGTCGTTCAAATAAATAGCTTTTTATCCATTTTAGAGCTTTATCGTTTATCCCAACACAGTTTAATTTTTTAATAAGTTTATCATGAGAAATACTATCGAAAGCTTTTTTAAGATCTATGAAGATTCCGAGGCATTTCAAAGATTTGTCTAATGTGTTCTGAATAATGTTCGATAATTTGGCAATCGCATCTTGGGTACTTCTAGTTTTCATAAATCCATATTGGTTATCGTGAATTAGGTTATTTTTGTTAATAAATTCGGTTAATCTTTTTTTGATAATTTTTTCAAAGATTTTGGCAATGTTTGAAATCAGCGATATTGGACGATAATTTGTCACTTCTTCTGGGTTGCCAGATTTATGAATTGGAGTGATGATGGTTTGTTTATATATCGTTGGGAATATTCCGCTTTGAAGACTAATGTTGATTAAATGCGTCAATGGTTTTGAAATATGTTTTTTGATAGCTTTTAGTGTTTCGACAGTAATTCCATCGAAACCTGGTGCCGATCTTCCCTTCATGCTTGAAATGATGTGTTCGATTTCCTGGGCTGAAGTAAGGGGAAACATGTCAATTTTGTTTATGATATTGACGTTAATGTTCTGTTCGTTATTAGACGGTATTTTTTGTATTTGATTTGCAAGATTTTTGCCTACATTTGCAAAAAAGTTGTTAAATATGTTAGCAGCAGCTGATGGATTTTCTTCGCATCGTATTTTGATATTATTATGTGTAATACTATGTATATCATTTTTTTAATGTTTTTTCTTATCTATAATTTCATTTACAACGTTCCAGACTTTTTTTGCATCGTTCTCCGTTGCTTCTAGTTTTCGCCGAAAATAGTTTTCTTTTGTGTTTTTTATTAAATACATTAGTTTGTTTTTGTATGCTTTTAGGTATTTTTTTAAGGTTTCGTTTGTAGGTTGTTGGATTAATTTTTTGTATATTGCTTCTTTGTGTCTGATTGATACAATTAATCCAAAAGTTATCCATGGTTTAACCGGTTTAAATTTTGATGATTGTTTTCTGGAATCAATAGAATGTGCAGTACTTACGTGCATTGATAATTTTTTTTCAAATAGTTCGAAGCATTCATTCGTATCATTACAATTAAAAATATCGTGCCATTTCTCTTTGTCTAGATTATGTACTAGGGCATTTATGTTGAGCGTTTTTCGTCGGCCGCTTTCATTCTCCGGAATTCGGGTAGTTAATGGTGAATATTTCTTTTCATAATTGTACGTAAAAATGCACCCGAAATGATCAGTGATTGTCGTTTGTACAACTGCAGATGCTATGTTTTTTATGTCTTGAATATTTGTAAAAACATGATCTATGCACGAAGGTCGTTGACCTGGAATAATTCTCGTAAATGAATTAATACATGATATATAATTTAATTCTGCCATCATATTAAGATAATTATCTTTATCATAAGACGAGTAATCATTTGCTATATTCAGGTTTATGTCTCCGATAACAATGGTTTTCTTATTTCTGTTCGCAAGAAGAATGCGTTTTAGTTCATCTACATATATCGGTAATATTGAGGCATGAGTTCTATATATAGCGAATATGCTGAAGGTATACTTTTGGTAACTGATTTCCATATTTAGGACGTTTACATTGTGCATGTGAATTTCTCTGTTAAAAGTCACGACATATTTATTTGAGACAAATATTGCGATTCCGCTGTTCTTGTTAATTCGGGTATTTGTTGCATAGTATGTATAACCCGGAATATTATAGTTTATATCGCTCGATGAGTGAGTCTCTGTTAATATTATGCAGTCCAGTCTGTTAAGTGATTTTATTGTTACCAGGAGTTCGTCTAAATGACGTTCGATGCTTCTTACATTCATATGAAATATGATTAAGCTAACTTCGGGATTCATCGCTAAAATGTTGTTTGTTTCGTTCACTGATGTATATATTCTTTCGTCTATTGACATGGTTTTATTTATAGCATTTATCACGAAATCATCCATATCGAAGAAATAATAATAATGAATGCATTAGTGGCCATGAATACATTTGTTTATTTGGGATAAGATTTTCTGGAGGACGGATTTTTTGAGAGCCTTTGTGTTTTTTTTTTATCACTAATAATAGTTGTGAAATTTCATTCATAATCTATTCTCTCTTTGGCAATTTGAAGCATTTTGTGTCTGTATGTGCAATTGATGCTATCAGCACGGTGGTCGTCCAGGATGTTCGCCCTGAATTTTTTATTGTTGCTGGAACAGTTGTAGCAGATTGGTTTATTGTTTCTCTCTGTGCATTTTTCTAGGGTATGGTCTTGTGCACAATGGGGGCAGGTAGGTGGCTGTGTTCTGTTAAGGCATCTTAGGGCAGTGTGTCCATATTTCAAGCAGTGGTAACACTGCGTCAGAGGGTTAAGGTCGTCAATTGGGACTCTTTGGTATTTTATGTTTATTTTTCCAAAGTTAAGAAGGATTTTTCTAATGGCTCCTGACGTTTGTATTAAGTAGTTTGATATATCTTGTTGGGACGTTCTTTGTTGGTCGAATTTTTTTAGTTTGATTTCTTTTATGAGTTTAAAATCATCTTTACAGTAACTTTGTAAACCCTCATTTTGCTGGGTTATGCCTAAAACAATTTCATCCTCTGTTAAATTTGATTGCAATCTTTTTACGATCATTATTGGTTTTCTCTTTTTTGTTTCTTCAGCGTTGATGTCTTCGCCGAATGTTCCATTTATTTTGGTGACCAATTTGTGTGCGTCTTCTTTTTTTAAACATGAGATTATGAGTTTTTGATCACCAATTTTTTTAAATTCAGTTACACCAACTTGAATTTTAGTTACATCTATGTTTTTTTCGATTCTTTTTCTCATTTCTTCAGCCTTCAAGTTTTTAGTTGTTGATATTATGATGGCGTGTTTTTGTGGAGTTTGTTTCTCGATTTTATTCATTGTTGTGGCTTGCGCATATGTTTTTATATTTTTTGTCACAAAACTTTCTAATTTCTCATTATAGTGTTCATTGTTTGTTATAATTTGCTCTTGTAGATTAATAATTTTTTTTTGTAGGATAAGATTTTCTACTTTAATTTGTTCTTCTAGTTTCTTTAAGTTGTTCTCCAAACTCAGTTTTATTCTTGAATCTTTAACAGATGTGATCTTCGCAATATCGCTCTTAATATCTTCGAGAATGTCATCCATGTTCTTTCTAATACCCGCCCGCCCAAGTTTATCAATGGAGGGCCTGTTTGGACACCAAGCATACACAAATTACACCAAGCATATCAATGGAGGGCCTGTTTGGAAGATTGCTTCCGCTGAAAGAGACTAGATTTTCATTTCGATCTCTTTTAGACGTAATCAGACAAGATCGGGTCTTTGAAACATTAAATTCAACGAGATTATTTTTACCCCAAGAGAAAACACTCTCGAGGTAACCGTCCATTCTTTGCTTCGATAATGAGTATTAACAAATTAACAAATAAATAACTGCAGCAGGTAAATAAAAAAACTCAGCTAACTTATCCTATACGTAGCCACTATTTACAGATTCAAGACCGAGTAGTACCTAAACTCAGAATTTTTAAATAAAAAAATCGTTTTTGTTATTTGTTTTTGAGGTGATTTGGATTCGGACTGCGTTACAATGTTCATCATCAGGGCAGATGTATAACACTGTAACGCTAACCGAAATGTTGGCTAAAGAAGGAGGTAGCGCAACCCGGCATAACACCCCAAAAACAAATAACGAAAATACTTTTGGCTGTAAAAATCTAAAAATAGATATTATCGTATGGATAAACTACGAGGAGGATGGTGAACAAAATGAATTGGTTGTTAGTTGGGGAGGAAAGCAGATCCTGCCAAAGTTTGTTTTTTGCCAAAAACCATGTTTTCACCGCGTTTTAAGTTGAGAACTTTAATCTGGAAGGTGAAGAAAAGTGCAGAAAGTAATAGAAAAAAAAATTGAATAAGTAATTAATTTTCAATTGCGTTAAGTAAAATTTCACTTCGCGAACCGACACTATAATAACCCGGCGGCCAATTTGTCACTGTTATGTTGGTATCCCTGATACAAAGAAGAGCAAGATACTATTGTAGCCGACTTCGTGGGATACATGGATAATACGATGTATACTACAACGCCGTTTACACGCACACTTCGGAGCGATCGAGTCCCGCGCGACTTCAGGCAATGGTTTGTCTAGCGGGAATGTGTATATTATCTTTACTTTAAAAAACAGCCTACGTTTTTAAATGGTTTGTCTAACGGGATTGTGTATGTTATCTTTACTTTAAAAAACAGCCTACGTTTTTGAATGGTTTGTTTGGCTACGCAGGGTTTGTGTAGCGGGCTTGTGTATATTATCTTTATTTAAAAAAACATCCCAGGATTTGAATGGTTTGTCTCCATTCCAGTGCCTGATTAGAGGTTCGTTTACATTATATTATTAATTCTGTTTTTCATAATTACGCGCCTTATTATTTATCCCACGAAGTCGGCTACAATCGTATCTAGCTCTTGTTTGTAGGTCTGGGATACCAACATAACAGTGACAAAATGGCGGGCGGAGTGTAGTAGTATCGGTTCGCGAAGTGAAATTTTATTTATACTTTAAACGGCTGTATCTCCCTCAATTTTGCCGAGTGCGCCTTAATTTTTTTTCTATTCAGCTTCTCCACACTTTTCTCATCTAGAAAGTGCCTTTTTATTAAATTTCCAAACTTTGGCAGGATCTGCATTTCACCCCTTTACTCTTCTTCTTCTTCTTCTTCTGGTGCCCTCTCATATCGGAGGTTCTCTACCATCAAGACAATCTTCATCCTATTACTCGAGCCACCATTTAATTTCTAACCTATATCTTCTAATCTTGCTGTTATGCTACGGTTTTCCTACTCAAAGTTTGTTTTCCCTCCAAAAATCAATCTGTCAAAGTGACTTCTTTGCTTTTGTTTATTCAATAATTTCCTACCTCACACCATAAAAATACAGTACTTACCAACTTCATTATTGTTCACTACTTTAGTTGCCATGGACCTCATGGCAATGACTGCAGTTCCCCCCATCAGTTCCACTACGGGACCAAGGTACATCCACTCCTTTGAAGGGGCGAAGGCGTACACAAAGCTCCCCATCACCTTAGAAAAGCAGGCAATGGCGGCCAACAGACAGTCATTCATCTGGAAGTATTTACTTAATACTGATAGCGCGAACATCACACCTGGAAAAACATTCAACGTAGGTTTTTATTCAATATATATTGACAGTGCAATGACTAAATTAAATTCAGCAAACATGTAACTTTTTTGTGGAAAGCAAACACTTTGGTTTGACATGATAAATGTTGTGTTGAATTTTTGATGTCAACAATTTTGACCAAATTTCGCCTTAACCGAAAACCAAGCATCTGCCAGTGGCGGTCCACGAGTTTTCAGTGAGCTAGAGGACTCCAGATACTAATATCTACAGCCTGTATGTCGGACGAATATCTACAGCTCATATGTTGAACTAATATCTACGAACTTCAGAGTGTTTACTAATAAATATCTACAGAGCTAAGGTCGGATGAATATCTATGACGGTCTCAGTGTTGACTAATATCTACAGAGCGTAGGTTGAACCAATATTTACAGAGCGTAGGTTGGACTAATCAGCTAAATGCGACCAATAGTCCGATATTAGGGATTTTTTACATACATACTTACATAAATTAAGTTTTTTAAACTGCATACGCAATATTACGTTATTCCAATATGCTATACATAATTGCAAATCCAACCTCTGCCAGTACTGTAGATATTCGTCAACACTTTGGTTCTCATAGATATTAGTCAACAGTTTGTGCTGTAGATATTCGTCAACACTTTGGTTCTCATAGATATTAGTTCGATTTTTTCAGTTTTTGGAATTCCTGTAGATATTAGTAGATGCCTCCAGCTAGAGTGATAAGATTGAAAAATACGACGTTATTGATATGCTGTAGCTGAAAATGATTTTTTTTTTCAAAATTTTGTATGAAGATTTTCAGGATCCTCTCAGTTTGGGGATGCGCCGCATCCACATTGTATAGCGTAATACAAAATATGAAATTTTGAAAAACAAAATCGTTTTCAGTTACCACATCAATAACGTCGTATTTTTCAATCTTAGAACACGCTCACCGAAAACTCACGGACCGCCACTCGCATTTGCATGCATCTAACAGCCTTAAATAAATTCATGAATTTATTTTCCCAATGAGAATATGAAAAGGCAACGGTATTTTTTATTAGTAGTGTTTTTTTATATAATTGTAATTGAAATATATAGTTTTAGCCCCTGAGGTCACTATAAAAAATATTATGTTATGAAGAAATGCATGAATTTTATTGCTTATTAGGTATATCGAAAACAGAAATTTTAAATGCTGTAAAGGAAAGTTTTTTTGCTGGAAAGAAAGAAACAAAAAGATTTTTTTTATCGAAAAATCATTTCTCCTATTTTTGTAGACCTACAATTATGATTATTTATTTTAAATTAACATTGAATAGATCTTTCAGAATACTTTCTGACAAAAATAAAATGGAAACACTTATTTTTCTAAAAGTATTTCGAGGATGCAAATCGAAAGAGAAAAAAAAAGTAAAGCGACAATTTTAACTCATTTTTGGATTCTTGTCCTCTAAAGCATTTAAAATTTTGGCTAGCGTTGAAGCTGAAACAAACTTTCAAAAGCGGATGTGGTTGATTTTTAGAAATCTCACAAAGACCTTTGTTTTGAAGTTCATGTGTGCAAAATTTCGCCAATTTCGGAAAAACTGTACATTTTTATAAAAAAACAAATCCATAGACGCTCTTAGAAAGTGTACAGTTTTTTTCTCCTATCCTGGTTAGGATAATATATTATATAAATAGTAGTAACTTACCAACGAAATTCACTATGATGGTATATGATGAAAATATACTGAAGTCCACTTCGTTGAACTGGTAAGCTCTCCTTGCGTAATAGTATTGAACGCTTCCCGCTCCTGAAAATAATCAAAATAATTTATTTATAACTTTTTTATTGATATTTTATTTACACAACACTTTTTGAACATTTGATAAATACGCAGACTATTCATTATCTAAATACTGAAAGATGTGTCTTTATTTGTGAACAATCGAACGGTGGGCTCTGACGTCATGAAATCTTTGCAACATATTTTATTTTTTATTGTTTATTTCTCTCCTAATAAAACAAATTCTTATGAGAACTTATATGTTACAAGAACTTGTGTACATATATTATTGTGTAAAGTTATTAAAATTTTTAATCGTTGAATTTATAAATCAACGCAACTATTTTGTGAGCTTTCAACTAGTAAGACGGCGCATTGTTTAATTATTCTAAACTTTACTCGCGAGACACCATTTGTTTAATTTTTCGCAAGACGCCGTATTGATTAAATCTTTCTTTAGACTTTACTGGCAAGACACTATTGTTTGATAAAATTATTCTTTCAATTTTACTGGCAAGACACATTGTTGATTTATTATTTCAACTGGGAAGACGCCGTATTGATTAAATCGTTCTCTTTACTGGAAAGACACTATTATTTGAATAAATTATTCTTTCAATTTTACTGGCAAGACACATTGTTGAATAATTATTTCAACCGGCAAGACACATTGTTGAATTATTATTTCAACTGGCAAGACACACTGTTGATTTATTATTTCAACTGGGAAGGCGCCGTATTATTTGAATAAATTTTATTCTTTAAACTTTACTAGCAAGACTTCGATTATTTGAATAAGTTATTTTTCAAAATTTCTGACAATTGCGCCGTACTTTTAAATTATTTTTTTTTTTATTGGTGCCCTTTTTTACTCATTTAAAGTACGCTCTAGCGTGTTTAAATCGCACTTTATGGAACGCGCGTTTTTTAAAGTTACCATGGCAACATCAACAAATCAACAAAATGTGAAGTCTAAAACGTTTTGCTCCTCCATCCATGTTATGAACCTTTCATATTCTTTTTTATAAACGTCTTTGGATTTTTCAGGTATTAACCGCGATTCTGCTTTGGTATTTAAATTATCAATGTTAGAACTCATTTTACAACACACAATAACTAGTCAACTATTAATCTTATGTGACAGATTGCAAATTAATGTTTGTGTTTTTCATTTCCATGACAACAGGATATTGTGATGTCACATCACGAATTCATTAATAGTTCTTATTTCCAAATTTTTAAAAATAATATTGACCTGACATAGTTTTACATGACAAAATTAAAAAAATAACTTATACCATTGATGTAGCTATTCCAAATTCCTGTAATATTCAAAAAACTATTTCTGAAAAAATAAGAAAATACACAGATTTAGGAAATGAGATTAAAAGAATTTGGCATTCTCGGACTATAAAAATATTACCATTTGTTATTTCGGCCACTGGCATAATACCTAGGAATCTGATTCAAAATTTAAGCATATTAGATTTATCAAAGAATTTGTGTATAAAAATGCAAAAATCAGTAATTTTAAATACATGTAGGATTACAAAAGATTTTTTAAATATTTATATTGAGGGATCAGTAGGATTTATAGGTTCAATTAGAAATGCCACAGAGCCGAACCCTCTGATATGAAAATATCTGGAGTCGGTGAATTATATTCCCATTTGTGACATGTTGTTCTTGTATTATTTTGTATTTATAATACTTATATAGTGCAATTGCATAGCGTGGGTTGACTAGATGATCATTTGGGGAAGTGTGTGAAAGGGTTTAGTTTTTCCTGTGGGGAAAATTTAACCCGGACATTTAAATCTGGTGCGTAAAAATATCAATATTTATGTTTTCAAAGTGTACCAATAAAAAAAAATAGCGTAAAGTATTCGTGGATAACTGGTCTTTAAAACACTTGCTTTATTTCGATCGCGCGTGTTTTAAAGCCCTGTTTATCCACTTATATTAATATACTATTTTCAAATGGCAAGGTGCCGCAATGCCGCATTATTTTGTTCATGTTTTTCAATTTTTTAATAAAAAAAAAACAAAAAACAATGTTTTGAACGCTCTTGCGAAGCCGGGAAGTAACTTGATATCGGATTAAGACTTCATATAAAATATTTTCATTATTTCCTCCATAATTAAAGGTAAATCCAGGACAGTTTGAGTGTTGAATAATAAGTAGGTCGCATTTAGTCATGTATGAATAAGCAAAACATTTTTATCAACTCACTTCTTTGGTATTCCCCAGCACAAATATTATTATACTGCAAGATAAAATAATAATGTGTTATCTTCAGGCTTGCCTTCCAGGTCAGAGGGTTCAATGAGATGTTGGATGTGAACCATACCTATCTACTCTATTTATTCTTACGTAAATGACACTTTAGTTCTTAGCATTCCGAATTTATACCAATTTATATAATACTAGCAGACCCGGCCACACGTTTCTGTGGCTAATGAAACACAACGCCATTACCCAACCTTTATAAAATCCACACCACCCGCTTGCCTGCTGCTCGCTGCCCGATGCCTGAATTGAATATTTGAATTTCTCGGCTTTTCTCTTATAAACCTTTCTCTTGAATCACTCTTACTATTGGTGAAAACCGCATGAAAATCCGTTGCTTATTTTAAAAGATCAATGCGCACATACATTTTGAGCGACTTCATTTTATACTATGTAATATTGTTATTTACACTACTAACAATTTTTTACAACCTAAGCACTGATAATTGCTTTTTATAGCATCGCGCTGTAAAGCACGTTTTATTTTACTGGCTGGAGAACACCGAACACCGATAGACACGGGCAATCGCCACTAATTATACAATGCTTGCAATGCAACACTGGATATTTGAAAAGGGAAAATCAAATACCTACTTACTCTAGGACATTTATTTTCCAATTTCTTCCGTAGAACGAATTTCAAAAGTGACTATAGTACGGCCTGCCAGCCGTTTTAAATCGCACAAAAATATGTTTTCTTTGAATTTCTCGGCCTAATATAATTTACATATATTATACATATAAACATTCCTCTTCAATCACTCTATCTATTGGTGCAAACCGTATGAAAATCCGTTGCGTAGTTTAAAAGACTAACGCGCACATACATTTTGAGCGACTTCATTTTATAGTATGTAATGATGATGATGATATAATATAGGTATTATCCTTGAACACTTGCAGTTATTAAGCCTTAAAAAATATATGTAATTATTGAAGGCAATATCTATACATTTACCACGCCGAAACGGTTATTACTCGTATATGAAATTCCCTCTATTTAAAAAAAACCGCAAATTCTGCTTCGTGAATTATTACAAACACTTTTTTTTTATTTAAGGGGGTGTTGTAGTCTAGAAATTTTTTTTTTTTCTTCATATATTCATAGTTGAGATATTCAAGAATACGTCCTTAAAAGGATTTTTCAAATTTCGAATTATTTTAAAAGTTATAGCTATTTTAGTTCGACCGGTTTAGGCGAAATCTAATTAAAGAAGAAGATTTTTTTTTCAAAAAGAAGGACTGGCCATGGGGGCACCGACATCGCTTCTCATCGCTGATATATTCATGGACAATTTAGAAAATAGTATTTTTAATAGTAAATCACCATTATTACAAAACTTAC
Source organism: Limnephilus marmoratus (assembly GCA_917880885.1). Lineage (NCBI taxonomy): Eukaryota > Metazoa > Arthropoda > Insecta > Trichoptera > Limnephilidae > Limnephilus > Limnephilus marmoratus. The sequence continues at coordinate 47,799,358 of OU862924.1, read as the reverse complement.
TTATATGGAAGAGATATGTTGACGATGTATTCTGTGTTTGGTTAGGAACCAAGAGACAACTCAATTCCTTCCTGCTGCTAATAAACTCCTTCCATAAACAAATTAAATTCACCATAGAAATAGGAACCAATTCTACCTTAAACTTTTTAGATCTTACGTTATCAATAATAAATAATAAAATTGAATTTAAAATCTACCGCAAAACGACGTTCACTGACATAACGATTCACAATTCCTCTAACCATCCCAACTCCCATAAACATTCAGCGTTTCATTCCATGACACATAGATTAGTTACAGTCCCTTTATCAAATACCAACTTTGCAATACAACTATCTACGATCAAACAAATCGCAATAAATAACGGTTACAACCCAAATATAGTTGACAACATTCTAAATAAAAAATTAAAAAAAATTATCCATAAGTAAATTTTTATACAACAGTCCACCTCATAATAAAAATATACCAAGTAATAATAATCAACCTTTTCAATGGCGTAGAATCCTGTACATCAATAATTTCTCTCAAAAAAGTGTTAAAAATCTTCCATCAGAAATCAAACCAGCATTTTACACTAATAATAATATAGGCAAACTTTTAATGAACGGTAGGGATAAGGAAGACAGTCTATCTCTAATTTATTCACTTCAATGCAGCGACTGCCCATTTTTTATATTGGTAAAACAGCGCGCAACATAAACACCCGTGTCAAAGAACATCTTAGATGTTTACACAGCTCTGGATTTTCAGAATTTGCAAACCACTTGATCAAAAACGATCATAAATTTGACAAAAACGCTGGCGCCAAACTTATTCATAAAAACAATATCGGTATAAGGTTGGATAATTTAGAGGCACTTGAACTTGGGAAAGCCATAAATACTAATATAGTAAGGTAGTTAATAACCAACTAAATTTAAATAAAAGTCCCATACTAAGATTGTTCCCTATTGATAAAGAACACGTCCGTTTCCTTCCCAATTCTCCATCTATGCCTCCTTCCTCCGCCTCCACTTGACGAGTTCAGCCCATTTTAGGTAAATTATATATTGTAACACACATGTAACCTTATGTTAGTAGAGTATTATACTGCCCTGATGAAGCTACGCTTGTAGCGAAACCCGGTCGGCATAAAGTATAAAAATAAAAGTGGTGTTTACAAAGTTATTGTATAATTTTAAATTGAAGAAGAAGACTTTAAATGCGTGTTTCTCTAAACTACTTTTTTCGAGAAGGTTGACATGAAATCTCAAGTTGTACTGAACCAATTTACTCGAGGTTTGGTGTGAGCCATCTCTATACATTACTCTATCGCGCTAACTAAAGTAATAACAAAATTACAATTTACACTATTTTTTAAAATTCGGAAAAGTAAAACTGGTAAAAAAATGTATTTTTATTTCAGACAGCCGCCATTTTGCGTTTTTTTTCTTTTCCTTAGTTCGGGCCATAGCAGCATTTGTTTGGATTAAGAATTAATTTGGTTTATTTTTTTTTTTCAAATTACTTGGAGGGTTGCAATCGTGTCAACCAGGGCGCACCATTCTCAACACCCCGTAACTTTCCGAATTTTTTATTTTTTTCGTTTGATTTTTTTTTTAAATTCTGCAATTTTTAATTATTATTTGGTAAAATAATGGCTATTCATGCTTCTAGACCAGAATACCCCCTTAAGTCACATCCTTGAAAAAATTCAAAGTGTTTAAGACATTTCCCACGAAAATTTGGCTCTATTTTAATGAGTCGGGTTTTTTAAAAAATTTCACAATTTTCAAATAATTATTATAGCCTTTAATATTAATGCGCTCCCTCTAATATTGGTATTTACATATCTCCCCTTCTTCTTATTTTTGAACGCCTACTATCGGGCCTTAATTGCAAACTGATAACTTATTAACCTAGACAATACAAACACTCTTTGCTTCATCCGTGCTCTATATTCTTATCTGTTACTCCGACTCTTCACATGGCCCAACCTTCTAACCAATTGTCCGTCATACATTCAGTTTCAGTGCCGATATATCGGCCTTGAAATACTGTCTGAAGTCCCCGGCGTTGCCCGGGATTTAGGCAGAGTTTCAAAATCAGATTGTTTTAAAGGTTTAATGCAAAATTTCATCAATCGCGGAATAAAACAGTATATACCTACGTATAAATAATCCATGCCAACCCCCGGACGCGGACGCCCACCACAGACGCTATTATTTTTAAACTTAAATACATTATTTAAACCTAGTGAGGTAGGTAATGTAAAGCAAACCTACAATTATATAATAATAATTATATATATATATATATATATATATAATTATTATTATATAATTGTAGGTTTGCTTTACATTACCTACCTCACTAGGTGTTAACCTGTTCTGAGGTAGGTGACACGAATCTATCAATTTATATAAAGATGATGCCATCTGTGGCGGGCAGGTGTCGTGGATTTGACTTGTAAACAAATCGATTTTTACAGTTTAATATCGAGATTGATGAAATTTTGATTTGTCTTTCAAAATTGCATTGCATTGACTTTGTACTTGAATTTTTTAAAAACAAGAGGAACGTAACTGTCTGCATTAGATTTCGAAGAATTCAGCTGGTATACATTAAAACCATTTCAGTGCAATGTTGTTGACAGATAATAAGGTAGTGTTAAATTTAAATATATGAAGCCGAATAATTAATAATGTAGGTGGTGTGGAAAAGAAGAAGAAGAAAACTGGTAAGTGCATTTTTTAGGCAAAATATGTAGGTACGATAAAATAAACTGAAAATGCAGGGCAGTACAACTTGGGAGGCGGGTTTGGGTACTGCAGCATAGGGGACCATTTTTTGGATAACCATCAATGACCAATGAGCGCAGACCAGAGTAATTTTCATTTCACAACTCATCCAATAGGAGTCTTTAAAAGTGACATTATAATCAAAGCGGTCAATGAACGCATTTGATGCGTCGCAGGTGCAGTAATCGTAATTTCCGTTTCATCCGAAAACCAAATCATAGCGGGGCTATAGAAGTTTCACTTTAAAAATTGCAAACATATTATCAACAAGTTCTATTTCCATGAGGTCCTCAATTTCCTTGGGATATTTCGTCATTAGCCATTCAGTGACGTTTAGAAATACATATTAAATAAATAAAAAGAAAATACCTTGTTTTAAGTCACTTTATTGTTATTAAAGTGACTTAAAACAAAGTATTTTCCTTTTATTTATTTAAAATGTCAAGTCACAATGTGTTTGCTTCTTTTGAAAAAAAAAAATAATAATAAAAATATATATATTACTTGATACTTCTTTTATATCATTCCGCTTTTATTTGAATATCTTTGCGCTTCAGGTATAATCTGTCAAACTATAAACCATCTGAATGTGGCTTTTGTATACCTATGCCTTATAATTTTCTAGAATATCCCCTTTCGTATTACAGTCATACTATGTAAACTCACGTGTCTTGGGTATCTTATTTCTGCGGCATTCCGTTTACCTTCATCACTATTCTGCCCGTTGATTCACTGTTATTTATTTATCAGAACTCCATTGTTTTGTTTTATTTTTATGCAATACTGCACATGAGTCCTAGCTGCTCCCAACCGTCTGGAGCCAGTGGGACTATGGTATCCCCATATGGTAGTGGGGAGGGAAATAAGATGGGGAAGAGGAAGGTAGGGAAGTACCTAAATATTTAGATTTGGATATCGGCTGAAGCCATTTCTAAATGTGAATGCTGGTTTTACGCCAAGGCGATACTGAGAGTATCCATTCTGGAACGTGTCACAAATAAACTATTTATTATGTTTATACTTTATGATTCATCAATGATTTCATTTAATATAATCTTACCCATTACATCTTGTTTTATGTGTTATTATTTATGCTGGTGAGAGTGTTTTGTGCAAGATTTTGCATATTGTGAAAGTGTTTGTGTGTAGGTTGATTTTACGACACAACTTTCAAGAGAAATCAATTCTTCTAAGAATTCATAATCTGCTCTTTCATTGATAATTTAATTATTTGAAGAAAAAACACCTTTCTCGAGTTATGCCTTGAAATAATTTGTTGAGTTGCGCCCTTATGTACCCAATGTGAATATAAATATATAGTTTTAGTCCGTATACAAGCTCAGTTCTTTCAAGAAAAGGAACGGGAACTATTTATTGGATAACCAACACCTCTGTCATAGATTACCCCGAGTGGTTCGCTACGTTTGGTGACCTAGCAGGGGTTCCCGGGTTCATACAGATCTTGGCGGCAGATCTTGGCGGCAGAACATTGCCTTGTACGGCAGTGGAAAGGATGGTTTCATACGTCCAACACTGGACACGCTGACCCCCAGATTTCTACCCACCCCGCGTACCTTTTTCTTTCCAAGCACTTCCTTTCCTTCCTTCCCCTAAAAATACCCTCCACACAGCATCCCCAAAAATGACGTAGGCCATGAGTGGAAATATTTTCCTTAGGGCCTCCTGTGCGGAGCTAATGACAAAAAGAAAGGCATATAAATTTAGACTTCCACAAAATACACGTGGGTACCTACACATTTGACTCCGATTTTCAAAAATGGTGACAAAAATAATGTTTGCTTATTATAGATGTTTACTATTCATACCTAAACTCTGTAAAAGCCTAATGCTGGACAAACACACAAAGAAAACGCGTAATGGCACCTTACCAGTTTGGATTTTTATCAGGCAGAAAATAGTCCAAATTAAAAATCTATGAAAATTTTACTACCAATGCTTTTAAAGAAAAAAAAAACAGACTCTGTTTTAATATTGATTTTAGAAAAGCATTTAATATAGCTTATCATAAAATTCTCTTTGGGAAATTAGAAAAGTTTGGTGGATGCAACGCATTAGTCGGATTTGAGAGCTATCTTTCTGGTAAACAACAAATTGTTAAATAAAATCTTCTCTGTCAGAAAAATTAAATGCATTAAGTGGGGTTCCACAAGGTTCATACCTTGCTCCAATATAGTTTATAAATGGTGTTACAAAAATATTTGTTTTTCATATTTTTTGCGGTCGACATTAGAATTTTCAGAATTGTTAAAAATATTTACCATTGTCACATTCATTAACATAATTTCAACATTTTTTTTTTGCGCAATGAAAAAAAAGAACTTAAATACCCGAAAATGTTAAATAGTCAGATTTTCTCGTATTAAAAAATCCAGTGATCGTTAATTAAGTAGATTGATAACAATGTTATTAAAACATTCACATAGAAGACTTGAGCGTCACTTTTGAATAAAATCTTTTCTTTTTAACCTCACACAATTACGTACGGAAATATCAAGGGCTTGCAAATGTTGAAAACTTGGTTAACCAGAAAAGTCAACAAACTGTTGAATGTTTTTAATGCATTAAGGCGCGACTCCAGCGATCGTAAACTTTCGCTTGAACATCACTATAAACATTTTCGGTTTTCCGTCTCCTCCATTTGTTAAAATATGGTTGAAAGATTGGGGCGAAGTGCGCGCGGCTACACATATTTTGGCTAGTGGTCTGTGGTACCTAAGGACGTATCCATGCATACGCACTGAACGTTTGACGTTTGTCGTTTACATACATGTTAAATGCATTCTGATGAAGAAGAGATACTACATCAAGGAGAAAACACGAATATTTATTTATCAGGAAAGATTTCCAACTAATATCGATTTTTGCACGACCTAAAGTTACCGTTCGTATATAATTACGTAGACGTCAAAAAACGTCGAGTTCTGATGTGAAAGAGATTATTACGGTTTTAGCTATAAGATTGTAGATGAAGTATCAAGTAGAACACGCAGATTTCAAGTTAGACCATGCTACCTACCTCGGAATTTCATTATGTATTTATTTATCAGGAATTAAGAATGGAATACCGATTTGAATTGATCAATTTCTTCCGTGTCTCTGAAACCGATTTTGAAGAACGGGGTTTAATTATAGGTACTATACGTGCAAGAAAAAATTCATCAGAAATACAATTACATTAATTTGTTACAACAATTACATAAATAAGGTAGAAATGTCAATTAAAGGAGACACAAAACAATTTTGGAATTATACAAAGTCTTTGAAAAATGATGATATTAGCATACCCTCCAATATGTGCTATGAAAGAAAAATAGCCAACGACTCTCAAAACGTAGCTAACCTATTTGCCGACTTCTTTAAAAGTGTATATGTCCGTGACTCAATAATAGTCAACGATTACTCGCCTAGTTTTTCCCCAGATCAAAACTTAAATTTAGCCAATGTAATAATTGAATATAAAGATGTACTGACTCAGCTAAAACAACTGGATCAAAGTAAGAGCGGTGGTCCTGATAATATCCCACCTGTTTTCTTAAAGAATTGCGCTACCACTCTTGCATATCCACTACATTTTCTTTTCAACCAGTCATTACAAACAGGACACTTTCCTGAAAAATGGAAATACAGTTTCCTCACCCCGATATTTAAAAAAGGAGACAAAAATGAGGTGAGCAATTACAGACCGATCTGCCTTTTATCAACTATTCCAAAATTGTTTGAGAAACTTATTTTAAATAAAATCATTCACTGTATCAAGCCAGTAATTTCACCTAACCAACATGGTTTCACTTCTGGAAAATCTACTTTGTCCAATCTTTTAATTTACCAAAACTTTATATCCGAATCCATGTCTAAGAAGTTGCAAGTTGATTCAGTCTATACTGATTTCAGCAAAGCATTCGACAGTGTTAACCATGACTTGCTGTTAAAAAAGCTACATAAATTAGGAATAACAGGGTATTTATGCATGTGGTTTAACAGTTATTTAAGTAACAGGAAATTGGCCGTTAAAATTGATGGTTTTACTTCATATAAATTTATCGCTACCAGCGGTGTTCCCCAAGGATCACATTTGGGACCAATTTTATTTTTGATATTTGTGAATGATGTTCTTTCTATTTTTAACCATGTCCAAGTTTTAATGTTTGCGGACGATATGAAAATATTCAAAGCCATAAGAAATATCAATGACTGCCAAACATTGTCAAATAACTTGTTTAAACTTTTTGTTTGGTGCCAAGAGAACTATCTACAACTAAATATAAGTAAATGTCTAATTATGAGATTTCATAGAATAAAAAATCCAATAATTTACGAATACTCCATCAATGATGTAATGCTAACAGCTGTAACCGAGGTGAATGATTTGGGTGTAAACTTTGATCAAAAACTGAATTTTATTAACCATATTGAAATTACATCAAATAAAGCTTTGAAAATGTTGGGATTTGTAATAAGAATTTGCAGTCAATTTAAAAATATTCAAACCTTTAAAAAATTGTACATGTCTTTGGTTAGGAGTCAAATTGAGTACAACTCTACAGTATGGGCACCTAGTTACGCTAGTCATTCGCTCACGATAGAAAGAATCCAAAATAAATTCTTAAGATTTATTAATTTTAGAATGGGTATTACAAGGGATTGTGTCAACTATGATTATCTACTATGCCAACTCAATTTATTAAAATTATCTGAACGTAGAATAGTTAATGACCTAACATGTTTATATAAAATCATAAATTCAATAATTGATAGCCATGAACTATTATACTTGATTTCTTTTCATATACCTCGTAAACCAACATCGAGGCAATATCTACCGTTCTATTGTGATAACTCCAACACAGAATCACAGTTGTACACCCCCGCTCGCCGCATACAAAATTTGGGTAATGACTATAAAGATGTTGTTGACATATTCAACACACCATTCACCAAATATAAACAAGTCATTACCCAATTTATATTGAAAAGAAGAACATCAAATTTAATTTAATTAACCGAACAAACTACGTAGCTCAGCATCGACCTACGAGACCTTACCAATGTATTGTAATTTTCCTAGTATTACATTTTTCCATCTTGCATGGCGGAGTATTTAGTTTCGATGTTATTTCGTTTTTTACTTTGTTTTTGCTTTAGATGTTGTTTTTGATTTTGTCTAATATTTTGCTTTTGATTTTGTTTTTGCTTTGATTCTGTTGTGCTTAACTTAGATGTTCTTTGTAATAAATAAAAAAACTAACGTGTAAAAGCCCAGCCGGGCGGGAAATTCATAATAAATAAATATTTTACTGTAGATTCTCAACTAGGTACTTACTTCAGATATCTTTACTAACAGACTGAAGAGAGATAGCTTTTAAATGTATTATTTTATTAAAAATGATTTATTTTTTTAAAAACCAAAACTATTATTAAATATTTAACTGACAGCCCTGAAACAGTTAGCTAATTAGCAATACCTGCTTAATAATTTCAAACAAAGATAACTTTGAAGGGAACAATAAACTCAATACAAATTTACTCTATTTAGTGCTTATAAATACTGTTGACAACTTGTTGACAAGTCCCCTTTGTTTAGGTACATCTTTTTTATTCTAAATAATCCTATCTAAATTTTATGTTCTCGGTTATTATAACATTGATATTATTTTTTTTTGTATAGTAACAGTAGTTTAGTAACACATAATAGTATCCTTCACCTAAATACTTGCTACTTTGTTAAATGTTCATTTCTACTTTATTATTATTGATAATCTCCTGTGTACCACTGTATACTTATAATACCATGTACTCACTTCAATGTAAAAGCCATGCTATGGCGTTTAAATAAATAAATAAAATAAATAAATAAATAAATATTTCTGTCCAACAATCGTATATAACCTAAATGTATCATTTAAGCATTTAAAAACAACAGAATTATCATTAATTTTTATGGCGGTTTATGGTCCCTAGACGTATTAAAATAATAGACTTTATTTAGTGAGTTCACGAAAGAAATAATTATCCATTACGGCGGTATTTATTTACAATTTAAACTCATAATTAGGCTCGCGCAGTTAACATAACCCCAAAAACTCAAAGAATTATTAGAATTATTCACCGTTACCGACCGCTTCGCGCGCCTGCTGTAAAAAAATGAACCAATCCTCACGCCTGCCTTCCCGCTTCACCCGGAATGGGAATGTTTTCCCGTGGAAAGCTTGAAAACAGCATCTTCGAACAAGAATTGTTCAAAGCCACGCCCTCATTGACAAAGTTCATAGTGATGTTCCAGCGAAAGTTCTTGTTCATGTTCATGGCGGAGGTCGCAAGAAACCTGGCTTTAAATGTATTTTGCCTTTGTCAGAAGTCAACTTGAGTACAATTCTCCCGTCTGGAACCCACATTATAATATTCACGTAACAAGTTATCGAAAGAATACAAAATATTTTTTTTATGTTTTCTTAGTTGTAAAATGTGTTTTCCAGCAAATTTGTTAAACTGTAACACTTTTTTAAAGGGTAAAAAAATGCTTAAATTGTCGGACAAGAATTTCCACTGACTTTTCTATATAAAATACTAAATTATGCATTTGATAGCCCAGATTTGTCTGCATTGATAAGCTTTTGGATTCCACAACGTAATACTAGAATTCGTGATTTATTTTATGCATTTGATAGCCCAGATTTGTCTACATTGATAAGCTTTTGGATTCCACAACGTAATACTAGAATTCGTGATTTATTTCAGTGTAAACATTCTGGGATCAACTACCATAGTATACAGGGTATCTGGGGGTAAAGTGCATTAACGTCGGGAGGTGATTGATTTTTTTTCCATACAATAATATTTTAGTGTGAGGTATGATCTTACTTGCTGAGCGCCCGCGCGCCGGGCACGATTGTGGCAACATTGCATGGTTGTGACTGGCCCCTATCGTAACAGCGGAAAATAATAAAGCTGGCGGCACACGCCGGTCTATTTTTATCTTTTCACCACAAAACAACCCCTAAAAATTGGAATTTCGAAAAAAGTTAATTATCTTTTTTACTTATAATATCACGTAGAATCACCTCCCGAAGTTAATGCACTTTACCCCCTTATATTCCTCTCTGCCCTGAATACGAATGAAGGGAAAAGATTTTACCAAGTCTGTGGACATTTTAAATTTGTCACAGAACAAATACAAAATGTTGTTACTTGAGCAGTTCAGTTATAACAACAACTGCAGTATAACAACTAAGTATTAACTGATATGTAATTAACTGTATGTAATTACTGTAAAAGTATAAAATTATATTATATAATAGTCCCTAAATAAATAATTAATTAATTAATTCACCTTATATTTTATTAACCAGATAATTCATCTTAATATTTTAAAGCATAACTTGTAAAAAGAATTTTTCCCTAAAATAATTATTTTAGAGTTTAATTAAACTCGAGCCATCTATGAAAGAGTGGATTGTGAATTCTTTTAGTAGCACCTTAACAAATTGATTTCTCTTGGAACTGGCATTGTAAACCTTGGCTTATAGTTAAATCATCGTAATCAAATGGCTTGTAGGTAAAAATCATCATAATAAAATGGCTTATAGGCAAATATATATGATTGACGCATTTAATATTATGGTATTGGTAAACGGTACTTGGTACCATTTCGGAGGCGGGCACGTATACAAGATTAATCGTGATGTTGAATAATTTTTTATTTAGGTATATATTAAAACTACGTACCAACATTGCTTTTACATACTTTTACATTTTTTGGCGATGATTTGTTGATTTGTATCCCAAATTGGTCATTTCTAAATTAAATTTACGCCTATCAAAATGTTTGTCATTTGACTGTCCTAGAACGGGAGACCTTCCTAGTTGGAAAGTCAAAGCTTCTTTGTACTGATGTATTCTCTATAACAAATAAACGTTTTATTATTATTATTATTATTATTATACCTTTACCATAACATGTATTTATAGACAAGGTAAAATGGTAAGAATCTACGATACTTTAAATGCGATATCCGGTTTTTTTATGTGAATAATAATAATAATAATATCTTTATTCAATGAAATTGGCAACATTATAACTAAAAAAGTACATGTTCAATGTAGTTTACAAATAGATTACATCAGTACAAAAAAATTAACAATTATAAAGTAATGTAAGAACGGTTACACAGAAGTAGCATAATTATACAATATTTTTAGTTGTGCGTAGCCTGCCTCACTAGGTGAACCTGTATTGAGGCAGAATTTTTTGTAAATTGTTTCTCGCAATTTTATCTATGGTTTTTATAAATGTATAATGTAGGTTTCTATACAGAAAAACTTTATTTTAGTTTACATTATTGTTTGCATATACACAATACAAAAACTGCAAGGTTATTAGTTATTACTACAATAACAACTGTCAATGACAGGGCGTTTTCGATCATTAGAATATATCCCTATTTTAAACTATTTTTTAAACTCTTTCTGTGTTTGCCTCAGTTTGATGTTTTCTGGGAGAATGTTGAATATTTTTGTGGCAAAGTATCTAAACCTACGTTGACCAAAGGTTGAAGAGAGGGCTGCAACTTGCAATATGTCTTGAATACCACACAAGAGTTTCAACTGCCAGCAACTGTCTGGAGCCAGTGAGTCAATGGCATCCCCAATTGGGGTATATTATAATGAAGTTGAATGGAAGGGACGGGGCGAGAAAGTGGAAGATGGGGAAGTAGCCGAATATTCAGATCTGGTTAACAAACACGGTGAAAACCATATCAAGCAACATTTACATTCAAAAGGGTGATTTTTCACCAGAGCAATACTGAACCACTATGGAACATGCTTCAGATAAGGTAAGGTTCAATGGAATAATATTTTAAATGAATAAATTGAAGATAACACAAATCAGTCAAATAAAATTTACTTGCGTTAAATCACGCCGGGATTTTGAATCCGAGGCATCCGAATTCGTAGCCAAGGATCTTAACCACTCAACCACGGAGGCCATCAGTTTAACCCGTCTGCTTGTTTAGGCATAAAAACACCCCAAAACACGTAATCGCATTATACTTTCATACATATATATATATATCTCTTCCTCTCATACAAACATGTATTTTTCTTTTAACCAGAAAGAGAACAAAATAATGCTTCTTATTGTCTTTAATGAAAGATATCTTGCATAGATATTTTACGATCTCGATCCAAAATTTACGCGCAAAACCGAGGCTTCCGTATTGTGAGGTGCGAATATATTGAACCAAGCAGACGGTTTAAAAGATTCGTTATGAATCTTTCTAATCACGATCAGGCTAGAGGCTAGACCGATTTTCTATGAATTTTCTGTGAATTTCGCGATGGGCAGATGTTTGGTCCAATAACCAGCGCCCGAGAATTAAAATTTCGTCGAAAGATGGCCTTGCGATCGTACCCTTGTAAGTTTACAGAGCGGTTCAGATGAGAAAGATTGATTATTCTCCGTACCAGTATTTCTAACAGATAACTCAATATCGATTTTCTTTCATTTGATATATACCTACCTACTTTCAATTTAGCAATAAAAATGGTTAGACGCGTGATGATAAAATTATGGAATTTTCATAATTATTTTTAATTATATGTATTAATAAGTAAATAAAATAAGTGTGTAAAAATCTGAAATATAATATATCAGTGTGTTAAAAATCAAAATATTTGTGCATGAAACCTGCAATTATTTATTGTGCAAAGAACAAGAAAAAGTGGTTTCTATGCAATTAATTTTTAAAAAATCTCTTGTCTTATTTGATGGCCTTTCTTTATTTAAACAGATTTTTTAACCGGCTACTGTTATTTGAGACCCGCATTTGATAAACAATTAAATAAATAACTTGCTGCTCGATGTTTTACATCTTTGATTCAAATACTTTATTATACTGATTATTATTTTTTAATTGATAAAATAATGTTTAAGACAAGATTTTTATGCAAGCACAAAAGGTAACAATTATTATAAGTAATAATTATTAGCCTGAAACATTCATCTACATTGAAAAAATCTCCCGAGAAGAGATACAAGCCGACGTAGCTCAGTGGTTAAGAGTATTTTTGACCGGATATCAGAAGGACGCGGGTTCGAGTCCCGTCGGCGACATTTTGTTTTTTCTCGGGAGATTTTTTTCAATGTAGACGAGTGTTTCAGGCTAATAATTATTCACCTCAGTCCCTGAATCTTTCAGGTGACTCTACTTGTAATCTTAGTATTTTTGCAGTTATTATTTTTCCGTTGTTTTGAGTGATGGCATTTTTTTCTTATATTTTTCAACACACTTTTATAAAATAATATTAATCATACTCTCTGTATTTATCTCATATTATGTTCATTATTCATTACACTAACCCGTCATCCCATTTTCAGACTAACTCCTGTTTTACAGGGACATTTGAGGGTTTAGCTTCGTGCATCATAAGTGTAGCTTCGTTTATTAAAAAAAAGAGTCCGTGTGAGAGCCTTGAAGGAGTAACCATCTGTTACTTATACCAGGGCGGGAAAGCGTTTGAATTACCTCAAGTGTGCTACGCACAAAAATCTTGTCTTAAACATTAGTTTATCAATTAAAAATAATAATAATATTTGACGAGTTAACGTATTTCACTAAAAATGTAGACATAATTTGTCTCGACGCCACCTAGTGCGAGATTTAGCACTTACAGTGCCTTTCCCATATAAAAATAAAGTTGGTTGTTTGCAGGTGGAAAAATGTAATAAGCCGTAATTGTTGACTGAAACACTAGTATATATTGAATTATTTGGCGGGTAGAAGATAAGCCGACGTAGCCCAGTGGTTAGGAGCAGGTGACTGGATATCAGAAGGACGCGGGTTCGAGTCCCGTCGGCAGCATGTATATTTTCTCGGGAGATTTTTTGAATGTAGATCAGTGTTTCAGGCTAATAATTATTACTTATAATAATTGTTTCTTATTACTGGCTTTGTACAAGACCGTGACTTGCTCCAATAATTCTAAGAAAACGAGTTTTTAGTGAAACATTCGATTTTCCCCGTATTTCTATAAGGTTTGATTTTCCCCATACATACTTCCATACCGTGGGAAAAATAGATAGGTACTTAGAGCCAGCCAAAGAAAGCGGATAGACCCTCCGAAATTTCATGGATAGTCATACACACAAATATCTCCATTTTAGACGAGCTAAGCATCCACAAGAGGCTTTCAACTATCTGTCTACAACGTATTTTAGGATTACACGTTGCTCGCCAAACTGAGGACTCCAACTTGGAGAAACTCATAGTCACTGGACGGCAGAAGAAGCAGAGAAAGGTCACCAATGCGCTAGAGTGACCCTGGCGTCGGTGTCCGTGTCTTTCATAGAAATCAGAGTAAGGGTCACGATCCTCAGCAATGAGACTTAATACGACCTATAACATTTGCCTTGTAATATCCATTCTCGAAATCGAAAGGATCTTTTATAATTCGGAAGATATTCCAATTGATTAAGGCGAAATCGCAATAAATACCAAGGAGAAATAAATAGCATTATGAGCTAAATACAAAATTAATACTTGACATTTTGTTAAACTTTAAATTAATTATTGGTCGGTTTCGTAATATTCTTCGATAAGATTTCTTTAACCTTTTGACCTCTCCAGTTAATATTATCTCATCTAATGCGATGAACACAATTCTGGTTTTACCCATAAATATGTATGTATAAACTCGTGTAATACTGACCATGAACCGGTCCCGACACCAGGATATAGCACACCACCAGAAGAATCGTCTGAAGTCTTCGATTTGTTGCGCGCTTCTTGAAAATAACCATGAAGGTGTCCCAAACGTGAACCAAGCTGAAGAACTGGGTGCAAGAAGTCAATTCTTTCTGGTGGTTCGTATCCACTTCTTTTATGACCTTCTTGTCGTGAATCCCGAAGTATCCATACAAAAATGCAGCACCGTAGAATGCAATTGAAATTGTGAAAACCCCGTAGAATCCAATGGCATTTAGTAAAGTTCCACTCAAAGCCATTCCGACTGGAAGTGCCAAGGATATGAATGTATTCACTACACCAATTCTAAATGTCCTTTCTTCGGGAGTCGTGTTGTCGGCTAGATAGGTAAAGATACCCAGGAACATTGTGGCGTAGCCTCCAGTTAAAGCTGGTGGTAGAGCTTCTATCACGCCAGCCACTTCCAGGGGCCATTGGAGGAAATAATATGTGCAGAAAATCAGGCCAACCGCGGTCAGAAACTCTCCCAGGATAGGAAACAGCATGCAAGGCTTTCTCTTGCCTGTGCGGTCGCTCCAGGGTCCAATAAACAAGATCATAATGGCCGGAAGGGCCGTTTGCAAGGGTAGTCTCCATGCTCCCATATAAGCCACCAGCTTCTGAACTTCCACTTCTTCTATAGACCCATTCAATCTCTGCGTTATGATATCGTCACACAGCTCTGTGGAGTAGTTTTGATTGACTCTGCAAGCCTTTTCCAAGTTGAGGTTCTGCACCGCAATACTTGCTATGACACTGGGCATGATGTAGCAAGCCAGCATAGGCTCCACGGTGATGTATCTTCTGATAATACCGATCCTTTCGCAAAATGAAGAGTTCTTCCATTCTTTTGGTTCTGTGGTACTTGGGTTGGCTTCCATATCTTTTGACCCATCCTTCACATCAGCCAACTGCGTCTGAGGTTCCTTTTCAGTTTTGTCTTCCATTTTACCGCTTATTATATTAAACTAAAATCACTTTAATGTAACACAGGTAAACTATCGATAACGGTTTGTTAGCGTCTAAAGATTCTGCTGCAAATCACAAACGTTTACTTGAATGCGATGCATTTTATGTTTCTAGGTATGTCAAATCCACTGTATAAGTTTACGATGTTTATAAACAGTTCATCGTAAAATCGTTCACTCCAAGCAGCCGCGACCAGACACCGACAGCCAACATGCACAAGACCTGCACGCACACTGACGCCTGACACAGAATACGAGAATACTGAGCTGCTAAATTGAACACAACGCAACACGGAGTCACAGAATTGTAGAAGCTCCTGAATGTGCGCAAAGCCCACTGAAGACGACACGATGCGCTGACAGAGGTTCATTGATAAAACGAGCTACGTTCGCAAAAAATATTATTTCGTTGAAATCAGTTCATCATTTCGTGGTTTAATGTTATTCATAGCTATTTACAGGCATCGGTGTCATTATAAAGAGTGCGTTTGGTTTCGGTTCAGTAATAAAATATTATGATAAACATGGCAGATTAATTTTCAAATTTCTCTTCCTCGTTCTTGGAGTTTAAGCAAACTAATGAAAATATCCTACGTCGTGCTCACACTGCAAAAACCACAAAACACTTTTCACGTTGGAAAAAAAAATTATAATAATTTTGTCACTATTTAAAAAATACATGTTTCGTGGATTTATTTAGTATAGGTACTATTTTTGAATTACTAGCGCAGCCCCGTGAAAAATCACGGGATATTATAATGGTAGGATTGTAAATTATTGAAAAACGACGTTACTTGTCAAGATTTAAAAGAAATATATAGGTACTAGCAGACCCGGACACACGTTGCTGTGGCTAACGAAACACAACGCCATTACCCAAACTTTATAAAATCCACACCACCCGCTTACCAGCTGCCCGCTGCCCGCTGCCTGAATTGAATATTTGAATTTCTCGACTTTTCTCTACTATAATAAGCATGTTTTATATATATATAAACCTTCCTCTTAAATCACCGTGAAAACCGCATGAATATCCGTTGCGTAGTTTAAAAGATCTATGCGCACATACATTTTGAGCGACTTCAAATCAAATACTTACTTACTTTATGACATCTATTTTCCAATTTCTTCCGTAGAACGAATTTCAAAAGTGCCCGCGGCCCGTGCGGCCCGCCAGCCGTTTTAAATCACACAAAAATATGTTTTCTTTAAATTTCTCGGCTTTTCTCTAATATAATTTACATGTATTATACATATAAACATTCCTCTTCAATTACTCTATCTATTGGTGCTGCACCGTATGAAAATCCGTTGCGTAGTTTAAAAGATTAACGCGCACATACATTTTGAGCGACTTCATTTTATACTATGTAATGATGATGATGATAATGATACCAAAGGTATACACATTTCAAATTCAGACTTTTGCAAAAATAATTTTCTGGTAAAAAAGCAATGATATTAATGTTAATAATAATACCTCCAAATATAATTCTTTCATTCAGGGTGCGGTGGTTTTGCAATGAAATGTAATCCGTAATGGAATAACATAAATACAATATGTATAGGTTTGTAATTGTGCATTTGTCTCGTGAAACGGGTCGTTTCTACGATTCATTCTTTAGCTGAGGAAAGATTTGCCGTCTTCTGTGTTTCATTCCTTCTACAATGTGGGCCTCTTCATGACCCATATTCACTGCTTCCTCTCTACAAAAAGACCCACTACACGGCATTCTCAAATATGACATAGGCCCAGGGAAAATTATCTTCCCCAGAGCCTCCTTTGTGGAGTTATTATAAAACAAGTGTATTACAATCAGTTCCAACTTAAATCCAAAGAAAATCCGAGTTCTAGAATTACAAACAGACCCCCAAACGAAATTTTTTATTTTTGATGATATGATTAATGATTACTCTGTAAAAGAGAGAACCATTCAGGAAGGTATGTACCTACCCACAGAAGAAAATCTAACAACAACAAAAAATTGTTGTCGCATCTCGTGCATATAAGAAAATCTAACAAAAAAAACATTTGTTGTCGCATCTCGTGGGCCAACTTGAATACAATTTTTACTAAGCATCTGAAAGACAAAGCACGACGTAGTCCACGTAACTTGTGGTAGCTATTTCGGTGACTAAAATGTGAGACTCAAATTTAGACGGCCGGTACTTTGAGCTTGAGCAAAAAACACGCTTTTCGTTTGGATACATTTTTATTATTTCTGATTCAGACTATCGGTCATTTGCAACTTATTCTTTCCACAACAAGATAGAAGAAGTGGGGAAAAAATCTTGGACTAAATATTTAAGTTATGTCTTGTCTAGTTGTAACAATGGTGTCTTATTCTGTACAATTTTTTTTTCACTTGCATTTTTTGCAGAAATTCTTTCGTAAAATATCACACAGAACACTTTTGATTTGTGAATTCGTTATGTCGTGAGTTTCTGGGTCAACGCAACTATTTTCAGCTCTTCTTCTTCTTCTTGTGCCTTGTCCGTTCAACGGACGTTGGCTATCATGTTGGCTATGCGGACTTTGTTTACTGCGGCCCGGAACAGCTCTACGGTAGACTGGCCAAACCACTGTCTCAGGTTTTTCAGCCATGAGGTTCTCCTTCTTCCAGGGCCCCGTCTTCCGGCAATCTTTCCCTGCATTATGAGATGCAGGATCTCATACTTCTCTGGATGTCTCATCACGTGTCCAAGATATTGAAGTTTTCGGATTTTTATGGTTTTAATTACTTCCTTTTCTTTTTCTTCCTTTTTTTTTAAATTCGAACTATAACACATTTCAGCTCACAACAAAATTTTCTTAATTATTAATGAAATGATATATATCTATGGGACTTTAAAATAGTTTTAGCTTTTGATGTAGGCGGGCGCAAATTTATTAATTTATTGTTTGAAACATTTACAGGATGTTCGCAATTATTACATTAATGAAATTGATTCCAATGCATATACAGGGTGTCCGGGGTAAAGTGCATTAACTTCGGGAGGTGATTCTACATGATAGTAGGAGTAAAAAAGATTAACAACTTTTTTTGAAATTCCAACATTTTTTTTCCCATACAAAAAGACGTACCTACTAAAATTCCTTAGTGTGAGGTACGATCTTACTTGCTGAGCGCCCGCCGGGCACGATTGTTGCAACACTGCATGGTTGTGACTGGCCCGTATCATAACAGCGGAAAATAATAAAGAGCTGGCGGCACACGCCGGTCTATTTTTATCTTTTTACCACAAAACAACCTGTAAAAGTTGGAATTTCGAAAAAGTTATTTATCTTTTTTACTTATAATATCATGTAGAATGAAATAGTTAATGCACTTTACCTCCGGACACCTGTATATTAAAACTCCAATTAGAAAAGTTCACAGCATGCATAAATCAAGATTTAGTTATTACTAGGTGGAGATGCTACTAGTGAAATAATAGAACTAATAATAAGCAGTATAAAATATGAAACGTAGTAAAAGTACAGCACAGAAAAAGAGAAGAAAGAAAGAAATAATAAAGCAAATGAGACAATAACTTATTTATTCCTCTGTAAAGACATATTTCTAATAATCATGGTACTTACTAATTTCCGGTGTGTGAAATATGAAATATTTCTGTGTGAAATTGTTTGAAGAACTCAAATTTGCTTCGAATTTAAGCGTCATTATCAAAATTGGAGCTGCTTTCTTGAAAAATAATTCAATCCGCAATGAAATAGGTAACCTTATGACATAATATTTGAACCGAAAATTATTTTTATTTTCTTTGCCAGGTTGGAATTATACTATACTGTGATTTTTCATAACAAAAAATATTTTTTAAATTTTAAAATGTTTTATTTTAACTTGGTTCGTTTTATAGAAGAAGCGACGAGCGAGTTCGAGGAATTCAAGAAGAAAACACAACCTGTGTATAGGTAGATCTATACCTGTTTCACATTGTGTTGTATAGACTGCAGTACGATCCGTAAACAGGCACCCATAATATTATGTGCAACACGCATACAACCGAGTTCTCTATTCTTTTTCCTTTTACTTCATAATTACTAACTATTGAACCAGGCATCTTCCGCGTGAAATTATTTATAGAAGTTATTTGTGGAAGTGAAAGATTAGCACATTATCACCATTTATACTTAAGACCTTCTATCGCTGGGAACTATACATATACCAATAGCTAATGATTTTGGTATTATGTATGCAAGCTAGTAATTTAAAGAAAATCTTATTATTTGTTCGAAACTGTCAAATTAGTATAAGCTTTCCCTGACGAAGGAACGTTTGTTCCGAAACCGGTCAGATTTGCACATCAAATAAGTGGTTTATACAAAGTAAAATTATTTCATTATTCTATAATGGATAACCACAAAGTAATAGCTATATTCAAAAATATAAAGAAAATCTAATTACCATTAAATAAATCTACGAATTTATTATAGAAAGTCTAGTGGGAATTTTTTTACCATTAATAGAGAGACGAAAAATAGAATTAAGAGAATCTCTACGATTTTAACTGCGTGGTTGTTATTTTGATTCTTACCCGTACGTGAGGGAGTTTAAAAAGTTTGTTGAATGAAAGTGGTATTGTAGTATTTTAAATTTATCAATAAGAATTAGAATAACAATTTTTAGTTTCAACATCACTTTATTGTATATATCTTAAGGGCCCGCAACCCGGATTTCTACCGATTTATTACGGTTTTAAAGCTCTTAAAAAATATATATGTTATTCTTGAAGATAATATCTAGACTTTGCCCGCGCCGAAACGCAAATTATATGTATAAAATTCCCTCGATAGAAAAAAATCGCAAAGTATGCTACCAAAATTATAATAAACACATTTGTTTCAGTTATTTTACAAGTTATATGTATGGAAAAATTCACAGTGATTCTTTAAATGCTGTTTATGATAATGCCTGCGAGATTTTTGCTCTATATTTGCTCTGTTTTATTAAACATTTTCGCTATTTTCGCATCGATTTTGTCGCTGTAAATGCTAGCGCTCTCCTCTAACCTTCGTAATTTAGCGCTCTCCTCTAACATTCGTAATTAATTCATTTAAAAATAATATAATATATAATATATTTGCGGCACGTTCCAGAGTGGAAGATACTCTCAGTATCGCCCTGGTGTAAGACCACCATTCAGAATTGAAACGTTGCTTGAAATGGCTTTAGCCGTGTTTGGAGACCAGATCTGAATAGCCAGGTATTTCCCCATCTTCCTCTTCCCTGTCTCATTCCCCTCCTCACTACCTTCAGCCTCACAACATACCCCAATTGGGGATCCCATAGTCCCACTGGCTCCAGACGGAGCAGTTGGGACTCTTGTGTGGTATTCACGTAAAAAAAAAATCTCCCCTACTTGAGAAACATGATCTAATCTAAACGGTGTTAGAAAGAGAAAACTTCACGCTTTAAACTTAAGTCTAGAATTTAACCATAGAATAATTTAAATGTGTCCCTCCATAAAATCAAAATTTCCCATGGCAAATTCGAGACAAATGTACTAAATTTCGATTTTAAACTATGTTTTTTGAAGCGACAAAGCGAGGTGATAACAATGTTTATAATTCATTTGCCTGATAAAATATTATGTGTGTGTTCTTTTTTTTGGACACCAGTTATTTTAGATTGAAAAAGATAAGCCATTTTGAAAACTTTTTATGTATTGTATTAAAAATTTAAATATAACGATAATTATATTTTTATTTCTAGTATCTAAGAACATTTTTGGAAACGTTTTTTATCACTTTCAAAAACAGTTTTTGGTTTTCGGATATGTTTAGAAATATTCCATTTATTTGGATTTTATTTCAAAGCGGAAATATTTTGATCATCTCATAAAATACGCCCGATGTCTGAAGAAATAAATATAAAACCAACCGGTTTCAATTCAATCTGAAATGGGAAATTAAAAAAAATTAAATTAATTACAGAGTTACTATATCTACTCGTATAGATATCATAGAAGAGGGAGAGAGATCATACACAATGCTGGGGGTGAGGGGGAGATAGGTAAGAGTGGTAAAAGTAGTTGGAAGCAAATGGAAATATGTTTAAAATGGGGCAGTTTGATAAATCTAGTAGTATTCAAACTAAGTTATTTTATAAAAAATACACGAAGTGTTTGCTACATGTAAAAATTAAAAACTTTCAATTTGCCAAACTCTTTAACGTGTGATTGTGAGAACAGATATTAGTAGATACAAAGTATAGTCTGGTGAATTTGAGACACGGGAAAATCAATTATATTTGGAAGTGAAGAAATTTTATTTCAGCGGCTGTTTGTATTGGTAAACGAGACCGAGCATTATCGTGACGCAACAGAATTGTTTGATAATGCCTTCAGAAGGCGAAACAGCTGTCACGCCTAACAATAATTACACAGCAGAACTTGTTTAAAAATAAACTGTTTTTATTAATTTAATAATAATATTATTGATTATATAATAAAAAAATAAAAATTAAAATGGAGTTCTACAAATTAAACTTGATAACAATAAATAAAGAATTGTATCACTCGTGTTTTGAGTTATGTTTAATCAATGCCAAGCTTGTCACTTATCCAAAAGGTCATATTGAATAATCTCCCCATTTCCAAAAATTATATCAGTTATCACACTACGTGTGAAAGTCTTTATATCAGCTATACGCCAGTTCTATGAACTTTTAAAACTTTTTGAACTCTTTGAACTCCCCTCGTTTTTACGTACACTATGAAAAGATGTTTTTACATACACTGTGAAATGATATTGAATGAAAACTTTGCATTTATCCTCAAGCGTGGGTCGAGAGGAGAGAGCGCAATAAACCACTGTGTCCTGACCCAGATTCCTTGCTTCACTCACTTTCATACATCTTCAACATCTATAATTATTTTGTTCACTTTTTTATGTGAATACCACACAATAATCCCAATAGAGAACTCCAGTACAATTTTTTTTAATGAATAATGACCTTCTAACTTAAATAACTGCATTTTTATTTTTAATTTTAGAGTAAGTTTGAATTTTTTAAGACCCCCCGAAAACCACCGTATGTATGGTGAAACGTGTGACGTCATCACTCCTGAAAAATTAATATAGGATCGGACAATCAGCTGATCAACTACCGCCATTTTGAATTCCGTTGTTCGAAGTATTCTCCCTAGAAACAGCATTTTTTATGTAGTAGTTTTTGAATATTTTCAATAATAGAGATAAACTAAAAAGAGATACCTTTATTTTTGAAACATTATTTAGGCCTAAATGATGTTTCAATAAACACAACAACTAAATCTCTATAAACAGTATGTAAATAAACGAATAAATTAATACGATGGCTTGTGTCATATCATACATTCCCATACGATGACTTTACAGTGACGTCACGATACGGCGAACAGTGACGTCATCACTAAAATTTCAATAATGCCAACTTGACGGCGTATTTTTACTACACGATTAAAAATGGACTTTTTAATAATTTTTTTGAAACTCTACGCTTAACATTTTTAAATTAAACTTATATATTCAGAATCAGCGTTTATTGGTCTATGTGAACATATTTTTTTAAAGCCATAATATTTTTCACTGGAGTTCCTTATTGCTCCCACATGGAGAGAGTGAGACTACGACATCCACTATGAATTTGGGTACGCTGTGAGGCTGAAGGTAGTGGACGTTCCGCCTTGGCTTAGGCACATTCAAATAAGCGCTTTATTTACAATCGTATAACAATATTGTGCGACAATAACGGGCCTAACTTATATCCGGTACATTGTGAAATGGCGCCAGATCACGATGTGGCTAGGCGCACCATGATCCGCCTGATTTTAAGATCGGCCGCCGACATCTATACTTCTTCTATCCATATCTTAATTGTTTACGCTTTAGACTAGGAGTCAAAGGTTAAAATGTTGTTGATTTGAAGTGTCGTTGACCTTTCGTAAATAATAAATAAACAAATTGGATGGTATGGAACGATGACAAAAAAATGCATGAATTTCTTGGACTTCCCCGACTTCTATTTCCATTAACTTGCGCGCCATAATTATTCCGAGTAGTAGTAATCGTCTCTCAGTCAATATGTGCAAACTGCAAACTATCTAAACGCCTCTTTGCCTAGTATTATTCATATCGTTTAAATCGACCTTGCATTATCATTGGACCTCTTCATTCATTCGTAATTCGGTCACGCGAAATTTTTACCACACATACGCCTAAGGGGGATAATTTCTTCCACTATTAACCCACTTTCATCATTTATTTCATAATATAAAACGTGGAGTTCTTAAAAAAATATAAAAAAGTGCACTTTTAAACCTCTTGTAGTTATTAACTAAAGCTTCTACGAGGAATTTAATCGTAACACTTGTTTCATTCAATAAATAATATGTTTATATAATTTATCAATGTAATATGAAATTATGATATGAACTAAATTTGTCAATTTGACTGGCCTAAAACAGGATCCATTCCTAGTTGGCTAGTCAAAGTTTCCACATATGTTTCATTGTATAATTTTATGCGAAATAAATATTATTATTATTATTATTATTAAACACATTGTAAAGTTGGTATTACTGAATGGTTAGTGCTGAAGTCACGCGTCACCAGTCATTGTATTGAAATCTTTGATTATGTAGGTATGACATAAGCCATCAGCATTAACAACATTTCATATTATTCGTTATTTCATACTGTTTATAGATATTTAGTTGTTTTGTTTATTGAAACAATATTTAAGCCTAAATATTTCAGTATCAAAAATAGAGGTATCTCTATTAGTTTATCTCTATTATTTAAAATATTGAAAAACTACTGCACAAAAAAATAGTAATGCTACTCTTCTAGGGAGAATGCTTTGAATAACGGTATTCAAAATGGCGGCACTTGATCAGCTGATTGCCCAATTCTATAGTAATTTTTCAGGAGTGATGACGTCACAAGATTCACCGTCCATACGGTGGTCTTAGGGGGATCTTGAAAAATTAAAATTTTGACAATTATTTTAACTATTAAAACGAAAAATAAAAATAAAAATGCAGTTATTTAAGTTAGAAGGTATTTTAAGGTAAGGTTAAAAAAAAATTGGACTGGAGTTCTCTATTCCAAGCGTTACTACCAAACGACACCTAACTTTAGTGTGCTAGAACCGCTGTCATTGGTAATTTATTCTTGTTGACTACTGTATTTTACTGTATTCATTAAAAAAAAAAATTGGACTGGAGTTCTCTATTCCAAGCGTTACTACCAAACGATACCTAACTTTAGTGTGCTAATTGCTGTCATTGGTAATTTATTCTTGTTGACTACTGTATTTTACTCTAGTAGCAATACGCAAAAAAAATTGGACTGGAGTTCTTTATTCCAAGCGTTACTACCAAACGATACCTAACTTTAGTGTGCAAGAACCGCTGTCATTGGTAATTTATTCTTGTTGACTACTGTATTCATTAAAAAAAATTGGACTGGAGTTCTCTATTCCAAGCGTTACAACGATACCTAACTTTAGTGTGCTAGAACCGCTGTCATTGGTCATTTATTCTTGTTGACTACTGTATTCATTCAAAAAAAAATTGGACTGGAGTTCTCTATTCCAAGCGTTACTACCAAATGATACCTAACTTTAGTGTGCTAGAACCGCTGTCATTGATAATTTATTCTTGTTGACTACTGTATTTTACTCTAGTAGCAATATACACAGTGAATCCAGTAAATTAATTTTATATATTTTTATTAAACCTACTTTTATCTGTACGAAATGCCTATGTTTTAGGGTGTCCAATAAATACCTAGACATCAGTGGCGGTCCGTGAGTTTTTATTGAGCTAGAATGCTAAGATTGGAAAATACGACGCTATTGATGTGTTGATGACGCTGAAAGTATGTTGCCTGTTGTATGCTGATGATGCGGTACTGATTTCTACCACTATGGAAAATCTACAGTCTCTCGTGTCAAGGATGAATGAAGTATGTATGAAGAATGAGTTAATGATGAATGTAAGTAAGTCTAAAGTCATGGTGTTTGAAAGAGAGAGTACGAAAACAGTATGCAATATAGTTGTGAATGATGAATACTTGGAGCAGGTGGATGAGTTTGTGTATCTGGGTAGTATGTTTATGAGAGATGGGAAGGCTGATAGAGATATTGAAAGAAGGGTGAATGCCGGTAACTCCATTAATGGTGGACTGAATGCCGTTGGCGCTAATAAAAAACTGTCAAAAGAAGCGAAGCTAGCAGTCCACAATAGAGTCCTGGTACCTACCCTGATGTATGGCAGTGAGGCATGGAACTGGCAGAGGAAGGATGAAAGTAAGCTGAATGCTATTGAAATGAGATCCCTGAGACGTATGTGTAGTAAAACAATGTATGATCGTGTGAGAAATGTGGATATCCGCAAAGAATGTAAGGCTGATGTAAGCATAATGAGTAAGATTAAGAAAGGGACCCTCAGATGGTTTGGGCATGTAGAGCGAATGAACGAAGAAAGTGGTGTAAGGAGAATAGGTATACGACGCGAATGTGAATGGTAGAAGAAGTCGGGGACGCCCGAGGAAGACATGGCACGATCAAGTGAATCAAATACTTGAGTCGGGCCATGTCAAAAGTCAGAATAATAGAAGAGAATGTATAAGACGATGTATGAATGTGAGTGAGGCAAAGAGTGTGTGCCAAGACCGAGTTGTTTGGCGGTCCGTCCTCTCTGCCTACCCTTGCGGGGAAACGGCGTGATGGTTAGTTAGTTAGTTGATGATGTAGCTGAAAACGAATTTTGTTTTTTTTTTTCAAAATTTCAACTTTTTGTATGAAGCTATACTGAATTGTGGATGCGGCGCATCCCCAAACTGAGAGAATTCTGGAAATCTTCTGACGAAATATTGAAATTTTGAGAAAAAAATATTATTTAGCTACAACAACATCAATAACGCCGTATTTTTCAATCTTAGTACCTACTCTAACTAACTAACTAACCATCACGCCGTTTCCCCGCAGGGGTAGGCAGAGAGGACAGGCCGCCAAACAACTCAATCTTGGCACACACTCCTTGCCTCGTTCACATTCATACATCGTCTCATACATGCTCTTCTATTATTCCGACTTTTCACATGGCCCGACTCAAGTATCTGATTCACTTGGTCGTGCCATGTCTTCCTCGGGCGTCCCCGACTTCTTCTACCATTC